>JALMGJ010000008.1:25010000-26210000 GCA_023362775.1 Charina bottae
CTATGTTTTTACAGCTTTTGCATTTATAACTGGATAATTATATAAATATGTGTTTCCATTACCTATCCAAGGTTGTCCAATCAATATTAGAGATAGATGTAAAGCTTAAAGGTAAATGCTTGCTTTATACAGGGATGGGACTAGTAATTTTACTGCACATCAAGAACATTAGGATAGAGAAAGCTGCTGAAGATATAATAAATTCATCAGCTATTTCAACTGATTGATTTGTTTTCCAGTTTAATTAGCCATGAAAGAGACCATTTGTCCTGAAATCTCTTCCCCTCCTGCATATACATACACAAACCCACACATTACAGGTCACAGCCAGAAAGGATAATCCCTCGCTGTCACATTAAGAAAATTTAAAAGGCAACTACTTAATAAAGGCATTACTCCCCCCATGAAACCACTTTTATAAAACCTGGTACTGTACTGTATATTAAGTTATTTGAAACAGAACCTTTCTGAAACTGTTTTATTTCTTATACTTGGTGCATGCAGAATTTACAAAGCAAATGAATGGAAAATGAAATTGATATTCTCAGGGGAAGCAAATGATGGGTAAAAAGCTGTAAAACTTCAACCTTACCATTGTTTTAAGTGTATGTTAGAGGGATTTTATAAATTGGACACTATAAACTCATACACAGAAAGAGCTATGAAAGTTTTGGCCTCTAACTAAAATATGTATGCACAGACAAAGCTAACAAAGGTATTCTGAAAAACTCATCAAGAGTGTTGCTGTTTATTTTAACTAGGTTCTGCAAAGAAAAGAAAGAAGACAATAGTGAGAATCCATCTGTTATTTTTCTTGAAGAATCCCAGCTTCCTATGAAGAACAACTATCCTTGAGATGAGCTGGCCGAAACAAATATTCTGTCTCCACTTTAAATGGCAGCTGGTTATTAGATGACTCCCTATAGGACTAACACTTGCTATTGACATTAAGGTAATACAAGGCCCATGCCAAGCAATCAGGGTGGGAATGTGAATGAAAAATCTTTAATCTGAAATTACAGCTGTCAGAGTTATATTATAAAACATGAAAGTTGGATCTCCACTTAGAATTAATGTGTCCCAAAAGCCAAGTTTCTCATAAACTGCATCTTGCAGATACATATTTTATGAATAGGTCACTCAGATTCCATAAATCAAGCCAAACTGTAGCCTATATTAAGGAATTAAAAGGGTCACCTCTTCTCAGGTTGGTATTTGTTGAACAGTGCTTGGGAAAAAATGAACATTGATTTACAAAGTCCAGCAGGTGTGCTGAGAGTATCAGAACCTAACAACATTCACTGACAGTCCGTGTCAAATAGCCAGTGTCGAGCAAATGACTTATTTGGAACAAGCTATGCTGTTTAAAATTGATTTGATGTAAGAAGAAAAGACGCATGGCACAGGCATCCACGTCTGAGAAGAACAGTGTTGTTACCTTCTGCTTATAATTAACTTGCTTACTTGATTGTGGATTGGCTAGTATTGTAAAATGCTTATGAACCAGTGATGTAAACAGTTAAAGATCATATCCCATATCTTTTGTTGGTTCACAGAAAATGAATGAGTTAATCTACATACTGAAGCAGAACATGCCTCTCCCTTCATCTCCTGCCTATGCAGCATGTGAAACATCTGAGCTAGGTACCACATGAAAAGATTCACGCCACCAACGCACCCTCCCCGACCTGGCAGCAGCACCCCTGGCCCAGCTGCGCTCACACCACACCTCGCCAGCCACCTACACAGCCGCGATGGCAACGGGACTGCCGGGATTTCCATCGCTAAGTGATGCGGTCACATGATGTTGTGATTTACAACCACATCACTTAGTGACAGAAATTCCAGTCTCAATTACCATCGTTAAGCAAGGACTACCTGTAGTCTTAAACTCTTATAAAGCACTGGATCTGAATTTCCACTTGCTTTATATTTTATATAAATTATCCACCTTATATATACTATAAACACTGTTATGGTTTGAACTTCTACCTGCAATGCAAAATCTTTGGCTACAGGCAAGCTCTGTGATGTAGCTATATCTGTTTAGGCACATTGTACATAGATTTGCAGCAAAAGGTTTTAAATCAGTTATTTTATATTTTATACTTGACAAAGTAAACATAAGTTTAACATGGCAGAGTGGTACCAGAAATAATTTATTTCTTTATTTCAGGACAGGCCCAGAAAAAAAAATGTATCTAGGTAGAAATCACACAAATATACCATTAATTATCTACATTCCATCATGTTTAATGTCATTTTCCTGTCACATGTAAAGAACTAAAGCTGCAGTTTCACATACTACTCCTATCACATTAAAAGAGTTAGACTGCAGTAGTACATAAATATCCAGAATTAGTCTCCAACATTTGGGAGCAGCTCTCAGGATTGCAATATCTTGACAGGCATATCATTAAATATCTGCACCAGTACTCTGAGGTCTGGATCAGAAGTGTTGCAGGAACTAGTGCTTTCATTGAAGTGTCGAAAGCAGCATCACAAAATAAGCTCCAGCACTTTCATATGTGTGTGCAGTGTCACAACACATACAGTATACAGAAGGGTCAGAGCTTGCATTACATTGGCACAACACTGCTTTCATAATTTATCATCCATTGACATTCCCTCTTTTTTTTCTTCCTAGCGTTTTCCCGCGGGTGCAGGCTCCGCTTTTCGGATCAACCGAATTTTGATCCATTGGTTGCAACAGGAATTGACCGACTGGCTTGTCGCCCAAGCCTGACATCGTGGGTTGAGAGAGGGTGACTGGCCCAAAGTCACCCAGTCAGCTTTCATGCCTAAGGCAGGACTAGAACTCTCAATCTCCTGGTTTCTAGCCTGGAGCCTCAATCACTGGACCAAACCGGCATCTCAATTCCCTCTTTACTATTGTGATTCAATAATAACTACAACACTGTCTTTAGTGATTATACAGCCAATCCTCTTCATCTATTGCGGCTCTCCATTGGCCAAAGGTCCCCAAAAGTAGCTCATTCTGCTACTAACAATATTGGGAAATTTGGATTCAGAAAAAAATGGAACAAATTTAGAGAAGAGCAAAAGAGGACTAGAAATTAAATCACACAGAGAGATTTAAAGAATGGGAATACATTATTATTATTATTATTATTATTATTATTATTATTATGCCCATTTATGGATGTTTCTGGGTGGTTCAGTTTAACCATAAGAAGTCATAGAAGAGAGACATACTGTTGCACCTGGTTAATGCGTAGATGGGAAATCCAAAGGCTATAAGATAGAATGGGAAGTTTTTTTAAAAATCCTGGAAACAAGCAGTGAGAAAACCTGTCTTTATTCTTGCTAATATCCCATAAACAATTCTAAACAGCTCTGAATATGGGTGCAATTATGGAAGAAAAACAAATGTATGTTATGCCACCACTATCATAAAATTTCTGACCCATAATGAAATTAATTGGGATTTTTTTTGCCTGGTAAATTCTAATAATTGACCAACTCTTAATTAAACAAGGCAAAATTTGTATCACATCTGCATCACATACTGTGCATCACATCTGACCCATCAAGGGTTTAGGTGTATTTGGTAATATCCCTCCAAATTCTGCTGCAGAATTTCAGTAGCCTGGACCCTTCATCCTCCAGTTCTTCTCTTATCCTTCTTTTCTCCTTCGCAATGTCCTCACTATTTCTCTGCAACATCTCCCATTCCCAATAGCTGCATCACAGCCTCCCTCCCTTCCTCCCCAAGCACCACACCCTCTGCTACTGCTTCCTGCTCCTGTTCCTCTTTCTCCTCCTTCCAGTGGTCTCATCTTCTCTCTGCTTTCTCCCTCTTACATTTACTTTAAATCTTCTTCCCAGCCCCCCAAACATACACACACGCTTCAAAAAACTTTTGGAAAAATTCCTGCATCATTCCTTAAATCTCTTTTAATCTGACCCCAACATGTTATTAAAAGGTCTGTATTACCCTTGGCTTGCTGAAATTGTTTTTACCTTTGTCTTAAAGCAAATTGGAAATCACAGGATTTATCACATTTATTGGTATAAAGTGAAGCTAAGATTCCCTCCTTTCTAATTATGGCCATAAAATTATCCAAGTTCTCTAACTAGAGATCAGCTTTCTCCTGTTCAAAACAGAAAATCACCCTGTTAGGATTTGCCACAACTATTATAAATAAACTCACTGCAGTAATCCTGTAGGGATTAATCCTGAGCCATTATTACTACCAGAATATAAATACTATGGAAGAAGAGAGGCATTAACATTATTGTTAATGGATTTTTTTAAAAAATTTCGTTTTGTTTTTGCTTTCTCTAGAGTTAAAAACATTGACAGTATGCATTTTCCATTTCTGTTGCACATTTGTATGTCTCAAAACATTTGGAACAGAGGTCATCCAATGAAGATGATTGGAAAGAGATTTAGAACAAACAAAAGAAAGCAATTCTTGACACAGCACATAATCTGTTGAATTTATCACCACAAGATGGGGGGAATGGCCATTAACACAGATTCGTTTAAAACAAGATGAGATAAATTCACGGGGGTCAGGTCTATCAAGGGCTGTTAGTCTTGAGCCTCAGTGTTTATTTGGGTTAACTCGGGCTTTATTTATTTCATCAAATCTACAACCCGCCTCAGTTATGGCCATAACTCTAGGCATCTTTCATAATATAATAATTAGGATTTTAAAAACAAGTAATAACAATTGGCAACAGAATTGTGAAATGCTTATAGCTGGGATAAAAGCACAGCCAGTTACCAAAATAGAATGGAACATACAGCAGGGAGCCAGTTCACAAGCCACCCTCCTCCAGGACCTGTTGAAAACACCAGATCTTCAAGGCTCTATTAAAACATAGCACTTCCAGATACTGGTTGCAGGAGAATAGAAAGGAGCATGTCTTCATTTCCTGCTGGCAGGCACTCCAGAGGCATTCTGGTTGGTTACTGGGAGGAACAAAATTCTAAACAAATATGGGCCTTGATCTGATCCAGTAGGGCTAGTCATCTATTCTTATATGCAAAGTGATAAAGTCATGGTTCATATACAAGATTTGCTACGTGGAATACACATTCATCTCCCTTGGAAACATTAGGGGTAAAATTGTTTGTGCATATGCGTGTATGTCTGTGTAAGAGATGTATACTATTTCAAATACATTATTTATTTTTATATTGTATCTTGCAAACACCTTGTTATTGTTTCAATTAAAAAAAATCTACTGCATGAAACTAAATTACCAGGAAAATCAATTACCAATAAACCAATGGCAAATTTGTATTACAAATTTAAATAATGAAATGAAATATCTAAGCTTTAGCTTATTCCCTGAAAAGATTTGATGGGGCATTTTAGCTTGTATTTTTCTCATGTGTGATTAATTTGTATTATACAAACAACTAAAAAATGAAAGGGAAGTTCCTAGCCCATGGTCCCCTTTCCATATTGTACTATGTCAGCTAGCAGATAACCATGCAAATGTGGTTTGCAGGAAATTCAACATCTCTATTATAGATGAAAGGTAAACAAAAGCAGATGAAGGATTAGTGCAATTCCAAATTTAAGCTATTGCTCTCGGTGACTTATAATAAAGTGGTGTTGCATACGGTGGCATGTTTTCGAATGACATTTCAATTGTACAAGCAATTTGCATTCTATCTGACATTAAATAACGTTATCACCATTATGAATTCAGGCAGCATGCTCATCTCTACAGCATAAAGATATGAACTACGAGGCACATCTTAATGAAGGGAGTAAGTTTTCCTGTCAATCTGCTATGTGAGACAAGGCTGTGTAGAGGCTAAACCTCCCATAACATTATTGTGAGTTGCCCACTTCTGACATAGTACAAATCTTCAGCTAAAGCATTCCTCTTATTAAATAAAGATCTATAACTGAACACATGTATCTGTAATATCATGACAATCCAAAGAAAATTAAAAGACAGATTATGTCCAGGATATTACATGCACCACCACAGAGCACTGATAGAATCTGGTATGATCCTGTTGCTAAGATACCTGGCTAATGCCACGGAAACAAGCCCCTTTTACTAATCTAGTAGAATCCATGCATGCTTCCACATATTTTGGCAGGAGAAAGCAGAAGTCCACTGACAATGGTTTGGGAAATTGGGATATTACTAGCCAGTGCTCCTGAATTTATAAATTTTTTATCTCTTCCTGATAAGCTTCAAGAATCTTAGCGAAATAAGAATTGTAACACTCTGTTAATGGCATTTGGGCACTTTATACCATTTAAAACAAGTAAGATTACTTTTGATCCTCCTGCATAGTCAATAAAAGTTGCTTAAAAAGGTAATTATTTAAGTGCTTTTGGTTGCAAAATTGCTATGCTCCCAAATATGATTCCCCTTAATCTTTGTGATTTATAATGTGATATGCACATAAATGACTAACTGCATATTTCTGTCTCTGTTGCTTTCTCTAAGAAACACATAATACACGCAGTTCTTTGGGTGCATACAGAATAAGAGAGAGACATAATAAAGTGGGATACTTTTACTAGAACTAAAGGTCTATACAAGTTAAAAGCTACTTTAAGGGATTTAAGCCAGGCGAAAGCTCGCTGACCTATACATTAAAAATTAAAAATGGGCCCTGGGGAGGGGACAAAGATATAAAATATGCTTGTGTATTCTTTCACATAATATGCAGTTTGGTCATAAAACACATCTAAGTGAGTATGATTGCTGGATAAATTGTGCTTTAAAAACAATTTATTGAGGAAAAATCTGAACACCCCCCCCCCCACACACACACACACACTATTCCTGAATATCTGAGAGGACTGAGCAAGAGAAAGAAACTGTAATGGACTCCTGGTCTTTACTGTAATTTGATCTGATAAGCATCTAGTAGCACCATCGAGCCCAAAGTATGATAATAACTTTTGCAGATGTTCCTAGCTGTCAAATTTTATTTGCTAAAATGTCAAAAGATGTGATAAAAAGCCAAAAAAGGATAGTTGGGAAAAGCCAGAGGTCAAGTCTTAATCCACAACTATAAAATTGAGAACTACAAAAGGAGAGGAATACAATATTCAAACAAGGAAGTAGTTGTGTACATAGATAAGACTATTCTTTGCATCCTTTCAGTCATACAAATCTAAAGCACACTGGTTCTTACAAGAAATATAGAAGTTTTGGTGGATTGATACTTTATTCTTGCTTTTACAGCTTTTTGAGGTCATCTTGTGATGTTTAGCTAGCAGTATACCCCAAAAGAATGGGACTCCTGGATTCTGAATGTGATTTTCAGTATTATGGAAGTTATGATAGTGTTCCATTTTATTATTGTTGGAAATGCATGCAGTATAAGAAAGAACAGAGGCTATGTTACACATACTGTACACGTGCCAGTGTATCTGTTTTATTCTGAAGATTTTATTTTTACCTCTCCTAACTTTTTTCAGAGTAAAAACTATTTCTAATTAACTATTTCAGGCTAGTATACCAGGGTATTATGAAACAGGAGATTGTTCATGACATAGAAGAGATAAATCAATAACAGGTGCAGGTATCTCAGAAAACTGTTACTTCAGCCTAAATTGTCCCTGTAAGAAGGACAGAAAAATGTTTCACTTTTTTTTTTCCAATTCTCACTGGAATCCAAGTCAGAAGAGAAAATGGCTGTTTGCTTAAAATAAAGTGTCTGTGCTATCTATGTGAACCTGACTGTAATGGCAAAGGATGGGCCAGATCAATATCTATCTTCTTCATTCTTGAAGTAATAACTTTCAATAGGAAAATCTATTTACTTTTACTTACCTTTATTTTATTTCATTTTGCTTTAAAGAAGTCCATTCCAGAGGGAGAGTTTAGATTGCAAACAGCAGTTAACAAACTGATGATTTAACTAAGGACTGTAGGCGAGTAGGTAGGTTGCCATACCATTCCCAATAGATATTGGTTAAGAGTAAGACCAAACATGTTGGCTTGGAAATTTTATTATATAAATGGTGGGTGTATAAAGCTATTTACGGTGTGTGACCAAGCTCCATAGCACATGCTGGAAAGGTTAATCAAAACCCAAATGGTTTGACCCTTATTTGCAATATACACAGAATCACTCACTTTCCTTTAAGATACACTGAGGTGCTGTGAGAACAAAATATTCATTTCATACAGCTTCCAATTTTATTATCAGATTATGAGAAAATATTGTGCCTAATTTCTAGTAATTGCTGTGCTTAATTTTTAAAAAGTCTAGTTTTTAAAAAATTGCTAATTGTAATTGAAAAATTCCAGCTACACTTTTAGTATCATAGCCTGCAACTTACTTCTGTCCCAGTTTCAAACAGTTTCAGTAATAGCTAGCTTTTGTATTACAGCTGCCAGTTGCAATTCCAAACAAACTTATTCACAACAGATAAATTATATAAATATAAATTCAGTTTATTCCTACTAAAGAATATTAGAATCTAGATTTTGCACACAAAATGTTTCTAATGTCAGAAATACAGCTATTTTTATATGAAATTTAATAAAATTTTAGCTATGATTATATAATTTCTTCAACAATCAACAATTTGATTTAGAATCTTATGTAATGACTTGAATCTGTTTATATATCATATTAAAATATAAGCAACATGTTAAAAACAGCAGTTCTTCATTCTGGAGAAACTCTCTCACATAAAATATGCCTTAAAACAATTGGAGATTATTTTTAATCTAATATTTCCTTGTTTTTTCATTATATGACTAAAATGTGAAATATTATATTGTGAATTATACATTTTTGTATTATGTTCAGTGTAAACTCCATTTGCATTGTCATAATTTTAGCAAAATAATAATGACAATAATATATATTTTAAAAATGCAAACTGTATTTGCATATTTTAGCTGAGAACATAACTCCATTTCTTTCCCCTTACACTTTACTGTTCATTCATTTGTAGAAAAATCACTTGAGTGTGTTCATATGTCTAAAGCTGCAACATTTTAAATCAGTTTTGATTTTTTTTAAAAAAAAATATTTCTGCTGACTACAAGAAAGATGTTTATATTCCATAATTTATTCAGTTAATAATCTTATTAAGAAAGGCTGGTACATAAGAATGCCATCAAGTCATTTCTTGCTCAAAAAGTATACGACAGCTTCTATAACGTGATTTTTCAAGCCCAGATATAAAACAGTTTCACAGTGTGTCAATTGCTAAGCCAAAATAAGAGAAACGGTGAAACCACACTGACACCATTTTACTTACCTTGTGAATTTTATTAATAATGGTTAATTAATCTTAACTGAAGAAGTATGATAAAGCCTATGATCCAGATGGCTGTTGCTTATAGAAATCTCAGAACGCTCATGCAGTGTGTTTGTAACTAAGGAAGAGATCACCAGCATTAAGACCCTGCTTAAAAATCTCCTAGATGGGAAATAAATTAGAGGCACTGCTCTCCTTAGAATTTGAGACTGAGAGGAAACCTATATTAATATAAATATAGCCTAGAAAGATAATTAATTCAAAGGAAAATATGGAGAATGCTGAAGTTGAATTGCATTTCATTAACACTGATAGGCACATCATTATTAGAAAGGTTTTTTTATGCACAATCACAAATGAATAAATAATTGTTCAGGTTTATGGCAAGCAATTTGCACTGGAGTTTCTAACTTCATTTCAGAATCAAATGGGGAAATACACAGCCAGAAACAAATGAATTCTATGGATATTCTGGGCATACAAAAGATGAGTGAAGCTGAAGCGAAGCCTCAATAAATCTTGAGAAAAGCCAATTGACAATTTTAGAAAAAAATAAAAATAGTTTCACTTGTTAAATGGCACCATGGGATTAGGGGAGAAATATTCAGGGTTTTAGAAGACTGTAATATTTTGGGTTTTGAAGGCACAGTAATTTTATGCATTGGATTTTCATCTGCAACAAATTTTATTATGAATTTTCATCCACCATTTTATTTTATTTTTTATATTGAACTGGAAGACAAAATACCTGAAGAAAAGGAAATAATTAAGGTACTTGCAAGAAGATCACAATATGTAATCAGTGTTTCTGAGCTTAATATGCCCAAGTAAAGGATTAGTCCTGCTATAAGGAAGGAGACATATTAAAGCAAAACACACATGAAATACCTACTGGGGTAAGCACTGAGTTAGAGGCTTTAGAAGTAATTATGCTATATATAAATCAAAGCTCAACTTTAAAGCAAGTAAGTGCTATTAATTATCCCTTACCTAACACAGCTCTTAAAATGTCAAATTAAAAAAGGGCTATTGATAATTGTATAAGTTATGACAAAGCAAGATGCCTCTAGCAACAGCAGGAGACAGCTTGAAAAAGCAGCAAAATATACTTCTCTTTGATATTATTCTGAGCCATTCAAATACAAAACAGATAAGAATATTGATGACAGTACAGCCAGCATAATTTATTGTAGATTATTGATTTTGACTATTACTCAGGCAAGAAATTGTGCTAATTTAGAGATGGAAGAAGCTTTTGTTTTCCTAATTCAGCAAGTACTTTGTGCCCAAGATACAGTGGGGCAAAAAAGTATTTAGTCAGCCACCAGTTGTGCAAGTTCTCCCACTTAAAAAGATGAGAGAGGCCTGTAATTGACATCATAGGTAGACCTCAATTATGAGAGATAAAATGAGAAAACAAATCCAGACAATCACATTGTCTGATTCGGAAAGAATTTATTTGCAAATTATGGTGGAAAATAAGTATTTGGTCACCTACAAACAAGCAAGATTTCTGGCTCTCACAGACCTGTAACTTCTTCTTTAAGAGGCTCCTCTGTCCTCCACTCATTACCTGTAGTAATGGCACCTGTTTGAACTTGTTACCAGTATAAAAGACACCTGTCCACAACCTCAAACAGTCACACTCCAAACTCCACTATGGTGAAGACCAAAGAGCTGTCGAAGGACACCAGAAACAAAATTGTAGACCTGCACCAGGCTGGGAAGACTGAATCTGCAATAGGCAAGCAGCTTGGTGTGAAGAAATCAACTGTGGGAGCAATAATTAGAAAATGGAAGACATACAAGACCACTGATAATCTCCCTCGATCTGGGGCTCCACGCAAGATCTCACCCCGTGGGGTCAAAATGATCACAAGAAAGGTGAGCAAAAATCCCAGAACCACACGGGGGGACCTAGTGAATGACCTGCAGAGAGCTGGGACCAACGTAACAAAGGCTACCATCAGTAACACACTACGCCGCCAGGGACTCAGATCCTGCAGTGCCAGACGTGTCCCCCTGCTTAAGCCAGTACATGTCCGGGCCCATCTGAAGTTTGCTAGAGAGCATTTGGATGATCCAGAAGAGGACTGGGAGAATGTCATATGGTCAGATGAAACCAAAGTAGAACTGTTTGGTAGAAACACAACTCGTCGTGTTTGGAGGAGAGAGAATGCTGAGTTGCATCCAAAGAACACCATACCTACTGTGAAGCATGGGGGTGGCAACATCATGCTTTGGGGCTGTTTCTCTGCAAAGGGACCAGGACGATTGTTCCGTGTACAGGAAAGAATGAATGGGGCCATGTATCGTGAGATTTTGAGTGCAAACCTCCTTCCATCAGCAAGGGCATTGAAGATGAAACGTGGCTGGGTCTTTCAGCATGACAATGATCCCAAACACACCGCCCGGGCAATGAAGGAGTGGCTTCGTAAGAAGCATTTCAAGGTCCTGGAGTGGCCTAGCCAGTCTCCAGATCTCAACCCCATAGAAAACCTTTGGAGGGAGTTGAAAGTCCATGTTGCCCAGCGACAGCCCCAAAACATCACTGCTCTAGAGGAGATCTGCATGGAGGAATGGGCCAACATACCAGCAACAGTGTGTGCCAACCTTGTGAAGACTTACAGAAAACGTTTGACCTCTGCCATTGCCAACAAAGGATATAAAGTATTGAGATGAACTTTTGATATTGACCAAATACTTATTTTCCACCATAATTTGCAAATAAATTCTTTCCGAATCAGACAATGTGATTGTCTGGATTTGTTTTCTCATTTTGTCTCTCATAGTTGAGGTCTACCTATGATGTCAATTACAGGCCTCTCTCATCTTTTTAAGTGGGAGAACTTGCACAATTGGTGGCTGACTAAATACTTTTTTGCCCCACTGTATAGAACACATTCATAGCCTCAGAGAGTTTCAACATTATATGGGAACAAGCTGTGTGGTCTTGAGACTAGTTCTTCTAATGTTTTTTTGTTTAAAATATATTTAGAGCCTGATTTTCCCCTAAAAAGCTCATTGTGCAAAAAATAACAGTTTATCTATATTAGCATCACAGCTGTGGTGCAAAATAGACTAAGCTGAAAAGCAGCATTTAGACCAGGGTCACTTACTGAATCTCTTGTATGAGTAGAAATTCAAACCTTCTGCCATGTTATGTATCTGGACAGCCATGCTCAAATGTCTCACTCCAATTCCCTCCCCCCCAAAAAAATATACATATATCTGTTAATATGAAAACTGAGGGTCATAATAAAATCAGTAGGATTACAATGCATAGCTAAGACCTTCATTTCCTCTGGATTCTAGGAGTATTTTGAAAAGCCTACTGTACCTACATTCTTCTGTTTTCAGGGGTGATCAAAATGAATTAGAGAAAGATAAGATGGGACACCCACCCCCCATTTCACTTGCAAAAGCTTCCTAGATCAGCTGATTAATCTTCAATATGAGGAAATGGGACACTATCTTCCACTGTCACTGGGGTGCCATTTTGTGCTTTACTGATCCTTTTACTGCAGTATCTACCATGTTTCCATGGCTACTCTACTCTAAACAATTAGAGAGTTAACCCTGTTTGGTTGCTACCTATATTATTTCATTACCATCAGCAAAATATAGGATTGTTAAATGATCTGAAATTAACAAGATACTAGTCTCTTCTGATTTCCACAAGCAGTTCTTTGTTGTATGTGTAGCTGTCAAGCAACAAGGTCATTGAATTGGTGACATCTGGGACTGTTCTAAATATTTCAGGGTTTGGGTTATGCGTGTTTTTAATATGCAAAAGAGAAAGTTTGGTGGATTTGTTTATTTGTGAGATTTATATCCTACTTTTGCACAAACATATGGGGTTCAAGGAGACTTAAAAAATAATTTTTCAACAATAATTAAAACAGAACTAAAAACATAATTAAAAAAACAATTGAAGCATGCTAAAAATAATAATCAAAAGAACCCAGCATCCTGAACTTCAGTCAGCCAAAACTTGTGCATGTGGCAAAGGCTTGCCTTTTTTTTTTTTTTGCCTTACGTAAGCACAAGGATTCTACATGCTGGATCTAAATATAGATCCAGATGTTATTGTATCCTATCCCAAATATTTAAAGGGGCAAAATAATATAAAAAATTAACAATCAAAAACGGCTTGGTTATGAAGGCTTAGCCATCTTTTTGGTTATTCCACTAACGTGCAGCATAATCTTACTGATAATTTGGAGCAGACTGATATCAGAGAACTTTGACAAATCCCAAACAGTGCCAGGCTTAAGCCACAGTTTAGAACTTCAAGGAAGAGCTACATTAAATGTTCTTCCATATGGTTATTTTTCTTTTGAGATTTTCTTTTAAATTTCTTTTAAAATGAAAATAAAATAACTTTGACCACTAAAGTTTCGCCTAAGTAGGCAGCATGACCCAGGGCTAGTTGGTATATCACTACTCCCAGTACATCCTTTCCATCTGGAAACTTGCAACTAATTCTCATCAGTTTAATCTATATTTAATTTGTTCCAGGATTGGAGAAGGTGAAAATAATCCTAAAGTTCACTTATTGGATATGCTCTTGAAGATGGATCTTCAAGACTTACATTCTCAGGTTTTGAGGGGGGATAGGAATATGTTTCCACGGGTGGAAGTGCAGTGTGGCAGTTGCAGTTATTCCTAAAGAAGTCAGACTTGTCCATAATGATATTTGCCATGGTTGCATCCCATGTGAACTACTGTCATGTGTCCTAAGTGGGTCTTTCATTGACAAGTGTTTGGAGACTGTGTATCTTGGGCTGCAAATCTAATATATTAAAATTTATATCAAGGCTGATATCTATCAATATTTGAAATCAGAGGTCTTACTATAAGTAAATATGGCTGGTGGTGTATGTATATATCCATGTGTGTGCATTTTCTACATATAGACATAGAAATATGTAAACTAATCCATATAAAGGTATCAGTAGTACTATATTGCTATAGTTCATATGAAATATTGGGCAGTTGCCGTTATTGTTTTCAAGTAAAACTTCATATAGGTATATATTCTCTCTTATGCAGATCCTTCTTATTGGGAATTTCTTAAACTAATTGGTTTTACATAGAGAACCACATATATATTTCTGGTTTCTAGCATTCAATAATCTATAACCTCCATAACTCACCAAAATTAAATTGCAAGTAATAAATCCCATTTCCCTTTGTTCCTTTCTCTTTTAGATCTGAAAGTTAATTAGAGGATGTCAACCACTTTGAATAGCATAATTATACTAAATGAGTAGCAAATTCAGCATATATCCTTTTTGCTGCAGTTCCTAGATCCAGGTGACAATAAATTAACTTGGCCATGTCCATGCTAGTTAGTCACAGAACTTCATTTATTTCTCAGAATTGTGACAATTCTTCCACTTTTATCTGGGATGCTGAAAAATCCTCATGATGGTAGAGAAAACTGAGAAAAAAACATTTCAGTTTAATTGCAAATAGTAGAAGCCAATTCCCCAACCTTCAGTTTAATCTACATTTGTGCTTTTATTGCCTACTAAAACAAAAGAAAAACAAAACCATGAAAAGCTAGCCAATTTTCCAGAAAAAGATAAAATGTTAGCAAAAGCTAATATGCTTTATCTGTATTTTTATATAAGCGTAGAATTTTGTGCTGAATACAAAGTTTCTTCCATGTATATCGGCAGTTTTGTTATCTCGACAAGGAACAATTAAATGGTCAGACTATTTCATGAACATAAAAAGTTTAGGCTTATCATACAGAATGAAAAACTGCCGTAGTTTCTGTTCCAAACTTTGTCAACATGGGCTACACAAAATAGGAGATCAGTTGCTGTACAACATTCCAAGTCATGTCTTCAGTCTGGTGCAGAGAGATGAAAGAATAACGAACCCAGCGCATGACTGAAATTATTTGCTGACAGGACACCTAAGAAGTAAAAGATAAACTTGCTAAATGAAAGAAGGCTACCATAATCTAAAGAGCAACAAGAGAGCTTGTGATCTTTATATTGTGCTGCAAGCAGTGATAGCTTCTCTTGGATCAGTAGGGAAGCTTGTATCATTAAGCAGGAATACCAGACAACGAGACAACCGAGGAAAAGACAAGATATGTAGTATAAAACAAACATGTATTTATTTTGAGAGAAACAGTCAATAAACTAGTTTTAACTGACTCAAAGCTCAAGAGCAAAGAAGAGTCAGATAAAACAGCAGTTTTTTTTTTTTTAATATTATGGCACAAAATTGGCATAGCCATTTTCTTTTCTCCAGATGTTTTGGCTTAAAACAATCCACCATCCCTGACTATTGGCAATATTAACTAAAGTATGGTAGTTCAGAGTTAGTTCAGATTCGGAGAAGATTAAATCTACAATTTACGGCAATGCAAAAAACACTATCTTCACATACCCCTCCCTCATTTTAACACAGTGCACAAAGATCTTTAGAGGATTATCAAATGTGATCTCAATGGATATATTCTTAAAATTTTGGTGCCTGTTGATGAATCATAGGTGAAAAACCAGAAGCATGAGTCTCTGGACAGAAGAAAGAACCAGAATCAAGCATGAGTCTCTGGACAGAAGAAAGAACACATGATGCCTTCCCAATTTTATGCCTCTCTATCAGTACATTGCTGACAATTTCCCTTCTCCATAAGCTAGAAGAAAAAAATACCACAAATATATGGGAGGATATCCTATGTTTTGTCAAACACACAGTAATTTAGAACATGATCCACATAAGATCTTGAATTAACTACAGAAATAGTTCATGGGCATGTGCTACTCTGTTTACATTCTAAAGCATGATGTGACATGGAGGATGAATGTATCTAGGATGTACATATGTGGGTGCTACTTTTTGGTTTTGTCCTTTTAATATTAGAATGTATTGTATAATTTGCTATATATTGCTTTTGTAAGATGCTTAGATTTTTTTTAATTGAAAGTGGCATTAAAGCACTTGAAAAATAATAACTAAACATAACACAATATCAGCACTTTGAATGTTATTTATGCTGCTGCATTGAAAATGTTTAAGCCATTTAAAAAGCTGCAACAAATACACATCTTCTAAGATACCAGTGTCTGAATTAGAGCAAATGAGTGTTTCATTTATTTCACTGGACTCTAGACAGTGTTTTGAGGGGAGCTGCAGAAACAAGTCCTCTCCCAACTGTCTGTTCCTCTTATTTTTCTGACTGACTTATAGTAATGATGTACAACACCATAATTCATCAGAAATAATTTTCCCCTCCCTGCATCACCAAAAAGGATATTCAGCAAATATTTATCATTGTCCTTTCTGGAATCAAGAAGTGATTTATGTTTCTCAAATGAATCGAGATGCTGACAGCTACTCATGAGACATGCAGGAGGTGAGAATATAAATTTTAGACTGTAACAATTGCCAGGTGAAGATCATTATTTAAAATTAAGTATGATTATTCAAAACAAGGTCAGCAGCAAACCTTTTGCTCCTTGCTTAAAATGTCGATAAAAATGGACACATTGGCTGATTTGTTTATTTCCTTCCCCTCCTCCACTAAAGTTCAATCAATTGTTCTTTTTTATGTTGTTTTGCCCATTGATTCCAGTACCTTCCAGCTTTGGGCTTCAGCAGAACTGCAATTGCTAGACATTTCTCCTGGGGAAAAAAAGTGTTCAGGAAATAATGACAAAAAGAACTGGAGACCATGTGCTTTCTTTTCTCATGTAAAAAAATCCCTGAATATGCTATCAGACATGCACTTCATTCAAAAGAGTTTCACACATGCATTTTAATCAGGATTATATTTCAAATCATAAGTGCCTTGAAAACGTGTCATTTTTCTAGCTATTGCTGGCAACTGTTTTTCCATATATAAGCCATCATTCTTAATACAAGGGAAAAAGAAACTTTACAATAAGGATATGGTTTGCATAACTTGGGAATGTTTTTCTAGATTAGCTCTTTAGTCTAATAAATATAATATTAGTCTAATAAATATTATACTAAATAAAAATTATTACCGGTGGCGTGTTCCGGCCCTCCGTGCTCAGACCCAGGCCCTGGCCAGCAGACTCATGGGAGCCCTGATCTCTGGCTGCTGCTATGTAACGCCAGGTCAGTTAACAACAAGGCCCCCCTCATATGTGATTTGAACACGGAGGAGGGGGCAGACATGGCATGCATTACCGAAACCTGGGTGGGCCCGGAAGAAGGTGTCCCTCTTTCAGAGATGTGCCCAGCTGGGTTTCAAGTATGGCACCAGCCAAGACCTCAGGGCAGGGAAGGTGGGGTGGCTGTGTCATCAGAGAAGCTCTAGTGGCCTTCAGGGGCCTTGCTCCACAAGTGGCCCGGTGTAAAACCTTGTTTTTCAAGTTGGGTTCCTGCTAACAGTTGGGGTTTTTGCTACTGTACCAGCCTCCCTGCTGCATAGCAAACTCCCTGCCTGAACTGCTGGAGGCCATCTTGGGTTGGCAGTAGAGTTCCCCAGGCTTATGGTTCTGGGGGACTTCAATCTGCCATCCCTGGGGTGGGCCTCGGAGGTGGCTCGGGAGTTCATGATGACCATGGTGGTCATGGGCCTGTTCCAGATTATTTGGGACCAAACTCGAGACAGTGGCCTCACTCCAGACTTAGTTTTCTTGTTGGAGCAGTGGCAACGTGATCTGAGGGGAGAGTTACATCTTTCCCCTTTGTTATGGTCGGATCATGTCCTGGTGACCTTGAGATTCACTTATGCCGCCCCCCCCTCCGCAGGGAGGCAGGACCCATTCGATTGGTCTGCCCCCAGCGACTGATGGACCTGGCAGAGTTTCAGAGGGAGCTGGGGGTTATACCCGAGGATCTGCTGCACGGTCCAGTGGAGGCCCTGGCTGCGGCCTGGAATAGGGAGGCAGCCAGGGCCTTGGACAGGATCGTGCCTGTGCAGCCTCTCTTATCCCATTGAGACTGACACTCCCCGTGGTTTACGGAGGAGTTGAGGGTTCTGAAGAGGATTAAGAGACATCTAGAGCATTGCTGGAGGAAGACAACGTTCGAATCAGACCGAACACAAACTAGAGCCGCTATTAAGGCCTACCTTGTGGCGGTAAGAGTGACGAAATGTCATTATTTTGCCGTTCTTATTGCATCCGCGGAATGCTGCCCAACTGCCCTGTTTAAGATAACCCAATCCCTTCTGGGGAGATGGGATTCAGAAATCCATCTACAGGGCCGTGCTGAGGAATTTTCTGGGTATCTGCAGGATAAAATCACTCGTATTCAATCCAAGTTGGACTCCGAGTGTGAGACAGGGTCTGGGGAGATACCTGGGGAACTTACTTACCTGGTTATCTGGGAATGGTTTGATCCTGTTCGACCTGAGGATGTGGACAGGATCCTCCAGACTGTAAATGCCACTACTTGCCAATTAGATCCCTGTCCCTCCTGGCTGGTAAAGGCAGCTTGGGAAGTAACATGTGGCTGGGTCCAGATGATGGTAAATACATCCTTGAGAGAGGGGGTGTTTCCGGTGACCTTTAAGGAAGCACTGGTTCACCCCCTCCTCAAAAAACCATCGCTAGACCCTACTGTATTGGACAATTTTCGTCTAGTCTCCCACCTTCCCTTTTTGGGGAAGGAGGTTGAGAAAGTGGTGGTGTCACAGTTACAGAGGATTCTGGATGAAACGGATTATCTAGACCCCTTTCAGTCAGGTTTCAGGCCCACTTATGGGATGGAAACGGCTTTGGTCGCACTTATGGATGATCTCTGGTGGGGGCGGGATGGGGGCAGTGCATCCATCCTGGCCCCTCTTGATCTCTCAGCAGCTTTCAATACCATCGAACATGGTATCCTTTTGGGTCTACTCAGGGGGTTGGGGGTGGGCGGCATGGTCTTACGCTGGTTCACCTCCTTCCTCCAGGGCCAGTCCCAATTGGTGTTGATAGGAAGTGAGAGATCCAGGCCGCGGCCCCTTCTTTGTGGGGTGCCGCAGGGCTCGGTACCCTCTCCACTCCTTTTTAACATCTACATGAAACCACTGGGCGAGATCATCCGTCACCATGGGATGAGGTACCATCAATATGCTGATGATACTCAATTATGTACATCTCCATCCTGGGTGAAGTAAGTGATGCCATGACCACCCTTTCCAGCCTGGATGGAGAACAACAGGCTTCAACTGAACCCAGGTAAGACAGAGTGGCTGTGGATTAATGTCTCCTCGGTATCTAGGAATTTGTCATCTTTAGTTCTAGATGGGGTCGCACTACCCCAGAGAGACCCAGTGCATAACTTGGAGGTCCTCTTGGACTCACAACTCCTACTCGAGGAGCAGGTGGCAGTCGTGGCCAGGAGGGCCTTTGCTCAACTTCATGTTGTGCGCCAGTTATGCCCTTTCCTAGACCAAGAGGCCCTTCGAACGGTCATTCATGCCCTAGTTATCTCCCATATAGACTACTGTAATGCGCTCTACATGGGGCTACCCTTGAAGAATATCTGGAAGCTACAACTGGTCCAAAATACAGCTGCGCAGGCAATTTTAGGTGCACCAAGATCAGCATATATAACACCTCTGCTACATGAGCTGCACTGGGTTCCAGTTTGCTTCTGGGTCCAATTCAAGGTGTTGGTTATTACCTTTAAAGCCCTACATGGCATGGGGCCAGGTTACCCGAGTGACCGTCTTATCCCCATTACATTGACCCGTCCCACCCGGTCATGCAGAGAGGGCATGTTATGGACCCCGTCTGTAAGAGAATTACATCTGGTGGGGTCCAGGAAATGGGCCTTCTCTGCAGTAGCTCCTGCCCTTTGGAACATTCTTCCCCCGGAGGTGAGGCAGGCCCCCTCACTCCTGGACTTCTGAAAAAAACTGAAAACCTGGTTCTGCCATCATGCCTGGAACGGGAGGGGGAATAGTCATTCCTGAGGATGGCTAGCACCCTAGAATAGACTGAGCCCTCACGCTTGAGGACTGACAGAGAACTTTAGCCATCTAGATTTTATCCCATTTATATTTTATTGTTGTCTGTATTTGTATTTTTATATTTTTGTATTTGTGGTTTGCTTTGAATTTTAATTGTGGTTTTACTATAAACCGCCCAGAGTTCCCCTTTGGGGGGAGATGGGTGGTAATAGAAGTTTAATAAATGATAATAATAAAATAAATATGAATGGTACTAAAATCGGTCTTAATAAGAGACTGTGCTCATTAGAAGAGTGTACATTCTTCCAAGTTATTTGAAACCTTTCTTCAGTAAAGTTACCATCTGAAATAAGTATTGCAGCATGGAAATGCTTGAAGACAACAATAGGATACTCTCAATGTGTTAGGGCAACAAACATGCATTTCAAAGAAAGCAAAAAAGAGATACAAAACAATATTCTTTTGTTTATTGTCTTCAAAATTTACAGATTCTTTCAAGCTTCTCTTTGAGCCTTCATGCCACAATTTGTTCAAAAATAGTTTAAAGTCCATTTATTTCATCATGGTTGTTCTACTGAAGTGCACATCACAGCATTCTCTGATACATCACAGGGGAACATGTGGCATAAATCTATGTCACAGCATGTGGAATCATTACTGTGTACATTTGTTCATTACATTGTCTTAACTGTTGTCTAAGTCATTTAGTTTTTAAAATGATCCTCCAATACAATAATAACAGATACTACAATAGCTATTCTATAAACCACAGTGACATCTTCATTCCTATACATTAAAAGCAAGAATGTTGCAGTTTGCGTGATGAATATACCTTTTGAAATTATTAAATGAAATTATAACCTTCCATACATTACTAGCTTGATTTTGAAACAATGAAATGCCATAGTTTTAAGACTCTTAAAATGGCCTAACCATTTTCACACCTAAAGATACATACCTGAGCTTAGAGCAGAGGTACACAACATTTTATGTACCAAGTACTGCACTTGGCTTAGAAAAGGGGTGCAGTTCAAAAAGTAATGGGTTGAAGGCTGACACAAACTAAACTTGATTTAATTTCATTTACATATAATTTTACTTAAAATTAGATACAGTTCAAATTATTACTCTCTGCTAGAGCTATGCAAATTCTTTAAAACAGTGCACACACAAACCTCTTTTGAAGGATTTACACAGTCTTGTTCCCCATTCACGTATTAAATCATTTTTCCCTTGTGTCATGTTGACAATTTGGTAATAAACACTGGAGATCTCTGGGGGCTTCACTCAAAGTTTTGGGGATCGCCCACAACTTTGAGTCTCAGGTTATATACTTTGATCTTGTGCCTCTTGTAGTGTTATACCATTATGGAAGTCCTTGACACATATGTTGTCCACTAAAGTAGTGCATATTATTGCACTTGAATGTGTGCACTGTCCTACTTCTCACACTGAAATAAAAAAGGAATCTCTTGTCTATGGGACAGCTATTTGTGTATACCCTAATTTTGGATCTGAAAGAAACCAGCAGTGTGTCATATTTGCACAGTATTCCATATCCCCTCATCTTGAGCCCTTAAACAGTAAACTTTGGATACTTTTCATACATACTTGAAAAAGTAATTTTCCTTTTTAGAAATAAATACACAGGTTAGATTATGATATTATTGAGGAAGCATTGGCTATGGGGTTTCATATTCTATTTCATCTGCCTCAATATGATGTCTGACCACAAAGATTTTGCAGGGTTTTGCAAGCACCACATAGTACTGAGAAAGCTATGAGCACATGTTAGAGTGTTAGAGTTGAGAGTACACAACCTGGATTGTTTGATTTCACGTTCCTACCACATTCAAATTTTTAAAAAAGCAACATTAAAACATTAAACACCAGGTTTATGATAAAGAGTCAGTACTGGCAGTTAATATTCCTAGCCATGTTTTTAAAAAGGTTAAGCGTTTTAAATGTAAAACTGCTCAAGATTAATAAAAACAGGCTTGAAAAAGAGATATTGTCAAAAACTGGATAGTACTGTATGGAAGTGTTTCAATGAAAACATCATTTTTGTCATGCTAAATTCACTGCATTAAGGCACATCTAAAATTTATTTTAGCTGTGAGTTGCTATATGTAAAATATTTACTTCTTTTGACTACTATTATTATTCCATACATCCAAATGAATATTACAGCCTAATTAATTAGATATTGACTCCAATAACTCAGGTCCTAGCCAAGTACCTAAGAGTCATGGAGGTGTGCTATTCCAAGTAAGGTAGGTTTATTTTCAAAATTACTGGTGTCAAGTCCACTGACTTTAAAATTTCAAAATATTTCATGAATTATTTTGTTAGTGCATCAATGCCTCAAATTATAATTGGTATAACAATCATTTTTTTCCTTCATAATCTTTCAACCTCAGTTTGTAAATCACAGTACTTCGTTATTTTCTCCAGTTGTAATTCAACTATTTCTAGCTATTGTCGTATCATGAACAACACCTTCTTTTTTATCACAGTAATGTCTGGTGCATTTTGTTCTAAACACATATCAGTTTGGATTTTGAAATCCCACAAAATTTTAATCTTCTCATTTTGGAAAACTTTTTCAGTCACATGGTCCTAGTGATTTTTGCAAGCAGTTAACCTTTATTTTCTGCAAAAATTCTAATGGACAATTTTTGCAACCTTAATCATTATTGCTACTACTACTGTTATTATGGAACAGCACTAGCACAGTATACCTAGAGATTATGGATGATAATAATAATAATAATTTATTAAATTTGTATGCTGCCCGACTTACAATTACTCTGAGCGGCTCACAACAATCGAACAAAGAAATTACAATAAAACCAAGAATGCATCAAAGATAAAAGATGGCAAGCATGGATGTATAAATTGTCAAGCAACTGATAATAAAATTACTAAAGAAAATGAAATAGGATATTATAAAAAATGACATTTTTCTTAAAATTCTCAGTTAAAAAAATTAGACAAAGGATTTATGGAAGGCAGTAAGCAATATAATTTTTGAAAAGTAGTGTAATAGAAGAGAAATTGTTTAAATACATTGGCCAGATTTCAAATAAGTACAAGTTTTATTCTGAAACTTCATTATATTTATTTTTTAACACTTTAGACTTTTAAAGACTCATCAAGTGGGGAATGATAAACTATGGGAAGATTATCATTTCATTCACAGAGCACAAACAGTATCACAATTTTTAATTTTCAAAGGTTCATCCTGGAAATTTTTCATTTGCATGTCTAACAACTGGATTAAAAAAACACTTCAGAGTGTCACTGACTATCAGCAATTATATTAGCATCCATCCTTTATAAGAGCCACTCGGTTTCTCTCTTGAAGGGGCTTAAAACTTCAAGAAAATGTTTTGTTCAGCATTTAATTCCTTGCAAAAATTGTTTGCATGTGTATATTATGTGATACAATCCTACTGATGTCATATCATGTTAGTCTTCATATCATGCAAGTGTGTGTAGGCCTGCAGGGCTACATATAGACATTTTCAAATTCTGTGTAAATCTGTCAGCATGTTACAATATTTAGTCTATGTTTAAAGATGAGAGCAACTGCTTGTCCAAAACTGAGTAATTAACTTTAATATTACTGTGTTTCTCTCTAATTTACAAATGTTGAAGGAGCACAAGTGATATGCAGGTTCTTCAGCCAACTATATGAAATATTTTGGTTACAATTGGCTTTTGGATTTAAACATTTAATTCATAATCTTTAACATTATTCCATGCATTTAATAATATCCTCATTCTGTCACACCAAAAATTATAATTTAGTGGCAACTTTTGGTTTTAGGCCTCAGAAATGTCTTCTTCTAGACAATGGCAATGACAATCAAAGATCTTAGAATTTAAAATCTCCTTTTGAAGGAAGAGAACAAAGCAAATTGGAAATTGGAACAAACAATGAAAATTGCCAAGAAGAGAAGAGAAGCCAATGTCAAGAAAGACAATCTCAGAAAGGAACTTAACAAAGAGTTCAGAGAGAGCTATTAGAAGAGACAAGAAGCAGTATTACAACAACATATTTAAAGACATAGAAGATGGAAACAGACATGGAAAAACAAAGAAAGTCTTTCAAAAGATCTCTGAACTCAGAAGGAGGTTCCAACCTTGAATTGGTATGCTAAAGGACAACAATGGACATATAGTAACTGATTCAAAGGTGATCAAAGGAAGATGGAGGGAGTACAGTAGAGATGTCAACATCCAAAATACCTTATATGATATTTATTTATTTGTTTATGTATTTATTTATTTATTTTTATACCGCCTTTATTATTTTTATAAATATCTCAAGGCGGCGAACATACCTAGTACTCCTTCCTCCTCCTATATTCCCCACAACAACAACCCTGTGAGGTGAGTTGGGCTGAGAGAGAGTGACTGGCCCAAGGTCACCCAGCCGGCTTTCATGCCTAAGGCGGGACTAGAACTCACAGACTCCTGGTTTCTAGCCCAGCACGTTAACCACTAGACCAAACTGGCTCTTTTACTAGATATTACTAGAATTTACTAGATTTTACTAGATATTACTAGAAGATGAAGTTAGATCAGCGCTCTGGTCATTACAAAGTTGGAAGGCTACAGGAACTGAATACCCACCGAAATATGGCAAGCATAGAAGAAGATTCAGTCAAGGTTCTAACCAAGCTATGCCAGCAAATCTGGAGAATGACACAGTGGCCAACAGAATTATATAATGCTCCAAAGGGTGGGTGCCACTGCCGAGAAGGCCCGCCTCCTGGACCCCGCCAGATGGAATTCTTTTACAGACGGGGTCCATAGCAAGCCCTCTCTGCAGAACCGGGTGGGGCGGGTCGACGTTCTGGGGATGAGGCGGTCCCTCAGGTAACCTGGTCCCATGCCATGTAGGGCAATACAATGTATGTATTTCTATCATAATTATCTTTGTGTTTTGTTCCTTTTCCTTTTTTGTTATTATTTTAAAAGCAGTAAATACATAAAGCAAAAAGCAAGGAGGATTGAGAATTGAGGCCACCTGTATTTCTAGGAGTAAGATCTTTTACAAAGTTAGGGCAACCACCAAGAATGAACCTTATGAGGAAGGAGCACCTTGCACAGGTCCTTACTAGATGCCTGAACCAGACAGGCAGATTCTGTATTGGTATTGCCTGATATAACCCAGTACTGCATCATAATAGACTTTAAAGGTAATGACCAGCACTTGAATTCTAAAAGTAAATAAAATTTAAAAGGCATTCATATCCATGTATGGTCGTGTGCATTAGCATTTATCTACAAGCCTAGACTTTGAATTTTTCTCTAAAAATTAAGGAGTAATGAATGCCAACAATTTTGCTATCATATCTAGGCTGTGATGTGATAACTACTAAAGGGTAGGAAATCAGCCTTATCCTTGTAAGCATACTCCTACTGTTGCACATTTAAGTTACCGAGTAACGTCATCATTTAATAATTTAATTTTACATCTGAGACATGACTACAATTCTTAGAGCCCTCCAAACCAAAGTTTAGTATGGCTCACAGTCCTGTTTTGGAATGCTTTTGTAAATCGTGTTTTGCAAACTATGGTCTGGGTAAACTAGAAGTTTATTCATATAGGTGAGCATGCAGTGCAGAAGACAAAGAGCATGGTTTCAAGGAGTGAAAATATTAGCTCAGCCAATACGTTTTATTTATGTATTTATTTGTTAGATTTTTATCCTGAGCCTTTGCTCAGGCTCCTAATTCAAAACTTTGACCACACAGAATCATGCCTTTATCCACTGTTTTTAATGTTTCAGTAAAAAGTCAATTCAAAGCCTAAAAGTGAACACAACAAGGGAAAACCATTTCTGTTTGTTTGTTTGTTTGTTTGCAAGATTTATAAACTGACTCACTCCGAAGGCTCTAAATAAATTCTCAGTGTTGTTGTTTTGTTAGTTGCCACCAAGTAGATACAGTAGCTGCCCTAAACTATGTTTGGCAGCTAATCATTGCTAGAATGGCATCCATGGCTGTTGTTATTGCATCAGTCCATTGCATTGCTAGTCTTTTTCTTCTGCATTTTCCTTCAGCCTTGCCAAGCATAGTATCTATCTCTAAATGATCTTTCTCTTCACATGAGGTGTACAAAATATGAAAATTATAGTCTTGTCATTTCAGCTTCTAAAAAAAAGGCTTGCATTACTCCAATATTGATTAATTTGTTCATTGGACAGTCTATGAAACTCATAGTATCCTTCTCCGGCGCCATAATTCAGAAGGATCTATTTTCTTCCTGTCTTGTTTCTTCAGTGTTCAACTTTCACATCCATATAATATTATTGAAAATATCATAGTCTGAATGTCAGATCACTGAATACAAAGAAACCTCTTTGCACTTAAAGATGTTGTCTAGTCCTTCATAGCTCTTTTTCCAAGGGCAATTTGTCTTTTGATTTCTTGGCTGTGTGTAGTTTCATTATTGATTATTGATCCAAGCAACTTGAAGTTGTCAGCTAATTTCTATTTCTTCTCTGTCAAGACTAAAATTATTGATGTTACCAGTTGTTAGAATCTTTGTCTTCTTCCCATTACATTACAGTCCAAATTTGAAACAGTGTTCCCTGATGTTAATAAGCAGATCCTTCAAATCATTTGCACTTTCAGCCACTAATGTGGCATGATCAGCATAGAAAAGTTGTTGACAAGTCTCCATTAATTTTCACATCCCAGTTTTCTTCATTCAGTTCTGTTTCTCCAATGATCTGTTCTCCATATAAGTTGAACTAGTATGAGGAAAGTATGCAGCATTTGCTGATTTTAAACCATTCTGTTGCTCCCTATTCTGCTTGGACTGTTGCTTCTGGATCAATGTAAAGATTGTACATGAAAATTACCAGGTGTTCTGGTATATTCATGCTTCTTAATCTGGCTCAGAGCTTTTCATGGTTTAGCAGTCAAAGGCCTTGTTATAGTCAATGAAACACATGTAAATATCCTTATAGTATTCTTTTGTATTTTCACAGATTCATCTCACATCTGCAATGATGTATTTTGTTCCTTGCCCTTTCTTGAACCCTGCTTGCAGTTCAGGCAGTTCTGACTCCATGCTTTTAGTCTCCATTGAAAGATCTTGAGCAGAATCTGGCTTGCTTATGGGTTCACGTTGATTATGTGATAGTTCTCACAGTCAGTTGCATCACGTTTCTTCCGTCTTGGTATGAACACTGAGCTTTTCTGGTCAGTTGGCCATGATGTTGCCTTCTAAATTTCCTGGCAAAGTCTTGTAAGTATTAGAACAGCTGCACCTTATTGCTGTAATATTTCAATGGGAATACCATCAATACCCAATGCTTTCTCCTTTGATAATGCTTTCAGTTCTGCTTCAATCTCTTATTTCATCAACAATGGTTCCTGATTCTAAGTTACAGGTTGAAATAGCCATTGATCCACTTGATCCTTAGGGTATAATGACTTGATGTATTCTTTCCACCTTTTCCTAATCATCTTGGAAACATTCAACATGGATCCTTGAGTATCTTTCAACATTTCACCTTGAAGCTAGAATTTTCTCTTGAACTCTCATAACTTTTGCAAAGGCAATCTTCTTTTTCTCTGATATTTTCTAACTCTGTTTCCTTGTACATATTGTCCTCTGTGTAGTGTTCTCTTTATCTTATATTGCAAGCTTCTTCTTGATTATAAATACAGTACCATTGATTCTTTGTCTTTTATTTCCAGTATATACCAAGTGACCATCGGATTCAGTGTGCCCAATGCCAGTCAATTTCAGTTCATTAACCCCCAGTAGATCAAGTTGGGTATGTTCCACTTCATCTTTGAATACTTCCAGTTTTGCTTGGTTGATGCTTCATACTTTCCATATATGAGGGACACCTTTAGAGCTTCTGAACCTCATTTCATGCATAGCTACATCAGCAGTCATACAACCAAAGTGTTTGCTTCAATTACATCATAAATGCCAGCTTCACTCTGAAGACTCTTCGGCTCTTCCCCAGTGGTTCATTGAGTGTCTTCTGATCTGAAGGACTCATCTTCCAGCATTATCACATTTTGTTTTGTAGTGACTATTCGTTAGATTTTCATGGCAAACCTAAAATAGATTCCAGTGTTGTTGCTGTTGTCACAGAAATGTGATCCTCCTCTGCCAACACTGTCTCATATTGCTGCTGCCCAAATGGGTGGTTTGTCTGAGTCAGTTGAGACCTGTCCACCTTGGAAGACCCTGCCAGTCTACTGATGGCATAGCTCTCAGTATTACAGATACACTAGGCCCTAGCAACATATAAAGCTGCAAACCAAGCAAGGAAAATTCTCAATACAGTATAGAAATAATATTCTATAAAGAACCAAATAAAATAATGAAGCAATAACAGTATCTTTATTGATTCAGAACGTATTCCAGATATTCATCTCCAAAGATCTTCTGGAAGAGCCAGTTCTTTAACTATTCTCTGGAAAGCCATGCGAATCAGGACCATTCTTCATTCAAGGGATAAGCTTTTCCAAAGATGTGTGTCCCATCCTGTTGTACCTCTTAATATGAGGGAACCTTCAATAGGTGTTCTCTATGCACCTAGGTCAGGTGGGCAGAAGTTACATGGGATAGGTGGTGCCTAACATACCTAACTCTGAGCTACTGTACATAGGGATTTACAGCACCTTGAATTGCATTTGAAAACCAATAAGCAACCAATGCAGCTATTGTAGCAATTATGTTATATGACAATACCATCATTATCCAGTAAGCATACAGGCAGCTGCATATTGTACCAACTGAAATTTCAAAGTGGTCTCTGAGACCAGCTCTATATACAGAAAACTGCAGCCATCCAAATGTGGGATCTCAAGAATAGATAAGGTTACCTTATCTAATGACTTCCCCTAGCAAGAGTCATAAATACAGGAGATCACCCAAGTTGCAATTTGAGAGGGAGCACAGAAGCCAAAGTTGATGTCAGCCCTATCCAATCCCAGAAACAGTTGCTTCTGAACCAACAGCCATTCTGCCTTGCTTGGTTTGGGTCTGAGCCTATTTTTCTCCATTCAGACCCTAACAGCCTCCAGGGATCAGGTCAGTACTTTCACCACATGTCTCATTTGGCTGAAGGTAGAGATATATAACTGGGTTTTTGTTGTTGTTTATTCGTTCAGTCTCCTCCGACTCCTCGTGACCTCATGGACCAGCCCACGCCAGAGCTTCCTGTCGGCCATCACCATCCCCAGCTCCCCCATGGTTGAGTCCGTCACCTCCAGAATATCATCCATCCATCTTGCCCTTGGTCGGCCCCTCTTCCTTTTGCCTTCCACTTTCCCTAGCATCAGCTTCTTCTCCAGGGTATCCTGTCTTCTCATTATGTGGCCAAAGTACTTCAGTTTTGCCTTTAATATCATTCCCTCAAGTGAGCAGTCTGGCTTTATTTCCTGGAGTATGGACTGGTTTGATCTTCTTGCAGTCCAAGGCACTCTCAGAATTTTCCTCCAACACCACAGTTCAAAAGCATCTATCTTCCTTCGCTCAGCCTTCCTTATGGCCCAGCTCTCACAGCCATAGGTTACTACAGGGAATACCATTGCTTTAACTATGCGGACCTTTGTTGTCAGTGTGATGTCTCTGCTCTTAACTATTTTATCAAGATTTGCCATTGCTCTCCTCCCAAGAAGTAGACGTCTTCTGATTTCCTGACTGCAGTCAGCGTCTGCAGTAATCTTTGTGCCTAGAAATACAAAGTCTGTCACTGCCTCCACTTTTTCTTCCTCTATTTGCCAGTTATCAATCAAGCTCATTGCCATAATCTTGGTTTTTTTGAGGTTTAACTGCAACCCAGCTTTTCCACTTTCTTCTTTCACCTTCGTCATAAGGCTCCTCAACTCCTCCTCGCTTTCAGCCATCAAAGTAGTATCATCTGCATATCTGAGATTGTTAATGTTTCTTCCAGCGATTTTAACTCCAGCCTTGGATTCCTCAAGCCCAGCACGTCGCATGATGTGTTCTGCGTACAGGTTGAATAGGTAGGGTGAGAGTATACAACCCTGCCGTACTCCTTTCCCAATCTTAAACCAGTCCGTTGTTCCGTGCTCTGTTCTTACCGTTGCTACTTGGTCGTTATACAGATTCCTCAGGAGGCAGACAAGATGACTTGGTATCCCCATACCACCAAGAACTTGCCACAATTTGTTATGGTCCACACAGTCAAAGGCTTTAGAATAGTCAATAAAACAGAAATAGATGTTTTTCTGAAATTCCCTGGCTTTCTCCATTATCCAGCAGATATTGGCAATTTGGTCTCTAGTTCCTCTGCCTTTTCTAAACCCAGCTTGTACATCTGGCAATTCTCGCTCCATGAATTGCTGGAGTCTACCTTGCAAGATCTTGAGGATTACCTTACTGGCATGTGAAATAAGTGCCACTGTTCGATAGTTTGAACATTCTTTAGTGCTTCCCTTTTTTGGTATGGGGATATAAATTGATTTTTTCCAATCTGATGGCCATTCTTGTGTTTTCCAAATTTGCTGGCATATGGCATGCATCAACTTGACAGCATCATCTTGCAAGATTTTAAACAGTTCAGCTAGGATACCATCATCTCCTGCTGCCTTGTTATTAGCAATGCTTCTTAAGGCCCATTCAACCTCACTCTTCAGGATGTCTGGCTCTAACTCACTGACCACACCGTCCAAGCTATCTCCAATATTATTATCCTTCCTATACAGATCTTCCGTATATTCTTTTCTTGATCTCTTCTGCTTCTGTTAGGTCCTTACCATCTTTGTTTTTGATCATACCCATTTTTCCCTGGAATTTACCTCCAATATTTCTAATTTTCTGGAAGAGGTCTCTTGTCCTTCCTGTTCTATTGTCTTCTTCCACTTCCGCACATTGCTTGTTTAAAAATAATTCCTTATCTCTTCTGGCTAACCTCTGGAATTTTGCATTGAATTGGGCATATCTCCCCCTATCACTGTTGCCTTTTGCTTTCCTTCTTTCTTGGGCTACTTCCAGTGTCTCAGCAGAAAGCCATCTTGCCTTCTTGGTTTTCTTTTTCTTTGGGACGTTTTTTGTTGCCGCCTCCTGAACAATGTTGCGAACTTCTGTCCATAGTTCTTCCGGGACACTATCTACTAAATCTAGTCCCTTAAATCTATTCTTCACCTCCACTGCATATTCCTTAGGAATATTAGTGAGCTCATATCTAACTGATCTGTGGGTCTTCCCTATTCTCTTTAGTCTGATTCTAAATTTTGCAATAAGAAGTTCGTGATCTGAACTACAGTCAGCTGTAGGTCTTGTTTTTACCGACTGTATAGATGTCCGCCACCTTTGGCTGCAAAGGATGTAGTCAATCTGATTTTGGTATCGACCATCTGGTGAAGTCCATGTATAAAGTCGTCTTTTAGGTTGTTGGAAGAGAGTGTTTGTTATGCACAGTGAGTTGTCTTGGCAAAATTCTATCAGACTATGTCCCGCTTCATTTTGTTCTCCCAGACCATGCTTGCCTGTAATGCCAGGTGTCGTTTGACTACCCACCTTAGCATTCCAGTCTCCTGTAATGAAAGTAACATCTCTTTTTGGTGTATTATCCAGTAGGTGCTGCAGATCCTCATAGAACTGATCTACTTCTGCTTCTTCAGCATCTGTGGTTGGGGCGTATATTTGGATCACTGTGATGTTAAATGGCTTACCCTGAATTCGAATTGAGATCATTCTATTGTTTTTTGGATTGTATCCAAGCACTGCTTTAGCCACTTTATTATTAATTATGAAGGCTATTCCATTTCTTCTGTGGTCCTCTTGTCCACAGTAGTAGATCTGGTGGTCATCTGATGTGAAGTGGCCCATTCCAGTCCATTTCAGTTCACTGACACCTAAAATGTCTATATTTAATCTTGACATCTCACCAATAACCACATCCAATTTGCCCTGGCTCATAGATCTTACATTCCAGGTTCCTATGGTGTGTTGATCTTTAGAACATCGGATTCGTCGTTCACTACCAGCACCGTCGGCCGCTAGCCGTCCTTTCGGCTTTGAGCTAGCTGCGTCATCACGTCTGGGGCTAGTTGAACTTATCCTTTGTTCCTCCCCAGTAGCATTTTGACCATCTTCTGACCTGGGAGTCCCATGTTCTGATGGTATACCGACATATCTCTGGTTGTACTGATCCATTTAGTTTTCACGGCAAGAATACTGGGGTGGGTTGCCATTACCTTCCCCAGGGATCGTATTTAGTCTGACCTCTCTGCCACGACCTTCCCGTCTTGGGTGTCCCTTCACGGTTTAGCTCATGGTTTCATTGAGGTGCTCAAGCTCCAGCACCACGACAAGGTAACGATCTCCTTTGCTGGAGATATAACTGGGTATCATCAATATATTAATGTTACCTCACTCCATGTTGTTAGATGGAGTTTTATGTAGATATTAAACAGGCTGGGGAAATGAACTGAGAGTAGGACATGCCATATTACTCCAGCTTGAGTGAATACAGATAGTTTTACTCATAACATGGCTAGACAGATTATCACACTCTGCACTTTGTAGATCTTATGGCTTTTCCTTGCCTAACAGAGCTCAATAAATCTGAAGTTCTTCATAGAACAAGAAAATCCAAATTCTGGGCTTATAAACCACTATGTGCATAAGGCACTTTGGAAAAAATATGCAGCAAAGAGGAAACTATACACTAGTATTAAGGTCATGAACCAAACTGACAATATACAACAACCCGGACAATTTTCCATGGAGTTTTTCCTGTACAACCAGCATGGGAACAGACCTCTTAATGGTATTTAATTATATAGCCTTTTATCTTTCAAGCACTAATAGCATTTCATTCAACAATTTAAAGTTTTCATCTTACAAGCACATAATTTATTAGTTAAGACTAGTTTCTCATTATATTTATTCATATTACTGAAAATTATTTTGTGTTATGCTTCTGGCTGTATTAACTAAAAAATTGCAAACCTGTTGCTCATAAGAAATCAAAAAGGTCATTTGCCATGAAGAGAATTCATATTTTAGTTTAGGTTTGTAAATTGTTTTAAAGAAATCATTTTTTTAAGTGAGGTGATATTTCACCATGAGTAGGAGAGGATAGCAAAAGCTAACAAGCAGCCATGTCCACCCCCCAAGAATGTACATTAGAAATGGATATTCAAATATAACAAATAGGGCTTTATATCTGTAAGAGAAACAAACAGTAACTAGTGATTGTAGTATATCACTCTGAGAATCTAAGACAGTGATAGATATCCAATGTTCCAATAGTCTACAAATGGGCTATACATTTTTTAAAAAGCAGAGAATTAGATGGCAGAAATAAAAGCAGAGGTCTATAGCATTTGGAAAAATGGGACTTTAACTTCACTATTGAGTGAGAAGTTGATGAACTCACACAGTCTTCTCCTCCTTCCCCTCCCCATCCCAACTTAAAATCCTGCATGAATCTAGTCATATATGCATTTGATGATGTGTGCTGCAGGTCATGAAACCTTATGCCTTTTAATAAAATTTGTTAGTCAGAAAAAGGCTACCAGACTCCCTGTGATTTTTTGCCACCATAGATTAATACACCTCTCCTCCTACAGAGAATACCCCCCCCCCAAAAAAAACACTCCAAAATATAGTGGCCTCTGACTATTCAATAAATTGAGCTGTTTTTCCCCCAACTCTTTAAAAATGTTTCAGCTATTATATTTTCCAATAATCTCAAAACCATAACTATTTATTATGTGATGTGGAGCTCTATTTTCATTATTTGGTTTATATATGCCCCCTTTCCCCCCATCTCCATATTTATATCTTATTTTCTCTTTCCTGCACTCTTTCTAAAATTTGTGAAACAACAAAGATGATGGAGGCCATGGTACAATCCATTCTAGGGTGGCCCACAAAATATTGCTTCAGCAGCTGAAGTCCATGCAAGTGGATAATTTATTTTAAATGACACTATTGGAATGTGTATTGCATAGGTCTTCCTATGAAGATTGTTTCAAAACTACAACTGGTATATGTATTTTATGAAAACTGAATATGAGCTGAGGGAGACCTGCTTATGTTTTCATTATACTAAGAGCATCCATGAAAATAGGATCATTTCAGTGGTGCCCTGGAGCTAAGAAATGTCATCGCATTTGGCCCATTCCCTTCAGCATTCTTAAGGCAGGTTGAAACATCCTCCTTTCAACAGACCTTTAGTTAGTTTCTAGTTTATGTCCCTGTTATTGATGTTTTTCTACTGTGGTGACTTACTGGAGGGGGGGGGGCGGTGTCAATAAACTGAGGCTAAGGCCAAATAAAGTGCACTTGCTTTGGGTGGCTGCTTCATTCTCTTAGCTGGACTGAGTTCAATTTGCCTTGAAAGAGTTACATGCCCTCTCAAGGATCAATTAATTTTGAAATTTGGAACTGCTCTTGGATTCAGCTTTATAACTGGGCAAATAAATTGTCTCTGTAAAGAAGTACACCGTGTCAGTTGGAAAGGTAACAATAATGATAGATAGATGATAGATGATACATAGATAGATAGATAGATAGATAGATAGATAGATAGATAGATAGATAGATACTGTAGATAGATACTGTAGATAGATACTGTAGATAGATAGATAGATAGATAGATAGATAGATAGATAGATAGATAGATAGATAGATAACTATATTATACTATATTATAGTTATTCATGTTCTGGCAGTCTCCAGGTTGAATTATTGTAGTAAATTATACATGAGGCTGTTTTTGAAGATGATCTGGAACTCCAACATAGATATGGCAGAAAGTCTCTTAGTTGGTTCTGGATATTCAGTAGCTTTTATTTTTAGGAGCAGCTCAAAGTAATGTTATTAACCTTGAAAGGTTTGCAAGTAGGTTACCTGAAAGAACAGATATATACAATGTATGTATATACATTGATCCAGATGCTAATACTTTTTGAGGCCATTCTCCATCAAATAAGATGAGGCAGATGGCTACCAGAATGAATGCCTTTTCCTTGGCAACACCTGGTAATGGAATGTCCTCCTCAGAGAGACAAATTTGGTACCTAAATTGTAGGTTTTCAACCTTAGCAAGTCTTTTTAATAAAAGCCTCCAATTGTTGCTGTTTCTACTGTCACTTTTACATTGATTATATTCTATTATATTGTAGTTGGTACAGTATGTTATGCTACATATGCCACAGAATAGGTGTAAAGTTATTTTGTGAATTGCTGCAAAAGCTTCAACCAGTGTGCAATATAAAATACAACAAACAAATAAATGAATAACTTCAAGGGTCATTGATCTCATTATAAAGGCATCCTTCTTCGACTATATTTCTCCTATTTTTCCTGCCCATTGAAGAAAGTTTACAATAGCTTGGGTCAAACATAATGCTAGACAATATAGGAGTTTGCCTATTTTTAGAGTAGAATGATGTGTGAATTTGCCTATTATGACTTAATATTATGTATAATCCATCAATTTAAAAAAACTTAGTTTAGCATTATGTGTGAACCAGGTCAATGGGACTCTTTAACATGGGGGAAAGAGCCAGAAAAGGAAGATCATGATAGAGGTATATGAACTATGAGGAAAAAGTTGTGGCAGATCCAAATAGATAAAAGGAGGTATTTCTTTATTAGAGGATGTCGTTAACTTATAGCATTCATACATTGTAACATTTACCAAAGTGGGTAGTTTTAAAGATAATTAGACAATCCTCATGGCAGATTGAGGAATCAGTAGTTAACTGTGATGATGGCGACATATTACTGTATATTTAGTTTCCAGGGCAATATTTCCTCTTAGTGTTAGCTGTTCATGTCCCTCTTCTGATCTTATCATAAGTATCTGGTCATAACATATTGGTGGGTAAAACAGACCTTGGACTTAACATGTTCATGCCTTTTTTTTTTTTTATAATTCAGAGCGATTTGCAATGGGCAAATCTAGGGGCCAAGCTGGCAGATGCCATTAGAGCAGATGGAAGCCCCATCACGCTGTATGATGCATGTACCAAGGGGCAGGGTTTCGATCTATGCTTGCACCCACCATTTTGTTACTTGGCTCTTGTTGCAGATGGACCTTTTACAATTAATCTCCTCGCCAGAATGACTATCCCCCCTCCCCCCGCAAGTATTTGCTAGGCTAGGCTTTAAACCAGTTTTAATAAAATTAATAAAATGCCATTAAAAAGGTTAGCATTGTTTTTCCAGGAATGACCAAATCTTCTTTATATTAACCACAAATAACCATAAATAAAAGGTGGTTGTGGTTTATCCATAAATTAGTGTGCTGTGCAAATCTAGCTGTTGTGGATTTTAAATCACAGTTGTAATTTAGTATATTATGCAAACCTAGTCAACTTTTTTCAGACAGCCATAATCAAGGAAAACATGGCATATAGAACCGTAACACATTTATAATATTTTGTTTTTAAAAAATTAAAACAGGCTCAGAAACATTTATTTCTTCTTTATTTATTCCTTCGGTCAGACTCCAAAAACAGTAGCCAAACAGCTCTGTAAACATTCAAACCTTAATTTCTTAGAGAGCAGGATACAGATTTTGCTATCATTCACCATGTAGGAGTTAGATTGTTTGACCTCTCATTTTAATGACTTAATTAGCTGCTCCAAAACCCAGCTGGGCTTCTGTTGACAACGTAGCTAGATATTTCAATCAGGCTGTGTTGTGGAGAATAAGCAATAGAGGCTACCTTGTCGCCATGCAGTCCCAAACCAGAGTGCATGCTGGTAAAGCTAAATTTGATCACTGTGCCTCATATTTCAATTAGTCGTGGTCTGAATCACCAACTGTGTAATGTGTATGGATTCTTGTTATCAGATACAGAGTACCAGCTCCCACAGTTAGAAACAGTGAAGTTCCCTTTTATTAGTGTCCAATTAATGGGCAACCTCGGTATTGCTTTGAACATTCATAACCTATGCTCCAGCTGCATCCATGGCTCCTTAGCATACTGTGTATGATCGGATACATATCGCTGTCACGAGCCAAACAGCTGCAAAATCTTTTCCAGTTTTCAGGACTGAAAAACCTTTCAATATAGAAGCTCCTCCCCCACCCACCAGAAAAAAATCCTTCCTAGAAGTCTTTTCAAAGCCCAGCAGTGCTGGACAGTTTGTGACAATAAGCAATTTAATTCAGAGAAAAAGAAATCTACACTAAGGTAACCTCTTGGGATGTGCTAGGTTTTCAAACAAATGAAACCCTATCACTTTGGCACAACACAGAGAACACAAGCTCATTTCTCCTAACCAAGGCTAAGAAAATATAAACATAAAACCCAACCCACATAGAAAACTTAACCTGTTGCAGTCCAGCCAGAGTTTAGTATAAGTTTTAAACATGAAATATTAGAGAGACAAATTTCCAAAATATATGAAGAAATCACTAAATGAGCCCTACAATAATTTCCACAAATGAATTTATAAATCAGGATTTTTTTAAAAAGCCAATCTCATCAACTGGAATTAATTTTTGGATTTAGAGATGGTAATGTACTTTTACATTATTTGTTACTATTGTTGAATCATTCAGTTGCTTCTGGCTTTTCATGACCTGATGGCCACCATTTCACAACGGCTCACTGTTAGGAGCTGCTTTGAGTTCCTGTAAGCTCCTGCTTGTGTCATCAGTGATAGTATTTAGCCGTGTTTTCAGTAGGTATCTTTTTTATTGCCTTGATTTTTCCAGGCATCAGGATCTTTTCCAATGATACTTGTTTTCTCATTATGTGCCCCAAATAATCTTTTGCTTCATTATTAGTGCTTCGTCAGCAATCTGGTTTTACTTTATCTAGTATTGAATGATTTGTTCAATATTTTTCTCCAGCATCATAATTCAAAGCATCAGTTTTTCTTTTTCTGATGATCCATCTTACAACTGAGAAAAAAATGACTCAATAATATGTACCTTTGTTGTAAGCACAATGTCAAGATCTGTCAGAATCTTTCTCCAGACCTGATCCTTAGAAAAGACAATTCATCTGTACAGCTGCATTTTTATTAGTCACATAGAGTGAGAATAGGAGTAGTTACATTGTAGGTGCACATTGCTAGGAGTAAACACTGTTGAACAAAATGGGACATGCTTCTGAGCAAATATCAAAATGCGGTGTAATAGGCACCATTACATTCACACCATGGATGTAACACAGTAGAAATGCAATGAACTATTCATGGAACAATTGCCTTTGCTTGATTGGCCCAAAAATCTGATCTGAAGGACAAGAGACCAAGAGCAGATTTGTGATGATGTGAAGACCAAAAGAAAAGAAGAAGAATTTCTATTAATGAGTTGAACTTTGTCTTTGTGAAGCACAGAAACCCATAAGTTTAAGGTAAATGAAAAATGCATGATTTATGCCTGTTGATTGGACTAAAATGTCTTATCTGAATACTCTGTTTTTTGAGATTTCACATTTGTTTTAGGGGATAGAGAGGGAGAGGGAGAGGGAGAGGGAGAGGGAGAGGGAGAGGGAGAGGGAATAATATATGAACACACACAGGCATGTAGGCATGTACACTGGTCTTAGAATACTTTATTGAACAGTGAAAGACACTTTGGGCAAAAATATTACATCTGTTTAACCAGTAGCATATATACACATACAGTACGTACATACATACATACATACATACATACATACATACACATACACACACACACCTGTAACTTCCAGAAGGACATTCATTTTGTGTAATTTAACATAGCACTATTTATATGCATGAAGTAAAAAAAGTAAAAGACACAACTATTGTACAGGCTACAGCAAAACAACAGAGTAACAACAGACCATTATAACAGCAACATTTACATCTAATACTCATACAGAAAAACAAATATTTCTGAAAGAAAGAAATGGGCCCTAAATATAAATATGTAGAAGCTGTTTTCATGGACCAAAATGTGCATGTTCATTCGTTACATTGTTTAAAGCAGCCAGGTCAATGACTAAGGCGAAGAAACAAAACTGGCCACTTTATTTAAGGATCTGAGTTTTGCACGCAAACGGGCCAGAAATGTTGTGCTTGGCTCACACAAGCCATTGTCATGGCTCTTTCCAGACAATCAAATCCTTTTTTATAACATTCAGACCCTAATGACAAGCAAACTGTCATATTGCTTAAATATTGCCATTAGACTTTTAATGTCACTGTGAAATCATAAGCTAGTGCTTAAGATGTGCTCTGTTACAAATTTAATCTTCCCTGATATGTCACAACTCATTTCATCCCAGCGGTAGAGAGATTCAGCATAACAGCATTCCTGTTATCCTAGGCAATCTGAACTGTTAAATACCGTCTGATGCCCAAGAATGATCACGGCAATATCACCTATGGGATTTACAGAACAACCTTCCTGAAAATCTGCAATTATGAGTTCCATTTAAGAAAGGAGCAACCTATAGAAGCTCCTTTTTTCCCCCTTTTCTTTCCTTTTTTCTCTGAGGAACATGTCTGAAACTTGTGTGACAGAGTTCATTCTTTCCCTGAGATAAATAATATACCATGAAAATGGGAAAAATCGGTTGCACAGACTCTGTTGTATTGTATATTGAAAACACTGGCATCATGCTTTCCGAAAACTCATATAAGTAAAAGAAAAGTGCTCTTCTACATCCCTTTTCATTTATAATAAACATGGGCACATTGAATTCACTGGAGATTGATCTATCTATCTATCTATCTATCTATCTATCTATCTATCTATCTTCTATCATCTATCTATCTATCTACACATGCACACACACACACACAAACACATACATACATTCGTTTGTTTCCATGACAGACCTCAGAGCTCCTCGAAATCTCTTCAGAGGGTCAGGGATAGTCCTGAACAAACAGGTACTTTCTTTGCCTAATGATATATCTGATTTTCAGGACTTCCTCCTTCTTCAACTTTCTGCACTATAGTCCCACTGTTTAGGAGAATCACTATAATGACTAAATACATTTCTTGGCACGCTGTGTATGTGTGTGTGTGTGTGCATGCGCACATGCATGTGTGTTTATATACATGCACACACATTTATTTATTTTATTTTATTTTATTTTATTTATTTTTCAAATTTATTCCCCGCCCGTCTCCCATGCAAGGGACTCTGGGCGGGTTACAATAAATAAAATTTAAAAACTATACAAAAATCTCTAAAAACACAAGCATAAAATAAATAAAATAGAATCCAAGATGGATTTGGACCCGCAGAATAGATCGTGGAGCTACGGGGCCAGCCAACCCCAGGAGGCACTACCACCTCCGTCGTCCCAGGCCAGGTGGCAGAGCCAGATCTTAAGGGCCTTCCGAAAGGCCAGGAGGGAGGGGGCCAGTCTCACCTCCGGGGGCAAGATATTCCATAGGGCAGGCGCTATCGCAGAGAAGGCACGCCTCCTGGACCCCGCTAGATGGAATTCTCTTGTTGAGGGGGTCCGAAGCATGCTCTCTCTGCATGCACGGGTGGGGCGGGCCAAAGTTATCGGGACGAGACGATTCCTCAGGTACCCTGGTCCTATGCCATGTAGGGCTTTAAAGGTAATCACCAACACCTTGAATTGGACCCGGAAGCAAACTGGCACCCAATGCAGCTCGTGTAGCAGAGGTGTCACATGTGCCGATCTCCTGGCACCCATAACTGCTCGTGCCACCGCATTCTGCACCAGCTGAAGCTTCCGGATACTCTTCAAGGGTAGCCCCATGTAGAGCGCATTACAATAGTCTATACGGGAGATGACAAGGGCGTGAGTGACTGTTCGGAGGGCCTCCCGATCCAGGAAAGGGCGTAACTGGCGCACAACTCGAAGCTGTGCAAAGGCCCTCCTGGCCACGACTGCCACCTGCTCTTCGAGCAGGAGTCGTGAGTCCAGGAGGACCCCCAGATTCAGCACTGGATCCGAGTGGAGTAGTGCAACCCCACCCAGAACACACATCCTTGAAAGGTTCATGCCTTCAGCCAAGAGACAGAAGAACTTGAAGATACATATTCTACCACATGGTAAGAGGTGACTGGATAGCACAGGCAAAGCCAAAATCTTTTAAGAATCTACTAATTCATTTGTTATTGATCTCCAATCAAAACAATTCCATTTCATTTTGCTTATGGGTGATGGTGTCTAGACTTCCTAAAAGAACATAAAGGCAAACCTTCCTAAGATCACATAAAACAAATGCGAATAACCCACAAAGCAAAATAATAAATCCAAAGTGAAGGTCAATACTAAATATGCCTGCCTATTAATGGGTCCATTATTGCTGAATTAACATTAACATTGATAGTGAGAAAGATGAATCACCTTCCAGTCTGCTTCCTGATTCAATTCAAGGTGCTGCTTATCACCTATAAGGTCATATTCAGCTCAGATTCTGGATGTGTTAAGACTTCATGTAGAATCTAATCATAACCTCACATTTATTTATTTATTTAATTAATTAATTAATAATAAACTTATGTAGAATCTAATCATGGTGTATGAGTGAGCCAAGATAGCAAGCTGCAGATACACCCCTGGGATATCAAAAGGCAGGGAAAAGGAGACAGTCCTTGGTGACAGACCTCTCACTCTGGAACAAATTACCACTATTGACATTTAGGAGGGTTGTGAAGACAGTTCTCTTGTAGAGCCTTTGGGATGTACAGTATGTGTCAAACCACAAATGTCAAGGGAATGGCTAGTTTCAATAGGGCTGTGTCTTTATGACATGTGGTATAATATTGGTTAAGGTGTTGGATTAGGACTAGGGAGATCATGGAACAGGCCTAAAAACAAGAGAGAAGAAAAACTAAAAAGGTGTGAAAACACAAGATAATCCCCCCCCCCCAAAATTACAGAAAGATGTGATTTCCGACGTTTAACAGCAAGGATATACAAAAATTTTCCATAATCAATCTCTTATTCTATATTAAACCAAAACCACATTATTTCTACAAATCATTCCACTTTGGCACATTATGAAAATCACTAAGTACAGTTACTCCCTCCCCTTATATTAAAATAAAGGAAAAAAATTCATATAAACCTCCTAAACAACTCCCCCCCCAAAAAAAAAATAACACATATTTAATTATTCCCTTCCTGCTACTATTCTATACATTTCTGTCTACTATAATAAAAATCAAACTAAAAAGCACATAAATTATCTGCCATTATAGTTAATAATACAATAATCTTAATCTTAATAAACCCAAAATCATCCAAATAAACATTTTTTATATCCTAATAATCTTAATCCAAATCCTTAAAAACAAATAACATCAGCCAAACCCTAAAAGCAATCCAGGTAAACATTCTTTAACCCTTATCCCACTTCAAAATAAACCAGAGCATTTACATATCCCCACAATGTGCACAGAGCTTTTGTCTTTAAAAAATCAAACAGCCCAACTGCCCCCCTAAAAATTCCAACATCTCTTCAGAAAACCTCCCATACATAATAACCCCTTCTTTTTCATGGCATTCCACCAGAAAGTCAATTTCACTTATTGCTTGCAGATCTCTCTCTCCCTTAAATTTCTCCAACTCCACTATCCAATCTTCATCCAGCATCTCAATAGAAATCCTGATTTCGCTCTTAAAAGAAACATTTATATCACTGTTGAATTCCTCAGTTTCATCCACTACATCCCCAATCAAATGACACATTTTAGACCTCATATTTCCCATGAAGTCCTTAATGTCTTGCATAAAAGCTTGGTAGGAGTCAGAAAGAATCTGTTTAAAATCTTGGTAGAAGTCAGAAAAAAAATCTGTTTAAAATCTTCCATGTCTCACGCAGTAGATTATGGCACCCCTAGGAGCTTAACCAGCGAAAGTTGAAGATATGGAAAAGTTCCGGAGTGGATTTACACAAGCGAAAGTGAGATAAGCAGACAGTTCCCAAGGGAAAGTAGAAACAAAAAGCTGTTCTGTTTGGAGTATAACCACCAGAACTTTATAAAATTTATTTACAATTATAAGTCCATAATACAACTTAAGAATACTGGAACAAATGGATGAGCTTGGAGGTAGGCAGCTATGCAGTCCTGGACCAAGATGCTAGGTAGATAAGTTCAAACTAGGAAATTCAGGATCAGTTCTTCTGGATTACTGGGAGTTGGGCTGACAAGGCTTGACTGAAGTCTCTGGAACTAGGATTGCAGGATAGATGGGATGAGGTTCTTCTGAATTCTCACGATAACTGGACTGGATTCTCTGGCGCACTGGACTGGAACTGCAAGGCAGACTGGACTGGATTCTCTGGCACACTGGACTGGAACTGCAAGGCAGACTGGATTGGTTCCTCTAGGACACTGGACCAGGACTGCAAGGAAGACTGGAACCTCTGAGACACTGGACTGGAACTGCAAGGCAGACTGGACTGGTTCCTCTAGGACACTGGACTGGGACTGCAAGGAAGACTGGACTGGAACCTCTGGGACACTGGACTGGAACTGCAAGGCAGACCGGACTGGTTCCTTTAGGACACTGGACCAGAACTGCAAGGCAGACTAGACTGGAACCTCTGGGACACTGGACTGGAACTGCAAGGCAGACTGGACTGGAACCGCAAGGAACGGAATGGGAGCTGCAAGGCAGACTAGGCTACTATCACTAGGCAATGCTGCCTGTAACCCAGGCAGAATGGGGGTATGATAAACTAGGAAGCCCCCCAATGACAGAACGAGGTGACCCAAAATCGATGCAATGAGGCGCACAGGGGCAAGCAAAGTACTTAGCTGGAGCTTTGATGCAATGCCTGGCCAAAGTGGACAAACGCTGTGAATCTGTAGATGCCAGCTGATGAATTCCTGAAGCGACTGAAGCTCTCCTGGTAGGACTTGCAGAAGAACTACGAGCTAAAGTTCCATTCCCACTTGATGCTGAAGCAATCTGGGCTTTTGATACAGCTGGGGTGAATTCAGAAATGAGTTGAGGCTCCAACTCGGGTTCTGCAGCAGCTACAGGACAGGCTTCCAAGGTAGGTTCTGGCTGGAGTTCTCCTGAAGAAGCTGTTAGCTCAGTAGAACGTTTGTCACCGGTGATCGGGTGCTTGCTCTTTCGTCCTTTTATCCTGTTTTCAGCGTGCCTTATCTCCTCGGAAGCCAATCGGGGCTCCCTCTGTTTGGCGTGCTTATCCGCCCGCCTCTCTCTGGTGCTGATTGGTGCTGGACTAGGAAGTAAGTCAGGAGCACCTGACTTACACCTGACTTTTCAGGATTCTCCTGCATTGCTGGGTCATCCCCAGGTCCGGACTCCTGCACCTGTTCATCACGAGACGGATCACGAGCATTGCACTTTTGAATCTGCACCTGTTCATCATGAGTTCTTGTTGGTTGCTGCACAAGGTAAGTTTCGTTTCTCTGATTAGTTTCGTTTTCCTCTAACTCAGAGTCAGAGTCAGAGTGAACTCTGTGCTGGCTTGCCTCAGTATCAAATTACAAAGAGTCTTGGCAGTCAGCCAGAGGCAGGGAATGCAGCCCAAAGTCACGTTGCAAGAATAGTCAAGAGAGAGACAAACCAGAAATCCGTGTGCCAAGGTCAAGGAGTGGAGCCAGGAGGTAGTCGATAATCCAAAGCTGGGTCAAGGAGTCCAGAAGTCAGAGTAACAATAGTCCAAGCAGGGTCAGGAACACAGGAAACAAGACAGGATACCAGAGTGGTCGCGAAGCCAATATGCTACATTGCTCCCACAACTCCCTCATCGCTCTGCTGGTAATTTATCAGGAGCTCAGGAGCTGTCATCTGGGTCCTGCAAAGACTCTCCCTGGCCTCTGCGTAAATCTCTAGCAGCAAGCCAAGCACTCCTCCTTCTATCCTTTAAGGCGAGGCGCACACACCTCCGCCTCTGCCTTTTGGGAGATTCAGGTGAGCTGGGAGGCTGATGGGCTCCAGCTGGCTGCTGGCTAGAGGGTGGGGACAAACCACCATCCCTGGCTTGCTCCCCTGTAGCCTCGGGTATTGGCTGATGGCTAGAGGGTGGGGACAAACCACAATCCCCAGCTTGCTCCCCTGTAGCCTCGGGTATTGCCAACTCCCCACTGCCCTGCAGTGCTGGCTCTCTGTCTGGGGCCATGCCTGTGTCTGGGGCCTCACCTGGTTCAGTCCCCTGGAGGTTTGCCAGGGGCAGCTCATCCTCTGACTCCTCACTGGAGCCTTGAGGCAGAGGCTGAACCAGGACAAACTCTGACAAAAGCTGAAAGTTCAAATCAGCCAATTCAATGTGTAGGAAAATGCTAATATCTTCAAATTTAGTACAAAAATAATAACAAGAAGACAACTGTTTACTCTCAATCCTCCTTAATATTTGGAAGGAAAACGTAGTCCAAAACTTAAAAATGATTTTTTAAAAAAAAGTAATCCCAAAAATAATGATAAGCACCAAGAGAGCTAGCTTCTCCTCACTGTAGAAAGCCTCTCTTAGGGTACGCATACTTAAAATATACATACATAAATTTGGTGATTTAGAAATGGGGTGGCCGGTCTTAATGTCCCTTTATGGCTACAGCGCGGCTTGGGAAATGATGACGTCCCCGCCTCCCTTCTAGCTCTTACCAGTGGAACGTGAAACACTGTTTGTGATCTTCTGGCTGCAAGCAGCCGTCTGGAGAACAGAAGGGGTGATTCCAGGTGTTTTCCTTTATCCAGGGAACACTCCTGGGCTTCAGGAAAACCTGACTGAGCCCGAGAAAAATTGCCGCGTTGTCAGCTCTGCCTGCTAAGCCTGTGGGCACAGCTGTTCAGTCCACCATGTCCCCACCGGATGTCCTCCATCTTTCTTTCATTTTTAAAAAGCTCAGTACACTTAAAGCAGTGCCAGGCTTTTGTAGCTATTTCTTATTCATTTTCAAATTGAGTTTTATAAAGACTCTTTGTAGATGAAAAGTTTTTTTCACCAGCATTTCTGGAATACCTATATGATAATGCACATTAAAAAAATTACAAAAAATGAAATAATCTCTATCCTTCAATGCATCCTACCTTTCTGGCAACCATCCAAATAATTTTGGTAGGCTATTGTTTCTTACAACTGGTTAAAAGGACTGAATCTCCAGAGAGCATTCAATAAATCTTATGGGATTTATTAAAAACGGTACCTCAGATTTACAGAATCCCACTAATGGCAGAATTATTTTTGAGCCGAAATGTGCAAGAGAACAAGAGTGTATTTTACTGCATCAAACTGTGGTCCATTAAAGAAGGGAGTTTTCCCTAAAAACAGATAGCATTGATATGTGGTATTCAGTTTTCTGTGTCTGTTATTAATTTTAAAAGTTAATACTCAAAGGGACAGAGAACAAAACGGATGTACTGAGTAACAGTGGATTATCACGAATTGCTCTAAAATACTGTATAACAAAGGGGGAGAGGGTTTTTTTAGTTTATATTTTGATAAGACCATACCAAAGTCACCCATCCTAAATCATTATGTACACTAAAATGTAGCTATCTTGCACTACTTTGAACAAAAATAATTTTTAAAAATGTATTTTAAATGCATAAATTATAGGAAAATACACAGAAAAAAATATTTGTGAGCTTGAGTAAATAAAAGGATTGGGTAAGTATGGAGAAAATAATCTGTTTATGGCATCAATATGTCTGAACCTCTTTCTTGGCATCTGAGATTTATCTATATCTCTATTTACCTCTGGTCTTTAAGTTGCCCACATTGGCATTTTTGGAAAATAAAAATGGCAGGTGATGACAACACAGTGTTCTATTTGGAATTGGGCCCAGCTGTGCATCGAAAAATATAAAAGGTAGTTGTGGTAAAGAACATCATGGCAAACTAGAGACAGTAGTAGGGAAAAAACATGCCAGTTTGCTTTCTGGTAGCAGATCCTCTGAAACCAATTATGCCTACTCACAGCATCAGACATGCTCAACAACAGTATATTTAACATTGTGTCATTCATGCGGAAGTCAGTAGGGTCCTCAACACTTAAACTTACAAGAACATGCTTTGAAACTTTAACCTTAGATGTGCCAGTCCATTGTTACAATGTCAAGTAGATTCAGTTGCATCTTCTTCCATACCTCAGCATCAGTATTCATAAAACTCTTCAGCTAATCTCAGCCAAATGAAGCCAATAGTCACAATGCAAAACTCCAAAGGTGTGTCAAGATAAAGATGTTGCCCCATTCACTGCAACAACAATGGTTGTTCAGCTGCTCTTTATTTCTCATTTTTCAGTCCTTGTCTTTCGTTATTCATGTTTCTCTGTTGGTTTACATTAAAAAAATGAATCTGAACTTTCAGACATATTTAATATAAATTACAGACTTTTGTATTTTTATAACATATTTTTGCTAAGTTGTGATCTATTTGCTTTTGTTGCTGTTGTTATTATATGCACATTTTTGTGCATGCTTTGAACTTTGGGACTTGAGTATTGTCTTTGTTGGCACCTTGAAGAACTGTATCACAACTTTCTAGAAAACTGAATACCAGTGGATAAACAGATCGTATCTGAATTTTGGAAGTCTGAATATGGTAAGTAAACAATGAAATGCAAGCTGAACACAATTATTTCCTATACCTAACCCAGGAAAAGGAAAGTCAGAACACAGAGCTATGCCTTAGTTTGCAAAAGCCCTGATCCATGCTGGTTGAGTCATAAATTCAATGCATGCAAAATGTTCTTGGACTGAATAGCCACAAAGTTAAACACACTAATGATGCAATGAACTATATTGATTTAAGCACTGCTTAAGACCATGCTGGGTTGTCATGGCCATGAAATTAAAAAGCACTTAAATTCTGTACTAGCTTAAGAAGTTTTTCAATAATGTGGCACAAAACATTTTCAATTAAAAAGCAAGGATTTGTTCTATTAAATATTTATTTTATCTTCATATTGTTCAACATGCTTTTCAGTAGGATTCATTGTATTCAACATGCTTTTCAGTAGGATTCATTGCATCTTTAATGCAGCCTTCTAACAGAGGTGCTGTTTCAACATGTACATTCATTTACAAGATTGATTATGTGTTTTACCTAACAAGTGACCTTTTAATTAATGTCACACCTAACATAGCTGCTGTATATTTAAAAAAAAACACACTGTATCAGGGTCAACCAGACTTTGATTATGAATGACTTAAGATTCATAGACTTGAGACCTTAAGGGACACTTGAGATCTTCAGTGATCTTGGGAAAAGAGTCTGTGGATCCTCCAATTTCTTCAGTAATGTAATAGCAATGGATCTGAGGTTGGATTCTATTAGTGCTGCAAAATAAGTAGCCTGAAATTTCATGAAGATGCGAACATGTTCATCCTTTTCAGGAAGGGCTCATTAAAATGCAACTCCAGTATGCATTTACGTGTAATTATTTCTCATATAGCATACAGTAGGGGATTCTTAGTGCTTCAATTATCTCATACTACATGCAGAATTGTGCTTTTTAAAGTAATCCTTTGTAATATAGTGGAATGCATTTTGTCAGATAACTGGGTTTTTAACTGGGCTGCATTAAAGGTGCTTAAAAATGTTGCCTCAGGCAACTAAAGCAGGATTTGACTTCTTGAAGAAAACCAAAGTAAAATAATTTTTTTCCCACACTGTGCAACCTAGTAATTAATGTTACTGGAAACAGACATACAAGCCAGTTTTCACTGAGTTGGGTAAATAACCTCTGAAGTTCAAGAAAATTCCAGTCAAATATTTAACTTCTGATTTAGGATGCTGGATTAACTATAACTGATGTTCACCATTTTAGCTGGTTCTTATTTGTGTTACAAAGTCAAATATTTCCTTGTTTTCCACACACATACACACAAACACAAATACACACAGAGAGTTACACCTATACATGACATCACTGGAATATCTTTATGATTGTTTACTGTATTTTAATTCCTCAGTCATGACCATTTATCAAATATTTAGCATTATACACATACAGAGAGAGAGAGAGAGAGAGAGAGAGAGAGACATTATTATCAATGTGAGTCAATCTACTGCAGGATGACAGCCTCTTCATTGAGAGTTATGGACCATAATCTATCACGCTGGTGCAGTGGTAGATGAAGGAGTGAGAGAGAGTGACTCACCCAAAGTCAAACAATTGGCTGCTATTCTTAAGGAAGAACTAGAATCTGGGTATTCTCACTCCTAGTCCAGCACCTTAAACATTGCATCACAATACAATATAATATAGTACAATATAGTACAATACAATATATGTGGTGATTTAGTGAATTTTTATTTTATTAATTATTTTCTATGTACAGTATAGCTTTATATTATTAAAATGCATCAAAAGATAAAATGTCTAATTGTTTAATTATACTTACAGATATTTCTACTTCAGTACAAAAATTATTTTTGTTTTAAATCATTCTTTTACTTTTATTTTCTGTGTATGGAATGTTACATCCTTTATGCTAAAGTCTATGATGAACAATTTGGCTGAAAAAAAGTAATGATTAAGTGAATTGAACCCTCACTGTTGTAATAAAAAGCATTAACAAATTTCACCCTGAAATGGGAGTTTTATCATTTTTGTTTGGAAAGCGAGCTTCATAAGATACATTTATCAGCTTTACGTGTTCATCGGCCTCGAAATTTAAAACATGGCACAGTGCTGAATACGCACATCATTAATTTTCTTTTGACATCAATAAATAGGCAGATTAATGAGGAATGAACTGTATATGAGGATTTAGTAGAAGAAATTCAAATTTCATCAGATACATTGAGTTAAATGAGGTGTGACCACCAGAAGGCACTGTTACTGTATATATATATATATATATATATATATATATATATATATATATATATATATATATATATATATATCCTGTATATAGAAGAACTTTGCTGATTCCTAAGCCACCATGTCAATGTAATTAATCTCAGCGAAATGATTCAAAGAACCTGCAGCTACATCAACTCTTGCCACCCTGCCTTTTTTGTTCAGCACAGAATGGTGTCCACATTTACTAGTTTGGCACTTCTTTATGTTGATGTGTGTCCTCATGAAGTAAGACCCCATACTGCTGACACTCAAAGATTGCCTCCAGCGTGGGTTTAGCTTACATAACTCATTTCAAAACAAGCGCCTAGCCTCCTTTTTTATTAACCTTTAGTGGGTTTACTTGAACTCCTTTCTAGGCATCTCTGAGTGGAACTCCTGCAGATATAGTCAAATGTACCTTTTTAATTAAATCCCTCTCTCACTCTCCTTCTCCCCCAAACAAGTAATAATAGACTTTAATGTGTGCAGGTTGCTATACAGCATCTGCAGAATGCCTGTTCAGGTTTACAAAATCCATGTAACAAGAACCAGTATAGCGGGGAAAAGAAGAGAGAAGAAAAATGTTACAGCATCTGTTTGGATTTTTGTATTTCAAAGTCCTGACGACTTTATCTGAATTACAGATTTAGGGCTTTGTTATGTGTGATAGGTATGATAATATGATCACTAAAGGCACAGAGACAGGGAGCTCAAATCCCTCTGAAAATCCCTTTCTCTATTTCCTACAGCTGCTTCTAGAGTTTAATATCTGATAGAATGATGAAAAAGAACAGGCCGAACTCCAGTTTTAATAAAAATTTTAACAGGTCTACATATAGTTATGAAAAATGTTATTTGCAATGCCAATCTTTAATAAAATTTTCTTAAACCAAAGAAAATTCCCTAAGGGGAACCTGATATGAATTGTTTTTCATATATACTATTTAAGGCTCCTTAAAGGTTATGAAAGTGACTGGTAAAATAAGTTCTTTCACAGCACAACATCATCCAGTTTTGCATTTAATCAGATAAATAACGAAGACCTTCCATTCTAAAACAAATATTTTGGGTTTGCATAATAGCAAACTTCAAATTACTAATAAATAAGATGTGCCATTCCTAACTTGCATAAGCTTTCACAAATCCAAACTTACACAGTCAATTGCAAGCAAGAATACTTTTAGGAACAATAGGATAAGCAGCAGCAGCAGGAAACAAAGTTTATTAAATAGTTAAATCTTATAACTTTCCTTAGGACAATTTTCTCTGTCAGATAAAAGTACTCATATATACGTAAATATACTAACATAAATTGTGATTGTGCAGCTAGACCTCTTCACAGTACAACCTTTTTTAAATACAATTGCTTTAAAACTGGTATACCAGTTTCTGCCTTTTATACTCTGAAGTATACACTGAAGTATAGTTCTATATTTACTTACTTACAAGAGCATTGCCAATAAATTTGTATCAAGATCATCATTCTGTACCAACCATTTCAAAATATTTAAAAATATGTAGGAAAAAAAGAGCTATACACATTCAGATTAAATCCTTTAAATCTGCATATTATTATTATTATTATTATTATTATTATTATTACCATCAATAGTCATTTCATATAACAAATGGTGGTAGTTACACTTCTGATTTTTTTTAAAAAATAGTTGATGTATTTTCTCAGTGCATTATGCATAAATAACTGAAAAAAATAATATTTTAATTTAACTGTCTAAAATTAATATGATTAATCTTATGCAGTTAATCTTATGAATAATCTTATGAGTATGTCACACCAAATACCATTGGTGTTACTCAGAGAATTCAGAGTAATTGGCAATCAACCTTACTGAACAAAGTTAGAATTGTGCTTTAAGTAAACTAAGTAAAAATAATGTTATGAAATGTACCTTTAATCAAACTTAATTTAAGAAACTTATTACATATTACATACATATTACACACATACACACACAATATGAAGATTTTCATGCACAGTCATTTTTTATTTTTCAATTATGAAAATATAGGTTTTTATAAATTCACAAAAGAAAATCAGGCAAGCTGTTTGATTAATTTTATGGATAACCTTTAATATCTACAGAAGAAAAATCTCCATACAAATTGGAATTATGCCATAAACATTTTTTTCACCATATTTTATCTTTATTCTCATCCACCACTGCACTATAACAGTTTATCCTCTTCTCAATTTATTAATTTTTTTCTGAGATATATTTTCTGTACCAGAAGTATTCTTAACATTTGTAAAAAATATGATACTGCTATACGTTGGTAAAGAGAATAATTTATTGCAGTGACTATTTAGTAGTCCGATTTCTATTCTGGGGTGCATATAGAAAAATATAAAGCCCATTTTTCTCATTTCCAAGAGAATGAACTAACAAACTTACAGGCTGGAAGGAAGGAGAAGAAAACATCAACACACAAGTTCAACATTTTTAACATCAGTACTTACAAAACAAATATAATGCCTGTTGGCAAATCTGTATTATTAATTAAAATATTAAGACTATTATAATATTTTCCTTTAAATCATTCCATCCTAAAACCTTCTAACATCATATTAAATTATTGATAGACAAAAACTACAGTTGCACTTTATGATGGACTAGGACTCTTGATTGCCAAAACAAGCTATGGTGTACCAAAGTGATTATGGTTTTGAAAATAGTTCTCTTGTAAATTAATTAGGGGCAAATGTTCAAAGAAAAGATCATAGCAGCTCTGACTGGATGCAAGAAAAGCAAAAGAGCCTTCTATTCATGTGAAAACAAAACTGACATTAAAAGAGGAAATTACTCAGGATTCAAAGGTATCCTTTATTTCCGACAAGCAAATATATAGACTGAAAGAACAAAAACAATCATTTAGCATCTACAAAACAAATGAAAAACAATTCTAAAATTCAGTGTATCCACTTACATTGGCTGGTCCACAGGAGCATAAAATGCCCAGGGTGTTTATTCAGCTGAACCATGCTAATGAAACCAATAGTTCAAAGCAAATCAGAACATACAATCAATTTTGCCAACATGCATTTAAGCTTCTTACTCAGAAAATAATCTTAACTCTTTTCACTTCTTTTAAATTCAGAAAGTGTGGATTTTTTTAGACTCCTAAACATTATGGTAGGTATCATGCAAGAAAGGGGTTAGTGCATAAATGAAAAATATTAATTTTGGTTGAAAATATAGGGTAGCATCTAATAGCATATAACTTGGATAGAAAATGCTATTATATTTCATTAAACTTCACAGAAAATGCCTTGCAGAAGTGCTTTGAAGCAATTTAAGCAACAAACAATAGCAATGAACTTTCAAGAATGTCTAAATGATTATGAAAAGATGATCACCGCATTAGAATACTGGACTAAATTCAGGCTAAATATAGTTATATAATTTTTCTTTACTTTTCTTTTCCTTTTTGCATGTTTGCTTTGATAGAAAGATATATGTAATCACAATAGAGACCTCAAGTTAAATAATCAACTTCCTTTTGAAAATGGGATAAGGCTACAACCTAAAATTATACAATTCTGTTGGGTAGATGGGTGGGTCAGCATACGTAATGGGAAGCAGTTCAGTGGTATCAATATAAGATTACAAAGGAACCTTAAATACAACATTCAGTTTCAGATGCAGGTTCTCCAAAATCCTGATATTTACAACCATTGCCAAGCCAATTTTCTCAATAATCAAGAATTTTAAGAGAATATTTTTCCCAAATGTTCTCTTATCCCATATTTCTAAAACGTCTTTAGTGCATTTTTACAGCGCTGTACAACACAGAGAGAATCCTGTTTCTGCTCATACTATAGCTTGTGAGGTGGGCTCAGCTAGCAAAGTAATTTGCCTACAGCTGCCCGCTGAACTTGGTGGCAAGCTGATTTCATTGTGCGCCTTCCAGTCTAAATTCCAAACTCCACCACATGGTAAAGACATAAACAGTCTTTAGGAAATTGGGCCTCTACACTTTAGTGTTTTTAAAAGTTTCACATGCATGTTGAAAAGCCAAATTTAGCAGACATTTTGCTTTCAAATTCAGAGAGAAAATTGGTGTATTACAAATGTGGGCAATCTCAGCCCATTTTTCTGCTTTTTAAAAAGTTATACTTATTGTCTAATAGAAGTTTACAAAGGTCCATCTTAATAAATCTGTGCCTAATATAATTCATGTCAGAATTTACATATTTCATGGCCTTTATTTCATTATGAAAACATACAATATTTGTGAATGCAATAGTACCCTTACCTGAAATGCTGACTAGCAATGATTTTGTATTTAGCCACATTCATTTCTGTGGGATTGGAAATAACCAAATAGCAGATTCAAAACAAGATGATTTGCTTTAAAATTAACTGATGAAAATGAAGTAGCAGCTTTGCAAATTACAGAGACAAGACATTTTGAAAAGGTGCAACCAGCAAATTAGGTGATCCTAACATCCAATGAAATGTCAAAAATATTCTAATTGTGCAATCCAATAAATAGAAGATTTCTCGCTTAATATGTACCGTAATTGTGATTTTTTTTATAACTGCAACTGGATATAGGTTTACCTAAATTAAACTGGATTGAACTCAATCAATGTTCATACTAAGTTATAAACTGACTTTGAACAAAGTCTGTATTGTAAGTAATACCTAATATGTTAGCTATTTAAAAATAGGTAAAATATTATCAGCTATTAAAATGAAGAGTCTCAGATAACTGGATTTAAATAATGTTAGTGACATTTAGGCTGAGCCAAGACTGGTGGAGGTGGGGATGAATTCTTTTAATTTTTTCTTTGCCTTATAAAACTTTTCCTTATTTTTGATTTCAGGATTGCAGCTTTTTGTTTTGTACAGAATAAGGCTGTGTCTTTATGACATGTGGTATAATATTGGTTAAGGTGTTGGATTAGGACTAAGGAAATCATGGAACAGGCATAGAAACCCAATGTGTGACTTTGGCCAATTACTCTTTCTCAGACCAACCAACTTCAAAGTGTTGTTGTTGTATGAATAAATCAAAAGAAGATCTCATGTAAGCTGCCCTGATCTCCTAAAGAAAAAAAAAGGGGGGAATAACTCTAAATAATAATAATATCAATAATAATAAATATCATTAGTAAGAATATAATGTAGGCAGACAGTGCTCTAGTTAATGGCATTTTTAGTGGCAATATTGTTTTTTATTATTTAATATTTCAAGCATTCTTGAAATTCTGACAACTGTTACATTGGCACCATTTTCTCCAAATTAGTCACCTTTCTCAAAATAATTATGTCATCACATAGGCAACGTGAAATTACGGAGAAAAAACAATGCTAAGTCAGAGTGATAGAAACATTTGCTAGATCAAATTTTCTCTCATTACAAATTAGTTTCCTGTATGTCAATTTTAGTCACCTCAGTGTCAGATCTGATTTAAGAGTCAGAAGAACTCTGACTGCCCATTCAAATAATTATTGAAACAGATCTCAAACTGTCACCCTCAACAGGTACAAAAGTGAAGCTCTGAGAAATCACCCAGGAATAAATGTATAGATTGTTAGGGTTTTTTTGAACTCCCTTTTTGCAGTGAAAATGTCCATTGGGGAACAATTGATTCAGTCCTGTGCAAGAGAGAGAAAAATATAGACAAAAACAAGCTGAATTAGTCCCAAACTATGTGGATCAGACACTTCAGCATATTGAAAACACTCATGGAGGCCCAGGGGAATATTGTTACTTCTTTCGGTGCAAGACGATGAAGAAGAAAGAAAACGGGAGGGAGTAAGTGTATAATCTGGCTTTTCCAAACTGGACAAGCATTTTTCAATCTCCCAGTTTGAATATTTGGCAACATTTTCACTTGAACATCACCCAGACAAGCAGCTTCAGGCAGTAAGCAAGAAGCTAAAAGCAACACAATTTCCCCCCTGCTCTTTGCCAAAATGGTATCAAAGATTGTTTCCAGACCCCCAAATAAATGATTAAGTGACCTAAAAAAACATTAAAAATTCCCATCCAAAAGTTAACTGGCTAAAATGCATATTTTGTTCAGCAAGGTTTTGGAGCGTAGATGCCCACAGTATACCTTTCTCTATTTTACTCTGTTTTTGCACAAATATGAATGTTTACTGCTGTTTTCCGACAACTTTTTCTATATACTATGTGTGTCGTAAGAACAAGCTTGAATTAACTACAAATTTATAGAGACAATTTATAGAGTAAGTAAATTTATAGAGTAAGGGGCATGGTGGCTCAGCGGATAAGACGCCAGGCTTGTCGTTCAGAAGATCGCAAGTTCGCAGGTTAGAACCCCTAGTCCCACGTGATGGAGTGAGCTCCCACACTCGCCCCAGCCCTTGCCAACCTAACAATTCGAAAGCATGCAAATGCAAGAAGATTAATAGGTACCACTTCGGTGGGTAGGTAACAGTGTTCTGCATGCATCATGCGGCCACATGACCGTGGAAGTGTCTTCGGACAGCGCTGGCTCTTCAGCTAACAAACAGAGATGAGCACTGGCCCCTAGAGTCGGACACGACTGCACAAATGTGCGGGGGGAACCTTTACCTTTACCTTATAGAAACAAGTGTTAGTAGAGATACTGTGCAAAATAGCATGATTTGGTTAATTAGAAAGTAAGTGATGTAATCAGAGCTTTCCAAACTGTGTGTCGCGACACAAAAGTGTGTCGCCACACACAGTGTGGTGTGTCGCCACACCACCCGGAAGCGGCGGCGCGCGTATGCACGGCGGCCGCCATGCACGCGCACGCCGCCGCACACACCCCCGTGACACCACCGTGTGCGCGCGTGCTGCCGCACGCCCCCCACACACCGCCACCGTGCACGCGCGCCGCCGCTGGTGTGGCGCCAGCGGCAGCACTTTGGAAAGCCCTGGTTGTAATGATTGTTTAATTGGGTAATAAACATGCATCATTTTGAGAACTATGCAGAGCTTAGTTGTATGAGAAATCATGGTAAAATAAGGTCCCAATAACAGTGATGACTTACCAGTTTCCAGATCAGCAGAAAGCAGCTGATGAACAATAACAATGCATATATATATTTCATTTCTAATGCATAAACACATGTTATATATTTCACAGTTCATCATAAACATTTTTCACTTAAGCAGTCTGCTTTTCATAATTCAGATTTTTAATATAAATATGGATATTTTGAATTAGAATTCTTTCTTACATTTAGTTTTAAAATGGATTGTTACTAAATTAAATGAGATGGTGCTCAAATTTAAGTATCCCATTTTTAAACAGTACTTTTAATATCCAGATATGAATCTGATACTTGTTTTCATTTGACTCTCATACATCTATCTATCAAATCACTCTTAAGCACAAGGAAGCCCCACTTTATTCAATGGGATTTTGTTTAAAATATGTATGCATTGACTGCAGCGGCAGTATATAGGGAATGTCAAATTCTCCCCTTTGAAGTCAACATAAGAGCTCCAATATCAGAAGGGGTAAATCCAATTTTTAACTTCATTTTCTTTGCCCCTCTTACCGGTTTTGTGATATCATGAATTTGGAAAGGCTCAAAAACAGGCTGGATGGGGTCTTAGAAATATGATTCTGTGCAGTCTACTGAATTCTTAGTTCTTCTGGTCTTTCAAAGTAAAGTTAGACCAACTTTTGAACTATCAACTTTTTTGTTGTTGTTTGTTTCATGTTCAAGGAAACACATTTTGTTATGCTTAATGTGCCCATATTTTTCAAGAATTCTCCCCTAATTGAATGGGCTATTTTCAATTACATACAGTATATGTACATGAGCAACAGGACTTGGGTTCAATCCTTAATTTGTCTTTTTTATCCATTTGTTTGCTTGTTTGTTTGAGTTGAGCTGGGCATCAGCCCCTGGCTGACCTCAGCTGATCTTAAAAAGCTAAGCAGGGTCAGATCTGAATATTACTTCGATAGGAGACTCACTTATTCCAGGGGCATAACCTAGACTGGGAAATCAATCCATCAAGCAAAAGGCAGTGCCAAACCATCCTTCACTCTGGTAAAAACAACAAGGGCTTGACTTTAAGGAGACTTTATTGTTATGGTTATTTAATCTGCCCATAATCAAGTAAGATTATAAAAATTACCCAAAATAAATTGTCTCAGTAAATCAATACATAGCACCATAAAAAAAATGCAGGAAATTGAAAGTCACAATTCCATTATAGTGCAGGTAACTCAAATCAAACTAAACCATCTAAAATAACAGAAAGGAGGGGGGTACTGCTGGATGAGCATTCCATAGAGGAATCCCCATAACTAAGAAGAACCTTGCCTTAACTTTGCTTCATTTGGTAGAGGCACAACAGAAGCAGTTCTGAAGATGAAGTATCCAAGCCAATTCATACTTTAGGAGACATTCTTTTAAATTGTCTGGCCTCAGCTTGTTCATTGCCACTCTTGATGCATGCTGTGTTTTTCCCAAAACTCCATCATTAGAATGATGCCAGGTTATCTTGTAAACAACCTTCCTCAGTCTTGGTATCATCCAGATGTGCAGATCAAATTCCCATAAATCTCAGCAATTGCCATTCCACCTAAGGAATTAGGGGCGTAAAGTCAGCACATCTCAAACATACCAAGGTTAGGGGAGACTAATGTAGCAACTCTCTTGGGATTTTAGCTGGGGAGTATTAATTGCCAGTTACAGGTCTCCTCACTCAACCAGCTGCAGATCATTCCCATACACATTTGCAGGGGTTTTATGCTCCTCTTTCACTCTCTGTTCCTCATCTGAAATTTGAGCCAAACATTCTCTATTGTACGCACTTATCCACAATGGTGAACTAGATAAGTCAGCTACTATTGTGTAAATTTCAATATTTTTCATAATTCTTAAGTAATATAAAATTACTTTTCATCCCTCTGATAAAAATTAGCAATGATTTTGCCCAAAGCATCTAAATTTGCTGTTAATGATGGCTATGTTAACGTAACTTTCTATATATCAAAAGAATTTTGAAAAAAATGCTAAATATGAAGAATGCTATATAGCCTGTTGGCAGCAATATTCAATCTTTTCCTAGGGAAAATAAGTGATGCTTAGACCTGGTGGTGTTTCTGTTTGCAAGACCCAACACACTTTGCAGTTCATAAAAAATATATCATCATAAAAGCAAATATATAAAGGACTTTCCCTGACCTGTCCCTTTGTGCTTTATACCCCTGTATCTCACAGTCTCTGTGGACTAATTTTACCATCACTGCCTGTGTCTGGAATGCTAAATTGAAGCAATAGTTCTTGCAAGAACAAATGATTTAAAGATCTGTGCACCATTTTACTGAGTTAGTGCAGACTATTCCACACTAGTCCAGTTTCCATAAAATGTATATGCAGTCATCAGTGCACACAAAAATTGTATTTTAATCCATAAATATGTTCACCAAGAATCAGGAAAAAAAAATCTGTAACAGTCTGTTACCTTTACACCCTATTCCAGGCATAAGCAGCCCTATTTATTTTGGACTACAAGAGGCAGGGTAATGATTGGGTGCAGCCATGTCATATTCATAAGACCTTAAAAAGGCTAGACTTACTTTAAAGTTTATCTACAATGTAATATTTTCTACATCAAAATAGCAGGATATGATGCTTTTGGTATTTGACAGTGATGATTGGAGGAGTACTGAGGAGCTGCAGAAAATGACTTTGGGGATTGTCGTTCTGGGTTCCTCACCCTGCTATTCCATCCAATGCATAGTTAAACTGGTAAGTATGAACCCATCTACAGTTTCATTAGGTTGTAAGAAGCAGTTTACCTGGAGTTCTTAAAATCATGAGTTTTTAAGAACTCTTGTGAGTTATAATTTGCTTTTCTTGATCATGGAATAAAACTGACAGTCCCCTTGAGGCATGTGAGTGAGTAGATACTGGACTAGGAAAAAATGAATATGCAATTCAGGTAAGTAGAGGTAGAGAAGCCAGTGGATAAGGGATGAAAGAGATTACTAGAATTTCCTTGAAATATTATGGCTCTGGAGCTGTTTCTAGAGACAGTAAGGTTAACAAGCATTTGTCCATGCAGTCACCAAGAGCTGAGCCCGACTTGAATCCCCTGAAATAACTAACTGAAATTAAAAATAAACATGGATTTTTCACATCTGAAAATGTGCATATTCTACTAGAACAAGGAAAATTTTATTTTTGCAGTCCATACCTTTGATGCCAGATTTTATGTATGTATCTTTGTCACCCAGAAGAGTGCCAAGAACTCATCATAGCACCAGTACATTTTTTCTTTGGGTAATTTATTTGTCCATTTCCTGTTATTTTGATACATGGGTGCTATTGGTCTTAACAAATAATGATCCTGTAATACTTATTAGTTACAAGGCAAGCCCAACTTTCCTCTTTCCTCCTGTGCTAAGGTAGAGAGTTCCACTTAATCAGGAAGAGGGTCCTCCCCAAAAGTTTCTGATTTCTAGTCACCCTAGGGCAGTGTTTCTCAACCTTGGCAACTTTAAGATGTGTGGACTTCAACTCCCCATGCTGGCTGGAGAATTCTGGGAATTGAAGTCCACACATCTTAAAGTTGCCAAGGTTGAGAAACACTGCCCTAGGGATTCTGCTGCTAATTCTTTTTGCAGCATTTCACTTTTCTCTCAAATATTCAGTCCCTTCTGCTCACCAAAGATATTGTTCTTGGTGAACTAAGCTTAGATGTGCTTCTACCTGATCCTCCTTTAGTCACACGGGGATCTGTGTGGATTCCTTTCTTCTATAAGGTTTGATTCATTTTAATTATCAGTTATTTAGCCAGCATAAAGTCTGATAAGTAAAATACAAGAACTCATAGCTCACTAAATAAAGAGTTGATTAGCTTACTCTGCTGATTTTCCTGTTTTTCTTCCCACTGTTATATTTTTGAATGGCATCTTGATGTGTACCCTAAATTGGAGACATAAAGCCTCATAGCACAGGGTTTAATACGGCAATTGCCTGACAATGTGATCTTAAAGGGTTACCTGGTTAAAAAACACAACAGGGCAATGAGAGGTTTCTTCTTTATTTGATGTAAATTTATTTCATAACATGAAGTTTGGGCCAAACCAGGCAAAGTGATTCAGTTTCTTCCAATTTGGTTAACAAGATTCAGAGATATTTATTTTTGCGTCTCTTACTCCCTGTCAGTATATTATTGCCAAGTGTACAATACTCCACATTGCAAGAAAACATAAACTAATCTAACATTTCCAATTAATTAAACATTCCATGTAAACACAAATATGTGCTTAGCACAATAATTTATGTTTTGTTTTCTGCAGAAGGGCTTTTCTGCAATATTCAGGGTGAATTCATGAAAAGAAAAAAGAGCTAACCTCATTATGGAAATTTAGCATAACTGTACACAGTTCTAACACATATTGTAAGGGGTTGCAGAAGAATTCACCACAAATGGGAGCAAAGAAGTGGAGAAGGTAAAGAATGCAAGCATCATTAAAACAGGAGACAAAACATCCACAAAATGTCTCCTACTTCATCCCACACACTATACAGTATACACAGGTTCTCCAGTGACAGCTTTTCATGAGCATTTACAGAGTGCTAGCAATTATGTACGCTTCTGTAACTGAAGTGCACAAAACTCAGGGTAACCCAGGTGGTGACTGAGAAAATTTATTCGGAACACAATGCTATGTGATTTTACTCAGAAACAGGGCCTCCAGAATTCTTGGATCCTAGTCCCAAACAAAAGGACACAGAATGGCAGCTTTAGGATTGTTATATAGTCTTATTTCCAGCACTATCTTGACCACAAAATTGTAGAAAAAAGTATAGTTCCCATATTCTTTTGGTTTGTTCCCTTAAACTTTGGAGGCTGATCCCTTAAAAAAGTCAACCGAACAGCCCAATTTGAATTTCCCTTATGCTTGCTATGGGCGTATGGATCTTTTTCACTTAAGAATTCATTGGCAGCATCTTTAAAATATTATTTACGTATGTCAAAATCCATGTTGAATACATCCATGCAGGGTCCCAGACAGACAGCCTTTTTCAAAGAACGTTCTTCCCTTCCATCTGGTTTGGTATTTCCTTGTTATCAAACGAAGCACACAGTATATTACAGTCATAGTGCATGTTTTGTTCTTAATGGGTTTTTAAAAGGTTTCTCACCAACTAATTGTTCTTGTACAATGATACCATAGTAGCATCCTATATGTGAAATTCCCTCCTGGTGAAAGAGCTGTCAGTATTTATGTTGTCAATTTTAAGCTGCAATTTAAAATATATCAGTTCATGTGAACACTGATAAAATAGTATTTTCTAAACCAAGATGACTGGGGGGGGGGGGCCCTGGGGGAGCTGTCAAAAAGTCAAAATTGTGGTTGCAACCACATGATCAAAACTCTCCCTTTTTGAATGTGCATTGATTGTACAGTCACAATTGCCATCTTGACTTTTTTTACCCCATCCCTGGGGATACCCCAGTTTCAAAGGAATAAATTATGTTTTTTTACTGGTGGTATTCTAGTTATTAGTACATATACAGGGCTTTATTTTAGTTTTGATTTTATGTTGGTGTGTTGTACAATTCTACTTTACATTGCTTATGCTTTGAACACCTCTCAGGTCTAATTAAGAGAAAGTGCAGTAGAATGAATGAATGAATGAATGAATGAATGAATGAATGAATAAAGTTGGATGCCTAAGGATTGGAGGTCAGATGTGCATTTGCTATTAATACCTAAGTAAACTCCCATTATTTAGCAAATTCTAAATAAGTTAAACTTTCTAAGCAAGTTAAACTTTCAGAGAAGCAAACAATATTTTGCATACAATAAAGCAGTAGCACAATGCTTCAATTCAAAAATCCAAAAATCCAAAAATAGAATCCAAAGCAAGAGTCAATTTCTTCCATCTTAAATAATAATTTTGACTCACTATTTTTTAGTTTACTCCTTATTACAAAATAATATGGCATTTCCATTACCAATTTTCATTACCATTAACTAGCTCCTGCCATTCTGAAATAATTTAATATCCATCCTTCATTTTGTCTGAGAGAAAAAATATATGCAAAACTAACCGCCCAGGGTCCCTCTTTGTGGGGGAGATGGGCGGGATATAAATGTAATAAATAATAATAAATAAATAAATAAAAAATCTTGATTACCTGAAGAAATCTGTTAATCCACAACGTACTATTTCAAGCTGCTTCACTTTGCCTCAACTGATTGTTTCTTTTGTACTTTATTTCAAAATCTACAGTCTTTGATAGAAATGTAATTGCTTTTTTAAAAAAAATTCCAGGGCTGTTTGTTTTTCAACAGGAAGTTTACATTATCAGGAAAAATATGATCAAATGCTGCTGGGCATGTTTATTAACCATTTGACTGGTGACTCTAAGTAAGTGAAATAATTATATTGGGACAAAATTTGGAGGGAAATTGATTCTTTAAACATTAAGAATGAATAAATGGTATATGGGTAGATAGATATATAGATAGGATATGATGTAATTCATCATAGAAAATGTCTAAGATCTTGACTATTACAATTTATTATGGCAAAACAGACTGCAAAGCTGCACTAGCATTGGAAATACAGGTATGGAATGTTGTAAGATGTTCAATGCGTCATATAACCTTGGTGCCATCAGTAGTTGATATAACAATTCATATTGTTTCTTCTGTTCCAGGTTTTCAGTAAATTAATTAATCTCCCATACATCAGTAACAATAAAGAGACTAATGCTAGAAACTAAGATACTACTACAATATTTCACACTGTAAATGGTAGGTTTAAAATTTAACTATTTGGACAGTAATCAAAATGGTTTGAAGCAGTTTATTATCTAATACTGGCATAATTCTTAAGCTTAGTAAAACTGAAATAATTAAATTACTTCAATCTGCAGAAATGTTATTGACTATGAAAGAATTTTTCCACACATGTAGTTTAGCAGTCTTCAAGGGAAATTCAGCATTTGGCTAGTGCAGACATTTAGTTCTCTTTTTAGTACACATTTGTTCAGTTTGTACTTCTCAGACCTACATGCAAATTGAAATGCAGTTATAACTATTCTGGGTTGTTTTTCAAATTTTGCAATTCAGTCTGCAATTTAAGAAATGCATACAAACGCATTTTTATTAAAGGTATTCATAAAACGCATTATATGTAGGAAAATTGTAAAAATATATCCATCTGGAACTACAGAAGTATCTGTATTGAGAACAGTGGCTATAAAAATGCATGCATCTGGAGAGTTTCGCATTTCAAAAAATGCATGCAAATATTTATACTATTTTAAAAACAAAAATTTAATTTCACTCAGAAATGGGATGGAATTAAATTAGAATTGGAAAAAAGGAACTGAGAGAAAGCAAAATTGTCATCTTCTTCTACCTCTAGATTAACATTGAGTTTAACAAAGCAATTAAATATTGCTTGATTGTCCTTTGAAACAGTATATTTTGGCTTCAGATTTGGGGAAGAAAATTTGTTTTCCTATCATTAACCTCCATTTCCCTATTACTAACTTTTTAAAAATAAAGTGTTAAAAAGAGTCCCATGTCAGAGATCATCCGATCTCTGCCAAAAGGGCAGGCAGACAAAGAGCTCCGCAGAAGCCTGGAAGTGGCGCGAAGCTGACATCCAACCGACGCACGGGAATACACATCTGGGAGGCGGTTGCCGGAGCAACCAGGTAGACCTGACCACACGTGTCAGCAGCAAAGGACCCTGGGGGAGGGAAAGGTTTAAATATGCTGCTTGTTCCCAGAATCGCCATTCCAGTCTTTGTTCGTGCTAGCTTCTGTATCCTGTAATAAACTATCCTACTTCTAAGAACTCATGCGTCTGTGAGTTACTCTAGAGTAGGGAGATTACAGATATCGGATGGAGTGCCTTACATAAAGACTGGAATCAAAAAACCAACCGGTTTTCCCAGGAGCGAAACCAACAGCTCACGGTCGAGACCGGCTTCTACACCCACTGGGCAGAGACCTGGGGAAAATTTTTTTCGGAAGGAGACCAGGCGAGACGAGCGAGGAACCGGCTTCCCCGGCAGCGCAAACAGCTGAGAGGCGGGGATCCCTGGCAGCAGCGAAGAAGTAGGAAACGGCTTTCCCCAGCAGCTGGGACCAGGCGAGCGAGGAACCGGCTTTTCCAGCAGCAGCGGAAACCGGCGCGCTAATCAGCTGAGAGGCGGTGATCCGGAACAGCTGAGCGGCGGCAGGAGCGCAGCGGCGGACACTGGCGGCCCAAGCAGCTCGCGCTAATCAGCTGAGAGGCGGTGATCCAGACCAGCTGAGCGGCGGCAGGAGCGCAGCGGCGGACACCGGCGGCCCAAGCAGCTCGCGCTAATCAGCTGAGAGGCGGTGATCCGGAACAGCTGAGCGGCGGCAGGAGCGCAGCGGCGGACACCGGCGGCCCAAGCAGCTCGCGCTAATCAGCTGAGAGGCGGTAATCCGGACCAGCTGAGCGGCGGCAGGAGCGCAGCGGCGGACACTGGCAGCCCAAGCAGCGAATGGAGGCGGCAGAGCAGCAGCTAAATCGGCGCCCAAACAGCTGAGTGGCGGCAGCAGCGAAGCGGCGGTCCCCGGCGGTCCCAGCAGCGAGTAATCGGCGCCCAAGCAGCTGAGAGGAGGCGGCAGCGCAGCGGCGGAAATCGGCGGCCCCAGCAGCTGTTAGGAAGCCAAGCAGCTGAGAGGCAGCGGCAGAGACCACGTGGAGGCCAAGCGACGGCAGCGACCAGCGCTCCCAAGCAGCCAGCGACCAGCAGAGACCACAAAATGGAGTCGGTGGAGGCGGCAGAAGTGAGCAAAGAAGCCGGACCCAGCTCAACTAGCGCCCAGACGATGGAGGGAGTTGCCAGTGAGCGAGAGGGCAAGAAAGCACAGAAGAAGCAAAACCACATAGAGGTAACCAAAACCCCCATTCCTCTAAGCAGCACCGAACCAAGGCTAGCGGGATGGGCCATAGCTGTAGGTGAAGGGCTAGCGCAGGAAGGGGCAAAAGGAAACCAGAAGAAGGTCACCCCAACCCAGCGCATCGTAAGGTTGGAGGAACAGATGTCCAATGTGCAGTTAAATATAGGAATATTGATGAATAAAATGGACTCATTGGGCGCTGCCTTTGAGAAATTAATGGACAATGTAGATAAACCCAAAGGGCGGGAACTGAACCTGGGGCCACCCGAAGGAGAGGGAGACATCGAAAGTGAAGAGGAGGAATTTTACCCCTACAACAGAGCACCCAGAACCCCGTCATACAACCAATTCATGACCCCAGGGGGGGCACATACACCATTTGGAATGGGTGAACTAAAAACGAAATTCAACAGCAACCCCAAGAATTTAGCATGCTTCTTGACTCACGTACAAGGGTTCATGAGCGAATTCGAATACACCTTCCGAACGGAAGAGAGCAAAATTAGATACGTCTCCAGTTTTCTGGAAGGTGAGGCAGGGGACTGGCTGGTAACACTTCATGACAGGAGGGCTAGGGAATTAAGGGACTTCCAAGAGTTCATGTATGCCCTCCGAAAACGGTTTGAAGATACGCTGACCAAAGTCTCAGCCAGGGCCCGACTCCGGAACTTAAGGCAGGGACCTAGGACAGTAGCTGAATATGCTATGGACTTTAAAAGATTATTATCCTATCTGCCGGACTGGCCGGAATCGATAAAGATAGAACAGTTTCAATATGGCCTAAAACAGGACTTACTGGAAAAGGCTTTAGACAGAGATGACCCTGACACTTTAGAGGGGTGGATCCAATTAGCTGGGAAAATTGAGAGTAACAGACTACAGTTACAAAGTATCAGAAACGTACAATCCAGGCAGAGGAACGAGGGGACTTTCATTAACCAGCCCCGCTCGAACGTGAAACAGCGGAATTGGGAAGAGGAGAAGGATCGCCGGACAAGAGAGGGACTGTGCTTCCGCTGCGGGAAGGAGGGACACCGAAGAAGCGCTTGCCCTCAGGGGAAAACAAGCGTTAAGGAAAAACCTCCGGCGAAAAAGGCAGCTGACAGAAGTACCCTCAAAACAACACTCACCAAGGGTTGCTGCGGCAACCGTGAACCCATGGCAGAATCCAGGCCTAGAAGAAGACAGCGATGACTCTGACTTTGAAAGCCAGACGGCGGGAAACGAGCCAGGTCTGTTCTGATGAGCGCCACAGGACAGACCTCCACAAAGGGGCGCAAAGGAAGTAGCCGCAACACCCCAACAATGCACCTAAAGGTACAGTTGAGGACTTTGGGTGGGAGGAAAAAGTATGCGGGGGTTGCAATGCTAGACTCAGGTTGCTCTAGAAATTTAATGCACCCGAACGTAGCTGAAAAGATGGGACTGGACCTGTTTAAGCTTAAAACGCCCATCATATTTTGCCAATTGGACGGGTCGGAACTGAAGGGGGGGCCAGTGGAGTTCTACACCGAAGGACTGCAAATGACTTTGGGGACGCATGTAGAGACTTTGCGGTTCCTAGTGGCTCCCATTGCAACACGACCCATTGTATTAGGACTGAAATGGTTGAGGGCAAGAAACCCCAAGGTGGATTGGGTCTCAGGAGATTTGGACTTTACGGATGGGACTTATCACGAGATGGACAATGAGAGCACACCTAGCGGCATTGAGCTGGGGGCAACGGGGATGGAAATTGAGGAGGGGGAGCAGGACCAAGGGGGTGGCACACTCACAAGCACAATTCCGGAGAAATACTTCCCGGTAGCAGAGATATTCGACAAGAAGGAATGTGAGCAAGAACCCCCCCATAGGCAGTCAGACGCAACCATTGACCTCATCCCAGGGGCACCGTTTCCCAAGCCCAAGATGTATGCCATGACGCAAAAAGAACTGCAAGAATTGCACAAATTCATAGATAAAAATTTGGCACGGGGGTTCATTGAGCCAGCCAACTCCCCCCTTGCAGCCCCGGTATTGTTCAGGAAGAAAAAAGACGGGTCCCTCCGACTTTGCACTGACTACAGGGGTCTTAATGCAATTTCGGTTACGAGACAGTACCCTCTCCCATTACTGAAAGACATGTTAGCTCAGCTATCTAAGGGGAAAATTTTCACAAAACTAGATGTTAGGGAAGCTTACTATCGTGTTCGCATAAGGGAGGGTGACGAATGGAAAACTGCATTCAATTGCCCATTGGGGTCTTTCCAATACAGGGTGCTCCCGTTTGGGATTGCGGGGGGACCGGGAATCTTCATGAGGTTCATAAACGAAGTATTGTATGAATTTCTGTACAAAGGGGTAATTGTATATTTGGATGACATACTGATTTTTTCTGAAAATCTGGAGGAACACACGGAGCTAGTTAAGAGGGTGCTTGAGAAATTACTCGAGGCTAAGCTTTATGTAAAACTTGAGAAATGTGAATTTCACAGGGAACAACTAGACTTCTTGGGGTATCGCATTTCGCATGAGGGCATCGAGATGGATCCTGAGAAAGTCAAAGCGGTCCTGGGCTGGCAGCCCCCCCATACTCGCAGACAGCTGCAAGCGTTCCTCGGTTTTGCGGGGTTCTATAGGCAATTTATTCAGAATTTCGCGCAAATCGCACTGCCCCTGACTGACCTATTAAAGACAAAAGGCAAGGGAGCAAACGCGAAAGCCCCATCACCGAGCACGAAACTCGTATGGACGCAGGAATGCCAGGCAGCGTTTGATAGCCTAAAAGAAATGTTCACAAGAGAACCCATACTCAAGCACCCAGAAGCTGACAAACCATTTGTGGTACACACAGATGCATCTATTAGCGCAGTGGGGGCCATACTCTTGCAGGAGGATGACACGGGGAAATTAAGGCCATGCGCGTACATTTCCCGAAAGTTTAACCTGACGGAGAAAAGATGGCATATTTGGGAAAAAGAAGCTTTCGCTGTCAAACATGCCCTAAGCACGTGGCGACATCTCTTAGAAGGCACAGCAGAGCCGTTCCAAGTGTGGACGGACCATAAAAATTTGGAAGCTCTCAAATCACCCAGGAAGTTGAACCCTAAGCACCTCAGGTGGGCAGAATTTTTTAGCAGATTCAACTTCACGTTGAAGTATTTTCCTGGGGGAAAAAACTACTTGGCAGACGCGTTATCACGCTTGCCGCAACATGAGAGCAAAATGGAAGAGGTCATTGAATCCCTCATCCCCTCCCAGCCTGTGGAGGCACAGAGCTCAGCAATAACAGAAGGGAGGGGGGAAGGCAACATGGCAATCACCCGCAACACCACGAAGCGCGCGGCTGAAAGCGACCCGTGGACAGCCGAGCTGCGGGCGGCAACAGTAACGGACACCTGGTGGGGGGAGAACAAACAGAACCTAGTGGAGAAGGATGGAGTGGGGTGGAAGGACAACAAAGCCTATGTCCCTGAGCCCTTAAGGCAAAAGGTCTTAACCATGCATCATGATCACAAAACGGCAGGGCATTTTGGCTTCGTAAAAACGCTACACTTAATCCGACGCAAATTTTGGTGGCCATCCTTGCGCACTGATGTTAAAGACTATGTGCGCTCATGTCCAGTGTGCGCAATGGCCAAAAGGAAAATTGGGAAACCCACAGGGAAGCTGCAGGAAGTAGCAAACCCCTCACAGCCATGGAAGCAAATTGCCATGGACTTCATAGTAGATTTGCCGGTGAGCAAAAAGAACACGGCAATTTGGGTAGTCACTGATCTATTCTCCAAGCAGGCACACTTCATCGCATGCAAAGGAATACCGAATGCTCAAAAACTAGCTAGACTGTTCATACAACACATCTATAGAGCCCACGGAACGCCGGAACGCATAATCAGCGATCGCGGCAGCACTTTTACTTCCAAATTTTGGCGGGCTTTTTTGACTTTAATTGGAGCGGCACAGGGGCTCAGCAGTGCGTTCCATCCTTGCACAGATGGTGCGAGTGAACGCCTGAACGCTACATTGGAGCAATACCTTAGATGTTACACTAACTACCAACAGAATGATTGGGCGGAACTGTTGCCGTTCGCAGAGGTTGCTTACAATAACGCGGTACATCAAAGCACGGGGTTTTCACCATTCAAAGTCGCCACAGGGCAGGACTTTGTAACTATCCCCGAACTGGCCATGTCACACAACACAGAATTGCCACAACCCCTAAAAGCGGATGAATGGATAGAGAAACTAAGCAGCAATTGGCCAGTCATGGTGCAAACATTGCAGGAAGCCAAAGCTAGTTACAAAAAATATGCGGACCGCAAGAGGGGGGAAGAATGGGAATTAAGAGTAGGAGACAAGGTGTATTTGTCAACAAAAAATCTGCGGACAACACAACCATCACGGAAATTGGCACCAAAATTCATAGGTCCATTCCCAATCATTGAGGTCATCAACCCAGTAGCGGCAAAATTACAATTGCCAAAAGCGCTAAGAAAGGTGCATCCTGTGTTCCACATCAGTTTGTTGAAACAACACCACAGTTCACAACACTGGCACCCTGAACCAGAGGAACCCCCCCCCCATTGTTGGTGGAGGGCGAACCACATTTCGAGATTGATAGAATCCTGGACTCCAGAAGACACAAGGGGCAGCTACAGTACCTAGTGAAGTGGCACCATCTACCAATTGGAGACAAGGAATGGGTCAGCGCCAAACACACATGCGCCCCTAAATTAGTCAAGAAGTTCCATAAAGAATTCCCAGACAAACCCCACTGAACCGGGGGGGTGAGTTTTGGGGCGGGAGCATGTCAGAGATCATCCGATCTCTGCCAAAAGGGCAGGCAGACAAAGAGCTCCGCAGAAGCCTGGAAGTGGCGCGAAGCTGACATCCAACCGACGCACGGGAATACACATCTGGGAGGCGGTTGCCGGAGCAACCAGGTAGACCTGACCACACGTGTCAGCAGCAAAGGACCCTGGGGGAGGGAAAGGTTTAAATATGCTGCTTGTTCCCAGAATCGCCATTCCAGTCTTTGTTCGTGCTAGCTTCTGTATCCTGTAATAAACTATCCTACTTCTAAGAACTCATGCGTCTGTGAGTTACTCTAGAGTAGGGAGATTACAGATATCGGATGGAGTGCCTTACATCCCAGCCCAGGGTGAGCTTGTAATTTTGACTTTTTATTAAGATAGCCAATGGGTCATTACAGTTAAAGGGAGCTGGATATTTCTGTTTTACTCTGGGATTTTAGCAGTTCACTGAACTTGGCATGCAATATTCACAGGGGATTGGACATTTGAAAGTAGTTATCTAATTTTTCTCCCATAGTTATCACGCTCCTCAAAACAAATGCACCAGCAACTAAGGGTACAAAATTATTTTTATCATCTTGAGTGAGCTCATTGAAGATATCAAGGACCTGCTTGAAGAGCCAGTTATTTTTGATGACTTGGTTAAGTCCAATTGGGAGATGTATATCATTTTCAGAGTGAAAACATTTGTAGTATTAACTGAGATTGATACTCTTACAAAATGAGCATCTGATAGAACTTAGCAAAAATATCTCCCTCAAATTTTCACTCCAGTTGCAAGTTATGAATCTGGAGACATTTTGGCAGTTGGAATAAGTTCCCGAGCTTTAGAAGAGATAGGGAGCTTGTGGCAATAGTGGCAGGTTCTTAATTTTCTGCAATGCAGACCTTCTTATGATCCTTCTGCCAAACATTTTTCTCTGTATAGTCTAAAATACATTGCAGTACACCACATTCCAGTGTACTCTGGGCAGAAGAAATACTATAAGACTATTTTAAGTTAAAAGAAATTTATCACCTTTAAGACTTGCAGCATTTTCATACCTCTTTCCACCGAGGTTGCCCTGGTTTTGGGTTCCCTCTCTCTTCCTTACACACACACAGGTACACACAGAATTGTCAAAGCTTTTCAGCCCACTCTGGTGTCAGAAATACATTTAAATTTACTTCTCCTGATAGCTAATTTATGTCTTATGATAATCTGTTTTACAGAAAAAGGAAGACACATTAAAAACAAATGAGAGTGCTGCGGTCATAGTGCTGCAGTACTAGAAAGAGGACAAAAATAATTGTTTATTTATTTATAAATTTGAATGTCAGCTCAGTCATTCAGTTAACTCTAGGCAGTTCATGTACTTGGGCTAAAATAATTATAGAAGCAGTAAAGGTATCAAACAAAAATAACAAAAAATTAAAAAAAAAATTATTGTAAACCGCCCAGAGTCTACTGCTGTAGAGATGGGTTGTGATAAATCTGACTAATAAATAAATAAAAATAAATAAACAGATTATGCATAACCATACATCAGGGAGGATGAAATACTACCAGGGAATAAATTACTACACTCTAACCCAGGGCTTGCTGGAACAACCAAGTTTAGAGTCAGGGCCGTAGAAACTGTGGGGGGAGGAGGGAGGGGAGAAGGATGCCATTCTACAGCTGTTCTACAGAGCAGGTATGCTACACAGAAAGCATGTGTTCTAGGACAAACAAAATGACAGTGCTTTATATCTGGGTCCCAGAGAGCGCCAACTCTTCTAGATCTTACTGGTCATGGATAAACAACAGGAGAAAGATGGTCCCAAAGGTACCTAGAATTTTAAGGCATGTAGTTTTTATAGGTCATGATGCAAACCTGGACTGAAATAATTGTGCTAAGTTGTTGAGTCATTTTTTTCAGCTTTGCTGTGGAGACCTATGGTTGCAATACATTCTATGGACTAGACACACTTTTGGCCACAGTGGTTCCATTATATGAGGAGGAGAGAAGACATAGCATTCATAACCACCATTGGATTGGGAGCTAAGCATCCTAATGCAGGGCCCACCCAGCATTCATTTCCTTGATCTAGTAGAGAAGAAATGCCATGGGAATGGAATGGAATGGAATGTTGCATACATGTTTTAAATAAATATATTTTTTTCTTTTGGGCTTTTACATCTGCTTCAAAACTCCAAATTGCCTTCAATTACAAATAACATAAAATAGTTTTTGTTACTATTGCATGGAAAGAATCTGAAATTCCCAGAGAGGCTATAAGATTTCAGCACTCTTTTTTTTAAAGAGTGTGTGTGTATTTGTATTTGTATTTGTATTTGTATTTGTATTTGTATTTGTATTTGTATTTGTATTTGTATTTGTATTTGTATTTGTATTTGTATTTGTGTGTGTGTGTATATGTATATGTGTGTGTATATGTATATGTATATGTATATGTATATGTATATATATGAGTAGTCATAACTATTTTCTTGACAGGTCTGCCTGAAACAGCCAAACACCCTCCCTTCTCCCCCCCCCCCCGCCCCACAGCATTTTGTCTACATAATACACCAAGAAGCTCAGTGGAAACACAGCTGTGCAGGTTGTCTCTTTCTGCCGTATATTTCATGAATTGAGGGATAAAATGAATGGATTGCAACATGGAAATCTACGACCGTAGCACAGCAATGTAATAACTTAATGAAGTGCTTAGAGCATATACAGCGCGACAATCCAATAGTAACACAAAACAAAACAACAGCTCGTGAGGCCAACTTCCCAGAGCGTGGCAGTCTTTAAACACATTGGCAACACCAAGTACTTTATATATCATAACCCAATAAAGAGAAGAAAAGATTCTAACCCTAAAAATTATTCCCTTAGAATTTACACATATCCTTAAAGCTATTCCATTTTGGGATAAGCAGGGTTATGCAAAGTGCGGGAAAGGAGTAAAAATAGTAAGCCAAATAAATTACATCATGAGATGATAAGAAGAAGAAAATATAAAATCTAGCATACATCAACATCATTCTCTACACCTGCCCATACCTTTCAGTCCTTGCAAACCAACCATGCTTTTACCATGGTCACATGCCTACTTCAAGCATTGCTGTTAGTTTGTTTTTTATTTATCAAATTTGATCTTTAAACTTCTTGCCTCAGTAGTTCCATCCAAACACAATTTTCTCATTATTCATTATTCTTTCACATACTGTATTTGTTTTGCAGTTTGGACCTCATACGTTTTCTCTACATAACCAAACCACCTCAACATACTTCTTTCACATTGGTTTTCTATTTAGTCCACATTTATTCAGAATTCATTCATTCTTTACCCTTGCTCTTGTTCATTCCCTCCAACCCATTCATGCCACAAAACAATGTATTTTTCTCATGGATTGTATTCATTCAGAATATTTCTTTTCTTTTTTTAATTCATGTCTGGTTCTTTCATTATCACCATTCACTGGAGCATAATATGCAGCTATCACTAACTATGGATTCCTACTTATAAACATCCTCAACAATCTATGTGACACCAATTCATACTTTCTTTCTTTCTTTTTATTATTAATTTTTTAAATAGTATATAACAATATGTTATAAAAAGGAAAAACAATACCAGACATAACATAATGTAACATAACATAGCCTAACATAGCATAACATAGCATTCTATAATCTTACATAATTAATCTTAACCTAATCTAATCTAACCTATCAAAAAAAATAGACAAATATACTTCCTCCTGTTTGACAAAGCTAACCAACCTCTACACTTTCTAATTTGATAGTTATTAATACCCATCTTCCTTCTTACTTCTTCTCATCCTCTTTCTTTCTCTCCTTTCTTCCTCTTTCTTCTCTACCCTTCTTTTAACTCCACTTCCTTACTCCCTCTACTCTACCTTCCTCTACCCCTTCTCCCCTTGCCACCTCCAAAAGGAAAAAAAAAATACAAATACAAAAAGGACTTCTTACTTCCCGTCTAATCTTTCCATCACATATTTATATACTAATTTATTTCTATTATCTTAATTACATTATTAATATTAATTTTCTAATTGAATATTTTGCGATTTTTGAATAAATTTAAAAAAAGGACTCCAAACTATATTAAATTCTTCCATGTTTCTATCATTAATTTGATCAGTCAATTTAGCCATTTGCATCAAGTCCATTATTTTTATAATCCATTCCTCAGTCGTGGGTATATATTCTTCTTTCCAGTATTTGGCGAAGATGATTCTAGCAGCAGTTATTACGTAGAATAATAGTTTTCCATATTTCTTATGCAGTTCTGGTTTTATGAAGTCCAATAGATAGAGTTCTGGTTCTTTGATGGTATCTTCTTGTATAATTTCACAGATAGTTTTATGAATTTTGTCCCAATAGTTCTTTGTTTTTCGACACGTCCACCATAAATGAAAATAGTACCAGTTTCTTTTTTACATTTCCAACAATAATTTGGTATAACAGGATTCATTTTTGACAATGAATTTGGGGTGAGGTACCATCTGTACATCATTTTGAAAAAAATTTCTCTCATTACAATTTAAAGTAAAATTCAAATCTTTTGACCATATTTTCTCCCAGTTTTCAATTTGAATGCTATGACCCACATTTTGTTCCCATTTAATTATAGAATTCTTTATAGGTAACTTGGAGATTTTATTTTGAATTAAAATTTTGTAAATTTTTGCAATTAGATGTTCCTCCTCTCTCCACAATATATTGTCCCAATTAACAGAGCAACTTTTAAATTTAAAGTTTTTGGAGTCAGTTTTAAATTGCGCTTTTATTTGTAAATACGTATACCAGTTGCAGATGTGGCCCTCATTTTCTAAATCTTCCCTGGTTTTAAATTTATAATTTGAGCCCTCAAATAACAACAAATCTTTATAATTTAACCATTTATTCCTAGTTGTGATACCTTGCAGTGCAAATGCTTCATGTGGGGATATCCACAGTGGTACATTTGGTACTATCAATTTCTTGTATTTCTCCCAAATTTTTAAAATGGATTTCCTAGTTGGATGGTGCATAAATGCCAGATTTGCTTTTATTTTATCGTACCAGAGGTACCCATGCCATCCAAATCTAAGGTCATACCCCTCTAAATTCAATAATTTTCTATTGTCTAATTTTATCCAGTCTCTCATCCAAACCAGTACACTAGCTTCATAATATAATCTTAAATCTGGTAGGCCAAATCCTCCATTTTCTTTAATGTCTTGTAAGTATTTATATTTGATTCTAGGTTTCTTCCCTTGCCAGATGAATTTAGCAAGATCTTTTTGCCAATTATGAAATGTTTTATCTGTAATTATTATTGGTACTGTTTGAAATAAAAACAGTATTCCTGGGAGAATATTCATTTTGATTGTGGAAATCCTTCCAAGGAGAGATATTTGGAGCTTTGTCCAATTATGTAGATCTTGTCGTATTTCATTCCAAATTTTAATGTAATTATTTTTGAATAGATCTTAATTTTTTGATGTAATTTCAACTCCTAAATATCTTATTTTTTTTACATTTTTAAACCCCGTGGCCGATTCCATAATGTGAATATCATTTGCAGACATATTAAAATTTATCATCTTTGTTTTTTGGTTGTTTATTTTAAATCCAGCAAGCTCTCCAAACTCATGTATCTTTTTTAGTAAATGACTTAGTGAATAATCCGGATTTTGTAAAGTAATAACAATATCGTCTGCAAATGCCCTTATCTTATAATTTTCCTTTTTTATTTTTACTCCTTCAATTTGACTATCTTTTCTGATATTTTCTAGAAGAATTTCCAAAACCAAAATGAATAAAAGGGGGGATATTGGGCATCCTTGTCTAGTACCCTTACCTATATTGCAATTTTGGGTTGTATCATTATTTACCACTATCCTGGCTTTCTGATTTGTATAAATTGCTTGAATAGCATTGATAAATTTATTTCCATATTCTAAGCTTTTAAGCGTTTTAATCAAAAATTCCAAATTTAAATTATCAAATGCTTTTTCAGTTTCTAAAAATAATAAAGTAATTTGTTTATCATTATGATTTTTTGCATATTCAATTATGTTTAAAATGGATCTTATATTATCTTTTATATATCTTTTTGGTAAAAAACCACTTTGATCCAAATTTATTGTATCTTGTAGAACTCTTTTTAATCTATTAGCCAGGATAGTGGTAAATATTTTGTAATCTGTATTTAGAAGAGTGATTGGTCTATAGTTTTTACATAGAGTTGAATCTTGGTCTTCCTTAGGAATTAAAATAATATTTGCTTGTGTCCATGAATTAGGTATTGTATTTCATGCCATTATTGAATTTAGAAGCATGTTAAACGGAGTTATGAGAAATTCCTGAAAGTGTTTGTAATAAGATGCTGTAAAACCATCCGGTCCTGGTGTTTTGCCTGATTTTTGTCTTTTTATGGCTTCTATTATTTCTTGGTTTGTAATTGATTCATTCAAATTCTCTCTTTGCATTTGAGAAATCTTCTCTACTTTACTTTTTTGTAAATAGGTTTCACATTTGTCCTGTGACCAATTCATATTTTCTGATGTCCATTTTATCTCTTTAAGTCATCATTAAAGCTACCATAACACTGCACACATTCATCAACTCCAGTATACAAAATCAGTCACCTTCATTCAGATGTATTTCTATTATTATTGCAGACACATGTCTATTTCTCATTTGTTCGTCCGTTTGTTCGTTCATTCATTCATTCATTCATTCATTCATTCATTCATTCAAGATTTTACTTTTTTTCCTTCTTACATTCCAAGCTGCTGATCTTCCATATGCCATTGTCTTACTATATATTGATCTCTGACTGCAATTATGGCTTTGATCAATTGAGAATTTTACATTATGTTTTTGAGACAGCCAGTTTGGTGGTTAAGGTACTAGGCTAGAAACCAGAAGACTGTGAGTTCTAAGCCCACCTTAGGCACTAAGCCAGCTGGATGACCTTGAGCCAGTCACTCTCTCTCAGCCCTAGGAAGAAGGCAATGGAAACCACTTCTGAAATCTTGCCAAGAAAACTGTAGGGACTTGTCCAGGCAGTTTCCAGAAGCCAACACTGACTTGAAGGCACACACACACAAAAAAAGACATAGGAGGTATAGACTAGATTACCAAATTTAGCTGAACTCATGCCTAATGCAGCATTCCCTATTAAGAGTAAGGATAAAACTGGTCAGTTTTAGCATATTATGTGCCTGTATGTTGCAGGTGCAACCAAAGCTTGCCCCCAAAAAGCTCATAATATTCTGTGGAAGCTATGATCTCCACCGTGCCTTCGCTTTCATCCCAACAATTAGGGGTTACATGCAGTGTACTGACAAACACTCTGGATGCTTGTTTCCTTAAAATTAAACCCTATGTTTTCCTGCTTGAGATCAAGGCAAGATGGTAGCATACTTCCATTCTTTGTATAGAACCGACCAGGCTAGTAGTTGAATATTTAAGATGGGCAAATAGACAAGAGTACATGAGGGACTGTCTCGTCCCGATAACGTTGGCCCGCCCCACCCGTGCATGCAGAGAGGGCATGCTTCGTACTCCCTCAACAAGAGAATTCCATCTAGTGTGGTCCAGGAGGCGTGCCTTCTCTGCTATAGCGCCCGCCTTATGGGATATCTTGCCCCCGGAGGTGAGACTGGCCCCTACACTCCTGGCCTTTCGGAAGGCCCTTAAGACCTGGCTCTGCCACCAGACTTGGGATGACAGAGGCGGTAGTGCCTCCTGGGGTTGGCTAGCCCCATAGCAATAGGATTTCGGCTATGATTCCCTACCCATCTTGGTTTTTATCTATTTATATGGTTGTATTTTTTAGATATTTTAGATATTTTAATTGTACAGCTTTTGAATTTTTAACTGTTGTAACCCGCCCAGAGTCCCTTGTATGGGAGATGGGCGGGGAATAAATTGAACTAATAAATAAATAATAAATAAATAAGAGTCCTCTAAAAAACTATTTTTTTAGTACCTGTCTGGACATGTTGCTTGAAGTGTCATTTAGTTGCAATCCTAGTAGAAGTTTCATCTGGGCATAGACATGTACTGTATTTATTTATTTAACTTATATGACCGCCCATCTCCCCCAACGGGGAACTCTGCTCATGATGCAACTTTCAAATGGTTTTGCACATCCCTATTATTCACTGTCTTCCACTGCACCTGAGTTCAGTAAACTAGCTCAAGAAAATACAAGGCACACATTCTCCAACATCTTTCCCCCTCTTCCACCTCCCAACAGCTGATGTCTAAGGAAACTGCTTCAGTCTGCACAGTGGTAGGGCCAGTGTTAGATTTTCCCTTTTCTGCATTAGATTTCTTTAATAATAATGTTTTCAGATGATTTACAAAGAACATTTTTAGAACTTTCTCCTTTTCAGCAAGAGTGTAATATTTCCAAATATTTAGATTATTAAATTTTTCATTTCTTTTCTTTTTCTGTTTGGCAGAAATCATTAGGCTCAGTATTTAATCCGATAATTATAGACTGGCCATAAGATTCTTCATCTGTAATTCACTAACCCCTTTTCCCACATGCCGTGTAAGGCTGGGTAGATGTAAACAATTCCAATAGATTATAGCATATTCATTGACAAACATCTATTATAACCATTATCCTTCCGAGTACAGTTGAGCACTTCCTAAAGCCCATGGGCTGCACATATACTTTTGGGGGGATCAAGAGCCCCACAAAAGACCTATGCCAAAAATTGATGATAAGCCAAATAATCAATACTTTAAATTTATGTTGGAAATGTGAACAAAAAGATCATTTCATCATGTTTGGTGGACATACAAAAAAGCTAGAAAATTTTGGGTACAAATGCATACAGTGACTCAGAGGATTTTAAAGATTAACATCAACTGAAACCAGAACTTTTCCTCTTGGGACTGATGGATAAGCAGTTGGAAAAAAATCATGGAGCATTGTTTTTCCCCTTTTTCTCTTTTCTTTTTCGCTGTATTTTAGTTTGTATTAGTCTTATTCTGACCTCAAGGACAGCAAGTCTCAGTAAATGAAGTCCTGTTGTACCTCCTTCTCATACTGCTGAGGGTGAGGCACTGAAATAAGCCAAAGAAAAGGCTTTACAGTTTTGGGCAAACACAGTTGAATAGGTAGTCTGCAGGTGTAAAAGGTTTCCAATATAAAACCCACCATTGAAAGTTGGCTGTAGCACCCACATCTCTCTGCCACACTGTACCAAAAACTCTTTGACAGATTTTGGCATTGGCTGTCTATAACTAGGAGCAGCAGAGAGTAGGTAGAAAGGTTGCAATAACATACAGTAGGTCAACTGAGATTTTCTTTCCACCTTAATGAAGAGTTATCAAGAAGAATTATTGGGACCAATGAACCATTGGAAAAGAGGAGTTTAAGGAGCTTAAGAGCCAGTTTGGAGTAGTGGTTAAGGCACCAGGCTAGAAACCAGGAGACCATGAGTTCTAGTCCCGCCTGAGGCACAAAGCCAACCGGGTGACCTTGGGCCAGTCACTATGAACTATTAACAAGAATATAGCTTACTTGGCACACTTATTAGTATAACTGGATGATAGTATGAAGGGTTTGTGCTATTGTCCTTCTTAGGGATGGGAACAGTTATAGATCTGATCTAGTCACCTGGCATTTATTTGGACTGAATTACTGATATGAGTAAAAAGGGAAACCAATACAGAGCCCCACCAGTCAGCAATTGCCTTCAGTAGCTCTGGTGGCATTAGGTCACAGCCAGAGGCTTTCCCACTTCTCAGTAGGTTAATTTAGCTTAAGAGTCTCTGAGTGGGTGACCGAGGACCAGAAAGGGATGATATGCAGCGTCTCATATGGCAAGCAGAAAATATACTGTAGAACTCTTCCCATCTAGCAGCTGTAATCCTAGCCTCCAAGCACTGTGTATTTCAAAGTTACTTGGTGTTAAATAATTGATTAAATGAATATATATGAATATTCATCATACAAGCATTTGCCTGCTCTATATTTTAATTACAAGTTTGGTTAGTTTGATCTGGGCTGCAGTGTTTCATACAGACTATCCAAAGCTAGATTTAAATATGAATTTATATTCTTTACTTCAACCTTCTGCTATAAGGCATGACATTACCCTTAAAGTCCATTACCAGTCTTAAATACATTTATAATTTGGCAGGGCTTTCTCCGTAGGGTGGCAAAGTTGAGCATTTGCCAGGACCTCAAAGCAATCCGAAGGCCCACTTTTCTAACAGTCCCGTCATTTCCACTGTTCAGTCAGCTGTAAAAAAAATCAGATGTAGTCGAAGAAATTTTCTAATCTATATATCTTTCTTCTTTGAATATTTGAGTGGAGTGGCAGGGAAGCACTGAAAATGCTACGCCAAGGGCTTTCAAAAATCTTGAATCCAGCAAGATTATACAATTTATTGAGGTGGCACAATTTGCAATAATGCATGGTGACTATAAACATTGTTGCTTTTACCTCAATTTTTTCTACAAAACAGTGCATATTACATTTGATGCTGGGGGCAGCTGAATTAAAAACAGCACATTTTAGGTAAAATTGTCTACAAAAAACTGTGTAAGAGAAAATGGTATACATATACATATAAAATATAAAATGCATATGTTGGGAAAGTTGTATACAAAAACACATACATATTCTTGTGCATTTTTAAAAAATGAAGAAAACTGAACTGGAAGAAAGAGGGTCTCAGACCAATTTAGATATATCTGAATATATTTCCTTTGTCTTCCCAACAGCTGAAAATATGAGTAACGTGGGAACAACTTGCATACTACAATGAACAAATTGTGTAATTTCTTTCAATTTCCAGATCTAAAGCCTCCACACTTTTGAGACTTGCTAAATTTAAAAATACTAGACCTGGGTTGCAAACATTCAAAAATCCCAGTAGAATTTTGGTACTTCTTTCCTGACATCTAGTGGTTCTCCAGATGTTTGCAGTCCAACTATGGTAGCCCTATCTAAAGGTAAAGATTCCTCCTGCACATTTGTGCAGTCGTGTCCGACTCTAGGGGCTGGTGCTCATCTCCGTTTGTTAGCCAAAGAGCCAGCGTTGTCCGAAGATGCTTCCACGGTCATGTGGCTGCATGACGCGCGTGGAACGCTGTTACCTACCCACTGAAGTAGTACCTATTGATCTACTTGCATTTGCATGCTTTCGAATTGCTAGGTTGGCAAGAGCTGGGGCTAGTGCGGGAGCTCACTCCGTCACACGGGACTAGGGGTTCTAACCTGCGAACTTGCGATCTTCCGAACGACAAGCCTTTTCTATAGCAGCTAAGTGACAGAGCCAACCTTGGGTGTTATTTCTAATATTCTGCAAAAAAATTCTCTAAATGCAACAGCTGCATATCTGCTTTTTCTGGAGAAGAATTAAATATGCAACACTGTTTTTTATTCAGTGAGATTCCCATAGTTTCCCATCCCTATCCTGTTAGCAATTTCTTCATTGCTCTCAACATTGTAGGGACAGTTTGTCATCAAGTATAGGAACAGACCCTAGTTAATTATTAACATGAAAAAGGCCACAAGCTGTATTTCCACAGAGTTTTTTCCATTTAGGTCAGCGCAATATCCAGGGAAAATTTTATTTTCCTGTTTTATCAGTGTGCGTAGAAGGTATTGCAAAATTCAAGAAAAAAATATTCAGGTAGCATTTACAGTTCTGTGAGAAATATATATTTCCCCCTTTCAGATTTTCTACATTTTTCCATATCTTTTCCACTGAATGTTGCCAACAGGTCCTTCTGAAATATAAATGGAATCTAGTGAACAAATAATACCAATGTTTGTTCTATAATACTTTTGACTTTGTGGATGATTTTACACTTGAAGTGATTCTGACACAACAGCCACTCTAGGGAAGATGCACTATTGTCACAAATAATCTCCATTTCAAGACTATGTGTCTGATTATGAAACTGGGGAGCTCCAGAACTTTAGAAATTGTTTTGTTAGCTTTTCCATATTGATTGGCATTGATTCATTTTTTTAGAGAGGTCTGATGTAAAGGAAGTCAACCAAACATATTCAGTATCAATAAATTCAACCAAACTTACTTAAAGTTGGGAGCTGAAGCAGAATTCAAAGACCACATTACATTGCAAAGGTCTGTTTCTTTCAAGAAAGCATCTTACGAAAGTAAGCTTTTCATAGCTAATGTCACTGCTAAACTGAAACAGCTTGGCTTCAATTTCATGAAAACAGTGTGAGTTCACAACAATGTTATTTGTATACAAAGACATGTTAAACACATTTTTTAATTTTACTGTGTTTCTTTTTTTTTTAATGCACAATGCATCAGATGGAAGAAACTCATAATTAACAACATCAGAAGAAGGAATGAGAAGAATTTAACCCCCTTCTCTCTGGCTATGGCTAAGGAGGATCGTCCCTTAAAGCTACTACCAGCTTCCGAAAAACAGGGGGCCACAGCAGGAGAAGAATCTTAAATGCATCCCTGTCTTATATAACATTTACCAATAGCTTTAGGGGAGGGATGGTCCAGCTGGAATAACCCTTTGCCCCACACCCATACATGTTGTTTTCAAAATGAAAATCCCATCCCTGAAAACTGATATTACCCCAGTTGGAGAAAAGAAACCAAACAGGAACAGGCTCTGTATGCTTTCCAATCAAGGCAAACACATTGGAGTGACTTTTTTAAAAAAGATCACACACAGACACAGCTTAATAAAAAGTTATCTCCCCTTCCTCTGCATTCATTTAGATTGCCCGCCCTGGTCCTGCCTTACCATGGCAAAGCTAATTGCAGAAGTTTTTAAACAACAGAGATCTCTTTCTATATGTTCATCACTGGATCCTGTTTAGCCCTAATGTTTCATATACACAGACTGTGTGTTGAATGGCTTGCACGTAAGTGCACAACATTCCTATATTCCTTTAATGGACTTTGGCCTGAAAATTAGCTTGGCATATATTGTGTCCAGAGTTAACAAGGAAATTCTGGCATTCAAAATCATCTTTACACATATGCAGACAATGAATATTGGAAGGCTATCAGATTTGGGCTGAAAAAAATGCATACAAACACTAGGTGGCAGGAAAGAGTTACAGGAAACTTAACTTTTTGCTGCCATCTCATGGTCTTCTGGAAGCTTGGAGCCAAAGTACTGGGCTTTAAAGCAGGATCCAGCCAGAACTAAGCAGCTGTGAAGATGCATTTACTTTCAAAGGACAGGTGTGTTTGAAACTGACTGGGTCAAGTCAGCAGCACAGAACTTGGATAGTAATGGGTAGAATCTTAATGCAGCTTTTGCTTCAGGCAGGATAGAGAATATTGCAGATGGTTGTTTTGGAAACAAAGCTCTTAACTTTATTAGACTTGTTCCCCCCTAGGGCTCCCCCCCCCTTTTAAAGCATAAAAATATCTGTTCTGTATTGTACATAGGCTCAATACTGGCCTTACATCTGCTCAGGCTGCTGTATGACTATTACACTTATGTGCAAGCTTTAGTTTATGAATCTAGAGAAAGTGAATAAAGAGTAGAATAGGGACAGGTTGAGAAAATTAAAACGTATCTCCAGTTTGCCCAGGCTGTTTGTTTCTACTTAAACAGGACATTATAGCAGACTATTTATTTTAAATATTTTAATTGCCCTTTGTCCTCAATAATCCTAGTACATAATAAGGATGACCAGGTTATCATATAGAACAGTATGTATAATAAGGCACTAAAAGTAATTCATCGTAAAAATATAACTGACACACCCAGGACAATCTGATTAACACAACCCACTTAAGTATATGGACACACTAAAAAGAGAAAAGCGTTTTAACCAAGTGTCAAGAGGATTGCATTATTGTGCCAATGAAACCTCTATGGAGAAGAAATTCCATTGTTGATATATAGATATATAAATATAGCTCTGTAAACAACATTAATTGTTGCATAATGCAGTTCCTGTATAACCCCACTTATGCTGAACATTTCAAAGCACAAACTGATAGAAAGGCACCCAGAAGCAAATAGGTAACCAGAACAGCATATTCCATTATGTATAATACCAGGTTATACTAGAAATAATTATGGTAATTTCATTAGTTGCTAGTTAAAGCTTCTGGGTCATCTTCAAAATGTAAATATAAAAATGTTTATTTCTGAAAAGCATCTTTGGTCCCTGAAGGTTAAGCTGTGAAAGAAAGAAAGAAAGAAAGAAAGAAAGAAAGAAAGAAAGAAAGAAAGAAAGAAAGAAAGAAAGAAAGAAAGAAAGAAAAAGAAAAGAAAAGAAAAGAAAAGAAAAGAAAAGAAAAGAAAAGAAAAGAAAAGAAAAGAATCTAACACTGCACATCTCATTTTCTATCAGAAGACTTGCCAGATTTGTTGACAGATGTCAATCAATATGCCTCACAGCTATCCTACCGTGTCAACCATCAGCTAAACCACACTTTCCCAGGAATGTCTTAGAATGGCATCTTGGTTCTGTTTTCAGATAAACAGATCCAATTTCTCAACAAGCAGACTGCTACAGTCCTTTTGATAACAATGTAATAATTCAAAACAAATGATTCCAGGCTTTGATGATAGCACTTTTATGGGTAATGGAGAAATCCTCCCACCAACATCTGTTTGATTTTATCTACTTGAACTTTATCCTCCAGTTGAAGATTTATAAGCTGAAATCATCCCAGCCTATTAAAGTCAGACTAAAGTTAAAGCACCAGCACAGAGAATGAAAGTGCATTTCACAGTCATCTACATTTGGAAAGCCTGTTAGAGGCAAAGATAGCAGAACTTTTGGGCGATGCATTCAGTGCAAACCCTGCATTCTGCACAAACTGAAGCAAGACAGGAAGATTAAAAAATCCAAGCTATTTACCCTTGTTTAGAAAGGCGCTGCAAAAAAGGCAGATGTTGTTTATATTCAGAGTCTGTTTTCTTAGCAAAAGCCACAATGGGTGATGAAAATTTACTCCAGATTTGTATTTTTGCCTTGCTTTCTCCTTAAAATTTTCTCACATGCTGCAAATAAAAACATGAAAATATGTTTATTACAATCACTTGGTACTTATTAGCAGACTACACAGACTCTTTTTGCATGATGGAAACTTATGTTGCAAGCACAGAGTGACAAAATGTCCAAATTCTTGAAAATTATTTTTCTCCATTCATGCAGAAATGTATTATAAAAATCTGTAGAATACCTCCCGCCCTCCAATATCATAAGAAGGAAATAGCATTTCCCTTGAGGACTCATGAGCACTGTTCTAGATATATTATTAGAAATATTTATTGATAGAACAAAGAACCAACTTTGTAATCTTTTAAATAAAAAAAACATGCAGGCAATGCTCACAAAATAAAATCTAAGGCTGTTTTCTATAGCATTTTTACACACATATGCATTTTTCTCCCTACAAAACCTGTGGCATTTCTTATCTTATGGAATTTCTAAACCTTCCAAATGTTTAAACTATTTTGTGCTTTCTCCAAAGTAGCAATTTAAACTTCACCTCTCTCTCTCTCTCTTTCCCAATATGTACACACTCTATATGTGACTGTCAGCCTTTTCTTTGTATGAAATAACTCAAGCTACTTTACACATGCTAAAGTTATTTTACTACTGTAGGAAGAGATGACCCTGGAGATTAGGGGATGCCCTTATCACTGCTAATGTATACAGTGCAACTGGAAATCATGCAAGCACTATGTAGAGAAAATGGCTTGAAAAGACATTTCTTTGCTGTCTGGCACAGCAAACACACACATAATAAAAAGCATTTAAACCCACAGACTAAGAAATATTAAACTGTAAATAACGATAGGAACCATAAAACAAATGTATGTATGTATGTATGTATGTATGTATGTATGTATGTATGTATCTATATGTTTGTGTGCATGTGTGTGTGTGTATAGTAAAATACAAATATGAAGATACAAAGTTCAATAGTATTTAATAAACAAAACCACTGAACTTGGATAAAAGATGCAGCTTTTAAAAGGTTTTTAAAAGAAAAGAGGCAAATGCCCCATCATCCTTGTAAGCTCTCACACCACAATCCTATGAACTGGCTGTGTGCTGTTCCCATTTTGATATTTCCTTAAGAGCCCCCTTTGATCAAAATAAAATTAATCCCCAAAGGGAAAGAATGAATAACAGCAGTAGGACACTGAATCCAGATTCATGTTCAGGCAGTACCTTTGCAGATTACAGAAGCTATAACTCAATGGCAAAGCACATGTTTTCATGCAAAAAATTCCAGACTCAATCCCCAGCAATGTTTGATTCAGTATAAGGCAGATTGCTATGTTCCTGACAAATCTGCTTTGCTCCAAATTATCAACAATGAAAGTCTTGATTTCCATTCAACTCATAAGACTCCCCAAAGTATAGAACTGCCCCTTTGCACACAGATCAATATGCCTAGGGCATACATTAGATTAGTTGACCATATTTCCCTGAGACGGAAACGGGACCCTAACATCAGCACACCCGCACACACAGGCACGCATACCAGCATTCATGCCAGCACACGCACGTGCGCGCAGGCATGCATTCCATCCCTTCAGTGAAGATTATAACCACTGTTCCCCTGGAAGGGCGGAAGCCATTTTGCGTTTCAGGGAGGATGTCTTCTGATACAGATAGGAGACGGTTTGCGATGATCTTTGCCAGGATTTTGCCTGCTGTGGCTAGAAGGGAGATGACTCGATAGATTCCACAGTGTTCCAAAGTGCTTTACCAGCAAGTTCTAACCAATCCCTCTGCAGCGCCATCAATCCAGCTTAAAGGTGTGTCACTAGAAAATGTCGACCACTTTTCTTATCTTGGCAGCCATCTATCTACAAAAGCCGACATCGACGCTGAAATTCAGCATCGCCTGAGCTCTGCGAGTGTAGCTTTCTCCCGAATGAAGCTTAGAGTGTTTGAGGATTGGGACATTCGCAGGGAGACCAAAATGCTTGTTTACAAAGCCATTGTACTACCAACCCTTCTGTACACCTGTGAAACATGGATCCTCTACAAACGCCACCTCCAACTTCTTGAAAGATTCCATCAACGCTGCCTCCGAAAAATTCTGCAAATTACTTGGGAAGATAGGCGGACTAATGTTAGCGTATTAGAAGAAGCGAAAACCACCAGCATTGAAACAATGATCATCCAACATCAACTTCGCTGGACCGGTCATGTTGTTCGAATGCCTGACCATCGTCTTCCAAAGCAGCTACTTTACTCCCAACTTAAGAATGGAAAACGGAATATTGGTGGACAGCAAAAGAGATTCAAAGATACTCTCAAAGCTAATTTTAAAAAATGTAATATCAGCATTGAGAACTGGGAAGCCCTAACTCACGAGCGTTTCAATTGGAGGTCAGCCTTTATTAATGGCGCTATGGACTTTGAAGAAGCACAAGTACAGGGTGAAAGGGAGAAAAGAGCTAAAAGGAAGGCACGTCAGGCAAACCCTCATCATGACCGTCTCCCACCCGGAAACCTATGCCCTCATTGTGGGAGGTTGTGCGGATCCAGAATTGGCCTTTATAGCCACTTACGGATCCACTGTTAAAATTTTACCTTTGGAAGACAATCTTACTCGGCTACGAGTGATCGCCAATGACCATCCCTTCAAAAACGGGACGAAATTGAGTTTTTAAAGAAAAAGACGGTATGGTCCAGAAAAGGTAAAAAAACGGGACGTATGGTCAGCCTAATTAAAAGTATCAATATAGGTGAAGAAATGTGCTTCCTGAATAATTCGTGTTAAGAGGTACACACATTCTCTAAAAACTGTTCTTAAAAAGTCTTGCTGTACCATTCAGACAAGAATCTAGGTGTACATTCCTCCTTCGTGTCACCTGAAGCAGATCCTATTCATCTTCCAGTTAGCTGGGTTGAAATAAGTAGGTTATTTTCCAAAAAGGATCAAGTTCTACAAATGTTTCCATTCAGTACTAACATAATCTTACTGAAATCTCAGTTTCTACATTTAGGTTTATCATAGTAAGGATCTAAGAACTTAAAATACCCATATGAAAAAATAACTGAAATTCACACAGATTATTCTTCTCCAAGAAATGTGTCAAAGAGACTTCTAGGTTTTTGTTTACTAAAAACCTGTGGTATACCGGAATTTGAAAACACCCTCAAAATCACAGGAACAGAACTGCTGTTTTGGAATAATTACTGTTGCAATCATGCTTCCTCACGCACTGAGGATTTGCTTTGAATCTGTTATGACAGAGAGGCCTAATACTGTACTGAAATGAAATACATGCCTAAGCAAAAAAACCCCGAAAATGTACATACCTTTGGAGTACTATTTGTGCCATTCACTGTATCATTATAATGAAATTGTCTCTGTAAAAAAAAGCATCTAGCTTTATGAAGCAAAAATCAGACTAAAATTAAGATATAAAAATCATTAGAATCACTTATCCTGAAGGATCTGTAAGGAGAATATGCAACAATATAGATGCATACATTTACACCCATAATATATAGATTGGAGGCAAAAATAATTTCCTGGAGAAAATTCCTGATTGAAATCATACTCTTCCCTTTCATCATTGTCTTAACTTAATCACCTGAAAAAATGACCTTCCCACCTCAAGGTTAAATTATCATGGATTAGAATCTCCATTTCACCAGGCACCGCATGGGTGGGAAGCAGGATCTTTTCATGGGGTGGCAGTAGGGGCAGCTGCCTCGGGGACCACTTAGAAGGGGATCACATGCATAATAGGAAATAATGTTTTCATAATACGAAAATGATCAGATGGAACACTGCTTTTCATTTAAATAAATTAAATAAATTGGTTAAAATATAATCCTAGACATTCTTTCAGTATTTGAGGGTTTGTGCCCATTCTTATTCAGTGGGCCATTGACTGCATGGTGAAAAACAATGGAGGGGAAATGTAGTGATACAGAATGAAGTTAGTTGAAAAATGGGGTCTAATTTTTATACTGCAGTCCAGTGCCTATCTTCTCAGAAATAAAATTAGTTGAATTCAACTGAGGATAAGGGTATTCATTGGTTTAATCAATTCATATTGCCACCCATCTTGCAATCATGACTCTGGGTGGCAAACACATGATTAAAAACCAACAAGACAAAAAATAATAACAAAAAAAAACATGATGGCACCCAAGGGCAATCAAACTCAAACCACATTCAAACTCACTCAAACTCAAACTCAAACCATAGTCATGTCAGAAAAACCACAATGATGGGCTCAACCAACCTACAGGCCCCATTGGTGGGGGAGGGTGGGACATCCAGATCTTCAATTATTTACAAAATGCCAACAGGGCCAGGGTCAAATAAATCTTATGGGATATGATGTTCCACAGAACAGGTGCTGCAATAGAGAAGGCCCGCTTCCTGCTATAAAGAAGGCCCACAGATGGTACTTTTTAATAGAAGGAACCCAGAGCATGCCCACCTTTCAGATCTAGAGGGCCAGGCATAAACAATTGGAGAGAGGTGGTCCTGCCATGAATGGCTTCATAGGAGGTAACCAGCCCCTTGAATTGCACCCCAAAGCCTACTGGGAGCCAGTGCAACTCACACAGCAGTAATGTAACATAGGCATCCTAGGTGCACCCCTACCTGCCCGCACTACCGCATTCCGTAAAAAGATACAACTTCTGAATGGTCTTCAAAGGCAGCCCCATTGCAGTAATCAATTTGAGAAGGGGCCAAGGAATGAGTGTGAGTAAGGCCTCCCAACCCAGGAGAAGGTGCAATTGGTGCAGAAAACAAATCTGTGCAAAAGCTTTCCTGGCCACAGCTGTCATCTCTTCCTGGAAATTGAAGATTGAATTGAGTAGAAGAAAGATGGAAAATCTCCAGATACAGAACCAAGGTCACCCAGCTGGCTTCCTGCCTCAGGTGGGACTAGAACTCACTGTCTCCTGGTTTCTAGCATGGTGCTTTAACCATTACACCAAACTGGCTCTCATGTACAAACTGACAGTGTGGGGAAAAAAGCAACCATTAAGCACAAATATAAAAATAAGGACTTCACTTTATGGGTGACCTTGGGCCAGTCACTTTCTCTCAGCCCTAGGAAGAAGGCAATGACAAACCACTTCTGAAAATCTTGCCAAGAAAACTGCAGGGACTAATCCAGGCAGACACCAGGTGTAAACACTGATTTGAAGGCGCGCACACACACACACAAATAAACCCTTTATCAGAAATAAATCTTAAACCGAATCTTCCATCAGACGTACTAACAATGCATTTTCTGCCAAGTTGCTATGGGTAGTAGAAATGTTTGATGACAGCAATAAATAACTGATGACTGCTGATGTGATCACAAAAATGTCAATATCAAACAAACACAGATATTTCATTCAGAGGTTCATCATCTCTTACTGCATAACATCTTATACCTCAATTTTTTATCTAACAGGAGTCATTATACTGCAATCAAAACTCTATTCACAAATATACATTGTTGTTGAAGACTAGTGAGGGGCAATATCCCTTGTCCAATTTTAAGTGAAAAAAACACCACCCAGTTTCTTTCTTTGCCCCACACGCAAAGACAGACATGAGATGGTGTGCTTGGGATAAGGGTCAGAAACTGATTAACCACAACAAACAAGTCTGTAGCTTGAATCATGTCAACTGGATTTCTATTTTCTCAGTGGAAACGTTTCGCTCCTTATCCAAGGAGCTTCTTCAGTCTGAGCAAAGTTAGTAAGGGAATCCTTAAATATGTTTCTAGGTGGCTGTGTGACCTTGCGCCTGGGGCTAGGTCATGGTTATTTTGAGATGTTATTTCTAAGTCCCTTTATCATCTAAAGGAGGATCGTTAAGATTACCAAGATTACTTGCATTCGCAAGCTCAACAGCAGCATGGTAATCTTAACAATCCTTCTTTAGATGATAAAGGGACTTAGAAATAACATCTCAAAATAACCATGACCTAGCCCCAGGCGCAAGGTCACACAGCCACCTAGAAACATATTTAAGGATTCCCTTACTAACTTTGCTCAGACTGAAGAAGCTCCTTGGATAAGGAGCGAAACATTTCCACTGAGAAAATAGAAATCCAGTTGACATGATTCAAGCTACAGACAATTCCACCTGGATGACTGAGAACCTTCATAGACACACAACAAACAAGGTCTGTGGTGAGCTTAAAATACACTCCCAAGGACCAAGTGCAGGCACCCTATTGCTATGTGAAGCTCTGGCCTGGAAAGCCTCTAAGAGTGTCCTGCTGGGCAATGCCACCCCAGCTTAGAGCAGCAGATCACATGACTTGCTGATCCGTGCCCTTGATGCCTTTCATTGGATGAAGCAGGGACAGGCATGTTTTTTCCTATCAAGGCTGCATTTTCACGAGAATAATGTCTTAAGGGTCATCTCACATACCAGTGCTGGGTGGGCCCGATTGAAGGGGTAGGGGTGGCCACAGCCAAGAAGGGAGGGGCTGCCAAACCACTCTGTTCCTGGCACCTGGCTTGTTTTTTCCCATTATACCCCCCACTCCCTCCCCTTCTTTCACTTGTATTTTGCTAGAGGCTTAAAAATATAGTAAATAAGGACTTCTGGTGAGAATATGGCGGAGTGAACAGCTGTGCCCACAAGATCCGCGGGCAGAACTGGCTTCATGGCATTTTTTTCAGGCTCAGGCTGGTCTCTCCTGTAGCCCAGAGTTTCCAAAGCTTGGAATCGACCCATTTGTCCTCCAGACGGCAAGTTGTAGCCGGAAGATCGTGGACGGGTAAAGACTTCGCCGGGAGGCTGGTATTTCATCTTTTCCAAGCCGCACTGCAGCCCCTTCAAAGGGACAGTAAGTCTTGCCTTCTCATTTCTAAAACACCCAATTTATATTTTTAAGTTTTGAACCCTAAGAGAGGCTTTCTATAGTAAGAAGAAACTGACTCTCTTGGTGCTTATTGTTATTTCTGGATTACTTTTGAAAATGTTTTTAAGTTTTGGCTTGCTTTCCCATTTAAGGATTAAGGAAGACTGAGAGTAAATAATTGCCTTCCTGTTAATATTTTTGTACTGAATTTGAAGGATTGAATATTTTCCTACACATTAGATTTCTCGTTTTTAATTCTTAGTTTTGTCCACTTTCCTTGAGATCTGAGCTTGTTAGTATTGATTCAATTTCATGTGGAAACTTTGTATCAACTTATTAACTTGTTAAGTCCCATTAACTGTGAGTTAAGTAGCTAAGGGGTGCCATGAGCTACTGCCTGAAAATGGAAGATTTTAAAGAGATTTTCTTGGAGTTTCGTGGTGAGCATAAGTAGTCCTTTACAGAGATCCTCTCAGAGTACAGTCAAGTTATTCAGCAGAATACACGGGATATTGGGGAAGAGGTCATTTCTAAACTATGTCATCTGGCTGAAGATGGTAAAGAGGAAGATGAAGATTTTGGCAAGGAGGGAGATGATTTGTGGTCAGTGATATTGAAGCTATGCCAGGCGAAGACTACATCTTGGAACTGAAGGGGTTACAACGACAGTCTGAACTGCAGATTATAAAGAGTTTTGCTTTTCTGGGGAAATGTTATGTCTTTCTGAAGGATTGTTATGGAAAAGAAAAAAATATGTGGGAGTTTTTGTATTTTGCTAGAGGCTTAAAAATATAGTAAATAAGTACACAGTGAGATGATTTTAATGCTTATTTTATGGGTAATCTCTGTTTTTAAAAACTTTTTATGTTCTGTTTTCATTTTTTAAAATATTTGTTACCTGCCTTGAGTCTCACTAGAATAGAAAGGCAGGGTATTAGTCCAATAAATAATTAAATGAAAATGAAAGCTTTTTAAATTAGACTGAGGTCCTTTCCCAGCTCTAGCATTGTGGATGCCCACAAGCTAATAAGTCCCTAATGTTTGCTCCCTATCCTTGCTAGCCAGCATTTTATTGTCAGCCCTCCAAGGTAGACCAAACTTGGAAGCCAAAGACACATAAACTAAAACTATTTTTATTATAAGGTTATAGTAACAGAATCTTGCAGGTCTGAATGTGCTTCCCCCCTCCCTACCTTTATCTTCGTGAGAACCTGTATGAGACGCTTTCTCAAATTGCATTTCTGCCATGGACTCAGATTAGGCAGAAATCTGAAAAGATGGGTGACCTTAGGCCAGTCCCTTTCTCTCAGCCCTAGGAAGGAGGCAATGGCAAACCACTTCTGAAAAACCTGCCAAGAAAAATGCAAGGACTTGTCCAGGCAGTTGCCAACACAATTGAACAGATTTTTTTTAAAAAAAATGAACTGGGGTACTCTACATGAGTTTGTATAATGGTAGGAACCCACAGATTGGTGATATTATCATGTTTAGCTTCAGTAAATGGTGATAATGGAAGAACCAGAGCTCTGGGAGAAATGGTACAACAGTATGAGATCAAGAGAAAGTATCAGATGTATGAAAAAGTAAGAGATCAGGAGAAACAATTATTCTGCTAAGTGACATGGATAAATGGATACAAAGTGAAAGAGTACAGAAAAAGTGGACCATTTGGAAAGCCAAGAAGGAAGGAAAGTGGGAGACTGGTAACTTTCTGAAAAAGGTCTCTTCAGTTACGTGATTTAAGGATTTAAGGATGTTTGGTGGAGAAATTAGGAGGAATTGAGGAATTAAAGAGGTGTGGATGAGGAAAAAAAATGTGTTTTAGAATATGATTGCTACACAAAAGGAGAATGAAAAAAAAATCTATACTTCCTAGGATACATTAAAAAAATATTTTTGCGAAGAATGGAGTCAGAGAGCAAGGATATTAAGATTAAAAGATCAGAGAAAAAGCAGAGGAATTTTGATGGAAATAAAAAGGTTTTTTTGGAAGGCTAAGCAGAATGAATAGAATTCAAAATACAAGTGATTAAATGATTTGAAATGAAACTGATGTGATGGAATACTGGAAGGAATATTTTACAGGTTTGTGTTGTATGTTGAAGAACAGAATTGAAACAAATGTTATAAATTCCGCAGGATTGGACTAGATCAGGGGTCGGCAAACTTTTTATGCCGGGAGCCATTTTGACATGCTCGTGCACATTTTGACATGCTCAAGAGCCACGGGGCGGGGTTTGCGGGCGGGGGCCAATCGCGTGGAAGGGGGCGGGGTTTGCGGGCGGGGGCCAATCGTGTGGAAGGGAGGGGTTTGGGGGCGGGATCCAATCGCGTGGAAGGGTAAGATACAGGGCTGCGCTGCGCTTGGCCGGCCGCCCCGGCCCTTGCTCACCTTCCATGGCCGGTCCTCGCGGGCCGCTGGCGACACTCCCGTCCCGCTGCACCCCAGCTCTCCAAGGCGTGCAGGCTGGCCAAGGCGGCGGCGCTGCTGGCGGCGCGCGTCTCTGAGCCGGTCCGGGCGTGCTGGTGCTGGGCTGTGAAGCTGGATGAGCCGCCGGACCTAGAGCGCTTCCGCGCGCAGCTGAGCGAGGCCCCGCGCCGGTCTTTTTGGAGCGCATTTCCACAGCCCAGCGCTCAGCTGCGCGCGGAAGCGCTCCAAAAAGACTGGCGCGGGGCCTCGCTCAGCTGCGCGTGGAAGTGCTCCAAAAAGACCGTCGTGGGGCCTCGCTCAGCTGCGCTGGGCTGTGAAGCTGGACGAGCCGCCGGACCTGGAGCGCTTCCACGCGCAGCTGAGTGAGGCCCCGCGCCGGTCTTTTTGGAGCGCTTCTGCGCACAGCTGAGCGCTGGGCTGTGGAAATGCGCTCCAAAAAGACCGGCGTGGGGCCTCGCTCAGCTGCGCGCGGAAGCGCTCCAAAAAGACCGGCGCGGGGCCTCAGCTGCGCGCGGAAGCGCTCCAGGTCCGGCGGCTCATCCAGCTTCACAGCGCAGCTGAGCGAGGCCCCGCGCCGGTCTTTTTGGAGCGCTTCCGCGCGCAGCTGAGCGAGGCCCCGCGCCGGTCTTTTTTTTGCGCCTCTGGGAAGCAGGGCCAATCGGGCTTCGCCTTGTTCAGCCCGCCTCTCTGCTCCCCTTTGGCGCGCGCTGATTGGTGGAGGCGTCCTTCCTTCTGAGCCTCCACCAATCAGCGTCTGTTTCTTCCCCAGGGTTCGCGCTGCTTCCAGAGACCGGCTTTCCGGATGTCGGACGGCAAACAGAGAGAGAGAGCCAGAGCCGAGGGGCCAAAGAGCCAGATCTGGCTCAAGAGCCACCATTTCCGACCCTTGGACTAGATGATCTCCAATATCTTTCCTAGCTTTATATTCTATGATTCAATGAAATTTAATATCTAAGAAAAATAAATAGATTAAAAGTTATAAATGTTGTGATAATATTGAAAAAAAGGAGAGGGGTAAGCCTCCAGGTATAGATGGTGTAATTGGAGAAATGTTAAAATTTGGAAGTGATTTGTTGTTAGAATATTTATACAATTCTAAAAACGTATGTAGCAAGACTGCATCTGTGCCGGAAGACTTAAATAATCTTGTTCCTCTAAACCTTTTGAAAGGTAGCAAGATTGAATGCAAAACTTAGCTTCTTGGTGCCTGGGAAAGTGTTTGGCAGAATTCTGATCACAAGAGCACCAAAGCACATTTTGGAAATGCAATGTGGCTTTATGCCAGACAGGGGTGTGTAGACCAGATTTTATTCTTCAGGTAGTTTTGTTTCGGAAATGGAGTGAATTATTGCAAGTTATATATCAATGGCAAAAAAACTGGAACATGTAGGTAAATTTGTGTACCTGAGTAGAGCACATACTAAAGATGGGGAAAAGGAAGGAGAAATTTATGTCATGCAGATGCTGGTAAAAAGTTGATGGAGATATGATCTGCAGAAAGAGAGAAGTGAGACATTTAAAGAACAAAAAGCAAGGTATGACATGGTTTGTGGACATGGTGGTAGCAAGAACAGTTTGCAAGGACAGAAAAGCATTGTTGTAGGTTCAAGGATGGTGACAAACTGAAGCAACACACTGGCCAACTCCTGGTTGGGAAAACACTTATATCCTAAAAGAGACTACTGTATTACAAGGTAAACCTTGTTGCATTACTTGTTAAGCAGTGTGCAGACTCTTATTTACAGTGAATTTATTATGCATTTCTTCTTATTTCTTATTCTATGTCTTAACTTCTATTTTCTACCTTATTGTATGCAATATTATCTCTAATTCAATTTTTTATTCTAGGTTTCTATAATTCTACTTCTATAAATATTATTTCTATAATAATATGATTGTCTCACTCTTGCCCTCATTTCTCGTCTTTCATACCTTTCTTATTCTGATTTCTGGACAATTTTTCTATGCACCCTCCTCCTTTTCTCTGTCCACCCACCTGTCAGACCTTGTCAGGAACTTAGCTAGCTGTAATGAGAGGAGGACAGAAGAAAGGAATACAGGCTCTTGCTCTCTCTTGCTCAACCCTTCCATCATTGGCTACTTTGGGGCATCTTTGGTTTACCACTGGCACTTTATTCGCTGCCCAGTAAATAGACAACTGCCCTTCCAATTCAGGACAGATGCAACACTATTTTAAAGGATCCAGATCTCCCCTTATCTTCTAGAACAGTGTTTTTCAAACTTGACAACTTTAAGATGTGTGGCCTTCAATTCTCCTGCAACTGTTGGCTGGGGAATTCTGGGAGTTGAAGTCCACACATCTTAAAGTTGCCAAGTTTGAAAAACACTGTTCTAGAAAGATAAAGGTATATATCAGACAAGTTAGATATGACAGCTATGAGTGAAGGGCATAGACAGCCTCAACAGCCATCTTCTCACAGGCATGGAGAAGTAGACAGCTTTATGAACCCAGAGTACTCAAAAAGTAAATATTAGAGCTTTATATTATGAACTAGTAATAAATTCCACCACTTCAATTTCCATTCCCCCCCCCCTCAGTTTTTCATTTTAGTTTTTGTTGTGTTCTCCATATAGTCCAGTGTTTCTCAACCTTGGCAACTTTAAGCTGTATCGACTTCAGCTCCCAGAATTCCCCAGCCAGCAGTTGCAGCCATGCTGGCTGGGGAATTCTGGGAGTTGAAGTCCATACAGCTTAAAGTTGCCAAGGCTGAGAAACACTGATATAGTCAGTAATAAAGCAATATGTTTGTGAAACAGCATTTGGAAATGAATAAGAGTTTGTTTCTTCTGAAATAATTAGGACAGCACATTAAGTGGGGTGAAGTGCCTGAAGTGTGTTGTACAAAGATAACTTAATCTGCAAAAGTATATCTTTTTTTTAAATCAATGGTACAACAATGGGCATAGAAATGGCAAAACAATATGCCCATGTATTTGTGGATGACTTACAACTGTTACTTGAGCACTTGTCCCTAGAATTCTTACCTGTGGCTGAGATTTACTGATGACATCTTGGACAAAATGGACAAAAAGTCTCTCACAAATTTCCTTAAAGACTTAAATAGTATTTACCCTCTAATTAACTTGTACATAGACCATCACAAATTAACGTTATGGATGTTATTGAGAAACTATACAATGTTATAAGCATCACTTTACATAGGAAGCAAGCTGACTACTATCCATATTTATATGATACCAGATTTTGTCAAGATACTCCACAAGATCCATCATTAACAACTAGGTCCTAGGATATTATATCTATTCATATCAATCTCTCTCACACACAGCCAACTAATGCATAAAATTACAGCATTCTCAAAATACTATCACACTCTTTCAGAACCACAGGAGCTTACCAGACATAATCTACTAAAAGAATAGAGCCAGAAAAGGAATAAAATGCCACTTTCGTGTCTATTTTGCTATATTTATTTAATTAATTAATTTTGGTGATGCCCAACTTCAGATCGACTCTGGGTGGCTCAGAGCATAATACTATTACAGGAGCTAATAAAGTCACTTGCCAGAAAACGTATGCTTGTTAATCTTCCAGTATGAGATATACCATCATCTTCCCATTACACTTTATGTTGGACAATCTGGTTAATTGTCTATGCCAAAGAATAAATCGGCACAATTTTGAAAACAAATATTTATATTCAAAAACCAGCAGGGAAACATATCAATTCTCTGGCATACTTTAATTCATAATAAATGGTCAGCAACAGAGTAAAATTTCCCACCACGCTACAAATGTTTGCTTTTCAGTGCAAGAATGTCTGTGACATACCCAATTTATGTTTTGATTATAGGCCAGTGCTTTCCAAAGTGCTGCTGTTGTCAACACACCAACGGCGGCAGCGGTGGCGGCGCAGCGGCAGGGGCGTGCACGGTGGCGGCGCGGGGGCGCACATGGCGGCGGGGGCGTGCATGGCGGCTGTGGCAGCAGCCTCCGCTAAAATGCGGACGCGCTGATGGCGAGGCGCTGCCATCGTCGCTGCCGCCAATGCCGTGCACACCACCGCCGCCGTGCACGCCCCTGCCGCCACTTCCGGGTTGTGTTGCGACACACCAAACTGTGTGTTGTGACACACTAAAGTGTCGCGACACAGAGTTTGGAAAGCTATGTTTTAGGCAATAGGGATTTTCACTCATCTGTCCTTTTACCATTTCCTCCATCCTACCCAAATCCTCAGGTTTGTGTAGCATGTCTCTATATGTGTGTATCCAGGACTATATCCTATGTATCTGTTAAAATGAACAATATTATTCAATATTGCCAAGACCCTTGTTTGGTTTTGATTACTGTAAGTTACCAGTTAACTTTCTAAAGTATCAATTTTAAGTTGTCAGCAGTGTATAATGTCAATAAATAAGGAGTTTGCTTTTGTTTTGTTCCTGGAGTAGTTAATGATGGCAAAGGATAACACTCTTAGAGGAATAGAAACCTTGCTGGTCATCCAGGTTTTCTTCCAGATGTATGCATAGCAATGAAAAGCCATTTCAGGGCATTTTAAAAAATACTTAAGCAACCACTTAAAAAAATGTTCTGCTGCTTTCTACACTTAGTTTTCATGTGTTTCCCAAGTCCTTCACATGGCAATCATTTATTTATTTTTTGCATTGGTTATCTGATAGGAAGGAAAATGTAAAGTGCTCATGATCAAGACTAGAAGAATTCAAGGATGACTATGAATATTTTGACTATAAATATTTCCAAGGTCTTCCTTTTTTCTGTGTCCTCCCCCAAACTATTATTAGCTGTAGCATGACCAGGTTTGTTGCTTCATTGAAATATTTGTTGGAGATTGAAGTTTTCTGTATGTGCATTTCTAAGAGCAGGAGTCTAAACTGAGCAAGGATTAGTGAAGCAGGCTTTATAACTGTAACAGACAGACTTATTTATAGGAAATACATTGTAGAGATAGGCAAAGGCTAGCACCTAGTTTGACTCAACTACTAGGAGAAGGGTGAAACAACATGTGTTCTGTACTTGTGTTCCTGGGAAGAAGGGCAGAAGGAAGTGACTTCAGATTAGCGATCTCCTAAACAAAGAGAGGGCAGAGAGTAACTTCTGAACTCTCTACACTCTATTGCCCCCTTGTGGTCAACAGTTAATGAGATGACACTGAAAAGTCAGTGTCACTGGATTCAGATCTTCAAAAATATCAATCTGAGAGACTTAGTCTCTCAGCATGAAATTTAGAGCATGAAAATTAAAGTCCACCTAGGAATGTGGCTGTTCCACAGAACAAGCAAGTGGGGCAATGGGGTGGGAAAAATAGGGCTGCATTATAAGGTACTTCATTATACGCCATCCTTCAACCTAATAAATGTGGAGAAATATCATTCAGCAGATGACAATCAACATACTTTCTTTAAAAAGAATCATTGTGGCCTGGCCACTGAAAGATTTTTGTGGTGACTTCAGTTTCCAAGTTATAGAAGACACGTAGAATAGCTTTACTGTCAGACTGGAGGAAAACTATTTTCAGGGGGAAAAAGGATGATAGTATGACAAAAATAAGAAACAAGATATACCATAAGACGCAAGATATACCATTGTGCACTCTTAAAAAATGTCTTCAGCCACAGTCATTTTTTACAACAATATTGGCAGGTGAAACAGCACTTCTATTTCATAAAATATACAATCTGCTCTATTTTCTTTGTTCATAATAGCTTATACCCATTACATAAGGTGACTTCAATAAACAAGTAATACCACATGGGAATGTTTAAGTTTTCCTCTCAAACATTTAGAGTAAATACAACTACCAGCTCCCTGTCATCATATTGTTCAATGTTTACTGAACATAAGGTCATATTCTAAAATCTCAGTTCCCACATTATATTTCAAAATAGTTTTTTTTAATTTTCCACATAATGATAGAGAAAGGCTTAGCCACTGGTTTTATTGTATAACTTCAGCATTTTAAAAATGTCACTCATTTATATCATGTTCTGGTCAACTCAAAATACTGGTTCTGGGAACTTTGAGTGTACTTCTGAGACTGTCATGTAACTGCAGGCTGAAAATCTACACAGAAAAAAATGACTTCATCACAGACTGCAAAAAGTGATTTTCTACAAGGTGCCTGCATTGTTGTGCAATTATTTGTAATTTGCAGTAAACTCATTGTGTGACTGTAGCAGGAGATGGCTGTTCATTGTGTGGATCAGACTGTAGGCTAAGGCTGAATTGTTTACAGAATGTCTTAAGTAAGTCTAACCAATTTCAGCTTGCTCCAAAAATTCCAAGTATTTTCTAAAATACTTACAAAAAGCAAAATGTGAAAGATTCATGTTCAGTTAGGAAATCATGTTTAATCTATTTCAAAGCAAGTAAACAGCAGAGCTAACATGCAATTCTGCTGTTTCAATAAATGATGGTGGAGGAATTCAAGGAACAATTCATGCACCTAAGTGTCTTTGTGTGCACATGAACATACAATATATACACAGATCCTATTGGGTTCTAGTTATTCCAGTCTTGAGGTCATTTGAAAGTGCTGTTTGGATCTCTGAACACAAACAATGTCAAGTTAAATTGATAATATTGTACTTCCACTGAAACTTGGGAACAAGTGAATTTCTCCACATTTCTCCACATTTTTTTTGTTATGAATTGACTCATAGCAATCAAATACATTAAAAATTCTCCTTTCTTAGATATATTATAAATAGTCGATATTAGACAGGACTAAAAAGGTGAACATGGCTGCTTTTAATTTTTTCCCTAAATACCTGAAAATTAAAAATTTCCAAATAAATCTAAAATACATTTTGCACATGGCACACTTTTCCAAATAATGGAGACTATCATGTATTGCTTTTTTTTCTAACCTTATCACAATTACATTTGTTTGATAACAGGATTGCAAAATTTGAGGGGTAGGGATTGCATTTAGGCTTTGAATGCTGTGCTAGAGGCCATCAGAAACTAAATGGAACCAAGACAATATGGGAGGGGCAAAAACCAAATCTAATTCAATATGATTACACCATATAAGTAGAGTGACTATGGCAATTTCTTATGCATTTAATAATTTCCTCTTCCACCACATTAAACATTATATATCTCAACAGAAACATTTGGATTGCTGTACCCAAGGCTTTTAGGGTATACATGTGGTTCCCCCCCCCTGTTGTTTTTATAATGTGAAATTATAAATAATGATAATCTGGCTCTAAATTTTACAATTCACTCTAATTTTTTTTTCTAAAATTGAATGCAAATAGAAAGGCCATATGATTATTTCACATAAGTAGCCAACAATAGAAGGGGCAAAAACAAAGGCTTACATGAGGAACATAAAATCTGTTTACAAATGTGATTATCTTTAAATATCTCGTCAATAATAAAAGTCTAAGCACTTAAGAAGAATAGGAAATTTACAGTGCAATCTTCAAAACCAAAACTGCGTATATAAAGAAAATGTACACATTACTGAAATAGCAGTGCAAAAATGTAGTGTGTTATGGCAAACTGTTTGAAAAAGATATGAATATTAGGAGAAATATATCTGAAAATACATGTAGGTTTTTCTTGGACTCTTAAAAAAACACAAAGTCATATTAAACAGGATAGAACAAACTAGAAACTGAGCAAAATCAAACTTTACATATTTACCCATCCATACTGCAATCAACTGTGTACATTTGTAAAAAAAAAATTACTTGGGAGAATTACTTGAAGCCTTCTGAGTGAACAATAGATCAGGCATTTACATCTGTCTCCTTAACTCAAGATGTCACTTTCCTTTATCCACCATATTATATATGCTTCCACTAGTCTAAGCTTGGCAAATTTATCATAGCCAATAGTGCTGTTCTGTTTAAAGGCATAACCTTTCACAGAATAGTCTACAATTGTTGTTAAGCTCTGGAATTTTGACATAAACTTGGCCTTATATATATAACATCTTCATGTTTCTTTGTGCAGTTCAGAGTATGTCAGAGAAAGGAGAAAAGGCAAGAGACAAAAATAATTGTAATTTCCTTTTCCTGGAAACAAAAGAAAGAAAGGCTATCTAGAGAGGTTGTTCAAGTGACTGCTTGTAACAAGTATTAGAATTTAAGAAGCAAACATGTTTATGCCCTTCCTTGCATTTGGCTGCATGAATAATTTTGTATGGAGCTTTCACACCTATAAGAGAATCAAATTACTCCCAACTACAGTCACAGATGAAGCTGTAGTTGTAAAGAGCAGACATTCAGAAGTAAATAAAGATGCAACATAGCCAATTATGCTAGCTCAATAACTACCCTCTATAAAAAGACCCTGAGTGCTCACTCTGCACTTGGTAAAGCTTCTAGTACATTGCTAAAGGATTTACAGCTATCAAACATATTAGGTGGCAGTAGCTAGATCTGTGTCTCCAAACATCCTGAGAAATCACGTCAGCATAATGCATAGAAAAGATATCACACACACACATACACACAAAAGATATGACACATACACACAAATATTTAAATCTAAGCAACAGACAAGAGTCTACAGATGACCAGGAATTATAACTTTATATCATATATTAAACTTACATCTAGCCTTTCCTTCAAAAATAATGTTTAGGTTTCCATTCTTTCTACCTATTTCTCCAACTCTGATTTTTTTTCTCTTACAGAATTGTATATTTTCACTATATCACTATACATATAAAACAAAACCATTATTATAACCATTTTTATATCACTATACCTCACACTATTGCAAAAAAAAGCTTCAAAAATCGAATGGTTAATAATGCTGTGAAAGTTCTTCCCACAAAAAAATACTATTTAGCAAATATCTACAATATATAGCAATATGTACTAGAGATGAAGAAGAATATATATCATGCACAGCTAAAATACCGCTTCTCCTGCACATTTTCATTAAGATTCTGGAGCTTGGGATTATGTTTTGTAAATAAGTCCATTTCCTAGCCAGAGATTAAGGTAAATTCTGCTAAGGACTAAAAGTTGACTTACAGCATTAAGAAGGATTAATGTTTAGCTGTGCCGAAGTTGAAGCACTAGGTTAGCATGTTTACGCAGTGCTGCAGATCACAATTAATCCAAAATTAGTAGAAAAGATCAACAGCAACTGCTCTTGCATACCAGTTTGTCTTAGTCATAACATCAAGACATAATTTAGGGGCAATCTGCATATAAAGTTGTTACACGCTTGTCCTAATAGGTTTAAAATGTACAAAGCTATCCATGCATTTAAATGTTGAGTCTCTATACTCTCTTCTTTGAAGAAATAAAAATTAAAATAATCACGGCAGACAGAATCTTTTGATTTAGCCTCTGCATTATTGCACATTAATTAAAGCTTATATTCAAGGAAAACAATGCAAAATTTGTGTGAGGGAGAAGGAGGTTAATAGGTCTGGTTTTTCCTTCTGTTTATTCTGATCCAGCCTACATTTACCCATAAACATGTCCCAGTGATGTTTCAAGTAATTGTCTGTAGAAGTAAGTCCTTTTTTTTGTACTTTCAAAATATGAACAAATTCTTGGCGAATCTGCTGAGGTACCTGAAAATTGTGCAGGGCCCTAGACAGTTCTTTCACAACTTTTGCTCACTGTGGACTGTGTTTATGAATCAGATGGTTGACTGTGGCCAGAATTATACCTGATCACACTCTTCATGCTAGGTAAAATGTATGGGAAGAACAGCCTGAATGTGAAATTAGAGAATTCCATTAACAGGCCAGGAAGCCATTTTTGTTTTAGTTTAGCTCAAGGCCTGGTTTTAATTTCCTCTTGGGTTAGGATGTGATAGTAGTTGCCAAACCTTATTCATAGACTCTGAGATCAGGAGTAGGGAGCGGGAAATCAGTCATCGGGCGGCTAGGACATTGACTGCAGCCTTAGAAATACATATTGTAAAAAAAAAAACTATTTTCAGAACACAATTTATTTTTTAAAAGAGCTGTTAAAGAAAAAAGGGAAAATGAAATTTGATACAAATAGTGCAGTGACTAAATAGAAAAAACAGAATTTGTACTAACTGTGCTATTAGCTACATAAACAACTATAGTTAGATGTTAGTATTAAAATCCATCAGGAGAACTTGAGAGAAGTATGTAGCTTCTTGTCTTTGGCTTTATTTCCACATTTTGTAGCCTTTCCCATCTGGGTAGGCAAGAGGTTCTGACACCTAAGTGATATAAGGGGCACAAGGGAAAGTTACCAAATCTTTGGGAACTCTGATAAACACAACAATTCTTGTACAAATAATAACCTATGATTTTTTTTTCTCTACCTCCAGTTCTAATGAATTTTTCTTAAAATAGAGACAGCTCAAAGGATTCCTCATAATTCCTGAGTTCCTGCATCTGTAACTTCACCTGGCTTTCTACGGCTAGTTTCAAAAAGGAGAGCAAGATCTTAGCCCATGAAGACATACCTTGATCTGTTCTTTTGGAATTTAGAGTTCACTTGTCTCCTTATACTGAAAGTCTCTATGTTCTTAGCTCCCAAGTAGTTGCTTATTTATTTATGTATTTATTTATTTATTTATGTTTCAATTTATATACCGCTCCATCTCCCCACAAGGGAACTCTGGGCGGTTTATGAGGAACTGTTTGTCTTCTCTAGTAAATCTTATCTTGTATCTCTTGGGTCATATGACCTCAGACAGACCTAGTGTGCTTCCTCTTCCCTGCTGACCACAAATTAGCCCACTTGGCTTCCTACATTACCATCTGGTCAACACCTGTTGCCCCTTTCTATGACAATGCACATTATACCACCTTTCTACACAGTTAAAAATGTTAGCATGGTTTACCCTGACTTGGCCATCCACATTGGACAGATGGGGGTTGACAGATTACCTGAACCCCTAACGAAATATAGTTAAAGAAGATGAAGTAATTTGCTCATTTCTCCCTCACTCACCCCCCGTTCTCACTCACTGATATTTCAAAATAAAATAAATAAACACCAGGCTCTGTGTCTGTAATTCCTGCAATGCAGCATGAAAGAAAAATGGAAGATCCAGTTATAGGGCCTGTTTGAAACATGAGCTATTTGAAGGCCGATGTCACTGCCACAAACTTCTGCACCATGATAATCAGGAGTCAGAAGATGTGTGTGTAGATAACAGCTATATTATAAATCATAATCACGATGGAATCCACACTCAGAATATATTGGATTAATGGATCCTTTGCCTAACTTGTTTTCCAGGGTGAAAAGTATGCACTCCTGCATGAGACGATTGTGGAGGTCTGCATATAAAAATCATGAGGTGCCTTTGTCCTGCTCAGTACTCTAGGAGAGAAAGGCCAAAAGAAACTGCAAACAGTTGCCGAATACAGCAGCAGTGGTTCCATCAGCAGTTCAGCCAGCAGGAGTCTCAAAGCAGAAGGCAAAATTAGGCTTTCCTTTCCACTGGCCTCTGTCAGCAGCTGCTTCTTACATCCAAGACCAGCATACAAATTGTCCAAAAAAAAAAAAAAGAGGCAGATTAACTAGCTGCTTACCAAAGGCAACAACAGCTCTCTTTCCATCAGCAGCTCAAAGTTAGTACGTTTTAGTCTTTTGCATTTCATAGTACAAAATCAACTCTTGCATGTGAACATTTCTCCCAGGACCACCATGGACATTTTAATTCCAATTCAACGTAGTGAATATTATTTCTGCTTTTTTTGTAAAAAGCATGCGATTTTTTTATTTGCCTTCTCAGTATATACATTACAATGTACAGTAACATAATTCTATGTGCTGTGTAATGCTTGATTACCCCCATAATCAAAACACTGAATGAAGATAGTGAACAGGATTAAGGGGCACAATTCCTTCAAATGTATAAGGATAAACAGTAAGCAGCATTTTTTTAAATACAAAAAATCCACGGGCTAACCTGCAACTTAAGTAAGGTGAAAAAACTTCCCCTGTTAATCACCTCCACCCTAAGCTCCAAATACAAGACCATTCATGCTACAGGTATGTGTATTTCTTTGCTGGCTCACCTTGAAGATGATCTGACTGTTTCATTCCATCTTGGGGTACAGCTTAAAATGAACCAAAGCTGCCCAGCTCAATAGCAATTCCCGCTTTGTACCTCATCAGCTGGACACTAAGGAAAGGCAGCTTGGATAAGCAATCTTTTAATGTTAAGCTGTTCAGAGTATTCTCTGAACATCTGTTCCTGTCTACATCAAACCTGCTTCTTGGGACTGACATAGAAACAAAATAGCCACTTAAACCAAACTATATTGCATCACTTCCCAAGAATGGAATAGGTAAAAAAAAAAGGTGTTTTTAAATGCTAGTTGTTGGAATCCACCCCCCACCCCCACCCCCACACCCGCCGGAAAGAAACTCCTCAGCCCCAATAGGCAAATCCACACTGTTGCAGATTGAGGTAGGTAAAGTTTCCAAATTAGGGCAATTAATAGTTGCTCTAGGTTGTGAACTAGACTTTCTCCCTCATGTTTCATTCTGGAAGAGAAGTTTGAGAAAATTACCTGCATTTCAAGTCAGGAAGACAAAATTATATGAAGCTCTAGGATTATGGCATCTTTATGAAATTGCTGTCGTTTTCTTCTTTATTAGGCTATATGGTTTACTTTCCCAAAGTCACTGCAAAAAGAGAGAGTATAGGAGTATACCAGCTGTCCTAGGAGTGTCACTAGTACCGTTGCCTTCTTAATGACACCTTAATATTTTGGTGCAGCTCAAATGTTAATCAAATAGCTGCTGAAATCTCTTTAGGTAATTTAGTAAATTCCTAACTTCTTGACTATGCTCTGCACATTTAACTGGTGCTTCCACCTCTGTCCATGAGATTACACAGCTGCTTTTTAGAGCTATGACTTTTATTATATGTTGGTTACTGTATCCTCTTGGTAACCATCTTGTTAGGCTGGCAATTCTTTGGTCAGTGTTGTACTTTAGATTTAGTTAATTCCATGCCCCTGGGCAATCTTATCTCAATGGGCCTGGCAAGGCTGTACAAGCATTCTTAGCATTTTTAGGTACGGTGCATCTAAGGCTTAGTGAAGATGTAGATACTCTACGCAGGGCTGCATCTATGTCCCATCCAGGGTAAATTATTATTTATGCATGGTTCAGAAGGATTTATTGCAGAATCAATTTTCAGTGTTAGGGATTTTGCTGAAACAGAGAGGAACTTCATCAGAATGGAAACTTTCTACTTTTGGACGAAGATACCAGTAATGATATCAACTTCTCATTTGGCTTATCTAAAAGCTGAAAACAAATAGATGGTTAACATGCAAGAGCACATAATTCCACTGTACAATCTCAGGTTTTATTTGGTTTGCTACCCCATCATGAGGTAAATATTAAAATTATGGCACTCTGTTCCCTGGGAGACTGAAATATAATTGTGGGCAATAAATGCTGATAGATAGATAGATAGATAGATAGATAGATAGATAGATAGATAGATAGATAGATAGATATTATGACAAAGACAGATCTCATAGTCTTGTGGGGTGTTTATCTTCATTGAGCAAGCACTGCTGACTGGATATGTATACTGGATTTGTGGTGTAGGTCTTAATATTTTATAGCTTAATTTCTGAGTAATGTTTGAAGTCTAGCACTTTTCTTTTTTAAAAAAAATACTTTAAAATATGTCATCATGTATACAACGTTTCAGTATATACAGTAATTCACTAAAAGTTCATCCTGAAACATAATAAAGAACATTTTAATTTAGAGGATTATAGAGTTCTTTGCTCTCAATGGTAAGTATTCAATGATTTATTTATTCAAAGAGTTTATATTTGTCTCCAAAATGGCTCTTTTCAAAGTGGGTTTGCAGCACATAAAACCAAAATGCAACTGATAGACAAAAATACAAGAATATCAAAAGTAAAAATTTGAAAGAGCGACATTTTTAAACGATGCATAAAGCCAATTTTAGCAGGCAATAAGAACATTATAAGTCCTAAGAAAATAGCAACAGAATGGCTAGAATAGTTGTGAAAATCACAATGCACCCCCTTGAAGCTACTTTTCCTTCTACCAGCAGTCCTGGTGGAAATGTTGCATGTATAAAAGACATGGGGGGGGGGGTGAGCTTCAAAGCAGCCGCTGCATCTGCTTCGTGGCTTTGAGAAGTGGATCCACAGGAATGGATCATCAAATGATTTGCACAGCTTAGTTGGCAGCCACTGTCATAATAATAGAGTTGGTGTCAAGCAAATCTCTGAGGATAAGCCATAGCAAAGGCCCTATTTTGTAACCCACGTTTACAAGCTCCCAATTACAAAGCCCCATAGATCTTTTTCAGGAATTATTAAATGCTTAAAATTAATTGGTAGGGTAACTAAGTGCAGCGTAAGGTACGTGGATATCTAAAACTTCTGTCAAAAAACCCCAAGATAGCTACATCTTTGTTCTTCTTCAGCAATAGGCAATTTTTATGACTATTTAGGCAGGACTTTTAATTTTCACTCCTTTGCCAAAGGAAGGTTTAACTAACTGGTGAGTATTATTTATTTCTATTTTACATATTCTTATCAAATTTACTTCTATCTTTTATCTATATTTTTAAATATTTTATTTGGCTTTTTATTGCCACCAGTCATCTGTATTTGTAATGGAAAGATGGTACATAAATTGAATAAATATATAATAATATGCAATCCTATAAACACTTTTCTGGGAGTAAGGCTCAAGGAAGTCTGTGCGCCTTATCTCGTAAGTAGACAGGTATAAGACATTCATTGCATTCAACTTCACTCAGTTCACATTTTCATGACTTTTTAAAAAGTGATATTCCCTCCCTTCCCTTCCCTTCCCTTCCCTTCCCTTCCCTTCCCTTCCCTTCCCTTCCCTTCCCTTCCCTTCCCTTCCCTTCCCTTCCCTTCCCTTCCCTTCCCTTCCCTTCCTTCCTTCCTTCCTTCCTTCCTTCCTTCCTTCCTTCCTTCCTTCCTTCCTTCCCTGTCTCTTCAAATAAAACATAAAGCTGATTTTCAGTTATGGGAATATATTGTAACTAATGCATTATTTAAGGCTCTTTTCACTGATGTCCTTATCAGCTTAAAAAGAATGAAAGGAAACAGATACTAAAGCAAAGAGATCTTATGTCCTGGATGAACATGCTAAGTGGATTTCTTCTTTACACACACACAAAAATATTTCTACTTGTCACAGACAGCACATCCAAACCAGCCTTAATTATATACAGGTGATGGGAATTTGTCTAATGTTTTATGGTGAATAGCTGACGAGGCCTTTGTAAGAAAAAATTGTAGAAATAAAATCACCTTGACAGTAAAGCATTTACGTCAAAATGCAAAGTAAAGTCTCTTCTCTGCTTTAATAAAACCAGTATGATCTGTCATCAACACAGCATTTTTACACTCTGAGACAATGCACTCTGAGAAGTCCCCACTGAGTTAATTTCATTGGACGTTAAGTAATAATTTATTGTGACAGCATAATATATATGAATGAGATGGGCGGTGATGAATCAAATAATATATATATATATATATATATATGTATGTATGTATGTATGTATGTATGTATGTATATGTGTGTGTGTGTGTGTGTGTGTGTATATGTATATGTATATGTATATGTATATGTATATGTATATGTATATGTATATGTATATGTATATGTATATGTATATGTATATGTATATATATGAGAGAGCCAATGGGTGTACTGGTTAAGGTATTGGACTAGGAGTGGGGAGACCCAAGTTCTAATCATCCCTTAAGCATGAAAGTCAGTGGGGTGACTTTAAGACATCCTCTCTCTCTAAAGTCCTCTAAAGTTGAGCCTGTATCATAGATTATAGTCCATAACTTTTATCCAAGAGGCAACCCTGCAGTGAATTGATTTCGGCTGATACAAATATACATACACACACACAAATAAACAAAATGCTTGGGGGGGGGGACAGAGAAAATTCTGGCATAGGAAAAACATTTCTGTGACATTAAGGGAACATGTGCCTTTTAAAGTGACAAATTTAAAAACAGTAATCATAATTTATATTGATAAAAGTATATTTTGACAAACTAGAAACAAATATTACAGTTATATTGCACTTAAAACATGTAATAAGGTATATATATAATATGTATATGTATATGTATATGTATATGTATATGTATATGTATATATATATATATATATATATATATAATAATAATGGAGGGGCGTGGTGGCTCAGTGGGTAAGATGCCAGGCTTGTCGATCGGAAGATCGCAAGTTCGGAGGTTCAAATCCCTAGCCCTGCGTGACGGAGTGAGCTCCCGCACTAGCTCCAGCTCTTGCCAACCTAGCAAGCTCTTGCCAACCTTCGAAAGCATGCAAATGCAAGTAGATGAATAGGTACCACTTCGGTGGGTAGGTAACAGCGTTCCGCGCGTGTCATGCGGCCACATGACCGTGGAAGCGTCTTTGGACAACGCTGGCTCTTCGGCTAACAACGGAGATGAGCACCGGCCCCTAGAGTCGGACACGACTGCACAAATGTGCGAGGGGTACCTTTACCTTTACCTTACATTGAAATGAGATTACATTTCTCGATAGCTACAATCCTAAACACACTTTTTTGGGAATGAGCCTACTTGAACCACCAAAGAAACATGCATAAGATTGCATAATAAACCAATAAAATAATATCAATTGCCATTTGTTTACTTTTGACTATATATAATGAGCTATTTCCAATGCCATTAAATCATTAGACAACTCTGGACTACCATTAGCTGAAGCTATGTTTAAGTTAGGCTGGGATAGACGTGTTCGCATCATTTCTTCCTCTTGCCATCAACCTTGAATGAGACATAACTCCAGAAATACTCTACACTCCCATGGATGATGAGAATATCTGCTTTCCACTTGTGGCCCACTTTGGCCCATTGGCTTGTGGTAGTACAATTTAGTTGTGACTGTCTTAGCATATAAACTGAGAAAAGAAAGTGAGAAAAAAATGATATTAAAATTACAAAATGAGAATGCTATAGTAACATATAATGTAAATATGCAAAGAATATTTCACTAGTATTATACAAAACTTTATAAAGAAGAGATTTCCCTGGTAAAAGTGGATGAATATTTAAAAAAACAAAATTTACAAAAGATAATGGATAAACAAAAGCAGATGATGAATAGACCTATAACAATAAGGGAAATCTGTGAGGCTATAAAAAAGACTAACATAGGGAAAGCTCCTGGCCCAGATGGATTGCCAGCCTCGTATTATAAATTTTTTGAAGATGAACTGTTGCAACTTCTTCAGAAAATGATGAATTCCATTTTGGAAAGGGGAAATATATCTGAAAGCTGGACAGGTGCAAATTTAGCATTAATTTACAAAGAAGACTGGGACCCAACTTTAGCAAAAAAATATTGACTAATATCATTATTGAATAATGATTATAACATATTTACCATGATTTTAGCTGAAAGGATGAAAAAGTGCCCTGCAAGACTTTATACATGGATACCAATGTCGCCTTTTGCCTAAAAGAAGTTAAGAGATAATATTAGAAATATTCTTAATATCTTAGAATATTTGGAACATCATAATGAAAAACAAGCCATGTTGATCTTTTTAGATACAGAAAAAGCTTTTGATAATTTGAATTGGATTTTTGTATTTAAAATCTTGGAAAACCTGGATTTGGGAGAAAAATTTATTAAAGGAGTGAAATTGATTTATACATTACAAACAGCACAAATAATCATTAATGGGGAATACAAAAAGGGATGCATCAAGGATGCCCACTTTCGCCACTGCTCTTCATTTTGGCTCTTGAAGTTTTGAATAGAGACGTAAGATAAGATGGGAGAATAGCTGGGGTGAAGGTTAAATGAGAAGCATATAAATTAAGGGCATTTGTGGATGATTTGCTTTTAATTTTGGAAAATTCTATGGAAGGAATAGATATACTAAAGGAAAAGTTGGAGGAATTTGATGCTTTAGCTGGATTTAAAATTAATAAGGAGAAAATGAAGATCTTAACAAAAAATATGAGGATGGAAGATCAAAAGGAATTAATTGAAAAAACTGTTTTTCAGATTTAAAAACAGTAAAATACTTGGGCATTGTTATGACCAATATGAATTGTACAGTATGTTATTTCAAAAGAGCTATGTCAAGGTATGTAATGAAATTAAGAAGGATTTACTATAATGGGAAAAGTTACAATTATCACTGTTTGGAAGAATTTCTGTGGTGAAAATGAATGTACTACCTAGAATGATGTTTTTATTTCAAACAATATCTGTTTTGAAAAATCATGCTCCTTTTAAGCAATGGCGAAAAAGAAATATCTAGATTTATATGGCAGAGGTAGAAAACAAGGGTTAAATCTAAAATTCTTCAGGATGCAAAGGAAAGAAGAGGACTAGGACTGCAGGATTTCAAATCGTATTTTGCAACCTGCTGTTTAGTTTGGATGAAAGAGTGGGTGTAGCTGAGAAACAAGAGAACGTTAGAATGAGAAGAACATAACCTGAGGTTTGGTTGGCATGGCTTTTTATGGTATGATAAAGTTAAACTTAATATAGATTTTAAAAATCATTATGTGAGAAGTGCCATATTAAGAATATAGAATAAATAAAGCTCAGGCTGTCCCTGAAAATACCTTTATTGGTCTCAGCACAAGAAGTATTTTATAGAAAAGAAACAGTGGGCAAAGAGAAATGGTTAACATATCAAGATTTGTTAGTAAAGGAGCATGGAGAACTTAAGAAGTCAAGAGAACAATTGACTTGTTCTCAATGGTTTTCATATGCACAATTAAGAGAAAGATTTAATATAGATAAAAAGGTAACTGGAACTGAACAACGTAAGACCAAATTTGAAACTGAGCTATTTCTTTTATCTTTTTTCTTCCTCTAACTTTTCTTTATATATTTTCATGTTTATCTATCTAAAATTTTTCAATAAAAATTATATATATATACAAAAGAGAAATATGTTCAAATGACATATTTGTTGCCTGAAAATATGTTATTTAAAAAACCACTCCCTAAAATCAGTGAAAACCACTGCTATGGGACTGTGTGTGTTTGTGTGTGTGTGTGTTCATGGCAATTTTTAAGGAAAATGTTTCCTTCAAATAACACTCAATTCTTTTCCATGTTTGCAATCTGTCTTCCTTTCTCCTGAGATTGGTTTTGACAAAGTTGTACAAATGTTCCCCTGGCCACAGCTAACACCTACTTTTCCAGCAGGACAGTGAGTCCAGGAGGAGTCCCAAATTGTGCACTGAGTCTGACTGGAGCAGTACAACACTGCTCAGAGTCAAGAATGAAAGCTTTCCAGCTCCCAGGCCCATGGAACCCAAGGCCCACAGTCACTCAATTTTGAAAGGATTAAATTGAAGCCTATTCTGCCCCATCCAGACCCCCGTAGCCTCCAGACACAGGGACAGAACCTTGGCAGCTTTATTTGAGCAGTCAGGACAGAGATGTACAATTGGGTATGATCAGTGTACTAATGATACTGTACTACGTGCAACAGATCTTTAAAGAGAAAAGAGTAGAGGGCACCCTGTGGCAGGTCCATCAATACTGACTGGAACTGGCCCAGGAGGAAGGAGGAGAACCACCATAAAACAATGCCACCCATTCCCAACCCTTGAAGTTGTTTCAGAAGAATACCATGGTTGATGGTACTGAAGCCACTAAGAGGTCAAGGAGCGCTAGGATGGATGTGCTGCTCCCATCTCGAGCCTGCCACAGATCATCCACATGTACAACCAAAGCTCAATATTCTCAGACTGAAACCTGACTGAAAAAGGTCCAGATAATCCGCTTCTGCCAGCACCCTTTGGAGCTGGAGGCCAACCATCTTCTCATCAACCTCCCCCAGAAAGAAGGTTAAAGACTGGACAAAAATTGTCCATATCTGTAGGATCCAGTGATGGTTTCTTGAGGTGGGATGGTTGTGGACTGCTGCCTCTCTCAGAACCACCCCTTCTCTCCAAGAGGCATTCATCATCACATGGATCTATCTATTAGTTCCCTCCTGGGAGGCCTTGACCAACTAGGCGGGGCATGGATCTAAAACACAGGTGGCTGCACCCACAATGCCAAGGACCCTGTCCACTTCCTCAGGACTAACCTTATTGAACTCATCCCAGAAAACATCACAAAACTAGCCCATCAACTCCATAGGGCAAATTCAAGCAATTTTATCCACCAGGTGTTAAGAATAGTCATCACAGCAACCTTGCCAGTGCTCCAACAGCCTTTCCTGATCTAGTAAGGAGTAGGTCATCTTTGTGGAGGGTTGTCATGTTTGATGGCTTGTTCATGGCATAAACATGAAGAAAGGCACAGAAATATAAAGGAGCAGGCCAACCAAAGCCACCTGATAATCTTGGAGAGCCAGGTGATGCTCAGAGGACACAATAAGAGCAGAGAAATAAGCATGCTTTGTGTCTTATCACCACAAGATAGGCCCTAATAAAGGCTCTTAGCTGTCCAGATGGATTTGCTTCTAGTTTTTCTCCACCAAACATCTCTTTTGCCACAACATCCTCCAGAGGTCCTCTGTAAACCATAAGATACAACAGAGACTGCACACAGGGAAAGTCCAGATAGGCATAATCCAATCTAAGGCCACCACCTCATTCCAAGCAGCAACCGAGGCCTCAGCCTAGCCATGTTTCAAAGCCTCAGGAACAACCTCAAGCTCCTTCTGAAATCTAGTTGGGTCCATTAGGCTCCTGAGGCAGGCCAATTGAATAGAGGGCTGTGTAGAGGGTAGGTGCTACGGAGTCCCGGGTCAACAGGGAGTGATCTGTCTATGACAAGAGACTGATGGTAATATCCCCCAATACCAGATAACACTGCCACTGCCCCGAGCAAAAGCCTAGTCTAATGTGAGAAACCCTCCCCTCAAGGGTCAGGCAGTAATAATCTGGATCAGGTCCATGGTTGCAAAGGCAGCCATGAACAATGAGTCTGTCCCCAGGGAAGGCAGATTGAAGTCCCCCAGAACTATAATAACTATAACCCAGAATTCCGGGTCCAATTCAAGGTGTTGGTGATTACCTTTAAAGCCTTATATGGCATAGGACCAGGGTACCTGAGGGACCGTCTCGTCCCGATAACGTCAGCCCGCCCCACCCGTGCATGCAGAGAAGGCATGCTTCGGACCCCCTCAACAAGAGAATTCCATCTAGCGGGGTCCAGGAGGCGTGCTTTCTCTGCGACAGCCCCCGCCTTATGGAACATCTTGCCCCTGGAGGTGAGACTGGCCCCTTCACTCCTGGCCTTTCGGAAGGCCCTTAAGACCTGGCTCTGCCGCCTGGCCTGGGACAACGGAGGTGGTAGTGCCTCCTGGGGTTGGCTGGCCCCGTAGCAATAAGACCTATGCTACGGTCTCCAATCCATCTTGGATTCTATTTTATTTTATTTTATATTTGGATTTATTTTTATACATTTTCTACTTTGTATGGTTTTAAATATTTTAAATTTTTAAGTCTTAATTATTGTAACCCGCCCAGAGTCCCTTGTATGGGAGATGGGCGGGGAATAAATTAAATAAATAAATAATAAATAATAATAAGCCTGGGGAGGTCCACCACCAACCCAGAGATGCATTGAGCAGCATGGGCAGGGAAGCTGCTGCGCAGCAGGGAGGCTAGTACAGTAGCAGCTATCCCAACTGATCCTAAAGGTTCAAGCTCATAAGCAAAGACTCACACCCAGCTATCTGCAGGGTTGCTGCTATTCCTATCTTCCAAAAAGAGGGACACTGAACAATTTTGATAGTATTTATGGAACCTGAAAGGAGGTTCTCCAAGTAAACAGCAAAAGAATAGCACTGATGGTCACCAACCTCCGATAGGAGTTGGCAATACTGAGAAGTCTTACTAAAGACAGGGGGTTCACTTGTGGATAGAAGGATTCAGGATGGTGTTTGATGGCTTCAAATGTGAATTAATATTAAACACTTATTTTAAAAATTGTAAAAAATATGTTTAAGAAATTAAAGTAGCAATGCTTTTATTTATACTAAATAAAAGGAGGAAACAAAATAGACTTTATAATTTTGTGTATTTAATTGCAGTCCTAGATACATACTTGGGAATAACCCTCATTTAAGTGAGCAGGGCTTACTTCTGAGTAGATAAGTATAAGACTCTTCTGTTAATGGCTTAAAGATGCCTATTAGACTTCCCATTTCAGTAAACATATATTAAATAAGATTCAAACATTGAATCATTAGGATTCTAATTTCTATGAGCCATATTGCTATTACATTGCTTAATGTATTGTATGACTTGTTAAGTACAGTGTGTGTCAAACAATCCCATACTGATACATAAAGAGGAAGTGTATTTTCCACAGAGAAGGCACTCTGCTATAGCTATTCCAGCACAGATATCTTAAAGTTTACTTTCACATGGATTTTCACTTTTTGACCTGCTCTTGACCTGTTTAACACTGGCAGACCTATGAGTTTAAGAAGGCCTGGGATCTATTAAAAGAGTAGTAGCTTGACTTTTACTGAGTAGCATGCTGATGGTTTAAAGTAAATGTTATGGTTTGTCACAGGAACCAATTTGGTTACCGTTTGTTCTTCCTGCCCCTGCCTGCTGATATTTTCTCAAGTGTTTTTCATTCGTAAATTCTAAAAAGAAATCTGTGTTCTGTTATTTTAAACTTCTGCATCTCTCCTTTAGTGATTCAGTTTTAAACACAAGGTGGTGCACCCAAAGTTTAATCAAAAGTGCTCTTTGGCAGAACTTGAACTCAAAGTGAGCTAACTTTGAGGTCATCTCTTTCTGAACACCCAATAGGTCTTGGGAAGGCCTGGTCTGACCTAATTTTTGAAATCCTACACTATCTACAAATCACTGAATTTATCAAGACTCTAATGCTGAGAACTGCAAAACATTTCACGGAGATCAGAAATGGATTAAGTTTATTGGTCCTCTTATCTAATGCATTTGTTTTGTTTTGTTTTGTTTTGTTTCTGTCTTGGGATGTCTTTAGCAAGAGACCCCACAAATTATATGAATAAAATATATACCTGGCCAATCCCTGTTCGTCTATTATTGCTCGGTCATTTCATTATTGAGCAAAGCATATAGTCAGAGAAGGCAGCTTTCCAAATTGTTCTTCCTTACCTACTGTGGCTCTTGTGGCATGTGAACTCTTAAATTTCCTTTTTGCAGATTTCCTAGACCCACCTAAATTTCTGTTGCTGAAATTTGCAGCAGAAACAAAAGAAAAGAAAAATACAAGCCGTAAATTCAATCCTGCCTCTGCCAGTGATGTTATTAGATCACCAGCCCACCCACTCCATCTTGAATTTAGAACGTATCTTCACAAAGGTTGTTCTAATATCAACCTCCTCCAATTGTTTAGACACATACAAATTATATGCATGTGTGTGTATATATATATATATCCCAGAAGAATGCAATTAATTATATAAAGATAAACTAATGAAGCAGAAATTTAAGTGAAATTACTCCAATCCACTTCACATTAGCTGATGCAGGAAATCCAAAAGCATTGCTTTACACATAGAATACTGTTTTGTCACATATTCTAGTATATAATATGCAACAAACATATATTTAGTAAACAGCCTAGCAATTCAGAGAAAGGTATTGTTGAGGGAGTAACATTTCTGGTGATATTTCTCTACAGTGCCCAGAATCTACTGCCCGAAGCAGCCACCTAATTCTGTTTTTGGGTAGGACCTGGCAAAACTGTGTTTGAGTTTTGTTTTCTTCTCTGGGAATAGTGCCGCCAGCTTTGTGACACATGGAGAGGATTGAGAGAAGTTGCAGAAAAAAGGCGTATTATACTTTTTTAAGATTAAGAAGGTGGGTGGATAAGCCACAACTTTACTGGTTACAGTTACAAGGGATTTGTGCAGCATATGGCATGGATTTGTTCTGCAGTCAACCCCCTGGCTTGCTGAATACACCCTAGCTCATCTGCTTGATACTTCCAGAAGCTTCAGGGCCATGTGCTCCATCCTGGTATAAGTCTATCATCATCAAGTGCTTTCTTCTGCCACTTGGGAATTTGACTAGCGCGTCTTCCCCTGAACTGAACTGAGCTGGAGCTTTGGGTCCCAGCATCAGGGTGCGGAGTGAATGGTGCCTGTGTCCCAAAACATGAAACTGGTCCAATGCTCCTAGCACCAACAAAAATGTGTGACAAGTAAGTTGGGTGTACATTAATAAAGATTCATTAACAAGGACTCAGAGTGGAAAAGAGCATATGATAGCCTTTACTATCAGCCCAATAGGGAAGAGCGAATACAAAAGTGGAACACCCAACTGAGTTATTGCATGCATACATTTAAGAGATAGGAGTGTACCAGAATAGAGTGTAAGAGTGTCAGCTTCATCTCCCCTTGCCTGTCAGGGAGCTGATGGGCAGCATAAAAAAGTCCCTTCTCTCCCCTCCTGGTAAATCAGGGAGCAGGGCTTGCCTTGCAGTAAAATAACATCAATATTTGTGATGTTTTGGGTTAAAACTAAATCTTAGTTTCTCTTATAAAATTTCTATAGCATTTTCCCAGGATCTGTGATGTACATTCATGGGGTAACAGGAAGAGAAAATGTAGTCTCTTTCAATAAAGCTCAACTTCTGGTGGCTTCATGAACATTTCCATCTACTGTAGATGGTTTGCCACTTACTTCCCCTAAAGTATTTTTTTCAACTTCGCAGTCTAGCCTACTGCCCTAGTATTTCTTGGTAGTCTGCCACTGAAGTACTAACTGGATCCAACCTTGTTTACCTTTCTGAGGTCAACCAAGAGAGAAAAGATAATCAAATTTGGTTTTTGCAGTTTCAGTTTAAGTGAAGAAAAGAGTTTTTAATGACAGAGAGTATAGAAAATTTTTTAAGTAGTTTAATATTAAAAACAAAGCCATTTTCTAATTTCAGAACCAAGAATCTCTATAAAATCTCAACAGCTTCTATTTCGCCTTATTTCCATAACACAGGTCTCTATCTCCCTGGACTTTTAGGCCCACGTACCGAGATACTGAACAATTCTAAAGCTGTGCAAAGATTTTAAGGCATGCTTCATCTTGATGAAAATCTGAACTAAGCACCTCCTTCGAAGTTGCTTCACATAGTAATATGATCTCTCAGTTCTAAGAGTGATGTGAGACAATCATGCTGCTTTACCTCTCTGTGCTTCGGAGCTCTCAGCACTGGCCAAAGAGCTGTGGGCATTCCTGAAATCACCCATCCTGAAAGCACTGGCCTGGGCTGAGTAAGAAGGCTGGGAAAAGCTTTCTCCATAGAGGGATTAATCAGATGCACCTATTTAAATATGCAATATTTTAATGTAAAATATTCATATGAAATACATTTTTAAACATTTTATCATTTTTTAAAGAAAATTTCTCAATGTGTCAACTCTGAAAGTATATATGGAAGGCATCATATTGGGGAAGGCTGATCTAGACTAATATTTGTCTCCAACAGACATGCAGTTATGAAGTTCCCAATCAGGCCAAGATTACAGCAAACATCCTTGTTTGAGAGTGGCCATGAATTCCATCAAGTAGTTGTGCATGGCTTGTATGAAGGACTGATTTTTGTTTATCTTGAATCAACTGCCATTGCAAATAACTGCTCATGTGTCTACACTTTTAAAAGGCTGAAAAGAAACTTCCATTGCATCTACTATGTGAAAACTTGTAACAAATGTGGTCTTGTGTCATATTACCTAAATTATTTCTCAAGTAAAACAACTGCTGAAATCTTGTCATGAAGTACAGTATGTTCTATGGCAAAGCTAAATGGAATGTCAAGAATGAAGACCTGTTTTCTACATTTCTACTTATGCTTGCCCTGACCTTTATCTTCTAGATAAGTCACATAAACATGACACTACAAACTTGATGATACATTTGTTGTTTCTCAGGAACATATACAAAAATCTACTTTCTCCCATATGATTTCTTATCTTCATGCCTCATATAATTAAACTGTGGAATTAGTGACCTTTGAACAAAGTTTCAATGTCATTTTTAGCAATCTTTGAACAGTGTTAATGTCATATTTAATTAATAAAACAACTGTCCTCAGAAATTCCCATTATTCTTGTCATCTATACAAATGCATTGGCACTTTTTTCATTAGAGTATATGACATCTTTATACACTTATGTATTTAGTAACTAATAATGGTTTCAGATTTTGGAGGCCCTGGGGAAAGGTTATCAGTACTCTGCATTGAACAGGCTCACCCATTCTCTTCCCCTGAGCCCCCATCTGCACTGCTGGCTGGAAAGGGAATGCAAGACAGCTGGATATTGCCATTCCATTTGTCAATCTTTGCATGCTTTGAGAGGACAAGAGGTGAGAAGATAGAAGAAAATCATTTTTAGGGGTTGATTATTGGCCTTCCATAGGAATATGGACTTCAGAACATATGGACTTTACAACAGGCATCAATGGTTGACATCATCAATGGTTACAACAATGGTTGCCTTTGAAATATCCTAAAAATATCTTGGTTCTTGGTGTTCTCTGAGCTTGGTTGTTTTATTACAGATGTGTCATTACCAGGTTAGGTAACATCATCAGTGGGAGGAAGAGTGGGTTTTGCTGGCATACCCCCACCAAGACTGGCAGACAAGCGAACAAACCCCACTCTCCTCACACTGATCATGTTACATAGTTCATTTTTCATGGTATTTTGGTTCATAATCTGAGGGTCAGCTTATCCACAGATGGGTTTATACACAAGAATATATGGAATATATGGGTACTTTTAAAAAAGTATTACTATATATGCTCCCAGATAAGCCCATCCATGGATAAGCCAAACCCCATTTCTTGGGTGTATTTTGGCACCTAAAATTCTTGGTTTATCTGCAAGTATATACAGTAGATTACTGTCATAATGGCATTCATAAGATACTTTGAACCTTCTGGATGGATACTGAAAATCTGGATACATACCGAACAAGCATAGCAATGTTCAGGTTAAACCAATATTTTATTCTTTTCATTGTAATGAAGGTTAAATTTTATGGCCAGGTTGAACTATTACAGGCACCATGGTTTTACTACAACCATTCATTTAGATAACCAATTAAACTGACAAATAAATTAAATAGTCATTTCATAACTATAATTAAAGGACCCTAAGAAAGATTAATTGGTACAAATCAGTGATTTTTCTTATAAAGGAAAAATCTAGGAATTCAGACATATTTTATACATGTCTTTAAAAAAAATCAATTTCCTGCTATAATAAATCAGAGATTCTTGGATATATACCATTAAGCATCCTCTTGGGTATTCCTCAGCTTGCGTGCTCATCTCTCAGTCTCTCCACCTTCCAGAATCAGACCTGGAATCCAAATTCCACCTGACAAGCAAATAAAAAATATAATGTAGCAACTAAGGTAAATCCTTTTGCTGTCTCTTGCATTGATTGCATTTTCAACTGATCATTTTACTAAGACATAGGCAAGCCTGACTCTTCCCATTTAGAATGTGAAAGGACGAGTGAATGGCATATTTGATTTTTTTAAAAAAAGGAATATGTTTATAGGTAAGCAATAGAAATGGTAACAAGTAATACCTAACAGACTGGTATAAGTACACTAAAACGTGAATGCTACAATTTAAAAATGGGCAAACAACTTTTTGAATTAGTAGGTGTTCTTTTTTTTCCAGTTTGCTTGTTTTGGTGCCAAGGCTAGACTGAGCTGGACAATGACATTGTGATATTACATGTGGGCCAGGTTGAGATTTATATTCATGGAGACTGTGTTTCATGTGTGGTAAGGTTATATACTCATTTGCACTGAAAATCAGCAGGAATCACATCTCTTTCATTGAGAATTTTGATGTCAATTTTCAGTAATTGTATAAAAAAATGGATATGGCCTATAGCTCTTACTATTTTATGAGCTGGCATGCTTTATGAGTCAGCAGCCTATGTAATTCTTTTTAAATGCTACCAGTGCCAGTGTTAACAGAGAGCTATACTGTATAGTAATGCTGTTCTAATACCCAATCTTTAATGGGTGGATCCAACTGCTAGAGGTTTGCTAACTGCTAGTAAAGAAAAGAACTAGAACAATGCTTGTAGCAGGCATAGCTGGAATAGATTTTATCATAATTTTATTGATGAAATTATGTCCTATCCTTGGATAAAAATACTTGAAACAGTTTATAGAATAATGAGTTGGGTCCAGGTACAGTCAAAAATATATCAGATCCACTGAAAGGAATGGAAACTTATTATTTTACCTACTCCAAATCAGAATCTACTGTATTCCATCCAATTTAAATAATGTTATATAATATAATAACATACAATGAAATCGTGCAGAATTAAACCAATTCAGAGTTTGTTTAGCTTAATGATTGGAAAATATTTGGAAACATTATGGGCATCAGATATTTGATTCTGGGGCATGAGGCGTCTGCTCTAAGAATGGCTTCCTTACAGCTCCAGCCCTCACACCTTATCTGTAGAAGTACCTAGTTGACCTTACTCTATGGGCAAGCTATTAAAGAATGTGGAAAATGTGGTGAGAATGAGTACAGAAAGTGTAAAACAGAACAAACCTTTCTCTATTTTAAAAGAAAGAAAGAAAGAAAGAAAGAAAGAAAGAAAGAAAGAAAGAAAGAAAGAGAGAAAGAAAGAAAGAAAGAAAGAAAGAAAGAAAGAGAGAGAGAGAGAGAGAGAGAGAGAAAGAAAGAGTGATAACCCTCAGTGCCAGAATTCCCAATCAAGAAATCCCTCAGGCAATTACCCTAAAAGATTAATTTATTCAGAATCAGTACACTTCAGGCGAGGAGAAACCTCGAATAAGGATGGATGGATGGATGGATGGATGGATGGATGGATGGATGGATGGATGGATGGATGGATGGATGGATGGATAGATAGATAGATAGATAGATAGATAGATAGATAGATAGATAGATAGAGATTATCTTGGAACTGCTACTTTCATTTTCCATGAAAATATGTTTTTCATGAAGGTCCAATGCTTAACTCAGAAATTTCTTTAAACTATACCCTTTCTCTAAATCTTCTTAAATCTTCCTATGATTCAATATACTGAATATGCCTTGAGCATGAGAAGAAGGGTCATGGACTTTGGTTCCTGCTCTGCCCCAAGGATATTGACAATTATTATAAGATTAGTCATTCACCTTATGCAACCTTTGCGAGTAAATTTGTTTATCTATTTATACAATTTCTTGGTTGCAGCCAAGTCATGAGGGTCACAAAATCATGAAATAGTACATAGAAAATCTGAACAGCACCATTTCCTGAGACTTTCTGTGCTCATTAGAATAGCAGTAATATTATTCATAGCATAGCTCATTAGAATGGCAGTAATATTAGAAGGGTTGTCCTTTTCTCTGGCAAAGTCATAGACCATTGGAAGGTTGCATTGGCCAAAAAAAAAAAGTTTTATTCAAGCCAAGCCAAATTCTATTCTTCACAATTCTGGCTTAACAATATTCTTAGTGATTAAAATGAGTAGCTGAGTAACTGAAATTTCACAGTGGCCCTATGGAAACAATAGTATTTGCTGTAAAGAATATAATGAATATAATTCTTCGATTGGTAATATAATGTTTTCAAGGCTAATTTGTTTGACAAACATGTGACTCCAGGTTGTGAAATGTTGATATTGAGTCACATACATGTGCACATGAGTTTTGAATTAATTGCAATCAACCTACTTCCACTGAAAAGTTATCATCGTATTATAGCTGTGCTGTCAGTTTTGTTTATGGAAGTTTCTGAGAAAAAAATATGTAAGTGAATGGGAGTACTCCAACAACAGTAATGGAATAGACCTAGGGCAGATGTGTTTTGGCAGCTAACCTCTATAAAGATACATACTGTACGCGTGTGTGGTGAAAAATGAGGAAGAGCTAGAAAGAAAATGAGTAAGACTGCACTTCCTTCAAAGATGTATACTCCAATCAGCCCTGCTTGGTTACCTTCCTCATTCAACTATTTAAAGTCCCTGTGATTCTGATATGAACAACCATGCACCTTTAAGACCAGTGACCAGTTGGAGCAAGGGGTCCTGCAGGGACCCAGATATGAAAGCATGAAGTTCTTTATAACTCAACACCAATCTCACATTGTCCTTAAATTGTACCCGGAGACTAATGAACTACCAAAGCAAGGCCCACAGAATCTGTGTTACATGCTCCCAGCACTGAGAGTCATTGAGGATGTGGCCTGATTATTCTGGACTAGTTGCAATCTCACATTGTCTTTAAGGGCAGTCCCTGTAAAGCACATTGCAGTAGATCATCTAGGTAGTAATGATGGCATGAGTTAACATAGCTAGGTCCTCCTGCACCAAGTAAGATTGCAATTGGCACACTGGCCAAAGTGGAACATAGTCTCCTCTAGCCATGACATTCACCTATTCTTCAAGCAGTTGCCACAAGTCCAGAAGAATTCCCAAATAATGAACCTGCCCCTTCACAAGTAGTCCTTGCCCATCCAGATGTAACACTGGTGTCAGTAGACAAACCTGATGTACAAACAGTCACTCTGTCTTACTTGGGTTCAATTTCTGTTTTCACCCATCCAGATCATTATAGTCTCCAGGCACCAGGACAGGACATAGAAAGCATTTCTCCTACAGCCAGGGATAGTAATAATTGGACCCATTTAGGTAGCTGGGGCAGATCATCTGAAGGGCTTCCCGCTCCCCTTCAGAAGTCACAGGTGGTTAATATCAGTGTATTGATGATACCACACTCCATACCATCAGATTACCTTTCCCAGAAATTTCATGTAGATGTTGAAGAGCAGGGGCCACCAGGATGACCTCTCACCTGTCACTATCACAGACTTAAAGCACACAGTTAGGAAGGAATGGAGCCACTGCACAACAACTCCAATATCCATCCCCTGAAGGTGGTCCAGTAAGTTACCATCGTCAATAGTTATTAAAAGCCACCAAGAGATCTAATAGGGTTAGATGGGATGCACTACACCCAGCCAGGTCCTAGCCAGCATAGGTCATACAAGAGGGTAACCAATCCAATTCTGTCCCATGCCAAGGTCTGAATCCTCATTGAAAAAGGCAAAATAATCCATTTCTTTGAGGGTGTTGTGAGCTGGATTGCCATCACCATTAACACAGCCTTCCTTTAAAAGGAAAAGAGGTTGGAGACTGGACAATAGTTATCTAAAATCCGTGGATTCAGGGATGGCCTTTTCAGAAGTTCCTTCCTACAAGGAGGCATCCACAATCTCACAAATGCACACACACATATGTAGGGTGTACCACAAGTCAGGCCCCATTGACCAATAGACAATCTAAAGGTGGCCATCACATTAGAATTTGCAAACATCACAGAAAATGTTACTACACTTATGAATATTCAAAGGGCATGTATCAAATGAATAAGAAAGTGTTTAGAAGAAAATGGCAACCATTTTGAACATTTGATGTAATTTATGTAATAAATTGTCTATGGGGCCTGACTTTTGGTACACCCTGTATATACTGTATATAAATACTTTGGAATTTCTGTTTATTTATTTCTTGTGCTTGTATGGAACCATTCCAAAGGGTCTGGACAGTTAACAATCTCAATATAAAATAAAATAACATTCCCCCAAACTCCAGACAGATGATAGATAGATAGAAGATAGATGGATGGATGGATGGATGGATGGATGGATGGATGGATGGATGGAGGATGGATGGATGGATGGATGGATGGATGGATGGAAGATAGATAGATAGATAGATAGATAGATAGATAGATAGATAGATAGATAGATAGATAGATACTGTAGATAGATAGATCTCAAGGAAATATAACATGAGTAGGGAATCTAGGGGCGTGGTGGCTCAGTGGGTAAGACGCCAGGCTTGTTGATCAGAAGATTGCAGGTTTGGAGGTTCGAATCCCTAGCCCTGCGTGCGGAGTGAGCTCCCGCACTAGCTCCAGCTCTTGCCAACCTAGCAATTCGAAAGCATGCAAATGCAAGTAGATTAATAGGTACCACTTCGGTGGGTAGGTAACAGCGTTCCGCGCGTGTCATGCGGCCACATGACTGTGGAAGCGTCTTCGGACAACGCTGGCTCTTTGGCTAACAAACGGAGATGAGCACCGGCCCCTAGAGTCGGACACGACTGCACAAATGTGCGGGGGGTACCTTTACCTTTACCTTTAGGGAATCTCAATCTACAACTTCCAGGATCCTTCACTGACTGCAGTGCTAGCGGATGCTGCTGGGAGTTGTCATCACCAACATCTGAAAATCCACCAGTCTTTTCTCCTGATTTAGCCATATAGTATTCCCATATTCTTCACCTAGTATTTCCTAAATGAGTAACACCCAAGGCACACAAGCAAAAATACATGGAGACTTGGTATTCCTATCTTCAGCTTTTCTACTGATACTATTGTCCACCAAAGTTATGAGTGGGAAATCAGAATTGTCGATGTTACAGCATGAAATGTGATCTGCTAGTTTTCATCACAACAGGATTATTAGGTTAATTGTCCCATCAAAGAATTCTAAGATATAATACTTTTTCTTCAGGTAGTCCTTTTTTATATAATTCTGCTGCTTGAACAAAGCTATTTTTCTGTCTGGAAATATGTGTTTACAATAACTGCAGCACTATTATGTGGTCCAAATCATTTTTTTCCTTTTATGTATGTAAATTTGGGCAATTCTGCTAAACTTATCAAGAGCAAATGATACACAGTATATATATAAAAATGTCTTTTTTAAAAATATGTATCATCCATTCACCTAGAGAGCCAGGTTCTTAATATTAATTATGACATCAAGTTATATTTTAAATATTACTGCATTCTTATGATTTCTGCTGTATGGCTGCATTTTTAATCTTCATAGCATGCATGCAGTTTAGAAATGTTCTTATCATCTTACAGCTCAGCTTACTACACTTTCTACATAGATCATGAACATTTCCTATAAGACCAAATGTTTAAGGTATCCTCTCACCTGTCTTGGTGTATGAAAAGGAAGCATTGCAGATATGTCTCTCCATCTGTAATGTTATAGATACTCTTCCAGCCTACTTACAACCCAAAGAATTGTTGTACCAGTGAAGCAAGAGCAAAACATGCAAGTGATGTGATGTGATGTTGCAGGGTCAAGCTCCGGAGTGGGAGTTGGACTTCCTCTTCCCAGCCTCGAGAGACACAGAGCATTGCTAAGGTATCTGGCAAATCTCTAGGGATAAGGTTCAGAGTTTGTCACTACAAATCACCCTCTGCTAAGCAATTTGTGCTAGCAGCACAGAACAGCTGTTAAACAAAGGAGTCCTGGACTTTCCCTTTAACCAAAGGCATGGCAGTTGCTGCTGAGGAGAAATGCTTGGGAGATGAAAGCAAAGCAAACATGCCGAAGTTGAGAGGGGAGCCAGAAACTCTTTCAACATTCCAGGAAGGTATGCGGTGAAGAAGTCCCATTATCAAAAAGAAATGTTGGTGAAGATACCCAATTGTGTTCTCATTTTATATAACCCCAAATTAATGTGTAAGGTTTCTGTTTTTTATGCCCTGGGTTAGAAAAAGTAAGTTGCTCCTAAAGCATATTTTAGAAAATTCACAAGTCATATTTGTTTGGAAATAGTAAGCACTTGTGATGGGCCAAAATTGCTTCCAAGGTCAATTCATTTTTCTCTGGCTGCCTGAGAACAGATGTGGGTCTGAAGGAAAATAAAAGATGAGCAAACAGGTGCCTTTGGAGTGAAATCAGTGCACCCAGTGCATTTTGTTCGCCTCCTTCATCTATAAACAATTGCCAGCAGGGCTCAGGCTTGCTACACTGGGGAAGCAAAGCTGGGAATAGCTTCCATATGAGCACAAGAGAGATTCTTATTCCAAGCTATCCTTAATTTTCTTTCCCATTAATTTCATTCAAACATTTCATATGCATATCAAGAACTCACAATCCCTCTCTGATCACTCCAAAAAATTGAAGTAAAGTTTTCTGCAGCACCAAGCTTTTCTTTTTCAACTGAGAATAAGTCCCAGGATTCATTTTAAATATTGTAGATAACCTGGGTTAAGTAAAGGAGGCTGGGGGCCATGTGCATACTTTAGCCAAAACAATCCTCTATTTCAGGAGTGTACAACCTGAGGCCTCAGGACTACATGTGGCTTCTGAAAGCCTGGGGGCCAATCCCCAGAGTCCCTCTAAAAGTTGTTACTAAATTTAATTTTAGCATGACAGAAGGAGAAAGACATGGGGACCTTTCATCATTTTAAATCAACATTCCATTAACATATTAAATGCATTTTTTGTCCAAGTCCTGCCAACTTTTTGGATTGTTCCCCCTGGCATATCATGAAAAGCCAAGGATAGTCTTCAGGCCAAAAATGTTTTCACATAGTGTTCTATTTGAAAGGTTATCCAAAGAGTCATCTATTTGAAGGTGCCTTCTGCTTAAGATATATAAGGCTAGACAGCGGCAGAAGCCTTGAACTTGACCATCAAGAGGTTTTGGACAGAAAACTAAGGTATAGGTAATCTCATCACAATTTTTTCATGGATGGCAAGATGCACTGAATTTCTATTACTCTAAATCTCTCTCACTCGTGGCATGTATAGTTCTATGCATGCCTGTATCCTCTTTTAGTCCCCTTTTTCAGTAAAAAAAAAAGTCAGCTGAGATGTAAACAAGTCTGTGCAATGTGATAGACTAAATAGTTTTATGTAGAAGATCCTTCCAAGCCTAGACGGAATGCTGTGTTGTTACCATTTTGGCTAAAGCTCCACCATTTTTGCTGTTTTAATTGTTTTGCACTGAACTCACCTCATTTACTAACTAGATGCCTGCAAACAGGAGCTGAGGGCAAGCAAATGATACCAATGATACAAGTGGGGGGTAAAACAACTTTCAAGAGCAGATTCCTGAGATTCATCTGGTCATAGTGACAAAAGCACCAGAACATAAGGAGAGACCTAAACAGACATACCAACAACAAAAAAGCAGCTTCTCCAAATATTCCCTTTATTAGTCTCTATGGAATTTTAAAGTCTTTAATTTTTTTAAGGGTGATTGATAATATATTGAAAAGATCTTTAACTTGTGGAGGACCACAAGTTTGCACATAAATAATGGAATGGTAATAATAAGAGCGAGATTCTGGAGGAGGTGGGTCTTCTTACCCAGCCTATGCATAATTTTTAATCACTTGAAAAAAAAAACACATCAGGATAGGGTTGTTATATATTTTTTACACTAATATCCTATATAATTAACTGGCTTTACAATGTAGCATTATTTTTATAGATGCCATTTACATAGCTGTATTTTACTATTCAGAATATGGCACATTCGTTGTAAGGTAATCTGCCTCTTTCTCAGTTAACATTTCCTTGCCCTAAACTATGCCCACCAAATTTACACTTCAAAAGACTCTTACTGTAGGTAATCTAAAATTTACATTCATTTGGATTATATTCCCACATCCATTAAAAAAAACAATTATTTGGTATCTAATATACAAAATACATGCTTCTTAGTTTTAAATGTATTTACGTCGCAATAATTCCACTTCATTATTCAACTGATTTTGCTTGCTGTTTTTATTGTTCACAATTATTATTGTGCCCTACATTGTTCTAAAATTCTAAACATATTCTTGTTGATAATTTAAACAGTTAAGTTGATCATTTTAAAAAAAAACTGCTGAAGAATTGAGTTCTTAGAAGGAGCTTGCTTTAATCTAAATGGCAATAACTTTTTCTATTTGTTTTCATTTTAATAAATAATAGTGTTGTACATGGAATCTTGATAACATGATGAACATGAGCTGAAAATACCAGGATATATACAGTAAAAGTAGTGGTAAGATTCTATAGGCCGTTTCCTGAATATTGGTTTCCTGAAGAGTTAGACATGACACATGTGAAATACATGACTATATGAGTCAATCTACATTTTAATATTTTTGTTGCTGTTTTTTTTAATACAGTATTCTCAGGAGACTCAGTTATGGATGACTTAAAATATTATGTAGCTCAGTAGTTACCGTATCAGTGATAGCTTTTAATATAATGTAATATTAAATACTAAGTATGATAATGATTTTGGAGTCCTGAAAATCTTAACTTCATGATTCAGGATTGAAAGATAAAAGGGATAAAAGTATTGTTCATTAAGCTTTTATACAGAAGTACACAGTTAATGGGGCATGGTGGCTCAGTGGGTAAGACGCCAGGCTTGTCGATCAGAAGATCGCAAGTTCGGAGGTTCGAATCCCTAGCCCCGCATGACGGAGTGAGCTCCTGCGCTAGCCCCAGCTCTTGCCAACCTAGCAATTCGAAAGCATGCGAATGCAAGTAGATTAATAGGTACCACTTCGGTGGGTAGGTAACAGCGTTCCGCGCACGTCATGCCGGCCACATGACCGTGGAAGCGTCTTTGGACAACACTGGCTCTTCGGCTAACAAACGACGGTGAGCACCAGTCCCTAGAGTCGGACACGACTGCACAAATGTGCAGGGGGACCTTTACCTTTTACACAGTAAATATACACATACACAGGTGGGACAAAGGGGGAAGTGATACAGTATTGTGATGCCAACTCAGTCCCTTACGTATCTGCAACAAACACCACAATGCAAGTACAAATGGGCAGAGCTTGCCTCATGATATACAACAAATGTTTACTTATTTGAGTTAGGAATGTACTCCTATAACAGTAATACAATAACAGTAATATTATCAGAATCATTTGTTGCCCACAATTTTTATAATCAGGAATCTTGTTCTCTTAAAAATTTAAGTCTATCTGAGTATGGCCAAATGAGTGGGTGGTTGAAGATCCATTGCAGTGGGTCACTTTCTGAAAGAGTATTTGTCTCCTCCCTTGCTACAAGTGTGCAAGCCTTTTGGCTCATCTGAGATACAGTGTGAAGGACATGGGACAAACAAAAAATATTCTATACCTAATTGTATTTCTTTAATGAGATTTAAGAAATAATAATTCTTAACAATTATAGGCAGAAATTGTGAGAAAACATGAGGAGGTTACAAGTGGAACATGATGACATCTGAACTTCTTCACAAATCCCATGATGCAAGGATGCTGCATAACAAAAGTCTGGCTCAATTGGAAAACAGATGTTCAGCTTTTCTCTGTTCTAAAACCTGCAGTGTCCTTTTCTTCCTTCCTCTATTCCCCAGTGGCTCTTCCTCTTCCCTCTCATTGCCCCTTGCAGAAGCTGGCCTCATTTTAATTGGAAAAAAATCTCACAAAGTAAAAGTGACAGGGAGCTGAGATAAGAGCATTGAGGTGGCCTGAGGACAGATCTATCCCTTTCTCAGAACCTTGATCTTCCTTCCTTCCTTCCTTCCTTCCTTCCTTCCTTCCTTCCTTCCTTCCTTCCTTCCTTCCTTCCTTCCTTCCTTCCTTCTTGAATAAATGTCCCTTTAAAATTATGTATTGCTATTTTAGGCTTGATTAGCTGGCCAGTGCAGCAACAGACCCAACCATTTCTAGAAGTTGTATGGAGAACCCCCTGGACCAGTAACTCCAGACTGTGCACATAACTGTGCCAGAGCCATAGAAACAGTATAAAAATATGCAGAGGCATGGAAATGAGAAAGAAGGAGCCATAATTGGGACTCTTCAAAAAGATAAGTAAGAAGCAAGACTTATTACAGAACAAACACATATAGAATCTGAATCCCATTGCTTCTGCAGAAAGGTAGAAAAATTGGGGAGAGAGATATAAACCAGGTTAGGCACTCATCTGGCATTTATTTCCACAGGTACTTGACTGATTTACCGCAGCTGGAGATTCTGGTTCATATTGATTTAGCTTATAAATTGAAAAATATCCAAAAGGCCTGTGTGATTTTTGCTGTTATAAGAACACGGATAGGTCCTGTCCAATAATCCATCAAGACCATGGTGGCTACTATTACACTACTGTAATATGACTTCCATTCAAAACAACTGCCCTAATTTAAATATAATTTAATGAAGCAAAGAAAAGTTATATTTTGATTTTTAAAAAAAAAAAAAAAAAAGAAGCACAATGTTGACAAACCTCAAATTGTTTTACTAAATAGAGGCTTCCTGCTTCTGGAGAGGAGGGGAAATGAATAGGTTAATTAATATATTCCTATTATATTATAACATCTGACTCTCTCTCTCTCTCTCTTCCCCCCCCCCCCCCATAAATACTTGTCAGGTTTATGATTTTCTACTCATTGGCTAGGAATTGTGTTGCATGAGCTCAGATTGTGGGTGCTCATACCAAGTTTAATTTCACTCACAAGTAGAGTTGACAAAAGATCACAGCCACTAAGCCCTGGAATTACCCTAGATATTGCCCTCTGTGCTCTGCAAATGAAATCCTACAGAAGACCCTTTGGAAAAAAAGAACATGATGGTTAACACTCAGAAATCCATTTTGCACAGGGCAGCGTTTGTACACAGACAAGCCCTGAATGACAGGCCGAGCTGCCAGTTCTTCGATGAGAAAAGTCAGATGCTGAGCATTTCTCTCTCGCGCTTTCCTTCTCTGGCTTGGCCTTCCCTCCCCTCCCCTCCCCACAGCCTCCTTCCTCCCCCGCACATCATCCCATGCCCTTGATTGACTACCAGGTCAGATAAGAAATTAAGACAGTGAAATCAGAACCAGACCGCACCTGTCCCCAGTGCAGTTAGAAGAGAACTGAAATAAAGCACTTATGAAACTGCTGTGATCATAACCTTCAAAACCCTGAACTCTCCCCAGCTGTCTGCTTTCCCAAACCCAGATTGGAAATTTCTACAATGGGAACTCTGGCACTGAGAGACTAGCAATCTATTTCTAACAGAATGTTGTCATTTTGGGACCAGGTGAAGCATCTTGGCCAGCTAAAGGACAAACTTTAGCCTCAAAGCTGCTGAAAATAAGTCATGACTTCATTCGGCCAATTTAATGAGATGCATTCACTTCCAAAGGGCAATTTGTGTATGTAGATAGCACTTCTGATAGTAAAACAGTAGTAAGAAGGTAAAGTGAATGGCAGCGTATTAATACAACCCCGCTAGTCCTTTTGAGAATCCTTGAGATATATGATTGATTAAATAAAAGTACTGGATGGCATGGCTTAATTGAAGTCAGGGATCAGCTACAAATGTGCACTGTAAGCCCAATTAAGCCCTAGGACTGGTTTTAAACATAGCACATAAAGGAGTGAAAACAACAAGGGCACTTCTGAGCTAGCACAAAGTGTATCTCCACTGCTGCCATTCATAAGACAGCAAGTCATGCGGCATCACTCTGAGGCAGATTTAAGTTCATCCTCACCATTTTAGTGGGGAGGGGGGGGGACTACTGGATTATAAATCAATTTTTCTAAACATCAGACTGACATAATAGTCTTCCACTAAAGGATTTATATGGTTTTTGTCTCTATGCTAATAAAGGAGGTTTGCATTGTTCAAACACAAATATATGCTCCTAGCTACTACTGAAAATTCTCCTCACTCCCCCAAAATAGAACACACCATATAGAAGGCACATAACATTCAATCCGATATCTTTTGCCATTTTGCTTTCTCTGTACTAGAATGCTAATTTTTTATGAAGCGAAATTCCTGTCTTGTGTTTGACCATTGCATATAAATTATGCCATTTTTAGGTTTTACCAATACAGTCATACATACATAACAAATTTCTTTTCTTGACCATTTGTGGCTAAACTTTAAAGTGCCAGTTTGGTCTAGTGGTTAAGGCAACAGGCTAGAAACCAGGAGTCTGTGAGTTCTAGTCCTGCCTTAGGTATGAAAGCCGACTGGGTGACCCTGAGCCAATCACATTCTCTCAGCCCTAGGAAGGAGCCAATGGCAAACCAGGAGACTGAGAGTTCTAGTCCCGCCTTAGGCCTGAAAGCCGGCTGGGCGACCTTGGGCCAGTCCCTCCCTCTCAGCCCAACTCACCTCACAGGGTTGTTGTGGGGAAAATAGGAGGAGGAAGGAGTATTTGGTATGTTCGCCGCCTTGAGTTATTTATAAAAATAATAAAGGCGGGATAAAAATTAAATAAATAAACTTTTTATCCCTGCTTCTAGGAAGAGTACTACCCATGAACTCTTTACAGGTTTTCTAATACACAGTGTCATATTTCATTTTCCGGGTTAATACAAGCAGTTTAATGATTTGGTAAGATATAATTTGCTAGGATATAAAAATGTCACTTTTTAGGTTTTTCTAATAATTGGCCTTAACTATATGATTATCAAATGTAGGAAGTACCCAAAATATTCATTACAGCTGTAATTTGGCAAGTTTTAGCATTTCCATGTTTGAATGTCTATGTTTCATAAACTGATCTTTCATTCAACAACTATAGATCCCCATTATAGGAACTGCATCGTCTTCAAATGCCAGAGGATGGGTCAAGAATTACCAGAATCTTGCATCCCCATTGCTGCTTCATTTGCTCTGAACATAAAGCCAAAGTTCCAGGTTGCTTGTTTGAGAACTTTCTAGGAATCATTGTATCTTGAACTGCATGTGTGCCCCATTTTATGTGGGAAAGGACACCATAACTAGGAACATAAACAGATTAACACATAGAAAGACAGATATTTGTCCATTATCCAGGAGCCAATTTATATCTTGAGTTTTACCCAGAAATGAATACACAAACCATGCAGCTCTTGCAGGATCACAGTTATATGATCCCTGACAACTGTTTCTTCCAGCATTCTGACAACTGTATTTTGAACTGGTTGCAGTTTCCAAATTTAATAATAATAATAATAATAATAATAATAATAATAATAATAATTTGTGTTGGCTGCCCACTCCAGTAGACTCTAGACAGCTTACAAAATCTAAATAAGCGATTAAAAATATAAAACAGACAGCCCAAACAAAAAGCAGCCATAACAATAAAACATGTCAGGGGCCCCACAAACACATTAACCCAGGCCTGGGAACAGAGCCAGGCCTTAAGGGCTTTCCAGAACCGCAGGAGAGTGTGTGCTGCCCCTATCTCTGGGAGCATGCTGTTCCAAAGGGAGAGAGAAAGTGTGCTTCCTTGGTCCCACAAAATAACAATGTTCAATTGAGGAGACCTGGAGCTCACCCACTCTGTCTGAATGTACCGGGTGGGTAGAAACAATTGGAGAAAGGTGGTCCCACAAGTAACAAGGCCCTATGCCATGAAGGGCTTTATAGGTAACAATCAGCACCTTGAATTGCACCTGGAAGCCTATTGGAAACTAATGCAGCTCGCATAGCAGCAGCGAGACATGGGCATAACAAAAATTGCTCATTACTGCTTGCTGCATTTTGAACCAGCTGCAACTTCCAGATGGTCTTTAAGAGCAGCCTTTATGTAGAACGCATTGCAATAGTCAACTTGTGAGGTGACCAGGGTATGGTGATAATCTGAAGGGCCTCCTGGTTGAAAAAAAGGGTGCAATTAGTGCACAATATGAACCTGTTCAAAGGGACTGTCTTGAACCTGTCTTCAAGGACATCCCTACATAAGCGCATCACAGAAATCCTAACAAAGATTACCAAGCAATGGGTCACTATGATTAGGCAATCTCTATGTGGCTCAGCGGGTACGACGCCAGGCTTGTCGATCAGAAGATCTCAAGTTCGGAGGTTCAAATCCCTAGTCCTGCGTTACAGAGTGAGCTCCCGCACTCGCCCCAGCTCTTGCCAACCTAGCAATTTGAAAGCATGCAAATGCAAGTAGATGAATAGTACCACTTCGGTGGGAAGGTAACAGCGTTCCGCATGCATCATGCCGGCCACATGACCATGGAAGCGTCTTCGGACAACACTGGCTCTTCGGCTAACAAACAGAGATGAGCTTCTGCCCCTAGAGTCAGACATGACTACACAAATGTGCAGGGGGAACCTTTACCTTTTTATTAGGAATAGCTATAGTTTGTGCACCAGTCAACCCTAAATAAATATGTCCTAGTGATATATTTAGACACAAACTACATACCTATTCCTTCAGGGAGAATACAATCTTATCCCCAAGATTTCACTCTCTTTTAAGGATGAAGTCTAAAGTTATCAGCAATCATCAACGTCTTTTGGGAGGGAATGGCACTAATTGTCCTGGACCAACTTACACTGGGGATCCCAATAAAAATATGGTTCAGTATTTAAAATAACCCAAGGCATCACTGTTGCTCATTCAAGACAGTACAACTAATAAAATATAATCCTAAGAGTTATTTCTCTATTCTGAGTTTCTCCAAACATTCTTCTTGAGTGGGTTATTGAATTCAATGGACAAAATGTTCTTCAAAAAAATATATTGTTAAATTATGTAGAAAGAAAAAGAACCTTTTGGGAATCTCAAACAACAAGGAAAAATACTGGTGAATCTCTTTTACATTAGAGGATATTATTCATTCATTCATTCATTCATTCATTCATTCATCCATCCATCCATCCATCCATCCATCCATCCAATTTTATCACCGCCCATCTCCCCCTGAGGAGGGACTCTTTACAACAAAAAACACAGTTAAAATGCAATACAATTATAAATACAATAAATATGAATATAAGCAGACAATAAAAATATAAAATATAATAAAATCCAGATGGCTGAAGGTTCTCTATCAGTCCGTGAGTATAATAAAGGGCTATTTTAGGGCCATTCAAGAGCCATTGGAAGACCTAGGAGAATCAATAGGATGAGTCTGTTTTTCTTCTGGCAAAAATCATCCATAAGCATGGTCAAGACTGTTTCTGTGTGAAACCTTAGTCTAAAATCAGCCTGAAATTAGGAATGCAGAAAAAAAGCCACTGTAGATTTCATTGGGAAATAAAATGGTGCCATTGCTCAAATGAAGCATTGCAACCATCGCCTTCCCTGTGCCGCTGACATACAGTTGGCCCCAGCTCTGCAGACCTTTAGGAACTGAGTCCCCAATTAATGAGTTATAGAAGATGTCAGTTCTGAGCACCATTTTATTGTCTTGGCATGTTTTAATACGATTTGTATTGGTTGACTATAGGTTTTCTTTTTCTTTTTTCCACCCAGAGACAAATGCTCTGAGTTGGGCAGCCATATAAATGCTTAAATAACGATTTGGTCAACTAAGAGAAGATAGCTTGCAAAATTCCTTTTAAAATTGTATACTGTGAATAGCTGTGTTTATAAAAGTATAAATTAAAGAAAACTATAAACAAAACTATTTCTGGAAATGTGCATGAGCCACCCAGTTTGGTTCAGGGGCTCATTTTAAATATCCCAATTTGGTACAGTTCCCTTCAGACATTGTCCAATCTGTGTTAATGAGTATGATTCAGAAAAAGAGAGGTCCCCTAGGCCCCTAGTCTGCCATGAGGAAGGTATAAATAGCTGTCACCATTTTGTTCTTCTACAAAATGGAATGAAATAGGAAGCAAACCAGAGCTTCACAAAAGGAAGAAATTTCATAACACTTGGTGCAGAAATTATTGAATTATATTTCTTTAAAATACATTTAAATACCTGACATTTTGTTGCTATAGGACAGACTAGTTCCTTCTATTGAGGAGGAGGAGGAGGAGGAGGAGGAGGAGGAGGAGGAGGAGGACGCACACAATTCAAATCTGACCCATTTTGACTGATAAATACTTATATCTCTCTCCTGGACTTTAGAAAAAACCTAAAGACCTGGTTATATCACCATGCTTGGGGAGGGGAGGGGAATAGCCAGTCTTGGGGTTGGCTGGCCCCTTAGATCTGCCGTGTCCAGCCTTATCGACTGATGGGATGAGATCTACCATTCCTGGATCGAACTGTATAAAATAAATAAATATATATATATATATATATATATATATATATATTGTTTATTATTAGTATTTATAGTTTTTATTGATTTTAAATTTTTGCTGTGAACCACCCAGGGTCCCTCCTTGTGGGGGAGATGGGCGGGATACAAATGTGATAAATAAATAAAAATAAATAAAATATCTAACTGAAATGGTGCTTAATGAGTTGGGTAAACAATGACAACCTGGTTATGCCAGCTACATATAGCTTCCCCATCTTTATTTTTGGTGGCCCTAAAGTTCCCCAAGATAGTGCCACTAAAATCTAATACCATATTAGAGGTATTGGTTTGAGGCAATGCATTTTCTATTTTTTTTAGAAAAAAAGGGTGAAAACAGATATATAAGGTTTTCTTAGCCTAAGAAACCTATTTCATCCTAAAGAAATTGTTAAGAAACCCTCCAAAATGGACAGAAATTTTGGTCCTGCTCTCTTTGGTGATGTACCAGATTTCTGCCATATCCTTATATACCCACAGCCTTCATAGTTTTTTTTTAATTGAGTGCTGCCCCTATCTTAAAAAAACACCTAATTTACCTTTCAATGGAACTCCAATTTATTTGCTATAAATAATTTAACGTTTATTTTAAAATTCCCTACAAACTTTAAAATTCCCTACCAAGATCAAAACCTTCAGACGTCATTTTACATTTGCTAAGTTATCCCTTTTTGCCTCGTCCATCCCCATCTACAATGCACAGTCCACAAACAGTAACTAAATCTTACCTATACATTAAACTTGTTTTTAACATATATACATTAAGAGTTTGTAGAGCCTGGATTCATACTTTGCAGGAATTTTGCCTCCCATCTGATGGAAGACTGATCTGGGAGCAAATAGACTTAAGCAATTCCATTTTTAAAATATCCTTTTGTACAGAACTATCTGTCACATAATTTAAACATATCCATAAGTTTACTGTCATGACACTATGGGATCTGTTTCAAATTTGAAGTAGAAAGCAACTATGATAAATTCTGGGGGTATATATGTGCGTGTTTTTCCTTTATATTTACAAAGTTTATGGCAACAGTCAAAAAATATGACTGGGGCAATAAAATGTTGCGATTGCTCAGGGTAATGGTATGTGTTTGAAATACAACCCATTTCTCTTCATTCCCTTCAGATAGCACTTGGCAACCTAGAAAGAAGTTTGTGTAGGCGTCCAATATTCTTTGTTGCATTCATGCAGTTGTACTACTTCTACATATAATCTTCCTTGAGACAACGTGTGTGTGTTTGTGTGTGTCTGTGTATCAGCTGATGTCTGGTTTATGTCACTTTATCACATTTTTCCCTCCAGTTTGGACCATTTTATGAAGTGTCATGAAGTCTAAAGAGCATTTAAACTTGTGTGTAACATTTTGAATTACCACCAACTTCTACTGCATGGAAAATATTTGGACTGGAGATAGGGTCAAGTCACAGAACCACTTTGCAGGGCTTATTTTCCATTTGATGGGCTTATTTTCCATCCATTTTTTGCCACAAATAGATGTAGTGAATGATCACCTGAGCCCTCAGATATCAATTTAGTGCATCACTGAAAATTCCATAGACAGGGGTAGCTATACAGAATGACAAAGACCCTGTCTTTGTATCACATCTCTTACAGATAGTTTCTTTATATCAGAAAATAGTATTTCATTTTCAAGAATATTCCAATTGCATCTTTAAATAAAAATTGCTTTACAGTTCATATTTTATTCCACTTCAACAATTATGCAGCACTCCAATATTTTTCTGTTACAGATGAGAAAATAAGGGTAAAAAATCTACATGCACCACTAATGCACATAGACAGGACCCTACAAAAGGTGGAGTAAAACATGAAAATTATTTAAAATTAATTAAAATATATTTTCCCTATGCCAGCTGACATAACTTTAAACTAAATAAAAGTATTCATTTAGTTTAGGCAAGCTGGTGGGAAAGTCATTTTCACTTTCCTTTCTTCTACCATCACTCTTCATCCATGTCATTTCCCCAAATTCCTCGGAAAAGAAGCCTTTGGATCCACAGCTAACAAGAGACTGCTTGGGAGGAATCTCATCCAAATGCATTTATTGTATCTGAATTCCAGAGGGTGAATAAGAGCATTGCAGGACTGCCAACCTGATCACTGGGCATCCCAAGCACTCAAGGGATATCATCAGGATCCATCAGTTTTTTTTCCCTTAACCTGTGGGCTTTCAGGTATTGCTGAATTACAAAACCCATCATTCTCAACATTTGCTCACCTCAGCTGGGACTGATGGTATTTGCAGTCTTAAAAGTATTAGAATCTCACTCTTGTTTTACTGGGAACTCATATACTGGTTCCTCTCAAATAAAGATATAGGTCAAATCAGAATTCACTCATGAGTTCTAAAATGAGATTGTCAAGAACTAGAAAACAATATATCAAATTTAAACAAAGGAACCTAAAGAACTTAAACAAAAGTATAAATACAGTTCTGACATTCTTATCAGCTTGATCACATTACTCTGAAACATGAGGCTCAACAATTAATTGGTACCTCTGACTCTAAAAACTTTTCGTGAAAGTTATATACAGAAATGTATCTTTATTCTATCAAGCTTGGTTCCATCTTCTATAATTGGTACAAACACTCCAAATCAGAGATATTTTTAAATATCTTTATCCATGATCAGTTAAAATGGAGAAACAATGAGCTATGGCCTGTCCTCTTTACACAATACTGATTAGTTTCAGGACATATAACACACTCTAAAAGGTGCGTAGCCACCCACATAGTTAAATTGTCCACCCTAGACAAGCATGTGAAACGTAAAGAAATATTATTTCTAGCTTCCTTTCAGCCATCATGAAGTGATATTTTAAATGTCAGCTAAGGTGTAAAACCTTTTCAAATGGTAAACTTCTGTATATAAGTTTACTTTAACACCTCTCACACATAATAATAATAATAATAATAATAATAATAATAATAATAATAATAGGTTAGTGGTAACATTCATCTTTTATAAATATCTTGGTTTTTTTAAAATTTAAATATATGCATACTGTGTCTCTGAAACTTAAATTATGAGATCTTTAAAGAAGAAATAAGGTAAATGTTCTGGAACCAATCTCTAAATATTGCAATGCAAAACTAAGCAGCGTGCTCAAATCAACTATATTTTAGAATTGTGTTGAAAGCAAGTCAAGATTAATGTTCAGCATCTCAGTAGTTTCCAAGTCATACTGGACTGCTTCGCTTGTTGGCTCCAATATAATTCTGAAAGTAACCCCAAGCTTTGCTTTTCTCTCCATTCCTGAAAGGTCAGAATGTGTCTCCTGTTTTCATCCCTGTGCAAAATGCAGCATAGATAACCTGTACAATAGGCAAAAAATGTGGCCACAAGTCCCACTCTCATTGGATTTGGCAATCTTTCAAAGGGAAGCCTTTCGGGGATTTACTGTTCAATGAATCACATTTTATAATACCTACCAGCTGGCAATACAAACAAACGTACACTGTGAGCCTACAGAAATAACAGCATAAAAAATTGGACCTATTATTAGAACTTTGTCAAAATGTAGGCAGAGGGAGGGGAACTCATTAAACCATCTCCTATTTTCATGCCAAATTCTAATTTAAGACTATCTTGTGATCAACTAAAGTTGCACTCATACTTATTAGCATGTGTTAAAACTCAATTAATTCAACAGGACTTACTTCTGAAATATATACTGTATGAACATGACTGGACTACACACTGCATATGCAACTTCATGTTAATTTTTATTTTTAGTAAGTTATAGGATATGTCTCCAGCAAAATTGGATCGCATGCTGTAGTTTGAGTTATTTAAATCAGATTTCTCAAATCTGATGTCCTACAAATTTGTTGGACTATAAATCCAACCTCATAGCCAGCATGCAAGTTTAATACATTATTGTTGGTCACACAGTCAGCCAGATGTTTAGACTGGGTTTGGCATTTTTGTCCACCTATTGAGTCCTCCCAAGGACCTGGGATAGGCAGATGTTGTTGTTTAATAATATTAAAGGTATTGTCGCAGGATGTAAGCTGTTCCAAATAAAGTTGCCTTTTGCAATTGACTGGTGATTTTGCCAATGCTGATGGTGTTCAAGTGGTGCTCCAGATGTTTTGGAGTTGCACCCAAGGCACCTATTACTATTGGTATTTGCTTTCTTTTGCCATAGTCTTTCTACTTCTACTTGCAGGTCTTTATATTTTGTGATTTTCTCCAGTTCTTTCTCTTATATTCTGCTGTCTCCAGGTATTGCAATGTCCACTTTCCAGACATTTTTGTCTTTCTTATCAAAAATGGTTAAGTCTGGGGTGTTGTGTGGCAGATGCTTGTCTGTTTGAATTCTAAAGTCCCAGAGCACTTTAGCTTCTTCATTTTCTATTACTATGTCTATTTTGTGGTCCCACCAGTTCTTTCTTGCAGGCAAGTGGTATTATTATTATTATTATTATTATTATTATTATTATTATTATTATTATTTTAACATATCTACAGAGAACTACATTGGGAAAGATTGATATAGAAGAGTCCCAAGATGATTTAGTCTCCCTGAATGTAGCTAAATTTTGCTATACAGTCTGCAAAATAAGGCAGACTTTGACTGCCCATTGATGACTCTACCAATTGCAAATATATTATTAAACTTTGCTCATTTCATTTAATGTATTTTGTATTTTAATGTATTGCATTTATAATTCTGGTCTGTGACTGTAATAAAGAATTGATTGAACTCTTTCTCTTGCATCTTAATATGGTATCCAGAGAACTATATATGTGTGAACTGATTATGCATGATAACTCCATTTTGGGAGAAAAATTCCATAAAGTACCTACAATATTGACAGTAAAATTACAGTGCCACTGTGTCTATCTACACTGGGCTTTCTGCCATATAGAAATAGAAGAAGCAACAGTGAAGTTTGGAAGCCTAAGTTTGGAAGCCTCTGCCATCAGTTCTATATGGATATGTCTATAACTTTGCAAAAATATAGCCCTTCTATAGTCTCTAAATGTACCAAAATATTAGCCACCCAGAGCAATTATTTTTGCCATCCTATAAATAAACTGGGCGGCGTGGTGGCATAACAGTTAAGACTACCAACTGTCGAACGAAAGGATGGCAGGTCAGCAGTTTGAGACCCGGAAGCACCGCGTAACGGGGTGAGCTCCCGTTCTTGCCCAGCTCCTGCCAACCTAGCAGTTTGAAAGCACGTAAAAATGCAAGTAGATAAATAGGTACCACTCCAGTGGGAAGGTAACAGCGTTCTGTGCGCCTTGGCATTTAGTCATGCTGGCCACATGACCACAAAAGCGTCTATGGACAACGCTGGCTCCCTCAGCCAAGAATCGGAGATGAGCGCCGCCCCCTAGAGCCGGATACAACTGGAAGGGGAAGCCTTACCTTACTTACTTATAAATAAACCATGTACAAAGCATTTTCCTGAGTAGCATAAAAGTTTCTCTGTTCAGTTTCCCAGTAAAACATAAAATTCAGCCTCACTGATTGCAGGAGAAAATGGCTTCTTTGTCACTGAAAATCCACAAATATGTAAGTCTTTTTCAGTAAATCTTTTTACTGTTTTGCAACAGACTGATATTCCTTTGATATTCATTTCATCTTCTCTTCAAAAAGTTACATTTATCAGTTCAACAGTATAATTTGTCACAATCAACTGGTTCTCAAGATTAGTGGTACTCAACCTTTAATAGCTGGAGAGCCACTTCAAAGTCAATTGCCATCAGAAAAAAGCTACAGAAATCATGGACTGATGTTCTGACATTTGCTCTGCAATGTTTGCATCAGGGGCACATTAATGCACAATGTTATACTGACACTTTTCAGGGTCAACAGGTATTAATACAATAGACAATAACAGTAACTCCATCTCTTTCCATCTTAACTTGATGATAAGGTGTGTTCTTCACCCAGCACCTAGTCAATTTGTGCTTATGTCATCCTTCAACCAAAGAGAAGCAAAAATTTCCTCCCTTCAGGTGGGAACACTAATTATTTTTAATTGCCATCTCAGGCCAAGGAAAAGGTAGATCAGAATCTACTGGTAGAACCAAAGGTCATTTGTAGTATGCCTGATTAACAATAGCAAAAGCTAACGTTTTTATTTCCTCTTCTTCTAAATTTTAAATCAAGAATGGAATGAATTTCTGTATAGTATATTCAGTTTTACTTCTGAAAATGATTTTCTGGATTTAGCATGTTCTTGGAATTACAATGTTCCATAAAGTCACATTCCATAAGTGGCATACAAGTAATTGTAATAAATAAATAATTCTAAATTTAGCTCCAGTTATTGGATCTTGGGATTCTAATTTAAAATAAGCTCCAGAAGATTACTGTTTCTCCATCTCTATCTTAGCACAGATAAAAAAAAACCTTCCATTTTGAAATATGGCATGAATAAAATGCTCTTCACAAATGCTCTAAATAGTATTGAGAGCCAGTTTGGCACACGGAACGCTGTTACCTTCCCACCGGAGTGGTACCTATTTATCTACTTGCATTTTTACGTGCTTTCAAACTGCTAGGTTGGCAGGAGCTGGGCAAGAACGGGAGCTCACCCCGTTACGCGGTGCTTCCGGGTCTCAAACTGCTGACCTGCCATCCTTTCGTTCGACAGTCGGTAGTCTTAACTGTTATGCCACCACGCCGCCCAGTTTAAGGCACCAGGCTAGAAACCAGGGTTGAGAATACAGCCTATCCAGGACGGAGCAGTGTTCACCCTGATGAATTGGGGGTGCTTCTGTATCTAGTATTGCTCCAGGAAAAGAAGGTCCGATGGAAGCTGTGAGCAGGAATCTATGCTGAGATTCAAATGAGTTACTCCTTGCACTTAATAAACTAAGGGTCTTAGAAGCAGACCTTCTAAGTTGTGATCCCATCTCTTTAGCAGAGTCTTCCCCTAGAAATCAGAATACTTTGCTGTCCCTTAGAAAAAACAGTAAAACAGTCTTATTTCAGAAGGACTCTGGATGTAATCAACTGCTCCTTTCAACCTTACAAGGAAGGTGCTTATGGTTGTAATTTTAGTATCCTTTTGTCTTGATATATTTTATTGAATTGTTGAAATGGATTTATGTGTATTATTATATTATACATACATGTTAGCCCTGTAAACTGCCTATAGGCATTTGAAACAGGGCAGTATATAGATGTAATAAATAAATAAAATTGATTTATGCTTTAATCATACCTGATTTAGCAAAAACATACCTAATTAGAAAAAAGAAGCAAATGGATTGCTTTCTAAACTGCCTAAAGTCATTTGAAACAAGACAGTATTCAGATGACATAATAAATAAATAAAATTGATTCATGTTTTAATCATACCTGATTTAGCAAAAAGCATATATGATTAGAAAAAATGTAGCAAACAGATTGCTTTCTAGTGTGCAGACTACCCTAATTTATACCAATTCTACTTACTGGTTCTAAACAGATTGGACACAGCATATCTGAAGCATTGCCGCCTACCATATAAATCTGCTAAAAATTTGCAATGGCCAACAGTGGAATTTCTGTATCCTACCACCAAGAGACATTTGGTTATCAATTTGGTTTGTTTTGACATGAGATTATTTTAAAGTTCTATAATGGCTTGATGATCTTGTGGGCAGAATAGTGATTTATCATAATTTGGACAAATATATTCATAAATAAAACCAAGCCCAAACTACGTAACCCCTATACAGTTATGCCCATTCACACTTTCAGATATGTCAGCCCATCAATCAGTATCTGTTGTACTCAGCAATTTATCACTCAGTTTTTCACAGCTGACCGTGCAGGCTGTGTCCACTGAAAATTGCTGTAATGGAGGTGACATCAAGTAATGTACAATCTGTCCTCGGAGCTTGATTAGTGATGGATGCTTTAAACATGGGTGTCATCTATCGCTGAAGTGAAAGTTCTTCAGGAGAATAAATTTAGAGGAAGAGTTAGTAAAAGAGGGAGAAATGGTCTCCTTTTATTTTGTTCAACCCACCCTCACCATGTCTTGTGGTAGTACTGGCAGCAAAGTTTCTTTTTGATAGCTGCAAGCCATTTTTTTCTTGAAGAACTCTCTCATTACATTGACATTACATTGGCCTGGTTTGAATGCATATGTCTTGATTTATTAAGCCAAGATATATGAGTCTTCTGTTTGCATGGTTCTTCTTCCTCTTTTGTGGCTATATCATGGCAAAATAATTAACTAATTAGCCAGACTTTACCACAACTTCCAAACTTGGGACTTTAAAATAAAGAAACTGAACCCTACTTCTAATAGTGAAAGTTTTCAATTATGTTGTACTAAAAAAAGGAGAAGGAAAAAGCAGCATGAGCAAGGAACATAGGAGAAAAATGTTTGGGTAGTACGTAACTGAACGCAAGCTTATTTAATTTTGAATGTTTAAGCATGTACATAAAAGAAAACTTAAGAATTCACACTTCTCTGAACTTTATAATGTAACTTGTAGTGTACTTGTGTGTATGCTTGTGTACATGTATCAATTTTTTTTTTCATTTTTTAAATTAAAAATCCAGGAAATGGAAAAATAAGAACAAGAACTTCATATTCTGAGAAACAACAGTTATACAACTTTCCTGAGCTCACATGCTATAATGGCTTTACAGCTTAGAGTTGCTCTGTAGTTTGTATTAGTCTTTCAGGTCAAACGTTGACTTCTGAAGGATCTGTCCAAGCAAACATTCAAGAGGTTCCGCTTCCCCAGTCACTTGATGGAGAAGCTTCTGAGGAAATTACAGTATGTTTAATACATCTGCACAAGGCATAGTGTGTCTTTCAATCTTCCACTCACTATTGCAATTGTGTAAGCAGACACTCATCAGGTCCGCCATCCATCTGCAATGACCTTCCACAGATATACAGTAGTGTACCTGGTGGATTTCCCCCTGATGGCCATAGGAAAGATTCTGTAGGATAAAGCAGAGGAAAGTATGGCAGGGAGGGAAAAAAGACAACGTGGAAGGGAGGTGTGCAGAAAGCAAAACCGGGCAAAAAAAGGAAACTAGAATGTGGGGGGCAATGAGATAGTTAAAGGAAAGGGGACAAGAAAAAGTTGATTGGTTTATAATGTACCATGCTTGGTGAAAAACTGAACTTCACCAGATTTTCTATACTTACATGGGAGAATCAGGGCTTTATGTCTATTAAGTTTCATCACATTCATGCATAGTTTATGACCAACAGAAGTTTCAGAAAATGAATGTAATCTCCCTTAGGCTTGTAATATAGGGACATGAAAAAGACCTGCAAAAAATGCTTATATTCATGGAAAACCTACAGAATACATTATATTGGGTGAAACTGCAAAAACTAAACACTGGGCAGCACTGAGAACAAAACTGTATGTTTAGAAAAATGCAGACAAAAATGCATGCACATTATAGTGCCAACTTTTCTTTAAAAAATCTTCTGGATTAACTAGGGAAAAGTGAGAAACTGAGAGAAATCAGAACTGGTAGGCTTACAGAAATGTATGAGCAAAAGGCTTGTGCACAACTTAGTGGAATAAATTGAGAAGTGGATGTCCAGTGGCTTTCAATTATTTTTATTTATTCTTTTCTGAGAGTTTTTAATTAACAATGTATTGATTATTTACATAGACTTTGTTCTGCCAGGTAACCAGACGTAAGATTCCATCCTAAAATTATATTAAGAGCTAGGATTAAAATTGAACTTTTTAAAAAAATAAAATAAAATTCCACCTAAGCCAATACCTTTCTACATAGCAATGAACCCCATTGTGTTCAAAGGGACTCACTATTAGGTACGTACGTAGGTACTGGATTTCAGAGTCCAAGTGCCTTGCATCTCTAAACACTGAGTCTAACCTATTTTTATTCTTTACACACAATATGTCTTTGTACATACAGCAGTTCATTTACATTCCTTGGAAAGTGGTAGGCACCATTGTTTCATCAGATGATATCAATACTTCTGCCCAGAACAGTTATTATGGGATGCTATAAAAAGCAAGTTGCTGCTGCCATCCTTTTTGTCTGTCAGCTTTATATCATATTTTAATATCTGTCAGTATGAAGGGGAAAGGACTATCAAAATTCCATCTATGATCTGTGCCTCAGCACGAACTGTAAAGCTTATAGGGTGGTGTATGGACGGAGGATTGCTGCTTGATGTACATGGTGCCCAGCAGTTTTGGCAAGGCCTTTGCATGCTGCAGACACAATTGATTGGTAGAAGTCTCTTTTGCTAAATATCCTAAAGGCAAACAGTGCAAGTCAGTCCAACTAATCAGTGTATCCTAGCAAGACTTACGTTTTATTGTTTGAGTTGCCCTTAACTACAGTATCATGGATTAGGCTATTGCTCTATGTAGCTCAGACTTGCCTGCTTTGACCATCTGCAGCTCTCCAATATCCTTCCCATTATGCTACCTGGAATCCCTTTTTTAAAAAAGCTGAAAAATTTGGGAAGCTCACTAAGGATTGTATACATACAAAAGATGTCTATCTCTTCAGTAAAAACACTGTTGGTCTCATAGCTGATGGATGCTAGTTATGTCGGGAAGTTTATGAAGTAGCGGGGTCTGTTCAAAGTAACAGGATCTGGCTATTGTCAGATGCAGGCCTCATGGCCAAATGCAACAGACAGAAGGAAGCAACTTAAGCATACAAGAACAGCCGTGATAGTCAGAGCAATCTTATTATAGCAACATTCTATGAATGTTTTCCCGTGTCTGAGTATCCAATAAACTCTTCCTATTCTCATATTATAGATATAGGTATCTAGAAAGAATGCTGTAAATGCAACCTCTAACTTCTAATTCATGTTTGCAAATAACTTTCTAGTATTTCCTGAACAGGATGAGAAAAGCACACACTGAGATGCCAATAATTCAACAATCTGACATTCCAGTCTAGCTTTCAGTGCTGTGACATATGGATGCAGCAAAGCACCTTAGAGCAAAATCTCTACCTTTATAATGATACAATCTTATGGTGTGGAATTTACTGCAAGCTGTTTTAAAAATTTAAATACTTGTAATGATACACATTAAATACTTAATGATAGTAACTAATAGTAGTGTTGCTAGTATTAGTAATTGCTGTTATTAGTAGTAATAATATTGAAAGATTCTTTAATATTACTGATGTCTCTTCACAACTTCAAGCAAGCTTGTACTATTAAAAAGTAACAACTTGAGATTTTCAGAGTCAAAAAGTAGCATATTATATGTCATCTAAAGGGAACAAATATGTAGACCAAGAACTCTCCAAAAATAGCAATTAGACTTGAAGACATATATAAAAAATGAACAGCTGATTTTTTTTTTTAAATTACTACTTGACTTTAAAATACTACAAATTCTTTTTCAGGTTTTCACAAAACTGAATATACTGTATATTGGTAGAAATAAATGTAAGACTAATTAAGATGCAATCATAGCTTTTAAAAAAGCTGAGTTTATGAAAAACATTAACTATTGTGCTTTGTTGTGATTTCTTATACCTGAATGTTGTACACTGTTTTTATTAAAGACTGAGTAAAGACTGTAAATTTAACCATATCATTCCACTTTAGAGCTATGGAAAAAAATCTGGGTTTCTTCTCTATCAGCAAATAAAGATAAGAGTAGCATGCTAAAAACGCCAATTTTACTGCATGTTCTGAGAGGTGATAATACACTTTCCATAGCACACTCTTTTTCTCAATATCTAAAAAAAATCAATAAGAGCCCAAAATCATTTCCCCCAGAAAGTTCTACATTTGAAAATGTAATGAGCAAAGTAGTTACAAAATCTTGAAATAATTCTTTGCATCTGTAATATATAATTTGGTGGTGCAAATACTAGGCAATGAAGGAGTACTTACATATTGCAGTCACACAGGAATGCTCTAACTTCATGCTCCCCCCTCCCTCAAAATTTCTTGTCTGTGTTTGTATTGGACAAGGAAAGTAGAGCAGATGAAAAAGAAGTGAATAAGGAGCTAAGTGATGTCTCCCTTAGAGGTTATGCCAAAACTTTATAAAAATCTGATAAGGAATTACTGTTCGCTGAGCAATAATTCAACAATCCTCCACAATCAGTTTGTCCGACTTGGACATGGTATGGAAATAATTGGAGTAGAGTCTTTTTTAGCCACACATACAAATAGAGAAATTGTTTTATAGGTAGGGGCACTAGACAAGGTTGCCCAATTTCACCTCTCCTATTTATCTTGGTATTAGAAATTTTATTAGAAAATATAAGAAAAGATAACCTAATTGAAGGGATAAAAATAAAACAGGAAAATTATAAATTAAGAGCTTTTGCCGATGATGTGGTTATAACGTTACAAAATCCAGAAAATTCGATTAAACAATTGCTAAAGAAGATACATGGCTTTGGTGAATTGGCAGGGTTCAAAATAAATAATCAAAAAACGAAGATGATAAACTTAAATATGAATCAAAATAGTTTACAGAATATGGAACTGCTTACGGGATTTGCAAATGTTAAAAAACTAAGGTATTTGGGAGTGGATATAACATCAAATAATTCGGAGTTATTTAAGAATAATTATACAAAATTATGGAACAAAATAAAAAACGATCTACAACTTTGGACGAAATTACAAATATCTTTTTTGGGTAGAATATCTACAATAAAAATGAATATTCTCCCAAAGATTATTTTTTTATTTCAAACAATACCAATTGTCATAACGGATAAAACATTTCAAAATTGGCAGCGAGATTTGGCCAAATTTATTTGGCAAGGGAAAAAGCCAAGAATAAAATACAAATTTTTACAAGATATTAAAGAGAATGGGGGTTTTGATCTACCGAATTTAAAATTATATTATGATGCGAGTGTTCTTTGCTGGCTTAGAGATTGGATAAAACTGGATAATAGAAAATTACTTAACTTAGAAGGATATGATCTCAAATTTGGTTGGCATGGTTACCTCTGGTATAACAAGATTGAAGCAAATTTGGCATTTAAATATCATCCCATTAGGAAATCAATATTAAAAATTTGGCTTAAATATAAAAATACAATTTTACCAAATTTACCTCTGTGGATTTCGCCACAAGAAGCTTTTACATGGCATGGTAATTTAAATAAAGGGAATTGGTTAACGTATAAAGATTTATTAATATTTGAGGGATCAAACTATAAATTAAAATCAAGAGAAGATTTACTAAATGAAGGGTTTAATTGTAATTGGTTTTCTTATGCCCAGATTAAAGAACAGTTTAAAGTGGATAATAAAAACTTTAAATTTAAAGAAAATGTGACCAATTGGGACAGTGTGTTATAGAAAGATAAAGATCACCTAATTGCAAAAATATATAAAATATTAAGTCAAAACAACTCGATAAATCTGCCTAAAAAGAAATGCATGAGTATTTGGGAAGAGAATTTAGGTCATAACATTCAAATTGATATTTGGGAAAATATGTGGTTAAAAGACTTAAAATTTACATTGAATTACAATATGAAAGAAAATTTTTATAAAATGATGTATAGGTGGTATTTAACTCCTAACACATTGTCTAAAATGAATAACAGATTATCTAATAGATGTTGGAAATGTAAAAAAGAAGTGGGCACTTTTTTTCACCTTTGGTGGTCATGTCATAAAACCAAAAAATATTGGAATACAATACATCGGACAATATGTGAAATATTGGAAGAAGATTTAAGTAAAGAACCTGAGATGTACTTATTGGGATTTATAAAACCAGAGATAAATACGAAATATGGGAAATTATTATTCTATTTAATAATTCCGGCCAGAATTATATGGGCAAGACATTGGAAAGAGGAATGTTCACCTGCAATAGATGAATGGCTGTTAAAAACGATGGATTTAGCACAGATGGCTAAGTTAACGGATTTATTAAATGATATGAATATGGAAGAATTTAATTTATGTTGGGATCCATTTTACAGATTTATAGAAAAAACTCAAAAAATATAAATTGTAAATTATTGTATAAAAGATTTGTGAATGTTAAAAATTAATTATATATACTAAATCTATATAGAAAAAGTTCTAGAGAATAGTGGTGAGAAAGTAGGAAGTCCATTTTGTTTGTCTTGTTAGGTTTTTTTTTCTTCCTTTTTTTTGTAAAGAGAGGTAATGGGAAGTTAGAAAGTAGAGAAGGTAAGAGTAGGTAGAGGAAGGAAAGAAGGATGTGGTTAGAGAGATTAAGAAGGTGCCGAAAAGAAGAAGGAAGAAGAGGGAAGAAGGATAAGGAAGTTAGGGAAAGAGGGTAAAGATGTATTTTAATGAAACAAGAAATGTAATTATACAATGTATTGTGTTATGCAATGTATTGTGTTCTGTTTTATGTTTGTGGAATTTTTTCCTTTTTTTTCTGTGTTCTTTTTTTTTGTATGTGTATTTTAATGGTGTAAAGAATAAAGATTATTTTAAAATTTAAAAAAAACAAATAGAGAAATACTTACATAAAGAATGAAGTAATTGCCATTTCTTCTACACCTCTGGTCAACTGCTTCATTCAAAGCTATACCAACATACTAGATTGCATTTTTAAGATTTACTCCAAGAAAGATTTTCTCAAATAAATTAAAATAACTACAACCATTCTTCAAAGAGATCTACCGTATAATAAATGAATTGATGACCATCTATTATTTTAATGCAGCCTCCCAAGAATCATGGAAACATGGTGTTGGAAGAAGCCATTAGGCCAAATCCAATCTGCTGATCAGTGTAGGAATCCAAATTAAAGTATCTACAGAAGGGACTGTCCAGCTTCTGCTTGAAAATATCTGGCAAAGTGTTGCTCACCATCTGTAGAGAGTAAGGAAGATGGCCTTGATGAAGTTAGGCAGGAACCATTACCTTGGCAAAAGGAGCAGAACCATTTTTAAAGAGATAACATTTGGAAGTGGCTCAGGCACATACCTCCCTAATTTACTGAAGTATTAAAAAAATATTATAGCCAATCTCAGTAAAATAGCTTTAGCCTTCCTATGGAGTTGATTTTCTGGTCTGGCCTACCTAGTGGTGCTAACACCATCTCTGTGATTGGCTCCACTGAAGTTTTCTTAACAATCAACTGGAATCTGCCTACCTAAAACTTTAGAAGAGGTCTAATAAACTTAAATTAGCCAGTAGGAAATATTGGTCTTCAATTACTCAATTGCTTGTCAAAGTCTATGGGACAATCCAAAATATTGTGCTTCCTGAACAAAATAACTAAATTGCATCCTGCTTATCTCATATAGAGAAGATATCTGAACCAGCAGTTGATTTTTCCTTCACCACTGGCCATGAATGTCCTTCAGCACACCTGAAGACATAGGGCTACCTTAGCAACTGAAAGATCAGGCTGTGTAGCACATATAGCTCATTCTTCTAAGAATTGGAAATGTTCAGGAGGCTCAGAATGAAACAGTGGGTGCAGTCATTATTCCCTGCTAGTATCTGTAACAGTTACACAAATGTAATTTCAACAGTATTTCAGTGTAACTTATTGTTTATAAATGGAAGACACAAAGACAAATTGTCAAACATAAAATAGTATATGATTCCTGTGTGAGAGCCTAATTTCCATATCTGAATTTCTATACAAAAGAGAGACTTTTAAATGATGGAATTCTTGACATTTACAAATAAAAGCAGCTGGCTATAACAACTTGCTCAAATTAATCAATTTTCCAATATACCTTGGCATGCCTGTCAAGAATTCATTGATGCAGGTTTGTAACAAGCAGCTATCTCAAATGGAACACTGCTCATTGTCCTTATATGGAAGTCTGACAGTTCCCTTGATTAAAATGAAGAGACTTTATTATGAGTATTAAGCACTGCTTTATGAGTTATGTAAAGTTTGTGATTTTTTTTTCATTTATGCCTTAGAACCTTAACATCATTGTCTCACTTATGCATAATCCATCAGCCCAGGTGACAAATAGTTTTCTATATTTACCCACTAGGAATATACAAGGGGTGCACTGGAGAAGCAGCTGAAACTACAAACGCTCCTGTCAATCAAACTGGCTGGCAGAGGACCATATTTCTTGTCACCAAGAGGCTTAAAGAAAAGAATCTGTGCCTAATTCTCTTAAACCTTGCAGGTCAAAAGGTTTTAAAATTATTTTTGACACCATTTCTTTGCTTTGTCAACAGGCCTGAGTACTTTTTAGCATGTAAGGGATATCAAAAAGCTGCACATTGAACTAGTTTAATATTAACAATGTATTAGGTTAATGTCTACTGGTAGCTGTACTACAGTTTGTATAGTTACATACTATTCTGAAGTCAATTAGGGGGAGGGAACCAGGAGGGAAACATCACTTATTACTTGGAAAAAACTACTCAGAAATACAGCTCTGGGGAACAAAAATATGGTGGGCCAACCAAAGATATATAGATCAGCAATACCCATCAAGAAAATAGCAGCTTTTTATTCACAACATTTCCTTCCTTGAGCCCACTGAACGGAGAAGAAGAACCAAAATCGGTAAAAATAAATGTATTAGTCTGCTTGAGGAGCTTTGAAAGCCTATAGCAGAGGTCACAGCATCACAGATAAGTCATGCTTCAAAAATAACCAAACCCTCTATCATGAGTGGGCAAATTCCCATATTTACTGGCAAAGCGTAGGGCTCAAATGCAGAACCAAATGGAGGGCTTTCAACCATCCCTGTGGTCATCCCATTTCTGTTAATGCACTTACACAGCTTATTCAGTCATGGAGGATTATTGTATAGCATGTCTTTGGCTGCCTGTGGGTGGCATCATTATGCAGAACCCATATAACCCGTCGTATGTGCTCTGTGCTGGATTTAAGCACAGGAAGGCGTGCGGAGTTGGATCTCATATCCTGAAATCCCAAACCTCTGACTTCAAGGCCATTCTGCTTTGCTTGCAATTGCTGAGGGTATTCACACTGAAGAATTTCACAGAAGTGAGTTGTGGAGGGTTAGTCTAACCATACAGCAGTCACTTTGGGCAGAGGTCTTCCAGAAGCCTTGCCCGACTTATAGCTATTCCTGTAGGTGTGTATTAAAGAAGAAATGTTATTTTTTAAAAAAGAAACCTCAGCCTACTATACTGCATACAACCACCACAGCCAATGTCAGCAACCAGCACCATAGACAGCTGCTGGAGCCTAAGCAGCCTACTCTAGTCCTTTAGTGCCAGGGTTTGTCTATATCTCATTAGAGCTGATGGCTGCTTTAGCCTTCCAGTTTGCCTTTTCACTCAATCATACCCTTAGCTGGCAGTACTCACTAGGACTCAGGAGATGCTCATTATTTTAAATTTCACTTAATACCTTGGAGCATTTGATGAATTTCGTTTAATACCTTGGAGCACTTGATGTCACTCCAGGCTACTGTAGGAAACTAACATAGCATCCAGTTTGTCATATCACTTGCCTCCACCATAGACTTCCAGGTGCCCCACATGAAATTCAGAACCATACATGGAATGCAAAGGCTCTCGGTGTGCCCAAATGTGTCACCGACCCAACACACAACGGTTGAATGCAGCCCTCTAACTCAAAAATATTATACTTCCTAAATATAAGGTTTATAAATTATGTAAGGGGTATTGGATTATAATTATTTGCCTATTTTTTTCTCGAAAACCATAGACTTTTCTAGAACTCTCAGTGTGAATTCCAGGGCTTGGATCAAAAGAATCTGTGACTCAGGTTCAAGCTGCTTGATGACATCAGCTAACTTCAAGCCCAGCTATTATGTCTGGGTTGTAGAGAATAATTTTAGATAAAGCATCCCCAACAAGCCCACCAGAATATTTCACTTTCCTACCAGTCTACCCTTTGAATATATTTTGTATTGGAAATTATTTTTAAAACCTCCTTAGCATCAGACATTTATATATTTATGCAATATTTATATATTATCTTTTATCAACTGGCTCTAATGCAAGTTACAACATCCAAGCAGCTAAATTGCAATATATCACACTCATTAAAATAATAAAATAGCAGAATAGTGTTGCAATAGAAATTATTATATTAACTGCATGGTGCAATGTATGTCTCCTCAGAAATATGTTTGCTGAATATAGTTAAATTTGGTTACTCATATGTTTTCTCAACATTCAGATTTTGATAGCATTGGTAATAGTATTAATATTAACCTGCCTAAAATTTTCACTGTTCAATATTGGGCTTGTAAAAATAAGAAGCCAAGAAGGAAATAACTGGTAACAATGCCCTAGTATAGATTTTGATTCCCCAACATAAATTATATTAAATATCATTGGCTTATATCAGTTTTGACAAAAACTGTTTTGAGTATGGGTATGTTTTTAATTTTGATTGAAAGCAACTGATTTATATGTGATGTTTCAGTCCTAGCTTTTCTGATGAAAACAGTCTATTAACATAGACACATTTTAACTAACGACCCCATCAAATTTGCTGTAAGAAGTACTAAGTAAGAAAACCATATGTTCAAGATGCCCATCCACCATATAGACTTTCATTGATTCACTCATATCACTTGTTTGGCATCATCTATGGATCACTCCAATGCAATGAACATGAACTTGAGCAAACTCCGGGAGACAGTGGAGGACAGGAAGGCCTGACGTGCTATGGTCCATGGGGTCACGAAGCATCAGACATGACTTAATGACTGAACAACAAAATGGATCACTCAGTGTGAACATTCTAACATCATATCATACATACAGTATTAGTGCTTATGCCCACCATGTATAATTATTATTATTAGATTTTTATCCCACTTTTTTATATTTGGTCAACTCAGGGCAGCGAACATACCTAATACTCCTGCCTCCTATTTTCCCCACAACAACAATCCTGTGAGGTGGGTTGGGCTGAGAGTGAGTGATTGGCCCAATACCCAGTCTAATTCACACAATTAAATTGACATAGTATGATACAGGATATAATAACCTTAGAAGCAAATGGTTATGAGAATTTAACCTAAAATGCGAAATTGGACATCCTCATTAACAACAAAGTCCAAAAAATGTAACATTACACAGACAGAAGTAAAAAAGCTTTCTAAACATACTGGACTACAACTCTCCAAATTTCCAATCAGCATGTCTAATTCACCCAGAGGGTTGTTGCAGTGCTGCAATCAGTAGTAATTTATTGTGAAGCTGGGAGTTCATATGACAGATTAATATGAAAAAGGCCATAATTATTGTTGATATAACTTGTGGTAACAGTATTACTAATTACTAGCATATATAAGGAAACAAATCAAGTTGACTTTTAAATAACTTTAGGTCTTGGGCCAACAGTCACATCATAATCAGCATCCTAATTTTTTTTCCATTTGGAATATGTGACGGATCTCGGAGGGGGAGGAGGGGGAGGCGCATTCCAGACCGATAAGCGTTCTCACAGCTTGGAAAGCCTTAGGGGGCTGGCTAAGAAAGTTAGGCTGGCCCCGCCTTAGAGTCCCAGTATTTTTCCCTTAGATCAGTTAGGGCACCTTCAGTCTGGCAAGATTCTGTATACGGCAAGAGCAATAAAGAAACTAGAGCTACAACTCCTGCTCGGCATGGTTCTTACCCGGATTCCCTGACAGAATATCTAGTTTCTGAATTCTACCTAAATGTGTTTATTAAACTTGTGTTGGATTTGGATGATCAGCACCTTCCCATAGCTAAATCTCATGACGCAGTTCATCGTCATAAAAAGAACACATAACATTTCCAACTGAATGGTACATGGATCCCTCGCATCCTCAGTTATAAATTGCCTTTGATTCTCTTTCCTTCCAACATTGAATTGTTATGCATGAAACCTTAATTAATTAGTTACCATTGTTTTGGCCCAAAATGCCTCCATTGCACTTTGCTTCATTTTTTTAAAAAAAATGTTGCATTCATTTACATGGCAATTACCTTGTCCTAAATTGGTTTCTTAATCAGTAAATTGATTTTAATAGATTTCCATGGGCATTGGGACAAATTGATTGAAATTCCCACCTGGAGGGATATAATGATCACTTATTAATTTTTGTTGTTTGTTTTCCTGCTGTTTATTTATTGTACACCACCCAGATTCACAGTTGTCTGAGTTGCATGGACATATACTGTAAATTTATTGAATGAAATAAATTAATAAAAATTAATAAAAATAAAAATTCATAGTTCTTACAGTTCTTATAATACTGATAGTACTTATTGGGACCAACCAAAATGTTACACAATCATTTCACTTTTAAAAATTAGATTTCATAGATTATATTGCAACTTCTGATAGAATAGTTTCAAATCAAATATATTTAACAACATTAACAATATAAATTGATCCTTAGTATATGCAGTTTAGATTTATGCATTGGTGCAGCAGTGTCAGTGCACCTAAATTCTGCCCAGCTCAGAAAGGAAGCTGCAATATGAAAAAATTAACCTTACAGTATATAAGCACATACTACTAATTACACTTAGGGTCACCAAAGAGGACTTTGTGAATTGGACTGTCCATCTGCTGCACCATGTACAGTATAATGTCTGAAGAAACAAGGGGTGAAGTGTTAGAAAGCTACAGGTTGAAAATCTGAATGAAGTCCCTTTGAAGTATTCCTGCCATTTTCTGCTAGCAGAATACTCTGTACATGTATATTTCTAAAACAGCAACAAGTGCCAAATGAAAAACATGATTCTGATTCTATTAGCATCAGTGAATTCAAGACAATTGCCAGCAATATAAGGCTTTTGCCTTCAAAAGATGCATCTGTTGCTGCAGCTGTTGCAACACAAGTTGGTACCATTTTGGTAGCCCAGTGCCACTTTTAATATTTTTCGAGCTGTAAGGACCTTAAAATGGTTAGGATCATGTCCCGGATGGGGGTGGAGTGGGTTTGGGGACAAAGGGTTTTTCTTTGGTTTTAAACTGTGATATGGCTATTTTAGGGATTGTACTATAATTTTCGTGTGCTTCCTATCTCAGAATAGCTAGGAACTTTGGTGTCAGTTTATGGTCAGAGAAAGTTATAAAGCTGCAAAAAAGAGACTGGGACAGCCGCTTTTGTGGACCCCTGCCTGAAGGGGCTGTGAAACATTTTATATAATTTATGTTAGACATTCCCAGAGTCTATTTAATGCTCACCATACATCTGAATTGTTTTTTGGGATAATTAAAATTAATGCATCACTACAATATTTGAATGATGACTTGAAAGAATATCCTTTGAAATCCAAGGCTCTGTACTGGCCTCAGTGAAGCAGTGAAATGAATCAGCAAGAAACAGCTATACTGGGAAGTTTCAGAGAAACTCCCAGATAGGAAGTTTTCAAGGTAATGCTCAGGTAGTCACAATCTCCGATTGTGTTGAAGGCTGGGATTGCATATTGCCTAAGCATAAAGTAGCTTGTTTGGTTTGCACTTAGCATCTAGTGGAAATCCAGCCACTGTGGTTGGATTTAAACCATTTAACCATTTAAACAATTTTTAAGGCTAAGGCTCTTGTTTGAATCCAGTAAATAATGGATTATTTATTGAGTTGTTTTGAATTAACAGTGGTAAGAATGAATATGTATATATTCTAAGATCTTTTGAGGGAGGGAGGGAGGGAGGGAGGGAGGGAGGAAGGAAGGAAGGAAGGAAGGAAGGAAGGAAGGAAGGAAGGAAGGAAGGAAGGAAGGACTAGATTTAAACAGTAAATGTATGTGATCAAGAAAATAGATTCCTGTTTCCCATATTTGAAATGCATACTCCAATAGATCATCAGCCAACATTTTTCAGAGACTAGTTCTCAGCTACATACTTTGGATGTTCTCTCCAAATTGGACACAGCAGCATTCAGAACATAGTGCTTAACCACATCTGTTACTGCATCTCAAACACAGACAGGGTAGGTACTCAACTGTTTTATGGAGACCATTTATGAACAACTATGCACAGACTAATCCAATTTGCCCACAATGATACATTAAGATCACTCACAGAATGTATTTTCCTCACTAATGGTTACAGACTGTCAGCAAAACAGGTACTTCTAAAAGGGCAAAATAATGACTTATGGTTGAAATAATCTGGAAAGTGCCAATTTTTAAAATACTGGAATTGAAACCATCTATTTTGGTTTCTCCCATGTCAAGCTATATGAATCTCTATGAATACACATAATTTTATTCTGGCTTGTTTTAAACAAGATCAAATGCTACTTTTAAAATACAAAAAGGATATAAGAACAGTTCAATATAATATCTTCCTTTTTCTTTGCAACATTCATTAGTAACTTAGATGTTGTTTTGGTGAAATGGATTATATTGCATTTGCTTTTTAAAAATAAATATTAACATCCATCATATGTACATATTTACATTATTATTAATATGTCAAATATTTTACAGTTGACATTATTCAAACATGGGTGAGATCACAACCATTCAAAACCACTGTTATAAATGTTAAATCAAAATAGTTTTGGATTTAACATTTATAGTTCAAATTTTGTAGTGTTTTTAGGTTTTAATATTATATTTAATGATGGAGGTCCACATACTTATCCATTTGCTTTTCCCACCTTAATACAAAAATATAATTAACCTTTTTGTGATTAGCTGCAAAATGAAATTATGTACAGTTTTTTTAATGTAATGATTCTATACTATTAAAAGAAGAAATGTAGAAGACCCTTGGATCCCCATCAATTGAAAAAAGTTCAACAGTAGGCTGACCATACGTCCCGTTCTGAACGGGACAGTCCCATTATTTTAACATTGTCCAACCATCCCATCAAAGTTAGAGTGCTTGTGTGCCCCGGCGCGCCTGCCTGCGTGCCAGCGCCTGCGTGCCAGCGTGTTAGGGTCCCGTTTTCGTCTCAAGGAAATATGGTCAGCCTATTCAACAGCCACCTAAAAAATAAGGGCTGTGATAGGTGATTCCCTGCTGAAAGGAACTAAGGTAGCACATTGTAGTAGACCCATATTGAGGTTATGGGAGATGTGTTGTGCTTCTATGCAACATGTGACAGAGATGCCATCCAGACTATTCAAACCACCAACTATACTTTCCTCTTGATTCAAATGGGGACAAATGACACAGCCAGAAAAGACCTTGAAAGAATCTCATGAGACTATGGGAAGGAAGGTAATGGAACTGGAAGCACAAATGGATTTTTCATCAGTCCTTACAGTTGAGGGTCATGGCACAAGAAGATAAAACAGGATCCTGGAAGTCAAGAACTGGCTATGTTGATGATGCTACAGAGAAGGATTTGGATTCTGTGATAATGACATGTTATGTTTATGAAGGTCTCCTAGGAAAAGTTGGGCTACATTTTACATAGACTGGTAAAGAAGTGTTTAGCAGGATTCTTGACAATCACATCAGGAGGGTGTTAAATTAGAACAAAAGGGAGTGGTGGCAAAAGTCCAGAACTGAATATACAGCTGAGGATGGCAGCCATGAAAGCAGTAAGCAAAGGGAAAATCTAGTGTCAGGGTGGGAGCTCCATGTTTCAGAGGAAGCTGCAACAAATCCCACAAGGTGCCTCCCCTCAAAGCCTCATATATTTCTACACCAGTGCAGAGAGTATGGGAAATAAATAAGGAAACTTCCTAACACCTGATGACAAATATGATAGAAAAGGCATCACTGAAACTTGGTGGAATGGTACTCAGAATTAGCACTTAGCACAAAAAGCTACAACTTATTGAAAAGGAAAGCCCAACAGAAAGGATGGGGATGTTTACATACAGCAGAAAAAAATCTACCTGAATAGTTCAAGAATTGGAGCATGGAAATATGTTGAAAGTATTTGGGTAAGAATAAAAGGAGAGAAAAATATAATGGTAGTTTATTATAGACTAGGCATGCATCAACCCTGACTGCTCATTGGAAGGACAGATGCTGAAGCTGAAGCTCAAATACTTTGGCCACCTAATGCGAAGAGAGGACTCACTGGAAAAGACCCTGATGCTGGGAAAGACTGAGGGCAAAAGGAGAAGGGGACGGCAGAGGATGAGATGGTTAGATAGCATCACCGATGTAACGAACATGAATTTGAGTAAACTCCGGGAGACAGTGGAGGACAGGAAGGCCTGGCGTGCTATGGTCCATGAGGTCACGAAGAGTCAGACACGACTAAACAACAACAAGGCATGCATAATATACATAATATAACATATAGGTCTTTCCGCATCAGACTGGTCTTTCAAAGAGGCATGTGGCAGTGAAAATGCAAGACTTCAATAATTCAGATATCTTCTGGAAGTAATTCTGCCAAGAGTCAGAGGTCCAACCAATTCTTGCCCTCTCATAATGACATCTTCATTTGTCAGGAAGTAGAAGGATGAAAAAGTCTGCTATGCTAGATCTAATCCCCACCACCAGGGTGGATTTGGATGAAGTGAAAGTGACTGGGAAATGCACAGCAAAAGTTCTGCAGAACCAGAACAGAAGCCAAATTTGGTTTGATTTGATTTATGTTCCAATTTATTTAAAGTTTAATTAAATTAGATACAGTGAATATAGTTACTGCTCATGATTTTCCCCTTGGTTCACTTAAAAATTACAACTTTTAGAATGATTTAAAAAGCTTTCCAAGAGCAAATTTAGTTCTGGAATATCAGGTTATGCACCTCAGATCTGAGCTATTATTTGAACATTTCTTGTTTCCAATAACAAATTAAGTATAACTGAATTTTTGGTAGGGATGGATTTCATACTAAACTATAGTTGTCTAAAATAGAAGGAAATTTTTCTAAACTTTTCCTCATGTCTGCAGTGGAGATCTTACAGCTAATCTCATTTGTAATTCTATATTATCTCTTAAGGAAACAAAGTCCTGAGATGTAGGAAGGCAGGAATGACTGTAGTATAAACAGTTATCAATATCCATATGAAAAGGTACTTTCATACATTATTGTGAATTTAAAACATTGTGATGTAAACCTATCGTGTCTTAAGATTTGAAATTTACATAATTGCAGCACTGAATTGTCAAGCATTGCTTATTAGCGTATGCCCTTCACAAGATCAGGACGCCCAATTCTCATTGTTTACTTTTCTTTCTGAAAAAGCAAATGCTTTTTATTATTTTTCATAATGACATTACATTTCAGTAAGATTGATTGATTGGTACTCAATTAGACTCTGCAGAAGGCAGCTATTTCTCAAGATTAATTCATTACAATCTAATGGAAATGTCATGTCCATCAAATTAGAGCTGAATCTTAAATTGGTTTTTTGTGGGGTGTTTTGCTTGTGTGTGTGTGTGTGTTTTGCTACTAACAAAATTTGTCTCACTAGAATATATCTGGTGATAGGTTATTCTATATATAAAATAAATTTTGTTTATGCTGAATATAAAATTCAATTTTACCTTCTAAATATGTGCTGTATGATTTTTCTGATATGTTTTAGGGATGGATAGATAAGGGATGGAGGCAGGGAGGGGTGAGTGGGTAGATAGGTAGATAATTTCTTATTATAAATGCAGAACTATGTTTTTGGTTTGGGGGGATTTTGCTTCTGAGAACATAATCAGTACCTATAGAAAGGCAATTATAGAGTTGACTACCAGGGTTTGTCTTCCCCCTTTGCCTCCACTTGTACTGATGTCTGTAGTGTGGAAAATACAGAACATCACATGTATTTAAAAATTATTAAGAGACTCCAGAGATTTACCCTCCTCAGGAGCATACACATTTATAAAAGAAAAAGAAAGAAGAAAATTGGAAAAACAGAAAGGGAGGGGATGAATTGGCCCACCTGAGGCTATTTGAGTTTACAGTGCCCTGGAGAAATGCAGGCCCGATTACCTGGCTGGTTAGAAATTTATTAATAGGCCAGCATACCCTGCAACACTTAGATCTATTTATCTAAATCTCTAGTTTATAGTTTAGATATAGTTTATATAGTTTATAGTTTATATATTTTATAGTTTATAGTTCACTGATGCTGAAGAAGCTGAAGTCGACCAGTTCTATGAAGACCTACAACACCTTCTAGAACTAACACCAAAAAAGATGTGCTAGGGGACTGGACTGCTAAAGTAGGAAGTCAAGAAATAACCGGAATAACAGGCAAGTTCAGCCTTGGAGTACAAAATGAAGCAAGGCAAAGGCTAAAAGAATTTTGTCAAAAGAACACGCTGGTCATAGCAAACACTCTTTTCCAACAACACAAGAGACGACTCTACACATGGACATCACCAGATGGTCAATACTGAAATCGGATTGATTATATAATTTGCAGCCAAAGATGGAGAAGCTGTATTTGTTGTTTATTCGTTCAGTCGTTTCCGACTCTTCGTGACTTCATGGACCAGTCCACGCCAGAGCTTTCTGTCGGCCGTCACCATCCCCAGCTCCCCAATGGTTGAGTCTGTCACCTCCAGAATATCATCCATCCATCTTGCCCTTGGTCGGCCCCTCTTCCTTTTGCCTTCCACTTTTCCTAGCATCAGCTTCTTCTCCAGGGTATCCTGTCTTCTCATTATGTGGCCAAAGTATTTCAGTTTTGCCTTTAATATCATTCCCTCAAGTGAGCAGTCTGGCTTGATTTCCTGGAGTATGGACTGGTTTGATCTTCTTGCAGTCCAAGGCACTCTCAGAATTTTCCTCCAACACCACAGTTCAAAAGCATCTATCTTCCTTCGCTCAGCCTTCCTTATGGTCCAGCTCTCACAGCCATAGGTTACTACAGGGAATACCATTGCTTTAACTATGCGGACCTTTGTTGTCAGTGTGATGTCTCTGCTCTTAACTATTTTATCAAGATTTGCCATTGCTCTCCTCCCAAGAAGTAGACGTCTTCTGATTTCCTGGCTGCAGTCAGCGTCTGCAGTAATCTTTGCGCCTAAAAATACAAAGTCTGTCACTGCCTCCACTTTTTCTCCCTCTATTTGCCAGTCATCAATCAAGCTCGTTGCCATAATCTTGGTTTTTTTGAGGTTTAACTGCAACCCAGCTTTTGCACTTTCTTCTTTCACCTTCGTCATAAGGCTCCTCAACTCCTCCTCGCTTTCAGCCATCAAAGTGGTATCATCTGCATATCTGAGATTGTTAATGTTTCTTCCAGCGATTTTAACTCCAGCCTTGGATTCATCAAGCCCAGCATGTCGCATGATGTGTTCTGCATACAGGTTGAATAGGTAGGGTGAGAGTATACAACCCTGCCGTACTCCTTTCCCAATCTTAAACCAGTCCGTTGTTCCGTGCTCTGTTCTTACCGTTGCTACTTGGTCGTTATACAGATTCCTCAGGAGGCAGACAAGATGACTTGGTATCCCCATACCACCAAGAACTTGCCACAATTTGTTATGATCCACACAGTCAAAGGCTTTAGAATAGTCAATAAAACAGAAATAGATGTTTTTCTGAAATTCCCTGGCTTTCTCCATTATCCAGCAGATATTGGCAATTTGGTCTCTAGTTCCTCTGCCTTTTCTAAACCCAGCTTGTACATCTGGCAATTCTCGCTCCATGAATTGCTGGAGTCTACCTTGCAAGATCTTGAGCATTACCTTACTGGCATGTGAAATAAGTGCCACTGTTCGATAGTTTGAACATTCTTTAGTGCTTCCTTTTTTTGGTATGGGGATATAAGTTGATTTTTTCCAATCTGATGGCCATTCTTGTGTTTTCCAAATTTGCTGGCATATGGCATGCATCACCTTGACAGCATCATCTTCCAAGATTTTAAATAGTTCAGCTGGGATACCGTCGTCTCCTGCTGCCTTGTTATTAGCAATGCTTCTTAAGGCCCATTCAACCTCACTCTTCAGGATGTCTGGCTCTAACTCACTGACCACACCGTCAAAGCTATCTCCAATATTATTATCCTTCCTATACAGATCTTCCGTATATTCTTGCCACCTTTTCTTGATCTCTTCTGCTTCTGTTAGGTCCTTACCATCTTTGTTTTTGATCATACCCATTTTTGCCTGGAATTTACCTCCGATGTTTCTAATTTTCTGGAAGAGGTCTCTTGTCCTTCCTATTCTATTGTCTTCTTCCACTTCCGCACATTGCTTGTTTAAAAATAATTCCTTATCTCTTCTGGCTAAACTCTGGAATTTTGCATTTAATTGGGCATATCTCCCCCTATCACTGTTGCCTTTTGCTTTCCTTCTTTCTTGGGCTACTTCCAGTGTTTCAGCAGACAGCCATCTTGCCTTCTTGGTTTTCTTTTTCTTTGGGACGTTTTTTGTTGCCGCCTCCTGAACAATGTTGCGAACTTCTGTCCATAGTTCTTCTGGGACCCTATCTACTAAATCTAGTCCCTTAAATCTATTCTTCACCTCCACTGCATATTCCTTAGGAATATTAGTGAGCTCATATCTAACTGATCTGTGGGTCTTCCCTATTCTCTTTAGTCTGATTCTAAATTTTGCAATAAGAAGTTCGTGATCTGAACTACAGTCAGCTCCAGGTCTTGTTTTTACCGACTGTATAGATGTCCGCCACCTTTGGCTGCAAAGGATGTAGTCAATCTGATTTCGGTGTCGACCATCTGGTGAAGTCCATGTATAAAGTCGTCTTTTAGGTTGTTGGAAGAGAGTGTTTGTTATGCACAGTGAGTTGTCTTGGCAAAATTCTATCAGCCTATGTCCTGCTTCATTTTGTTCTCCCAGACCATGCTTGCCTGTAATTCCAGGTGTCGTCTGACTACCCACCTTAGCATTCCAGTCTCCTGTAATGAAAATAACATCTCTGGTGTATTATCTAGTAGGTGCTGCAGATCCTCATAGAACTGATCTACTTCTGCTTCTTCAGCATCTGTGGTTGGGGCGTATATTTGGATCACTGTGATGTTAAATGGCTTACCCTGAATTCGAATTGAGATCATTCTATCGTTTTTTGGATTGTATCCAAGCACTGCTTTAGCCACTTTATTATTAATTATGAAGGCTACTCCATTTCTTCTGTGGTCCTCTTGTCCACAGTAGTAGATCTGGTGGTCATCTGATGTGAAGTGGCCCATTCCAGTCCATTTCAGTTCACTGACACCTAAAATGTCTATATTTAATCTTGACATCTCACCAATAACCACATCCAATTTGCCCTGGCTCATAGATCTTACATTCCAGGTTCCTATGGTGTGTTGATCTTTAGAACATCGGATTCGTCGTTCACCACCAGCACCGTCGGCCGCTAGCCGTCCTTTCGGCTTTGAGCTAGCTGCGTCATCACATCTGGGGCTAGTTGAACGTATCCTCTGTTCCTCCCCAGTAGCATTTTGACCATCTTCCGACCTGGGAGTCCCATCTTCCGATGGTATACCGACATATCTTTGGTTGTACTGATCCATTTAGTTTTCATGGCAAGAATACTGGGGTGGGTTGCCGTTACCTTCCCCAGGGATCGTATTTAGTCTGACCTCTCTGCCACGACCTTCCCGTCTTGGGTGTCCCTTCACGGTTTAGCTCATGGTTTCATTGAGGTGCTCAAGCTCCAGCACCATGACAAGGTAACGATCTCCTTTGCTGGAGGGAGAAGCTGTATGCAATCAGCAAAAACAAGACCTGGAGCTGACTGTGGCTCAGACCATGAGCTTCTTATCGCAAAATTTAGGCTTAAATTGAAGAACATAGGGAAAATGTTGGGGTTTGATAAACCCAGGAATTTACTTCTAGATATGAATTATACAGAGAGGCTTGATTGATACAGGGACATTCTCATTTCCCATTATTCCCATTTTACCTCGTGAAAGCTATATCGTTGATGGTGTATCATTTGTTACTTGTGGAAGTGATCTGTAAATACGTATGTATATAAAGTAAATAGGATATTTGATATAACATCTGTTTGGAGTCTATTTACTGCATAGTACGTGGATCACTGGTGCCTAGGAGAGAAGCAGGCCGCTCCATCTCCGCGCGCTCCCTCTGACAGGGTTACGGGCCCAGAGGCGGCAGAGACGCCATAGACGACGGAAGGCTTTGCACTGGCTGTGGATCGTGTGCAGTCTGTGAGCTGGAAGCTTTGGAAGCCTATCCAGGAGTCGTGTGGCTATTTGGAGTGATTTGGAGCTTTAACAGGTTCCATGCCTGTGTGTGCGTTTTTTCTCCTACGCTTGTTTTACAGCTGGAGGACATTCTGATAAGGTCTGTGTCTTTAATCATCGGTGTCTGCCCAGAAGGGGCTGAAGACAGATGAGCACAGCGAAGATGTTGCCGGCAGTCGGGGGAGGATTTCCTCTGGAAAGACTGAATGACAGTAATTATTCGTCATGGGCATATAAAATGGAAATGTATCTTCGGTGTGAAGGGCTTTGGAGGAGTGTACTTTGCCCTGAACCAGACCTGGAAGATGAAGAAGTTGCTCTAAAGGACGATAGAGCATTGGCAAGCATAATTTTATGTCTGGAAGATAGCCAATTGTTATGTTAGAGACTGTCAGTTAGCCTATAAGTGTTGGGAAGCTTTAAAGAATGTTTATCTAAGAAGCTCACCGTTATGTAAGGTTTTACTAACAAGAAAACTTTATCACGCTAGATTAGGGGTATCTGATAACATAAGGGATCACCTGCATTATATGACAGGGTTGTTCCAGGAGTTGGCTCAGAGAGATATGCCATTTACAGAAGCTAACAAAGTGTATATAATTCTCAGTTCTCTAAATGAAACGTGGGATACTTTGGCAATTAGCTTTGGTTCGTTATCTGAGGAAGATTTAACCATAAGATACTTATCTAGCAGGCTTTTAGAAGAAGAGCAAAGAAGGCAGCAGTGTTCTAACGTAATTAGGTCTAAGCAAAACAGTGTTTGTGTTAAGGAATGTTCTGATAACCAAAACAATGTATTATTTGTGAAGAGAAAATGTTTCTGCTGTGGGTCACAAAAGCATTTGTTGCGGGATTGTGATAAGAAACGGAAGCCGAAGGCTAAGCTGAAAATTTCCAAGCCAGGAGATGCTGCACAGCTGTCTTTAATTAGTTCAAGTGTAGAACAAGATTTAAAGGGACCATTTTTAATTGACAGTGGGGCTTGTCAGCACATAGGGAGTAACAGACAGATGTTTAAGAGTTTTAGGCAGGCTGATAAAGATCATGTTACTCTAGCTAATGGAAGCATTGCATCTGTCACTGGTAAGGGATTTGTATATGTACCAGGGTTAAATATTGAATTATCAATGTTGTGTGTACCTGAACTGGAGTACAATATAATTAGTGTGTCACAATTGGATAAACAGGGTTATACTGTACAGTTTGGTAATAATGAATGTATTGTCATGAAAGATAACAATGTTTGTGGCAAAGGTATTTTGCAAAACTGTCTTTATGAAATAGTTCAAACCAGGACAAGCAGCAACCATCATGGTGTAGCTACGATTAATAAGCCAACACATGATTCATGTGAGCACCTGTGGCACAGAAGGCTTGGGCATCCGAGTTTCAAAGTGATTGAAAAGATGTCAGAAGCAAGTTCTGGAATGGAAATGAAAAAGTGCCAAGTGTATTTGGATTGCACAGCTTGTAAGGTTGCAAAGTCAAAGGTGTTTCCTGTGAGCAAATTCAGTGATAGGAAGTCACATAAATGTTTTGAATTAGTTCACGCTGACTTAATTGGTCCATTACCAGCTTCAATAGGGGGTGCTAAATATGTTTTAGTCATTGTAGATGATTACACAAGATTTGGGTTCTGTTACCTATTGAAAGCTAAAAGTCAAACATTTGAAAAGTTTAGAAACCAGGTGCAGTTTGTGGAACGTAGGTATAGCACAAAGGTGTGTAGTTTACAAACTGACCGGGGTACAGAGTTTCTGAGTGGTAGTTTTCAGCAATGGCTCAGTAGAAGGGGCATTGTGCATAGGAGAACTAACCCACATAGTTCAGCTGAGAATGGCGTGGCTGAACGTAGGAATTTGGCATTGCAGACAGTGAAGGATTCACTCATTGCTGACTCAGGGTTATCAAGAGGATACTGGGGAGAGGCAATATTACCTGCTAATTATTTAATTAACAGGTTATGGAGTGTATCTGTAAACCAAACTCCATATTATATGTTATATGGCAAGAAGCCACCATTAGCTCATTTGAAGGTGTTTGGGTGCACTGCCTATGTTCACGTGCATAAGGAAGTATGTAGGAAAGGACAGGCAAAAGCACAGAAGCTGACGTTTGTGGGGTATGAGCCAGGGACCAAGGGATATAGGTTCACTGATGGCAGGAAAGTTGTTATTTCTAGATCAGCAAGTTTTAGTGAGCATAGCAATTGGCAGAGATTACACGGGAGCAGTGAGGTTTATCTTCCTAGTCAGGGACGTTTTGAGTTTTCAGAGCGGATAGAGGCCACTGATGTGATTAAGAAGGAAGAGGAATTAACTCCTAGTGTGCCAATGATGCAGGATGCTACAGTGTTGCGTAGATCTGAGAGAGTTAACAAGGGCATACCACCTCAGCGTTATACACCAGGTGATGTAAAAGTGTGTTTTATTGATTATGAACCTCGTAATTACAAGGACGTATTGAAGTTGCCACAACACGAGCAGAGTAGATAGAAAGCTGCTATGGATGTGGAAATGAAAGCCATTAATTCTCATAAGGTTTTCAAATCTACTAGGCTGCCTGAGGGGCATAGAGCAGTAGGCTGTAGATGGGTGTATAAGAAGAAAACCTTAGTGAATGGTGATATTCAGTATAAGGCTAGGTTGGTAGCACAAGGATTTTCCCAGATAAAGAATCAGACTTATGATGATGTTTTTGCACCAACGCTAAGAGGGGAGACATTTAGGTTTGCCTTAGCAATGGCAGCAGCTGGGAATTGTGTAGTACAGCATTATGATATCACAACAGCATATTTGCATGCTGATTTGAATGAAGAGATCTATATGATTGAAGCCCCAGGTTATGAATCAAAGACTGCAGGAAGGGTATACAAGTTGCAGAAAGCATTGTGTGGACTCAAGCAGTCGGCACGTTGCTGGAATCTTAGGTTAGATAAGGAATTACAAAGAATGGGATTCAAGTGTAGTATAGCTGACCCATGTCTGTATGTAAAGCAATGTGAAAACGATGAACAGATTTTGCTTTTGATTTTTGTAGACGATTTGTGTCTTATAGCGAAAGATCAAAGCAGGGTAATTGAATTTACTGAAAATCTGAAACAGCACTTTGATGTCAAAGATCTGGGAGAAATTAAGAATTACCTAGGCATGGGTATTCAGAAGGTTGATGGGGGTTATGTTCTAGAGCAGCGGAAGAAGATTGAAGCACTACTAAGAGAGAACAATATGGAACAGTGTAAAGAAGTTTCAACCCCGATGACAACAGAGTTTGTTAATACAGAGACTGGAGATGATGACCAACCTTCGTGTGATCATGTGATCAGTCAATAATTGGAAGTTATTTGTATTGTATTGTATTGATTTGCAATATTGTCCATCTGAGTGTAATGTAGCAGATGTGATGACAAAGCCTCTAAGCATAGAGAGACATAGGATGTGTATATCTCAAATGTGTATGTCTTCTATTCTGTACAATTGAATGTAATATCTATTGTAAATTGAAGGGGTGTTGGGGTTTGATAAACCCAGGAATTTACTTCTAGATATAAATTATACAGAGAGTCTTGATTTCTAGGTAAAAGGTGAAATATTCTGCACAGTCACCCAATTAGCAGCCATTGTTGTAGGAATGATGTGTCATGTGTGACTCATTCAACAGGTGCTTAGAGTTAGGTTGGGTGTGGTGAATAACGAGAGTGACCTATAATGTGATTGGTCAGGTTCACTATATATACAGGGACATTCTCATTTCCCATTATTCCCATTTTACCTCGTGAAAGCTGTATCGTTGATGGTGTATCATTTGTTACTTGTGGAAGTGATCTGTAAATACGTATGTATATAAAGTAAATAGGATATTTGATATAACTTCTGTTTGGAGTCTATTTACTGCATAGTACGTGGATCACTGGTGCCTAGGAGAGAAGCAGGCCGCTCCATCTCCATGCGCTCCCTCTGACTGAAAACCACTAGACCATTCAGGTATGACCTAAATCATATCCCTTATGAATATACAGTGGAAGTGAGGAATATATTTAAAGGATTAGATCTGGTAGATAGAGTGCCTGAAGAACTATGGATGGAGGTTCATAACATTGTACAGGAGGCAGCAACTAAAACCATCCCAAAGAAAAAGAAATGCAGGAAAGCAAAGTGGCTGACTAATGAGGCTTTACAAATAGCTGAGGAAAGAAGAAAAGCAAAAGGCAAGGGAGAAAGGGAAAGATATAACCAACTGAATGCAGATTTCCAGAGAATAGCAAGGAGAGATAAGAAGGCCTTCTTAAATGAACAATGCAAAAAAATCGAGGAAAACAATAGAATGGGGAAGACTAGAGATCTCTTCAAGAAAATAGGAGATATCAAGGGAACGTTTTCTGCAAAGATGGGCATGATAAAGGACAAAAAAGGCAGAGACCTAACAGAAGCAGAAGAGATTAAGAAGAAGTGGCAAGAATACACAGAAGAACTGTACAAGAAAGATCTTAATGTCCCTGATAAATTTGATGGTGTGGTCACTGACCTTGAGCCGGACATCCTAGAGAGTGAAGTCAAGTGGTCCTTAGGAAGCATTACTAACAACAAAGCTTGCTCCTTGGGAGGAAAGCTATGGCAAAACTAGACAGCATATTAAAAAGCAGAGACATCACCTTGCTGACAAAGGTCCGTATAATTAAAGCTATGGTTTTCCCAGTAGTAATGTATGGCTGTGAGAGTTGGACCATAAGGAAGGCTGAGCACTGAAGAATTGATGCTTTCGAACTGTGGTGCTGGAGAAGACTCTTAAGAGTCCCTTGGACTGCAAGGAGGTCAAACCAGTCAATCCTAAAGGAAATCAACCCTGACTGCTCATTGGAAGGACAGATACTGAAGCTGAAGCTCAAATACTTTGGCCACCTAATGCGAAGATGACTCACTGGAAAAGACCCTGATGCTGGGAAAGACTGAAGGCAAAAGGAGAAGGGGACGGCAGAGGATGAGATGGTTAGATAGCATCACCGATGTAATGAACATGAATTTGAGTAAACTCCGGGTGACAGTGGAGGACAGGAAGGCCTGGCGTGCTATGGTCCATGAGGTCATGAAGAGTCGGACATGACTAATTGACTGAACAACAACAACAACAACTAGTTTATAGCTCTTTTTTGTAAAATCTTTTTGAATTTTGCATTCTGACAAGGTTCTTTGTAGGTAGTTTACCAAAAAAATGAAATCTACCAAAAATAATCCAAAAAAAATATTCAAGTGAAAGAGGGTTGAAACTCTTTCCTGCCTGCCTGCCTGCCTTCCTTCTCTCTTCCTCCAGTCAGCAGAACACTTTCTCATCCATGAGTATTACTGCATGTCCTTTCCTTTCCTTTCCTTTCCTTTCCTTTCCTTTCCTTTCCTTTCCTTTCCTTTCCTTTCCTTTCACTCTTATCTTTTATCTTGCAATGATTTGGCTTTTTTTGCCTTTTTTTACTATAGCTTAAGCTATATACTTCCTAGCTTCCAGGGCTGAAACACAATTCTCAGTTGCCTCTCTACAACAAAACTTTAGCCAGTCATACACAAGGAGAGGATATGAAGTTCCCTTTTACCTGTGAACCATTGGCCCATCCAGCAAAGTCATAACAGCACAAAATTTCTAAATGTCCCCACTATAAGATATGTCTGAAAAAGGTTCACTCCCTCTATTTCCAAGGATGGAATCATAGGAAGCAGCCATGCATTGAATCAGAATATTAGTCCATCCAGTTGAGTTTTTTCTATTCTGAATTGCAGACAGCCTTTTTGATATAGTGGTTAAGGCACAAGACTAGCAACTGAGAGACTGAGTTCTAGCCCTGTATTAGCCACAGAAGCCAGCTGGGCGACCTTGGGCCAGTCATTAGCCCTCAGCCCTAGGCAATGGCATATAATTTCTGAAAATGTCAAGAAAACTGCAGGGACTTCTCCAGGCAGTCTTCAGAAGTCAATGTTAACTCAAAGGCATTTTTTAAAAAAACCCAAATAGTAGCTATTCCTCAGAGCTTCAGACAAGAGTCTTTCCCAGTTGGACCTAAAAATACTAAGGGTTGAAGGGCTGAACCTGGAAACTTCAGAATAAGTGCTCTTCTGCTAGGCTAAATTGCAATGCCTCAGTAATGTATTGGATTATTAATATTGCTGATTGATTAAGCTGCCTTTGATATTGTATTGTTACTAATTATTTTGGGGGACCTGTGTATGTTGAAATTCTTGCAGACTCACTGGAGTTAGTTCTGCTAAAATGATATTTTAATAAAATGAGCAGCAAAATAATCTACTACTGACTTTTGCTCTTTTGTTTGATCAGTAGAGAAGACACAACAGAGTCAACATCCATTCTGATATGGAAATCTACAACATTTCAATTTATTATGTAGTTTGGATATATTATGTTGACAATATCCGGGTGGTGGTGGTGGAATTTAGTCACATTTCTGCAGTATATTAAGGTTGCTTGCAAGATTTTGACAACAGCTGCCCCGCCCTATGGAATATTTGGCCCCCACTCTTCTGACCCTCCGGAAGAGCATTAAGACCTGGCTCTGCCAACTAGCATGGGGATCCAATCGTGATAGGCAGCCCTGGGGGTGGTTGGTGGCTTGAGGATGCTCTCACTTTGAACTTTGTATCTTTTTATAATGGTTTTCATGACCTTTTATTTGTAAGCCACCCAGAATCACTTATATAGTGAGATGGGCAGGGTATAAATTTAATTGATAAAATAAAATTAATTAATTAATCATATATAAATTAATTAATAAAATGTGCAAGAAAGAAGCTGAAACTATCCCAAGATTTGTGTAGCACTGAAATATAGATATAGGCATAAGATATTTTTCTGATATTTAATCTTTGATGCTAGAGTCTGGCCATCACCTGGACACAGAAATGTGTCTGAATGTTCGGAACCCTTTCAAATGAAGGGGAGACCTTATGAGCCTTAGTTGGCTTCTGCTTTTTTAAAGATCATGTGCTACTATATGGACAGCATGAGAAGAGGCTCGTGAAGGAGTTTAAACTGTACATATGGTCCAACTCTTCTACATATAAACTCAATTTCATGGACAGAATAATAGTTGTCAAGGATGTTGTTCTGTGCCTGATTTATCTTGCATTCATTCTGACGGCTTCTATCTTAAACCATATTTTTATGGCTTCACCACATTTCAAAACACAATTAGGGAAATGTAGTATTATATCATTTTGCTCGATGTGGGATGATATTCATACTCTACATGGGCGGTGGAAGTGATTGATTTATATAGCACCCTCAATGTATACATTCATTCTACAGTAATGCATACAGTCCCAGCATTTTTCTTCTTGCTATATTTTTCGCTGACTTGTTAACATCAAGCTTGGCTCTTTTTTTGTTCTCATCTTAGGGATGTGTATCTAGTATTCTGTCTTGTTTCTATTTCTGTTCATGCCTGCATGTATTTGGTCCTCTTATATGTGCTTGTGCATATGGTTGCATAAATAAATAAATAAATAAATACATACATACATACATACATACATACATACATACATACCAACTAGAAAAAAACCCTTTTCCCAGTTTTGTGGAAGACACTTAATCCACATGCAAGCTTTCGGTCATTGTAACTGTCAGATCTGTTCTAGAATAGAAAAATCTATGACATATGTCACCAGGGATATACAAGTGCCCTTTATAGGATTTGCATTGTATATATGAAGAAGCTACAAGGATTTAATAAAATTGCTGTACTGACAGCCCTAAAGCCAGCTGAATATCTATTGCCATTATAGATGATATGGCAAAATACTACCACGCTGAGGTTAGCTATAGAAAAAGTATGCCTTGTATTTTGAATAAGACATCATACAGCATGATTTATATTCACTTTTCTTGTGGTTTCTTTAACCAGGGGATAAATAACAAAATCAAGCATGTCCCATTCTGTTTATTCATTTTCAGAGCCTCCCAGCCAAACATGTCCTTAGTCTGCAAACATTTAACATTTTAACAAAAGTGTTTTACCACAGAAGACATCTGAAGGTTATCCTCTTCCCTTTACTCTAATAAATTATATAACACAGAGACCTGATCAAAGCACTCTCTTCAACTTGAATGATGCAAAGACTGAAATTGTTAAATTGAAGTCATTTCAAAATTCCTCAGTAGTGAAAACGTCTTTTTTCATTTTTATACAGACATAGTAAGTTTTCTTTAAAGTTACAAATAATTCTTTGTTTCTTGGGGAGGGGGAGCCATCTGGAATAAAATTCTCTTTGGAAGTTCTGTGTTTGCATACCAGCTGTATGATTATTCTTACCACACCAGAAACTTCTTAATTAATTGCAATCTGCATCACTATGCTGAACAGATGTAAATAAGAAGTTGGGGGGGTATGTGTGTTAGCTTTCTGTAACCATTAGCTTTCACAGTAGAACCTTCTCCCTATGTGTACATGATTAAATAAAGGGAGCTGTTTAGGATTTAGCTAACAGCAATGTAGTGTTCCCAAAAGGCATCCAAACAATGAGACCCCCACGCACTGAGACAAACCGGACAAGGAAAGTGGACAGTGTCAAAGTGCCATATGATACTAAGATCAGATAAAGATCATTTATCTGAATGGAAGTAACTAGGCCAGAGCTTTCCAAACTTTTCATGTTGGTGACAAACGTTTTAGACATGCATCATTTCGCGACACACTCTTACAGCAGGGCACAAGGCAGGCACTAGGACCTGCGCGGAATCACAGCAGGTTTGGAGGCAGCAAGGCACAAGGCAGGCACTAGGACCTGCACGGAATCACAGCAGGTTTGGAGGCAGCAAGGCACAAGGCAGGCACTAGGAATCCTGGCAGGGCTCGGAGGCAGCAGCAGCTGCGACACACCCAGACACTGCAGCCGACACACTAGCGTGTCGCAACACACAGTTTGGAAAGCTATGAACTAGGCGTTAGCAATGGTGATATTTTGTAGATGAAGCCAAGGTGAAGCTGAGGGAAGGAACTGTCATTAGCTTGATAATGCATCAGGATAGCTGTCCTCTCAATGGAGACTGTTCCCTGAGTTTTATGATTCGAAGGAATAGTGACATATCATGAGGTTTTATTGTCTGTTTTTTATTCTTACTTTTAAAAGATTTTCATTCCAAAGCATTGAAAAAATTCCCTAAGCACATGCATCCAAGGAGGAGCTTGAACATCAGCATCTCATTTTCTAAATCAATACAATATCACTTGCTACCAAACATTTATTGGCTGCTTGAACATGTATTTTCCCAGCTGGACTATTACAGCACCTTTGCTCTTACTGAATGTTGCAGAAAAATTTAGGTGGAAATTCCAAACCATTTCACTCTGCATTAGCAATAATCTGCAGTCTGAAGGTAGATTACAACATTAGGCAATCCCATGCTGACTTTTTCCATTCATGGCAGTCTAACAATTAAATATCTATGAATTCAGTCGTTCAGATTTCAGACTTGGTTCACCCTTAAGGAAGACAACATTCAGCACCTTTTATTGGACCATGTAACTCTTTGTTCAAAGAAAAGCAATACAAAAACAATGGTTCAGAAAAGCAGTACAGCATGTAGCCATGTAATAATAAAGATGCTTTTGAAATATAATTGTTTGATGTCACAATGCTGAGAATAATTATATTTAAAATTCAGGGTATCATAGAGAAATGAGTTAATAAACTGGGTATGAATATAAACAAAATGTAAATAGGGCCAGTCTGTCATGCAGTAAGGCAGAAATTAGTTGCTTCACTGAGGCTGAAACATGCATACAGGCAGGACTGTTGTCTGAATATTGTAGCAGGACTGAACTATTAGCCCTAAGAGAATACTGTTATTTTGGCAAGAAAGTGCCTTGTTTCTCTAAATCATTGAAGAACTGGGGGGGAAACGGAAATGTTAAAGTACTATAAATGAAAACAAATACTAGGTTTGGAAGTGGATGGATACCAGAATACAGGGAAAGTATTCAACAGGAAGTATATGAAAACTGCAAAGATCTATTAGCTTTGCTTCTTGAGCTAGACAGCACAAAGGTATTTTGATAGTCATTACTTACTTTCTCCCATGCTTATGGATTGTAATCTATTGTATTGTTATTTGAAACCTGGAGCAGGAAGTTACAGTGCTCCTGATTTAACTGGAGCAGTTAACATAATTGTACCCCCTACCCTTGTGCATATGTAGTGTTATGTTATATCTTAAATGCCAGTTTATTATGAATTTATCCTCACTATATCAATCAAACAACACTTAAGTGAAGAATATAGCCTCTTAGATACCAAAATTATTATTTGGGGAAAAAAATCACCCAGTATCTTTAGAGTGTACCTGTAGGTACGTATCCTAACTTTTAAAAATAGAATAGATAGATGATAGATGCTGGCATCCAACTTACTCCTTGGCTACTGGCAGATATCTTGAAAATAAAGAGGGTTGTTTTTAATAGGTGGATTCCTTACTTAGCTTATTTAAGAGAATTTCAAAGTATTTAACATAATTCACTCTGAAATCAATTAGGTGGAGTACTGATTTTTAAGTTGTTTTACTTCCCTTAATATAGGGGATGGGCACTCTGTTAATAAAGCTTTCTTTAGTTGAAAAGGTCTTGTCAATGTCTCTATATAACAGAAACTTATACAAGACATCTGGATTAGGACAATCCTGGGATTCTGGTTGTCAGCTGTAATTCCATTCGAAGAAGTTACTGTCATATTTTGTAAGTTTTACTAGATAGCTAATACCATGAGGTCAAAATGCTATTAAGATACAGTGTAAGTAAGACCTGCTGTCTTTCATATCATGGAAGAAATAATTTTATCTTCTGTAATTATTTCTTTTAGAAATTTGTATGTTAGTTTTATCTTGAGAAGAACTGCAAAATAGTGTATACTGAATTAAATATTCAGTACAAAAAAACAGATTGAAATGTGGACAGAAAACTAGAAAATTGAAATTTAAGATTATGTCAACCCATTTAAAAATACAGATTTATGTTTAGAAATCTAAGAATTTGTTTTTTAAAAAAACATGCAAATGAAAAGATGATAATTCAATCCTTTTAGTATTCCAAAGATAAAGGAGTACCAGAGGTAGGTTTATTTTTATCTTTTTATATTTTTATATTTTTGTAGATGGGAAGCACTCTTTTCTTATAGAAGGAACAGAAAAGGCACGATGATTTTAACGTTCAGACAAGTTGTTATGAAAGGTGATACTATTTCAGATATTTGGGGCCCAAGCTATTTAGAATGTTAAAGGTAAGATGTTTAAAGATAAGTACTTAATTTTTGCTAGGTAAGGAATAGATAGCAAACAGAACTCTTTTAAAACGAGAGAGAGAGAGAGAGAGAGAGAGAGAGAGAGAGAGAGAGAGAGAGAGCGCGGCTGGATAGTGTAGTTGTTAGAGTGCCGCCTTTGGAGCGGGAGACCGGGATTCAAATCCCGGCTGTACATACATTACCAGTAGGGGTCCTTGGGCAAAGACCCCCTAACGCTTCACCTGCCTACCTAAAAATATGAGAGTGGCATGAACTAAGAGAGTCATGCCAGCTCGGACGTTGCCAGGATTAACAAGGTCTGCGTCAGATGTTGGGGAACCAGGGCAATCTGACAATAAGTGGGCTCCTGGAACAAACCATACATGGACAAGACAAGGGAACCTGGAATTGATGGAATGCTACTACAACAGTAGACCTAATGAGAGGGGATACATAAAACATATGAGGGAACTATAGATGGACAGAAGACCTGCATCCACACTAACTGAGAAACAGCTAGTTACCCAACGCTTCAACTTACTGAAGAGGAAGCTGCTCTCACAACTTGAGATAGACCAACTACACATTATATTCCAGATTGAAGAAGACCTGGAAGAACAACTGGAGGTACAGCCAACACCTGAAGCTGGAACATCACTGCCACCCCCTCCATTACAGAGCACAGCAGCTGATAGGCAAAAGATCATGGATAAACTAGATACAGTCAACTCTCGAGACCAATTACCAAGGCTCAGTGGAAAAGTACCATCAGATAGTATGCTAGAAGATGCCAACAGAGCCCTCACGACAATCCCTACTGCCACCATAACTCAAACCAAAGAACTGGTATATGCTACAGCCACTGTAATCCTGGAGATGCTTGGCTACATGATCAAGAAGAACTGCACTACATAACCCCCTGGAAAATAAGGTTTGAGGCTAAGATCAAGGCAACTCAGAAAGAAGTTAGTCAGCTGGTAGAACTACAGAAGGGTGTGGAGATTAAGGATAATACAAGGTCCTGACTCCATTTGAAGCCTTAGAGACTGCTAAACAAAGGCTCACAGCACTGGCTACCAAGCTAAGGAGATACACTAGAGAAGCAGAGGCCAAGAAGATAAATGCCCTGTTCACCAAAGAACCATCTTTGGTACCATCTTTGGTACCATTTCATCGATTGGTACCAAAGAACCATCCAAGCTGTACTCCCAACTCAGTGCAACAACACAGTAACAGCAAAGCCACCAACAGGAGAAACGGAACAGTACTGGAAGAACATATGGGAGAAAGAGAAGACACATAGCACCAGTGCAAAGTGGTTGAAGGACCTGAGAGCAGACCACAGAAATCTCCCAGAGCAGGAACCAGTCACCATCACAGTAACAGATATCCAACAGCATGTCAAAAACATGAAGAGCTGGACAGCACCTGGCCCAGACATGATCCACACCTACTGGCTAAAGAAACTAACAGCAGTGCATGAACACCTAGCAGCACAGATGAACCAGCCACTAGCAGCAGGCTCCCACCCAGACTGGCTATCACAAGGTAGGACAGTGCTGATCATGAAAGACCCCAACAAGGGAACAACACCGTCCAACTACCGGCCAATAACCTGCCTCCCCACAACATGGAAAGACCTATCAGGCATCATAGCCGCCAAGCTGCAGGACCATATGGGCCAGTACATGAGCACAGCTCAGAAGGGCATTGGGAACAACACCAGAGGCTCAAAACACCAGTTGCTCAGAGATAGAGCAGTTGCCTGAGACTCAAAGTCTAGACAGACCAATCTGAGCACAGCCTAGATTGACTACAGGAAAGCCTATGACTCAATGCCACACACATGGATCTGTGAATGCCTGGCGCTATACAAAGTCAACAGAACATTAAGGACCTTCCTCAAGAACTCAATGGGACTGTAGAAGACAACACTGGAAGTCAACTCAAGACAGCTCGCACAAGTGGCCATCAAATGCAGCATATACCAAGGTGATGTACTGTGCCCACTGCTGTTCTGCATGGGCTTGAACCCCCTCAGCCAGATAATCACAAGGACTGGATATGGATACAAGTTCAAGAGTGGAACTACCATCAGCCACCTCCTCTACATGCATGACATCAAGCTGTATGCTAAGAGTGAACAAGACATCGACTTCCTGATCCACCTGACACGGATCTACAGTGAGGACATTGGGATGTCATTCGGACTAGAGAAGTGTGGCCGGATGGTAGTAAAGAGAGGGAAGGTAGTTAAGACTGATGGGGTGGAGCTACCAGCAGGCCACATAGCAGACATACAGTCCAGCTACAAGTACTTTGATATCCCACAGTCACATGGGAACCACAATGAGGAGGCAAGGTAGTCAGCAACATCCAAGTACCACCAAAGAATATGACAGGTCCTGAAGAGCCAGCTCAATGGGAAGAACAAGATCCATGCCATTAACATGTATGCCCTGCCAGTCATCAGATATTCTGCCGGTATAGTGAGCTGGCCAAGGGAAGACATGGAGGCTGCTGATGTGAAGACCTGGAAGCTCCTCACAATGTATGGAGGCTTCCACCCCAAGTCCAACACACAGAGACTGTACACCAGCTGGAAAGAGGGTGGGCGGGGTCTGGTGAGTGTCAAAGCCACTGTCCTGAATGAGACCCAGAGCATCCAGGAGTACATCAGTAAGATGGCACTTGCACTGAGCTGCTGAGAGAATGCCCGTGGCAGCAGCAGACATAGAAGGAAGATCAAGCAGAGGAAGTGCCATGGCAGGACAAGACCCTGCCTGGGATGTACCATCAACAGATAGGTGAGGTGGCTGACCTTGGGAAATCCTACCAGTGGCTGGAAAGGGCTGGACCAAAAGACAGCACTGAGGCACTGATCATAGCAGCACAAGAACAGGCACTAAGCACCCGATCCATAGAAGCAGGGGTCTACCACACTAGACAGGACCCAAGATGCAGACTGTACAGAGAGGCCTCAGAGACAGTCCAACACATAGTGGCAGGGTGTAAGATGCAGGTTGGAACAACATACACTGAACGGCACAACCAAGTAGCTGGCATTCTGTACAGGAACATCTGCACAGCGTATGGGTAGACCCTCCCAAGTCCAGATGGGAGATTCCACAGAAGGTCATGGAGAATGACGGGGCTAAGATCCTGTAGGACTTCCAAATCTAGATGGACAGGCAGGTACTGGCCAATGAACCAGACGTCGTCATAGTAGACAAGAACCAGAAGACAGCGGTGGTGATAGATATAGCAGTTCCAAGTGACAGCAACATCAGGAAGGAGTATGAGAAGCTGGAGAAGTACCAGGGCCTGAAGGAGGAACTAGAGAGGATGTGGGAAGTGGAGGGCAAAGTGGTCCCAGTGGTGGTAGGAGCACTTGCGGCTGTGACTCCTAAGCTGGGAGAGTGGCTCCAACAGATCCCAGGAGCAACATCAGAGCTCTCTGTCCAGAAGAGTGCAGTGCTAGGAACAGCTAAGATACTGCGCAGAACCCTCAAACTCCCAGGCCTCTGGTAGAGGACCCAAAGTTGAGGAAGACACATACCACCCATAGGGGTGAGAAGGGCATTTTTTAATAAATAAATATATATATATGTATGTATGTATGTATGTATGTATGTATGTATGTATGTACCAACTAAACAAATTTTGAATATTATATTATTATAATTTTATATATTATATATTATAATGTCTTAACTATTTTCAAGGGAAGACAGACAGCACATAAAATCAGATGATAAAACAGACTAAACTATTAGAAGTTATTCTAAAATATCAAGACTGTGTGGCTTCCAGAGACAATGTTTCATTTAATACTACTAGTCTCCTTTAAGAGAGGACTAGCCAGGATCAGAACTAGCCAAGATAAGAAATACCACCAAGTATTATGCTTCTGGCATTGTCAGGATTCAGCTTCAATATTTTGGCTGTCTAGCATATTACTGGCTCCAGATTGCAGAGCAGCATCTTCAGAGCTTTATCTTAATCTGCTGTTAAAGAGATTTAGAGCTTACTCCAAATCTTTGGGTGATCTCAACCAGCTACTCCGTCTAAATATTAGAGCATGATGGATCAGATTGAACCTTGTAGGGTGTAACAGCTCAAATGCTTGACAGCTGAACAATATTTCCAATATGTGGCAGACTTTACACGGTCTTGGAAATAAATATACACTGTGCAAAAACTCAATCCCACATTAATTAACTAATAGCAGAAGCTTCACAAACATGACATTGCCATATAAGTTGCTTTATTACAGACAACAAGTATTATATATGCAAAAGATATGTAGAAGACAGAAATCAAGACAGATACACATGCACGCATACATTCCTTCATTTTTTTATTCTCTATGTAAATGTGTGTGTGTGCGCACATGTGTGTATGCATGTAGGTGTATATACTGTGTGTGTGTGTGTGTGTGTATGTGTGTGTGTGTGTATATATATATATATACACTAGGACTTTTTATATATATATATAAAAAGAGAGAGAGAGGCTAGCATACTGTATGTCGACCCTTAGGGTTTAATTTTTTTTTCCTCCCATCCTTTCAAATCAGTACACTTTGGGCCATTTTTTTTTCTTTCCCTTGAGATTAGGAGGCACCTGCTCAAAGTTTACATACAATAGTGCTATCTGACCTGAGCACTTCTTTTTTTCAATTCGGCTTCTTCGGCCCCTACGCTACTGTCTGAACAAGATCCTGCAAGTAGAATGGAACTCCAATGATCCTGGTGGAACTCAACCGTAGTCCACAGAGTTATTTTAACAAGGTATACTGATCAACAAAAATAAGAGCACCCAGAAATCAGAACTTGGATTGCACTTTCCCTATCTCTCAACAAAGGTTGGGACTAACATACCTAGGTTGCACACATTTAGGTGACCAGTAGATGGCAGTAGAGAGATACAGAAACTCTTTGCTCTCATCTAGGGGTCATCCAGATTTTGATAGCTCAATTCAGTACCCCTAATAAAGGCTATCCATCACAACAGTCGTCCATCAAACCCTGATTTAGGCCAAATTGAAATGACCAAAATCACTGATTTGTGATGTACTGTCTTTGTGTCTTTGTGTTTCCAGCCCAGAAATTCTGGTTTTCCCTCTTTCTCTGTCTTCCCCTAGTTTTCCTTGTTATAACTTACAAGGTTAGATCTTGGCTGACAAATATTGAAGTCTTCCCTTGGCTTGCAATTTACAGTATTCATACAAACCACTTCTGAAAAACCTTACCAAGAAAACTGCAGGGACTTGTCCAGGCAGTCTCCTAGAATCAGACATGATTTAATAGATTTTTAAAAAATAGCTTTTAGCAATTAAAATCTATTGATAACTTAATCAGCCCCATCTGTGTCAGTTATATTTCATAAAAAATAAAACTGCTCTGGGGATTTGATCAAAAGATCAACCAGTCGAACATTCTGATAACAAAACATTCAAGGACAGGTCCAAAGGCCTATTTGTTAGCCATTCTCTAGCAGCATCTTCCATGGTTTTCTAACCAACATCTTTGTTGTATTCCTAGAAACCTCTTTCCTATTGCTTTCCTTATGGACTGTATTAATTCTATTCATATTTTTCAACTGTCAATTCTTTGAAGTATTGCTTCCTAGTATTTCCAATGTGTTTCTTTTGTCTTTTAAACAATATAACTTTACATCGTTTTATTTAATGGCCATACATTACAAAACTCTAACTGGAATCTAAATTTGTTCAATATACCAGCGGTTTCCATGTTTAGAAAAAGACAATAGTTGGAGAATTAAAGTTCTAACAACTTAAGGCTCATTTTCAAAGGCATGCATGCCAAATCTGTTGGAGTATAGACAGAATAGTAAAATGTATTAATAAAACAGGAATTGCATTGACATCATTTTTGTTTCACAGTTGGGAACAAAACTTAAAGTATCATATTCACTACATTCTGCAGAAGTTGAAGGAGAACTATCTTGTAACTTGAATGTAATTGGCTCAAGTTATAATTTGAAACAGCACTAGAATTATGCACAACAGCATTCTCCCAGTGTGACAGCTAATTGGTTTAAAAGTATCCCACTGGCCCAGGTTGTTTCTAGGTCAGCAAAGTGTAATAGAATTTGCACTGCAAACCCCAACTGACAACAGCCATTGAAAAATTATCTAACCAATGAAGAGCTATTGTGTTTATATGGGAAACCCACTCTCCCACCCACCCCGTTCTCTGGCTTGGGTTGTAACACAGAGAATCTCTGCCCAGATCATCAGGGTTTTTCAGTATATCTCAAGAGGAAGTATTTCAAAGAGTTGTATGCCATGCCAATGTTACATACACATTCCAGAAATGCCGGCTATTCTAAAGGAACACGAACAGCAAAGTAGGCAAATTGATATTTAAAAAAATGAATTAAAAAGTTTGAATATAGCTATATGGCATCCAGTTCTATTTATTTCACATGGCACATAATTTACAGAAGCATTATCATATTGTTCAACTTTAGCAAGTTCAGAAGAGTTTTCTTTATTCTTATTGTACATATGATGCCATGTATACACATGTACCATCCACATACATAACGCTATGTCCTCTGGAGACATTTTTTAGTTTTTTGAATACATGTTGCTTTTGATTGTTTAGTCTTTCCTATGCTAACCTACATTTGTGAATGGCCGTTCTTTTCTTTTTAAGATTCTATTTAATTAGATTGGATTGTGCTTTATTTTTGTATTTATGTAAATTGCCCGAATGCTTTGACAATTTACAAGTTCAATAAATAAATAAAATAAATGGAAATGGACACAGGCAGTTAAATGTGTAACTACTTCAAATCCAACCGCAATGCAAGGTCATAAGCTTAACAAAGAAGGTGGGCATCCTGTACCACCAACCAAACATAGAAGTCACAATACTTCAGATTGTTTGGGTAAAACATTCAATGGCTTTCTGAGGATGAGTTCTTTAATTTCAACTGAAAAAAAGTATAAGCCGGTACAAAGACTAAATATACTGTAACTTTTCTTCGAAAGTTGTTTGTTTTTACACATTCAAACAGTCAATTATGAAAGAACAATGTGCTGTTTATTTTGTTTTTTGTTTTGTTTCATTTTTTCTGATCTATTTATATTTGCTGTTTTAACATTAGGGCACTGTGCAAATAATTTAATAATCACATAAATGTTATTTCACATGAAAATAATTATTCCCAGAATCTGATATAAAATCCCATCACCAAAGCAGAGAGAGTGTGTGTCTATAAATAAATGCAAAAACAGCACAGAGAGTGTCATGGTACTTGAAAACTGACATACCAATTATAATGTAACTTTTATAGGTTACAAACCACTTCACCGGATACATGAAAGACCTCTGCAAGAGTTGGTCTTAATGTTGATGGCTTGAAAGTCAATAGAGGATACATACAGGTTCCACCATCGACTCTCCCCCATCTCCTGCTATGAGATCAGAAGGAAACCTGCTATGTTTGCATAAACATGAGTAAAGTTCACCTGCGATAAAAGATCCTTGCCCATCAACACTAGGAAACTCAATTGAAAATACAGTACATAGGTCGTAGTGGCTACATAGCTTTTATAAAGGGCAAAATATTAAAAAAACATTTAAAAATATTTTAAAATATGATCTGAGGACAAACCAAAGTACAATGATTTATTAAAAGTTTTTTTGTGATGTCCTAAAGGTATGTTCTAAGAAGAAATATATTAATTTGACTCTGAGACAAGGTTTCATATTTTTGGACATTCTTATTCTTTTGAACTGCATTATCTAGAGCAGTGCTTCTCAACCTCGGAAACTTTAAAATGTGTGGACTTCAACTCCCAGAATTCTCCAGTCAGCAACTGATCTAGAGCATGGAAAAGGATGGCTGGACAATGGAAATAGATTCTCCATGTCATTCTTATTATTAAGAAAGTAGTCCTTTAACATTGGAAAGGTAAATTTATGGCTCCAGTTACTCAGTGGATTGAATACCTGATGTTATTTGTAATTTATAAACAAATTACTTACAGATGTAGATTATGTGTAAAAAATTGCAATGAAATATGGTCATATTTTATTGTAATTTGTGTAAGATTTTATATGTATAACTTGTGTAGTTGCTGCTGTAGTGCTTCATCTTGTTTCCCTTTTATTTTCTTTCACTATTTGATTTTTTTCCTTCTGTTTTATTCTATAAAGGCAAAAATATTTTATATAAATAATTATTTATTATTCTCTATAAATTATGTTTTTTCTAAATCATCAAATACATACATACATACATACATACATACATATGCAAGGTTTATATAAATCTTTTTTCTTAATTTATCTTCTTATGCATTTCTTCTTTTTTATGGCTATGGCCCTCTGTGACCTAACCATCTTGGACCCAACTTTCATAACATCAATTCTATTGAATTGATCTATCTATTCGAGGCTAGTTGAAAAATATTTCCTTCATGAAATTAACAGATTCTGATAATTTTAATTTATAAAGCTGTTCATTTTTCTTACGTGGTGAATAAAGAATATACATTTCTTTAAAAAAAAATTACACACACACATACCACAAAAGAAAAATAGGCAAAGCAAACAAAAAGACAGGAAAGCCTAAAGATATTTATAAGTGCAGTTGTTCTGGTCAGGTGCTCTTTGTGTAGAAAAAGCTAGGATGAACTGAAGGTGATCAGTTCATTGAATTGAAAGTATGAATGGGTCACTTTCTTAAAGGTATTATGAATTACTCACAGCAGCATGGTTTATGTCTACTACTCTGTCTGAAGACCAGTATTGAAGGAGAACTTGCTCTCTGCTCTGGCAGCCTGTTCCACATGGTATTGATTGTTAGAAAACTATATTTACTGTAAAAAGGAACTGCCCACATATCAGGTCACATCATTCCAACATTGTGCTGTTTTTATTGATGTAAAAGTTTTTCATTTTGGAGTTCTAGTCTAAAACTGATTACCTCAAGAACTGAATCTTGCCACACAAGCCAGCCCAAACGGTAAGATCAATCTCAGATACTATTCTCCATGTTCCCACATTGCCAGAGGAAATTGTTAGAAGAATCTGAGGGGCTACTCCCCTTCCCCCACAATGCAATGCATGTCATTCAAAAAGCCTTGGGTGCAACCCCATTAGATTTTTAAAAGATATTGCTAAGTTATAATTTTTAAAGCGACAAAATGGATGAAATATTAAGTACATGACTGGAGAGGCCTTTAACTAAGCATAAATTTAATTAAATTAATTCAAATTTAGGTTTTGGCCTGGCTCCGCTCAGAATTTCTTAGAATTCAGTCCCAAACATGCTACTCAAACACTGAGTGTAACTTGAATTTCATACCCCTGAACTAAGGGGATAACTCCTTACAAAAAATAAAAGCCCTAGAAGCCACAGAATGTTAAGTATCCATCAAAAATAAATTGAAATTGTAGATAAATTGACAAAACTGGTATGCTCAAAGAGAACATGGGTAATTGGTTTGTATACATTAGAATAACATTTATATTGTTCTAATACCTAAATTTCATTGCAGGTGCTTTTTTTAGGTAACTGTAAGAAATAATATATAATAAAATATAAAATATTTATCTATTATATTTATTATATTATATTATATTATATTATATTATATTATATTATATTATATTATATTATATTTAGAAGGAAAGACATTTTTGATATTTTTTCTATGCCAGAATACAATATCAAACACAGAATTCAATCTGTTTGAGAAGATAAACAAGTGTAGTTTTAAACCTTAGCCCACCTATAAAAGTCTGCCTTCAAATGATTAAAATTTCTTTTCCTGATTAAATCTTGACTCCTGCATAATTTATAGCAGTAAAATGTTTCCCTTTGGAAGTGGGCACAGAATAATTTCTTCATTTGGTCGGTTGGCTTTTAAATTTCTAACATGTAGAAATGTTTTTTTTTAAATGATTCTTTGAAAATCAATAGTTTAATTCAAAGTGTCTTATTGCCTATTGTATGTGCAGATTCTATCATCACCATCTTAAACATCTCAAACATTTTTATATTCTAAAATGAAATTGAAGTTTCTTATCTAAGATGATCCATGAGAAAAAAGTGATGACAGTCAGCATTATTTTTGATACCCATGAAATACTTCAGTTGTACAAAGTAAGGGCTGTTTTGTTCCTACTAAGATGATAGGTCTTACACTGGATAATATGTAATTATGCAAATGCCGACCCTCAGAAAACAGGAACATTTCAGCATCATCCACATGATTTATACATCATCAAAGGTCACTCAATAGCTTGATAGATTTTACAACAGAGTCTATATGGTAAAAGTCTGCCATGCAATTTTATATAATAATTTGTAATAAATTATCCCTGGTTAGAGCAAAATGTTAAAAAAAAATAACGTTGTACTGAGAACAGTCTTCTGCCTGTCATCTACAACATAGAGTATAAGGAGTGTAACAGCTACTACGTAGGACAAACCGGCAGAAGACTAACAGAACTCATCCATGAACACCAACTAGCAGTCAGAAGACACAATGAAAACTCCTTAATCTCACAACAAACACATGGACAGACCATACTTTCAACTGTAAACTGTGAGCATCCTAAACAAAGCTAAATCCAAAAACACTAGGGAATTCCTGGAAGCTTGGCACTCAGACACATCAGCCATCAATAGACACATAGAAATAAACCACATTTACACACCATTCAAAAGAGACAATAAAAAAGCTAAGAAGGAAACAAAAAGACCAGAACACATCCTCTCCACCAGCCAGAACTCAGATAAGCAGGGATTAACACCAGACAAACAACCAAGCAGAAAACAATATCCTAATCAAGGAACTAGAGCCAGTTTGGTCTACTGGTTAAGGCAACGGGCTAGAAACCAGGAGTCTGTGAGTTCTAGTCCTGCCTGAGGCATGAAAGCCGGCTGGGTGACCTTGGGCCAGTCACTCTCTCTCATCCCAATTCACCTCACAGGGTTGTTGTTGTGGGGAAAATAGGAGGAGGAAGGAGTATTTGGTATGTTCCCTGCCTTGAGTTATTTATAAAAATAATAAAGGTGGGATAGAAAATAAATAAATAAACTACCAAGGAGACAAACAATCAAGCAGACAAACAATCAAGTAGAATTCAATACCCTAATCCAGGAACTATGAAGGAGAGAACAACACCCCCACCAATACCAGCAGAGCAAGCTACTGTATATAAAGAGGGAGCAAACCCCACACTCACTAGCACTGAGGATGTTACCTAGTCAGGTAATGAAACATCTGCAAGCAAACAACCAAGCTCAGAGAGCAAGGACTCCACAAATATTTAATTGACAATTGTATAGAAAAACGCAGAGCGCTGGAAGATAATTTGCCATGTCATGATAAAGAGACTGCTTATCTGTAGATTCTGTGTCTTCTTTGCTATATTGTTATTGCCAAACATATAAAATTGATTATGTTTATTGAAATCAGTATAATTATGCAACATTGCTAAATATTTAAGTTCATTAATTTCAGAGATGAGGATATTCTGATTATTTGTGTGTGTGTGTGTGTGTGTGTGCGTGTGTCAACCCAAGGCAGTGAACGTACCTGCCTATTTTCCACACAACAACCCTGTGAGGTGGGTTGGGCTGAGACAGAGTGACTGGTCCAAAGTCATCAGCCAAAAGGCCTAGAACTCATAGTCTCCTGGTTTCTAGGTCAGCATGGTCCTCACAGCATGGTCAGGTCACTCGCTGGATCGTCACCTTGTTGTGGTGAGTGGGCTTGTGTGTTCTCAATGAACCCTGTGAGCGAAGCCGTCGAGAGTCATGTACTCCTGGTAGGGTCACCCATGGCGGTAAGGTCCAGGGGGAGGAACCAGACGAAGAACGATCCAAGAAAGTCCTCAACGGCAGAACAGGCGGAAGATAACAAGGTGTATTGTTACAACGGCTGCGAAGGCGGATGAAGGCTGCAGCAGACAAAAGGTCACCAATCGTCATGGTATCCATACCATTGTATTAGAGCCTTTCTCTGTGAAGGTTGTGTGCTGATCGTTGTGCACCGATCTCCACACATAAAACAAATTCACGCACAGGCGTCTTCCAACCACACCAAACCCAAAACAACCAAAAGTCCCATGGCGATTGACGAATGGCAACGGGGGCAGGACTGTGAAATCCGGAAGCTCCTAGTCATGGACCAGCACATGGGCGGTGGATACGGATTCAGTCGCCCTGACTCAAGGATCGAGGCAGTTGAGTAGTTCAGCAGCTGTATCCACGAGTGAGCAGCCCTATTTAGGATCCACTCTGCTCACCCCATATGGGGAGGGGGCTAGAAAAGGTGCCCTAAACATAGTCTGCCTCATTTTCTCCCTGACTGGATTACCGCGACCAGTGGGGTCACCATCTAGCGGTTGTAAAAAACACATGAATTTTGGAACATGGAATATACGGACACTGCAAGACAATATGGATAATGAACGACCTGAAAGTAGGACTGCCATTATTGCAAGGGAGCTGAGACGTTTTAATATTGATATAGCAGCACTCCAAGAAACTCGAAGAGCAGGAGAAGGACAGTTGAAGGAAGAAAAAGGAGGTTATACCTTCTTTTGGAAAGGACTGCCTGAACAAGAACGACGAATACATGGGGTAGGCTTTGCTATCAAAAACGACCTTGTGAAGCTCTTGTCAGAAGTTCCCACTGGGATTAACGAACGACTCTCAACTCTGCGAATAAAACTCGCCAAAAACCAACAGGCAACTATCCTAACTGCTTACGCACCAACACTAGATGCAGATGAGGATATCAAGGAAAATTTTTATACCCAGCTGGACACCATCTTATCAGAGATACCAAAGGAGGATAAAATTATCCTCCTGGGCAATTTCAATGCAAGAGTTGGGCGTGACTTTGATTTGTGGCCAGGGATCATTGGGAAAGAAGGAGTTGACAACAGCAACACGAATGGAATCTTACTTCTGACTAAATGTGCAGAGCATAACCTTGTCATTACTAACACACTCTTTCGCCAGAAAAATAAATTTAAAACATCTTGGAAGCACCCACGGTCGAAGCACTGGCATCTTTTAGATTATGTAATTGTCCGTGCTAGAGATCGCCGTGATGTACTTCTCACCAGAGCCATGACGAGCGCTGATGACTGCTGGACAGACCATCGATTAATTCGATCCACAATGGCCATAAAGATTGTCCCTCATCGTGGGCTCCAAGGAAGAAAACCAAGGCATAAAACGAATACACTGGCCCTTCAAGATTCTATTAAATGAGCTTGCTTTCAATCAACTCTCAAGGAACATCTGCCTATGGAACTTCCTGAAAATGTTGAGGAACACTAGGTTAAATTGAAGACTTCTATTATTTCAGCCTGTGAACAAACTATCGGATACCAAACTAAGAGACATCAGGACTGGTTTGATGAGAACGATAGTGAGATTGAACATATTATTGACAAGAAAAGGAAAGCCTTCCGGATATGGCAAAAAGATATTAACTGTGCCGTTAAGAAAAAAATCTACGCCAGTGCAAAGGCAGAAGTCCAAAGAAGAACTAGAGAACTTAAGAACATATGGTGGATAAAAAAAGCCCAAGAAACCCAACATTTTGCAGATGCTCATGATGCACGGGGCTTTTTTAATGCCATAAAGGCCATCTATGGACCAACAAACCATGGTACAAATCCCTTACGCTCAGTAGATGGTGCTAAACTTCTAAAGGACAAAGAGTCTATTGCACTGCACTGGAAAGAGCATTACTACAATCTCCTTAATCGTCACTCTACTGTGGCTGATAAAGTCTTCCTGCAAATCCCGCAAAAACAAATAAGAAATGAGCTTGCAGTACCCCCTAGTTTGGAGGAAGTCAGTAAAGCCACTAAACAAATGAAAAATAACAAAGCTAGTAGACCTGATGGGATTCCTGCTGAAGTCTTTAAAGAAGGCGGGCCTGAACTTACACAACAACTTCATAAGCTCATCGAAAAAATCTGGATGAGGGAGGAGATTCCAGCAGACTTTAGGGATGCCATAATTATCACTCTCTTTAAAAAGGGTGATAGAACAGACTGTAGAAACTATCGAGGCATCTCCCTTCTAGCCACAGCAGGCAAAATCCTGGCAAAGATCATCGCAAACCGTCTCCTATCTGTATCAGAAGACATCCTCCCTGAAACGCAAAATGGCTTCCGCCCTTCCAGGGGAACAGTGGATATGATCTTCACTGCACGACAGCTTCAAGAAAAATGCAAGGAGCAAAACCGCCCTCTGTACATGGCGTTTATTGATCTGACTAAAGCTTTTGATACTGTAAATCGTACTGCTCTCTGGACCATCCTTCTGAAAATCGGATGCCCTGATAAATTTGTGAACATCTTGCGGCTACTCCATGATGATATGATGGCAACAATCCTGAATAACAATGGCTCTCAAAGCGATCCATTTAAAGTGGAATCCGGCGTTAAACAGGGATGTGTTATTGCTCCAACCTTATTCGCTATCTTCATCGCTATGATTATACACCTTGTTGAAGAGAAACTTCCTACTGGTGTAAAAATTATATATCGAACAGATGGAAAGCTTTTTAATCTTAGTAGGCTGAAAGCAAAAAATAAGGTAACTACAACTTCTGTTATAGAACTTCAATATGCTGATGATAACGTAGTCTGTGCACACTCCGAAGAAGATCTTCAAACTATCCTAAACATCTTTGCAGAAGCATACGAAAAGCTCGGCCTCTCGATTAACATTAAAAAAACCAAAGTGCTTTACCAGCAAGTTCGAACCAATCCCTCCGCAGCACCATCAATCCAGCTTAAAGGTGTGTCACTAGAAAATGTCGACCACTTTTCTTATCTCGGCAGCCATCTATCTACAAAAGCCGACATCGACGCTGAAATTCAGCATCGCCTGAGCTCTGTGAGTGTAGCTTTCTCCCGAATGAAGCGTAGAGTGTTTGAGGATCGGGACATTCGCAGGGAGACCAAAATGCTTGTTTACAAAGCCATTGCACTACCAACCCTTCTGTATGCCTGTGAAACATGGACCCTCTACAAACGCCACCTCCAACTTCTTGAAAGATTCCATCAACGCTGCCTCCGAAAAATTCTGCAAATTACTTGGGAAGATAGGCGGACTAATGTTAGCGTATTAGAAGAAGCAAAAACCACCAGCATTGAAACAATGATCATCCAACATCAACTTCGCTGGACCGGTCATGTTGTTCGAATGCCTGACCATCGTCTTCCAAAGCAGCTACTTTACTCCCAACTTAAGAATGGAAAACGGAATATTGGTGGACAGCAAAAGAGATTCAAAGACACTCTCAAAGCTAATTTTAAAAAATGTAATATCAACATTGAGAACTGGGAAGCCCTAACTCATGAGCGTTTCAATTGGAGGTCAGCCTTTATTAATGGCGCTATGGACTTTGAAGAAGCACGAGTACAGGGCAAAAGGGAGAAAAGAGCTAAAAGGAAGGCACGTCAAGCAAACCCTCATCATGACCGTCTCCCACCCGGAAACCTATGCCCTCATTGTGGGAGGTTGTGCGGATCCAGAATTGGCCTTTATAGCCACTTATGGATCCACCATTAAAATTTTACCTTTGGAAGACAATATTACTTGGCTACGAGTGATCGCCAATGAGGTCAGCATCTTAACCACTACTACAAAGTCCTTAATTTTAAGAGGTGTACTATTAGAATGCTAAATAATTATTCAGGCATGCATCACTAGAATTCCATTATTTTGAAAACGAAATAAAAAATGAAATTATCATTCCTTCTTTTAGCAAGCTTTCTAAAAAATATATTTATTTATTTATTGAATTTATATAGCTGCCCATCTCACCAAAAGTGGCTCTGGGGAGCATACAACTTATCTGTAGGAATTCTGGGATGGTAGTACCAAAATTCCACACAGCTTCTTATTAGTATATAGCAGAGTAGAAGCGTTCCCATAAACTTGCACAAGGCTTAATCAGTTCAAAACACAAAATAAACACAATTCACACGTTAATGTAAAGTAACATAAAAAGAGTTTACAATTTTATTGTAACTCACAGTTCCTTAGTAGAAATGGTCCATGCGTGCGAGCAATTGGTTCTGATGTGACCCACATGCTTCCTTAATGTGGCCCATGTCAGAGGGAGCGCGCGGAGATGGAGCGGCCTGCCTCTCTCCTAGGCACCAGTGATCCACGTACTATGCAGTAAATAGACTCCAAACAGAAGTTATATCAAATATCCTATTTACTTTATATAGATACGTATTTACAGATCACTTCCACAAGTAACAAATGATACACCATCAACGATACAGCTTTCACGAAGTAAAATGGGAATAATGGGAAATGAGAATGTCTCTGCATATATAGTGAACCTGACCAATCACATTATAGGTCACTCTCGTTATTCACCACACCCAACCTAATTCTAAGCACCTGTTGTATGAGTCACACACTGACACATCATTCCTACAACAATGGCTGCTAATTGGGTGACTGTGCAGAATATTTCCCCTTTAACCTAAATATCAAGCCTCTCTGTATAATTTATATCTAGCAGTAAATTCCTGGGTTTATCAAACCCCAACAGCCCACCTGGATGGAAGTATGAGCAACATGGGGGCCATAGCTGACGCATCCTCCTTGGTAGGAGATTTGAGCAGAAAGAGGAAAGAGAAGGGAACAGGAACAGGAACAGGAAACTGGGATTCAGCTCCTCCCACACAAAGCAAGTAAGATTAGGTTACAGCAGAGGCTGCCTCCTCCTTCAAGCTTGTGTGAGACGTGCTTGGTTGAAACCCGATATATCTAACATTATCAACTTTTTAGGAAGTAGATATGCAACTGAAATAAATATTTTTCTCAGTCACTGTAATTTAAGATTATTCATACAAACTAGTTTTGCTCTGACAATGTGCTTGCTACCATTTTTTTAAATGTCTAGAAAAAATTCACCTTACCTTCTAAGATTACCATGTGCCGTTACTGTACAGCGATCATATGTCCTCTATTATAAAGGACAGCCTTTTATTTCAGAAAGCTGCCCTTTAGATTTATTTATTTGTCAAAACTCATTTTGTCCTTTATTTTGGTCATTTAACTTTTACCATACAAATGGTACCACTTAATGCACAGTCTTCCACATTCATGTGAAAAATATGGAAATTGAACTGATTTTTTAAAATAAATTTACATATACAATTGATTTTAGATATTTTATTAGAATATGCATTTTTGTAAAGTTTTCCTTGGTTTTGCTCTAGAATTTTCCTTTGTAAAGCAAAATTATAAACATAAACAATTACAATTTCTTATCCTTACAAACCTCTTTCAGATTTGCCCCTTTTTCAGGTTTGTACTTTATTTTTTACAAGAAAATATGGTCACCATACCTTACTGGGGTATAGTCTATGGCAGGTACTCAACCGTCTCAGCCTTTGATAGCAGCCCTGTAACATTTTAGATTATTATAATGTCCTTTGCATGCATTCTCTCTAGAAGTATCCTCACATTTTGGGTAATACTGATATTAAGACAGTTGTGGAGTCCACACCTGGATCAGGTGATATATATATAGAAGCAGAGACTTCCTTGCTACTTCTCTGAACCACTTTGAAACATTGTCAGCCAAAACAAAATAAAAAGAATTAGGAACTGGAGCCTTTATCCTATGCTGTAGTCTGCTAAGTGAATTATAAAATTCAGGCTATGAATTATAAAAAGACCGGTGCTTAGAACTTCACATTTCATTTTCATTATGGCAGCGAACATGATATTTCTCAACTGTAGTTCCTACATTCTGCTGATATCCATTTGCTCTCCGATTTAATCAATTTATTATTGCCAGTATATTGACCTATACAAATGCCAGAGCATAATATTTAACTATATTTAAATATCTTGAGTTTGACAGAAACCCAGGTTTCTTATGAAAAGGAAATCTAATTTAATAACTCATATGCAGAGGTTGCCCTTAGAATGAGACATCATGGAGTTCATTGCTGAAGTTATTACACTGACAAAGTACATGAATGCTGATACCTCTGCTACTGTCAAGAGATATGAACAGCTGGTCATTTATAATTGGACAAGAACAGGGATTATAAATAGACTCTAACCTCTTTTAAAGGTATAAAGGACATCATTTTGACATATATGAGCAGAACAGTGAAGATATTGGTACTTAAATGTTCTGCAGTCATTTTATTTCCTTACCCCCTTCTCCAACACATAGCTACCTTTGTGAAAAACAGCAATTATGGACATGCTCCCAATCCATATGTGCATGTGCCCATGATTTCAGCAAGGCTCCTTCCTATTATATAGTAGTACTATAGTATTATATAGTACTACTATATATATATTACATATATATATATATATATATATATATATATATATATATATATATGTAGTACTAATACACTAATATAAGTAGTACTAATATTACTACTATATAATACTACTATATTGTGCAAGAATCAAGGTCCTTCTATGTTTGGATATGTCTAATTGCATGATATGCTACAGAGGTTACTGTATTTCATGCAATTGAACATATCCAAACATAGAAGGACCTTGATTCTTCCACAATCCAATGCCCTCCCTTTGGCTGTTTTGGAGAGAAAATATAGGAATCTATGTACCTGAATCGTGTATGTCGCTGCAAGCTTGGGAAGTTGGGGTTACTGAACTTATTCTAGTTCTAGGCTCATTCTTTTATCTCCCCACTATTCAAAAGATTCACAGGTTGTACAGCTGAATCTACTACCCTCAGACTATAATTCCACTCTAACATAAAGTTGCTATGTTTTTCATTGCTGCACGTAAAATCCTCAAGGAACTGACCATCAGCAAGAGACAGTAGATTAGTAAATGAGACAGATAATAATAATTGATAAATATCAATTATTGTGCTTTTATATCTGTGCACCATTGTCTAAGTCATATAGGTTTTAATTTTCATTGTTATTAATCTTCATTATATCACAGCTGTTATAATCATCTTAATATTAGTTATGATTCTTACATATAGATTTTAGAGTTACAGCAATTATAATCTTGGGTTGGTAATGCTGCATTTTAGCTATTTTCCACAATTTGCAGCCTAGCTCAATTCTGTTTAATGATAGATCTTATACATCTATTAATATTTATGACATTTGATTTTATGTTGAATCTTCTTCCTCTATATGTTCTTAATATTTAGTAATATTAGAATCTGTGATAGTAACCAATTTTTATTTTTTATTTTTTTAATATATACAGTACATATTTATTGGTACATATAACAACCAGAAGCTATGATGTCCTACCAAAAATATAGTAGTGCTAATAAAATCAGAAGAAAATATATAGAATAATGAATAAATGAGTGACATTTGTAGAAAATAAAAGTATATCCATAAAATGTTAAGAACTAGCTCAATCCTTTAACATATTATTAAATCTAGCCATATAAATAATCTATTGCTCCATCTTCTCAGTTTTAGTGCTTATATTCTTAATATTCTATTATGTAGGTGCCTTAGAGTATTAAATGTAAATAAGAGAGAAAAAAAGGAAAAAAGTGGATATTCTATCAATATTAATTACAATTTTGAATGTTAATGTTACAAGCATTATAACTGACTTTTCTACAAAATTAAATATAATGAATATATAACTCTCTCATCCCCATTACATTGACCCGTCCCACCCGATCATGCAGAGAGGGCATGTTACGGACCCCATCTGTAAGAGAATTCCGTTTGGCAGGGTCCAGGAAGTGGGCCTTCTCTGCAGTGGCTCCTGCCCTGTGGAACATTCTACCCCCGGAGGTGAGGCAAGCCCCATCGCTCCTGACCTTCCGGAAGAACCTGAAGACCTGGCTCTGCCACATCGCTTGGGGCGGGAAGGGGAGTAGTTATTCTTGGGGATGGCTGGCACCTTAGAGTGCTCCCCACCTACATATGAGCTGAATGAGATCTTTCACTGCCATCTGGATTTTATTTTTTATTTTTTATTTTTATTTTTATATCTTGTATTTGTATTTATATTTTATATACTATTTATGGTTACTGTTTTTAACTTGTTAGCTTTACTGTAAACTGCCCAGAGTCCCTCTTCTGGGGGGAGATGGGCGGTGGCAAATTTGAAAAATAAATAAATAAATAATAAAATGAAAAAAATGAAGGAAGAGCTTACGTCAGGGGTATTTGTTTTATAATAATAATTTCGGTCTTAAGGTAAATTACTTATTAAAATGTCCATCATGTTTTGCAGGGGGGTGGTGTATGTGTGTAAAACCTGACAACCAATATATATGTGTGTATACATTATATAACCTCATAACCAATAAGGAAGTTTGGCCTAAACCAAAAAGAAAGTATTTTCCAAGAGGAATTTTGGCAGTTCCTTTATTTTGATAAAAGTTTTATTATTTTTTAGAACAAAGATAAAAAAACTACAAAAAAGAAAAAGACACTACATACAAAAAGAAAAACATTAAAAGTGCAAAAACAAAAAGGAAAAAACTTCTAGAAAGTTACATATAAACAGGTGGCTTCCCGCTTTTCACAGCAAGAATATAAAGCAATTTCCACAAGCAAACCCTTCCTCTAAGTCAAACCCTAATCACATTATTTCTATAAATCCTTCCAATATATAAATCTCTAATAATAATGCCTCCAAAATTTTATGTCACCAACAGATGACATACTAACAAAACATTCTGGCATATTCTTTAGCATCTGTTCTTTCACTTCTGTTGGTGAGAACTTGCTGTAAGAAAAGGCTGTGTTGCGATTGTTAATGAAATGAACATTAACTTCATTAATTAATCAAGTTAATGAAGCCTGCAGTAAGTACTCATCATGACATATTTGGCAATGCACAGGGACTGAATTTTTTACTGCTGAAGGACCTCCTCCAATTCATATTCACCACCAAGTACAGGCAATGAGGTCTTAAATTGATCTTGCGTCAGGTATTTGATCCAAATTAGGATCAATGCTTGGAAACCATGAATGCTAATAATGCTTATTTAAACATAGAAGTTTTTTACTCATATTACTACAGTTTTCCCAAATAAGTGACATCTACTGGACTTAGATCTACAACTCCTAGAATTCCTTGGCAACATGGCAAATGCTCAACAGGAATACTGATGCATGACAATGATCAATGACAGTTTTAAAATCCATGGCAATTATAGATATTGATACGAAATATGATAGGATTTCAAAGGTACATATCAATTACTTTGTGAATATTGGAAAAAAAAATTTCAGTGCAAATTCAGACAGAATTATGAAGAGAATTTGGAAAAATAAATTGGTTTCAAATCATTAATTATATTCTAGAATATAGGGATCCATTAGTATATAAATACATATATAAGATTAGACCCTGCTCCTCATTTATAGGAGGAATTACATAGGAATTACCAAGGTTGCAACAGAATGTTAAAGATATCAATCTTCACATTCCAATGTCAGCCAATGTATTCGAGTATTCATATTTCCCAAATGTTTCTCAAAATTTTAGCATTATTCTGGTTTCTTCCAGCTGTTCCATTTTAGTCTCATTTTTCAAAATGTCTAAATTTGGCGTAACTTGAATAGTCATTCATCAAACATGGCACTAACAAAGAGTACTTGTTGAAACCTCTGGTTGCCCTGTTCTCTCTTGCAGAAATTGGCTCTTTGTAGAATTTTTCAACCTGGAAGGACACCAAGCACTATTTGGGGAAAGGAAAACTAATTTTTATCTAGACGTGCCAAAAAAGAATGCCTGTCATTTAAAGGAATGTAAGGAGACATGTCTGTCTAACCATCAGAAACATTTAATGGGACCTATTGTCTATTCTTCCAGCAGCTGAAGCCCCAAAGTTGAAAGTGAAAGTAGCTCACACATGACCAGAGAACAATGTAGAACTAGCTTCTTGTAAACTACACTCGTAGTACAGAACATACCTTACATACCAAAAAAAAATCTTAGGATCAATCCTCCATATTCATAGAAAGGAGAAGAAAGGCCTACTCTAAAACTCTGGAGCACTTCCTTCATAGACAACATGGAGTAAAATGAATTAATGGAAATCCAACTGCTGCTGCTCTAGAAAGATGAGCTGAGCACAATAAAATAACTTCTTTCTATACTGTTCCTGCTTGGAGGTAAATAGCACTGGATATAATACAGAATCTCCATGATGACCATCTATCATACCAATACTACAATTGCTTGACAGACACTCTCCTGAAAGAGCCTTTGGAGAGAGTATTTGGGATTAACATTAACTCTTTTATTTATAAATTTCATATCAGAAAATTGAAATTGATTGGCAGAAATGCAAGAACAACCAGTACAAAATCAAAAGGTATCACAGGACATGTAGTTCAGGGAACCAAGTGTTGCTGTACATGTAGCATACAGTGCTGTGGGGGGGAGATACTATCATGGAAGATTATCTTTTCTATATGTCATCCTTTTTGTGTATAGAAAGAAAGAGTTCAGAATGTTCCATAACTGATCTGCTCTGAGGACTCTCTATTAAAAAAAACAAGCATTGTTTTTTATTGCCATTTATCTTTGAACCAATTTTACTTCTGTATCAAGGGACTAGATTGAGTTTGCTTATTCAGAAACATTCAGCTAATACAAGATGCACTCAAGTCATTAGGGGCAATTGCAACCAGCAGCCTAAGTAGTTTCATTCCTGCACTGCTCCTAGCTGACTTTAAAAATTCCACTCCACATTTCAGCAGCTTAGCAACAGAGCCAGGTTGGTGCTTAGTCCAGACTATTACAGGTCCTGATTGGTCATTCCCCTGCTTCTTGCCTTCCCTCAGAGCAAGGACAGTTCATTGACTTAATGGGCCATTGCTGGATCAACCACAAGATAACTTAAAACTGCCAGCTATCAGTGGAAAATATAGGAGCCTGGTAATCCAAGACAAAATTTACTACACGGATCAGTGACTAGCCCCTGGGAGGGGGAGGTTCTTCCCCCCTGGAGGGAGAAGAAGAGGGTATGCCAAGATGGTTTCAGTGGGAGCTGGGTGGTCACTAGATTGGAAGGAAGTGCTACAGATCATACTTACGTGGACTATCAAAGCCACTAACTGTAGTCTGAACTAATACAGTCTGGTAAATGATCTTACCCTATGACATGCAAAGCCATAGTGTAATTTAGCTTAACATGTTTTCCTAGTCCAAAACATGAGTAAGATGTGGCTAAGAATACATTAACTGGAATTTATAACCCTAGTTAGGTTTTGGTTAGCATTACTTTACCATGAGAAGATACTGGAGTGGCTACAAAAGAGAGTGTTACTGCAGCAGGACCTGTACAGCTCTAGATTTGTTTTTCAGTCTCAATGAATTTGTGGGGACTTTATCTGGAAAAAACAGGCTGAGGAAAGATTTTCTTTCCCTTGCCACACAGGTGACCCCTTTCTCAATCAAATCTTGTTAGGAAAGTTCACACACAGAGACAAAATCAAGTTACTACCTACCAATCAAAGATTGCTAGGATAACAAGCCAAAAAGATGGTGCACTAACAAACCATAGTTAGCTATGGTGTTGTATCATTGAGCCTTGTTCACTGGATGAGTGTATTAACCATGGTTTATATTAAGCCATATTTAGCACATTGCACAAATTCTATTGCTTGCTATTTATATTGGTTTCAATTAGATCCATATAAATGCGGCTATTTAAATGACTAAGAGTGGAAACCTACAGTATAATGTCTGTCTGAAGTCAGTCCCACAGAGTTTAAAAGAACTTATTTCCAGGGAAGGAGGTATTGGATTACAGCTTAAATGCAACACATTTATGCATAAAGTGAATCTGTTTCTGCAAGACCAGTTTTTTTATATATACATCTGTTTTCTCAATGCCTAACTGAACAGTAAAATACTTAAAACAAGGGTTGCCTGCCTGATCAGAAAATAGAAGGATCTTGTTTTATTGACATCTCTGTTTCATATAAAAATACTTCTCCAAAATGTTCTAGGCAAACATGATATTGCTTTTTGCAAGATCCCCTTTGCTTCAGAAGCATGACTTCCCTGAGGAAATGGTAGATCTTGTAACAGAAATATCTTTGAATCTTTCAGATAGTCAGTCCACAGGGAAAGGTTTAAGAAAGGATCAAAGCTTGTCCTTTCAGCTTGAATTATTCCATTACAGCCGAATGTGACATAATTACAAAAGATGCTGGATGTGGAATCTCATCAGGATTATCTGACACTCATCTTTGTTGAAAAAGTCTCCCCAGCTGTTGCTCTGATAGCACAAATGTGACAGAAGTGTGGAGCACAAAGTACTTCTAAGTGACCACTGCTTTGGAGCCTGGCTTCTGTTGCCTGGGCTGTTTTGCCAGTTGCCATGAAGATCAACACTGAATAACTTCAAGAAATGAAGGAAAATGTTGACTATTGCCCTGCTTCTTTGCTGAATAGCAGTTAGTTGTCTTGAAAATACAAAAAAAGAAAAGAAACATTGACAATACTTCTTCTGATAAAGCAAGACTTATCTGCACCCACCCAGAAACTTGCACTTACACACTGATGAACACAAGTCTGTGCCTGCTCCTCAGATTGTTTATTTATACCTATTTATGTTTAATTGCCATATGCTGCCATTCAAAACTAGGTGCATAATCTATTACACAGAGATTTCTGTGTGACCCTGATCAAAACAAACACATTTAGGGGAGATTTACATAAAAGAACATACTAAGTAAGGGATTTGCTTTTTAACTTTTATGAGACACAAAAGAAAGGAAAATGACAAAAATCAACATAGTAAGTGATAAAAAGTGATTAAGAAAAATATTGCATTAACAATAATATATGTTGGAAACTGAACCAAATCAAAATAGGAAAGGTGTTGCTTGTATTGGGTAATTTGCTAACATTTAAACCATTCTAGTTCAGTATAAATAAATATATCAGAGGGTAGTCTAAACAGAACATTTATTCATAAGAATTTGTATTTAGAAATAATATTGAAGGTTTTGATTTCCTACTTTTGAAAAGCCAGAAATCTATTTTGAAATATTATTATTATACTAAATAGTATCTTTTATAAATGAGTAGCTGTTTTGCCAGTCTATATGAATTAAGTAAAGAAAGAGAACTGGACAATGAATCTATTCAAAATTAAATTTGTTTATTGTATAATGGATTGGAGAAGCAATGCAAACCAAATGGATTTTTTTTCTTTCTCTGTTAATTATCTTATGGTTTAATCATACTTAAAAGACATTCACATGTAAAATAACTGCAAAGAAAAAAAAAATCCTAATCTGGAGTACCTGGCATTCAAAATGAGACAAAGCAATTTATAGTTAAAGGTTATTGCTGAGTTGGAGAATTTTCTATATATTTACCCACCCAGCTACGATCATTGCTAGTGTTCCATTGCTATAACAGTTATGATAGCAGCAGCTTGGGCGAGATCCACAGCATCAAATGCCTGCTTTGGAATCATTACCTTTGCTGAGATAATTGTTGGTTGGTTAAAAAGGAGAAGGGAAAAAAACTTTATTTTCCTTCCCTTGTCATGGATTACATTTTCTTCATACATTATTAATGAAGTTAAACTACTAGTAACATGCCAAATGTGCTGTATGGGAGATTTGTGCCTAATCCAGCACAAAACAGGCCCAGTCACATAATGATAGGTGAAGGGAGAAAAGAAAAAAGAACAAATGTCAACAGTTTCACATTGGGACTAGATTAAGGAGACTATACTTACTGATTTCTTACACAGGGATTAGCTTGCTTTTAGGGCTAGAGAAAAAGAAGCCACACTTCTATATTATGAACATGGCTGCACATTCAAAATAAAAATAAATGAGAGATCGGAATCCTCTTCCCTGCAAAAAGAACTAATATTAGGTAAATATATTTAGTTATCATTTGGACTGTACCAGGTAGGTAGGTAGGTAGGTAGGTAAGTAGATGATAGAGATTTACTACTAGTCATCCATTATTCACATATTTCTTTATTGAAGCAGAAGGGAGTACATTCCAGTGGCCTTCAGAAAGCTTATTAAAACTTGGCTGTTTCAGAAAGCTTTTAGTGATTCAGTAATTGTGGTCTTAGCACAAATAGATGAATGCTTTGTTGTTACTATTATGGATAATTGTTTTACTTTTGTATTGTAGTATTGCAATGGGTTGATGTACTCTTGGCCTTTGTATATCCGCCAGAATGTTTAAATGGACGCATTGATTTTATAAATAACTATAATTTATTTCCATCCCTTCCTTCACACTCCTTCCTCCAAAATTACTCTGAGCAAAGTTTTCTGCAAAGCAGCCCCATTACTAGAGCAAATGCAGGATCTTTTTTTACAGGGGGGCGGATTATACTGAGCTTCCAAAGGAACACTCCAAGAGGGCAGTTAAATGGCAAATGTGAATCAGTGTAAATAAATATAATAAATATTTATTTATAAATATTTATAAATATTTATTATATTTATTTACACTGACTATATACAGTATATTGAGGGAAGACACATTAGAAATACCATTCTAAATAAAATTGTCACTACTTTTAAGGCTTTACACCAATTTGTTAGTTCTTGGTATTTCCTTCCATGATAAATATGTATATTAATATATGACTGTTGCTCATTACTGTTTTCAACTTGCTTTATTGTTTTAATATGTTGCACACTGCCTATAATCACTTGGACAACTGAAGCGACTTATACATTGAACAAATAAATAAATACACCGTGGCCCATCTCAAAGAAATTATTATTTGTAACACTTCTTGGTTTTGCTGCAAACCATCTCATTCAGTTAGCCTCCTGCAAGAGGGCTACAGCCATTTCTTAGGAGTGAAGATTACGATGTCTGCAGCTATTTAGTTTAGACAGCAGGGATGGGGGAGATATCAGCAAGGGAGAGAGAGGACAGAGGCTTATAAATTATGTATGACATGAAGAAAGTGGATAGAGAGATTTTTTTTCTTTTTTTCTTAATATTAGGAAGTTGTTTAACATTTAAAATTGGGAGGTTTTTTTCCTACATAATTAGTAGATGTTGATTTAGATGAACACACGTCATAATACATATATAATGAGAGTCTCCTCCAAATGTCCAGGTATGGTTGACTGTTTTAAATCCTTCAGAAAGCTAGGAAGAGACTTCCCATGGCTCAGCGGGTAAGACGCCAGGCTTGTCGATCTGAAGATCGCAAGTTCGGACGTTCGAATCCCTAGCCCCGTGTGACAGAGTGAGCTCCCGCACTCGCCCCAGTTCTTGCCAACCTAGCAATTCGAAAGCATGCAAACGCAAGTAGATAAATAGGTACCACTTCCGTGGGATGGTAACAGCGTTCCACGTGCGTTATGCTGGCCACATGACCGTGGAAGCGTCTTCGGACAACGCTGGCTCTTCGGCTAACAAACAGAGATGAGCACCGGCCCCTAGAGTCGGACACGACTGCACAACTGTGCGGGGGGAACCTTTACCTTTACACTGGCACTGGTCCCTAACTTCCTTATGTTTAACTACTTTAGAAAGGAAAGTAGGCATTACCCTCCACCACAACAGAATATGAGTGAAGTACATAAATAAAGACTGTTGATATATCTATTTAGTGCTGACCCAAAATATATGTTTCTTTCTTTTTTCCTGATCATGCTCATTCAAGTTTGATGCAGAAGACAATTTTCCAAATAGAAGAAAAAATGTGTCATTTTCATGGGTGGGTATAATGTCTTTTCCTTTCTTTATCTCAGGGTGTCTGCCTTTCATTTTACAATCATCAGTCTGGTGGTTTGAGGCTTCTCTGGTTTCCCAAGTAAATCCCAATGGAAGACATTGCATAAACATCAGCAAGGATAGCCAGGTGAGGAATTCAACAGAAAATTCAGAGTCCCAAGTTTAAAGACTGTCTTCCCATAAAGCAATCAAGAAAAGTTTTCTTAAAAAAATAAAAACCTGATCTCAGGTTCCAATCCTAATGGGTCTCATGTCATCTACTGGTGGGAAAGGCCTCATCTAAAGCATGAAGGAACAGGTTACACCCATAGAAAGTGGCAAGGAAACAAACTGTCTATATCAGGGTTTCAAAAAACTGTAGCCCAGATGTGGCATCTGGCCCTCTAGTATCTTTCTTGTGACTCAAGAACCCCATCGTCTTCTGAGGGGCAGCAAAAATGTGTACCCTTCTTGCATTTTTGCATGTTTTAAGGAGAAAAGGGCCTTGCAGATATTTAAAGCATCCTTTTAACTCCTTCAGACACTCAAAACTCTCTCCTAAAACAGGCTTGGCCCCACCTACTTCTTGAGTGCAGCTTTCAACGTGCTCTACAAAACTGAATGTGACTCTCAACCCAGTTACTTTCATAGCCCTGTTTTAAAGGCTCAGAGAGAGCTCCCTCTAAGAAATAACACAGGTGGAATTGCTGTAGTTACAGAAGGAAGAATAGGGCTAGAAAATAAATATCTTGAAAGAAGAGTGGTTTTTTTCTTATTTACTACCCTGTAGATCAGGGGTGGGGAACCTTTTTTCTTCCAAGGGCCATTTGGATATTTATAACTAGGGGGTGGAGTTTGCAGGCGGGAGCCAATCACAAGCACTGGGGGGGGCCTTGCAGGCGGGAGCCAATCGCATGGAAGGGGTGGAGTTTGCAGGCAGGAGCCCCACGGGCCTTATATGGCCCGTGGGCCTGACGTTGCCCACCCCTGCTGTAGATGCTCCTTGGAGAAAGGGAAATTGCTGCCAGTTTGAATGGAGCAAGTGCCTCATGATAAAGCAAATATCAAGCTTTATGCAAGTGTGTCACTAAGATAAAGATATCTACATCATTAGGGAATGAAGATGGGGGTGAAAGCCCAACTTTACTAGTTAGATACTTCTGAAAGTCAAAAAGATACCTGTGCTCAAAATGAATCCTAGAGTTTGTGTTTGTTTCTTGGTTTGTTTTAAAGAAATTGCAATCAGTTATGCAATTTAATTGCTGAGTCAATATGCCCTACTTCAGCCTTCTCTAATCTTGTGCACTGCAGTTGCAGTGTATTACTATTAGGAATTCTAGATAATTCAATCTGGTTTTTCATCTTTAAATGAACTAATCTAAGTTGCCTATCCCAGATGTTAAGCTGATCAAAACACAGCTAATTGTTGTACTGCACACAGCATTGTACAAAACTGCATGCATTAGGATAAGAATTACACCAAAATGAAAGTAAAATGTTCATGGATTTTCTTTAATAATTGCAGCAGAATGCAGAAATGTGATAGAACAGACTTATACCCAAACACTGAACATATGTAAAACTGATTGGGAATGGAATAAAACTAGAATGATTCCTACATTGTGGTTTTCCACGTTCATCACTATACTCCATCAGCAATTAACTGAAATGCATTATAACTATAATACAGATTATTTTCATTTTGAGGGAAGGACATTGGTTGCTAATTGTCTTCTGATGCTTGCTCGTTTTCTGCTACCTTAAAACCTAAGACATGAACAATAAAAGAGGGAAAGGATATAGTAGATTTCTTGACTCCCTCCACTATTTTTCTTCTTCAAGACTTTCTAGTACTTTGTAGATTTCTCTACAGCCTAATATTTAACTAAATGTAGTTCTGTTAGAAATAACATTGTATTCAAAATAAATGAAACCATTTGGATAGTTATTTCAGATGTCCCGCTAAGTGATACACACATCTGTAGAGTCACACAGCTTCATTTAGATTTTTCTATTCTCCTACCTTTAGCATCCTGAATCTTCATGATTCCCAGTCCAGTGAGGTTGTGGGAATTGAAACTCTCTTGTGATCTCTTTGGCCCATCAATCATTTATCAATTAGCAGCTAGTAATTTCTGGTGTGCATATGTTAAACACAGGCTGTTGACAAGCCTATCCCTTTATTAAATACATGTGCAGAAATCAAAGAGAGTGATTTAGCTGTGGAAATGTTAGAGGGAGCTAACAACACTATAGAAAGCACTTCATTTCCCTGGCTAGATTTTTGTACTCAAACATGGTAATTATGAACTATGAATGTTCAACAGATCACCAGAAGCTAGGCCAGTATGCCTTAAAAACACAGTCAATTATTTATTTATTTATTTTCAAGTTAGCATTACAAACAGAATGAGTCAGGCTATGGCTTGTTTATTGCTTTTGGTAACTCAGGAGCAATTACTAGCATCATACCCAGTGCTGGAGTAAGAGCATTTACACACTGCAGGTGGCACACCCAAGTAATTTCATTAACTGTGATAAATGAGGCAGTCATCTGCAGTGTCCTGCTACTAGTTTTCGCTATCCTCCTTCACTAGTAGGTGTGATTCCAAGGCTTCCATTCATCAAAATCTCTGATGGTTTGTAGTTTGCCTGTTCTAAAGAAATGTTAATCAGAACATTAGTAATTTCCAACTATTCGTGGAGAAGAAAAATACATATAAAGAACCTCTTATCTACAGTTCATGGGCATGTGTTTTATCTTTAAAAGGATATCATCTGGAAATCTCTAATAGGCTCAGAAATTTTCTGTACTGCGTGCTCCTATTGTGTGATTATTAGAGTAAATGATTGGAAGACTTATTTATGGGTCTGGTGTATTTCTACACTACACAATGTTAAGGTTGTGTAACATGGGGAAAAGACAATTCTTGGAAAAGATGCAGCTGCTTTGAAGACAGATGCACCATTCTCCCTCCAGCAAAGGAGATCGTTACCTTGTCGTGGTGCTGGAGCTTGAGCACCTCAATGAAACCATGAGCTAAACCGTGAAGGGACACCCAAGACGGGAAGGTCGTGGCAGAGAGGTCAGACTAAATACGATCCCTGGGGAAGGTAATGGCAACCCACCCCAGTATTCTTGCCATGAAAACTAAATGGATCAGTACAACCAAAGATATGTCGGTATACCATCGGAAGATGGGACTCCCAGGTCGGAAGATGGTCAAAATGCTACTGGGGAGGAACAGAGGATACGTTCAACTAGCCCCAGACGTGATGACGCAGCTAGCTCAAAGCCGAAAGGATGGCTAGCGGCCGACGGTGCTGGTGGTGAACGACGAATCCGATGTTCTAAAGATCAACACACCATAGGAACCTGGAATGTAAGATCTATGAGCCAGGGCAAATTGGATGTGGTTATTGGTGAGATGTCAAGATTAAATATAGACATTTTAGGTGTCAGTGAACTGAAATGGACTGGGATGGGCCACTTCACATCAGATGACCACCAGATCTACTACTGTGGACAAGAGGACCACAGAAGAAATGGAGTAGCCTTCATAATTAATAATAAAGTGGCTAAAGCAGTGCTTGGATACAATCCAAAAAACGATAGAATGATCTCAATTCGAATTCAGGGTAAGCCATTTAACATCACAGTGATCCAAATATACGCCCCAACCACAGATGCTGAAGAAGCAGAAGTAGATCAGTTCTATGAGGATCTGCAGCACCTACTAGATAATACGCCAAAAAGAGATGTTATTTTCATTACAGGAGACTGGAATGCTAAGGTGGGTAGTCAGACGACACCTGGAATTACAGGAAAGCATGGTCTGGGAGAACAAAATGAAGCAGGACATAGGCTGATAGAATTTTGCCAAGACAACTCACTGTGCATAACAAACACTCTCTTCCAACAACCTAAAAGACGACTTTATACATGGACTTCACCAGATGGTCGACACCGAAATCAGATTGACTACATCCTTTGCAGCCAAAGGTGGCGGACCTCTATACAGTCGGTAAAAACAAGACCTGGAGCTGACTGTAGTTCAGATCACGAACTTCTTATTGCAAAATTTAGAATCAGACTAAAGAGAATAGGGAAGACCCACAGATCAGTTAGATATGAGCTCACTAATATTCCTAAGGAATATGCAGTGGAGGTGAAGAATAGATTTAAGGGACTAGATTTAGTAGATAGGGTCCCAGAAGAACTATGGACAGAAGTTCGCAACATTGTTCAGGAGGCGGCAACAAAAAACGTCCCAAAGAAAAAGAAAACCAAGAAGGCAAGATGGCTGTCTGCTGAAACACTGGAAGTAGCCCAAGAAAGAAGGAAAGCAAAAGGCAACAGTGATAGGGGGAGATATGCCCAATTCAATGCAAAATTCCAGAGGTTAGCCAGAAGAGATAAGGAATTATTTTTAAACAAGCAATGTGCGGAAGTGGAAGAAGACAATAGAATAGGAAGGACAAGAGACCTCTTCCAGAAAATTAGAAACATCGGAGGTAAATTCCAGGCAAAAATGGGTGTGATCAAAAACAAAGATGGTAAGGACCTAACAGAAGCAGAAGAGATCAAGAAAAGGTGGCAAGAATATACGGAAGATCTGTATAGGAAGGATAATAATATTGGAGATAGCTTTGACGGTGTGGTCAGTGAATTAGAGCCAGACATCCTGAAGAGTGAGGTTGAATGGGCCTTAAGAAGCATTGCTAATAACAAGGCAGCAGGAGACGATGGTATCCCAGCTGAACTGTTTAAAATCTTGCAAGATGATGCTGTCAAGGTGATGCATGCCATATGCCAGCAAATTTGGAAAACACAAGAATGGCCATCAGATTGGAAAAAATTAACTTATATCCCCATACCAAAAAAGGGAAGCACTAAAGAATGTTCAAACTATCGAACAGTGGCACTTATTTCACACGCCAGTAAGGTAATGCTCAAGATCTTGCAAGGTAGACTCCAGCAATTCATGGAGCGAGAATTGCCAGATGTACAAGCTGGGTTTAGAAAAGGCAGAGGAACTAGAGACCAAATTGCCAATATCCGCTGGATAATGGAGAAAGCCAGGGAATTTCAGAAAAACATCTATTTCTGTTTTATTGACTATTCTAAAGCCTTTGACTGTGTGGATCATAACAAATTGTGGCAAGTTCTTGGTGGTATGGGGATACCAAGTCATCTTGTCTGCCTCCTAAGGAATCTGTATAACGACCAAGTAGCAACGGTAAGAACAGATCACGGAACAACGGACTGGTTTAAGATTGGGAAAGGAGTACGGCAGGGTTGTATACTCTCACCCTACCTATTCAACCTGTACGCAGAACACATCATGCGACATGCTGGGCTTGAGGAATCCAAGGCTGGAGTTAAAATCGCTGGAAGAAACATTAACAATCTCAGATATGCAGATGATACCACTTTGATGGCTGAAAGCGAGGAGGAGTTGAGGAGCCTTATGACGAAGGTGAAAGAAGAAAGTGCAAAAGCTGGGTTGCAGTTAAACCTCAAAAAAACCAAGATTATGGCAATGAGCTTGATTGATGACTGGCAAATAGAGGGAGAAAAAGTGGAGGCAGTGACAGACTTTGTATTTCTAGGCGCAAAGATTACTGCAGATGCTGACTGCAGCCAGGAAATCAGAAGACGTCTACTTCTTGGGAGGAGAGCAATGGCAAATCTTGATAAAATAGTTAAGAGCAGAGACATCACACTGACAACAAAGGTCCGCATAGTTAAAGCAATGGTATTTCCTGTAGTAACCTATGGCTGCGAGAGCTGGACCATAAGGAAGGCTGAGCGAAGGAAGATAGATGCTTTTGAACTGTGGTGTTGGAGGAAAATTCTGAGAGTGCCTTGGACTGCAAGAAGATCAAACCAGTCCATACTCCAGGAAATCAAGCCAGACTGCTCACTTGAGGGAATGATATTAAAGGCAAAACTGAAGTACTTTGGCCACATAATGAGAAGACAGGATACCCTGGAGAAGAAGCTGATGCTAGGAAAAGTGGAAGGCAAAAGGAAGAGGGGCCGACCAAGGGCAAGATGGATGGATGGTATTCTGGAGGCGACGGACTCAACCATTGGGGAGCTGGGGATGGTGACGGCCGACAGAAAGCTCTGGCGTGGGCTGGTCCATGAAGTCACGAAGAGTCGGAAACGACTGAACGAATAAACAACAAAAAGCACCATTCTCCAAAGCACCTTCTGGAATCAAATCTGAAGAGCTTCATAAAGCATTTTATAAAAAATTAAATATGAAAACCAATGTAGGAAACAATGAAAGAAGCATGACAAAATCAAAAGCAGTAGGAGACATAATAATGCTGAATAAAATTAGTAACATCAGCTATTTTTCTACTCCCAAACAAGAAAATCAATCCAATTTACTCTGTACAATAGGAGGAAAAACTCTAATCTAGTAATAGAAAGTAGTATTGAAAGGTATATAGTATTTGTTATCATCCAGTCCAAACAAATTGGTCAGGGAAGGTTCTATGATTCTGGATGCTTATAACTCCCAAGTTAATCTGTTCTACCATCAGAACAGCTCTTTACATGAAGATTTTTTCCCCTTGATGTTTAGCCAAACTCTGTTTCTCTACTATTTCTATCCCTTGGGTATTCTAGGAAAATTAAGAACACATCTGCTCTATCTTCTGTGTGATAGTCCTTCAGCTGTTTCAGAACTAATATGTTTTCCCTTAATCTTTCCTTTTTCAGGCCAAACATCCTCAACTCTTTCACTGCTCAGAGGACTTACTTCAGGTCCTTCATTATCCATATTGCTGTTATCTGGACTCGCTCCATTTTGTCAATGTCTTTCTTAAAATATGGTGCACAATACAAAGCAGAGTGCTCTAGATTTTCATTGGCTAGTGAACTGAATCATTACTTCTCTTAATTAGAATATTATGTTCCTGTTAACAGAGCCTTATATGACATTATCTTATTTAGCTACTGTATTCAGGTGTTGCTATCCATGCAATTTCTGATTGACTAAGACATTTAGATTCCTTTTATTTAACATCATCTAGAAAAGCAAATCAATTCAAGCTTGGAGGCAGAGTAAAACTGATAATTATGTTTTATTCCAATTGATTTCATTCAAAGAAAATTATTACCTGCTTTGATTCTAATCCAAACTATATCTACTTCCAATTTTCAATTGACAAATTATTAATTGAGGACAAGCAAAAATTGTCCTTACTTGGTTGAGAGAAGAATGCAAGTTTGGGGTTTTGCTTTCTTGTATCACTGAGATGCCCTTAAACAGAATAAAGAGTGAAATGATGAGTAAGATTATAATATAAATTATATTGTATGCTGTAATTATATGTTTTATACAGAATATGTTTTTCAAAGATATCACATCCTATGTTAGCATTCCGTAAAAGATACTCACCATTTAAAAAGCTGGGCTCTCACAATGGATTCGGAAGGACTAATAAATTGGTCCATGTGTTAATCAATAAAGTGAATGAATAACCAATGAAAAAGTGTCACTGGTCTGCCAAAGGGGAAATCATCCAAGAATGAAACCAATGTAATAACACAGGTGCATTGTATCGTTCAGCAATTAGATGTAAAACATATTGAAGCAGCAATTCCCAGTGCTAAAATGTACGCTCCTCTGACAGCATTAAAATAGTCATTTTAATAGGGTTTAATGTACTTTAGGTATAAAATGTTGGATTCAAGATACTCTTATTATGATATTCTATGCAATAAGGGCTGAACGTTTGGAAAGGGTGCCTTTCCCCCCCCCCCCTCAATGTCTTGTAAATTTTAATTACTATTTTGCAAAGCCTTTTGGCAGAGCTTTGAACTCTGGAGAAAAATCCCTTGTATATTTGCATATAAAAGCTGGCATCCCTGCCCTTTTGCCTATTGAACTTGCTTCAGAGAGATTTTCAGGCTACCATAGGTAAAATTGATCCAATTCCCATCCCTGCATCTGAGCAGTTGAACAAAAGCCATTCTTGCTTTTACTTTTTAAAGTCAAAGTTAATGGAACAATATAGAATATTTTTCACAAACTGTCAGAGAAATGAGAAATGAAGAGTTCTTTAAAGACAGTTGAGGCTTCTCAGAACTGCGAGACTTGCTATTGTTTGCCAGATTTCTTTGCCAGCTACTGGACTTCTAAGCTTGTGATCCTTCCCTTGGCTGCTTCATTTAATTTTCCTAGAAAAGAGGTTATGCCAAGCTGAGTTGCTCTTCAGATTTATTGCCAGCATGAGATGGGGAAATCATTACTGGATATTTAGTGGGCAATTTTGTTCACTGTAAAGACAAGTACAGACTTCAGTGGGTTCACCAAACCATTGTTGTTTTGTAACCCTGTGCAAAAGAAGGTTGTTACTCTTTTTCAAGTGGAGAAAGCATTCACAAAAGTGACAAAAGTCTTGCATTTCATTGGGAGCAGAGAATTGCTGAAAACGTTAATGTCGTGCTAGATGCCAACATGATGCAGCTGTTTTCAGAATGCATTCTGAAAGCTTTCTTGCATCCAAATCATTTAAAAAATAATTAGAAATGAGAATATTAACATAAAGGGCCAGGAAGATCATTCTTTGAGCATATAAGCTCTCAAAGATGTACATTCATAATTGCTGGCAACCAACTTTACTGCATAGAAATAGAATGTGTTTGTCACCATTAAAAATATGTGATGTCATTTTTCTGACAATATTAAAATCTTAAGACCTGAACATCCATAATAAAAAGTGATAGGATGTCATGGTACTGCTGCAGGAAACTCAGAAACTTGTTAAGCATCTTTGGCAAAGACAGATTTAGGCAAGCAGCTGGTAGAAACTAATGTACCCACACATTATTTGCTGTATTACAACTGCCATAATCCCAGCCAGAGTAGCTTTCTGTAGTGCAGAGCTTTCCAAACTGTGTGTCGCGACACGTTAGTGTGTCGGCTGCAGTGTCTGGGTGTGTTGCCGCTGCTGCTGCCTTCGAGCCCTGCCAGGATTCCATGCAGGTCCTAGTGCCTGCCTTGTGCCTGGCTGCCTCCAAACCTGCTGTGATTTCGCACAGGTCCTAGTGCCTGCCTTGTGCCCTGCTGTAAGAGTGTGTCACGAAATGATGCATGTCTAAAAAGTGTGTCACCAACATGAAAAGTTTGGAAAGCTCTGCTGTAGTGCAACGCTACTAGACTATAATAGAGAAGTGGTTTGCCACTGCCTATTTCCAGGATGTTTTTTTCAACTTCCCAGTCTATTATGTCCTGTGTTGGTCTCCAGTCCAACTACTAACCAGGTCTGAATCTGCTTTGATTTCCGAGATCAGCCAAGGCCACCTAGGTGCTGGCACTAAGATGAAAAATATATGCTTAGATAAGATTTATAATCAAGTGTTAGGCTACAGAGTAGAGAAGTACAAAACATTATAAACTCCAAATATTTCAAACTCTACATACCCCATTTTAATTTGAAACAGCAGTTTTTCTTCTGAAACACCTTACTCTGATCTTATCAGAAATATTATCAGATCATTCAGATCATTCTGGAACTTTCGATCTCAAAATGAGGCTGTTTTGAGCTCAGGATATTCCCAGGAAAGTCGGAACATCTGATTTGAACTCAAAGCAGTGTTTCAAATTCGAAGTATTCTGCATAGCATTAGCAGAGAGACTTTTGAACTGATCCAGTGGTGTAATTTTTATGTTTGTACTCACTCTATGTATAAGGGGGAAAGTTTATTTGGAGTACATTTATGAAATTTCAACAACTAAATGACCAGTTCACAGTCCCCTGGTCCCCAGGAAAGTATTAAGTAATATTTACGGTGTAATAGTTAGCTTCAATTGAAGACACATATTATCAATTAAGCAATATTTTCTATAAGATTTATATCAAGAAGCAATGCTAAGACAGCCCTAGAAGAAACGTTTTCTATATTGCTGCTTTACATCCTGAATCTCAAACAGAGATATTAAAGATATTGGATAAAATCCAGATACTTCATTTAACAGCATTGAGACAGCTCAACTAGCTTCTACTAGAATTAATAATATTTTTTGAAAAAAGTTGTATAGTACATTACAGTCTAAATGATTTATTATTTTGGCATAAACTAACCAAAGTTCAATATTGATATTCCTAGTTACCATAATGCTAAACCAAATTCTCTGCTTGAGATTTGGTTATAATATAACACAAAAGCACCTTACTCTACTGGATCAGCAGTCCCCTTTCTTATTTTTCCTGCCTGTGGTAGGATTAGGATTGTAATACTGTACACCTTAAAATAAATCCTCAAGGCAGCAGATTTTTTTAATCACATAAAAAAATCAGTATTTCCATCTATATCCAATATTCAAGCTATAAATAGCATTTTGTAATCAAAACCACCCCACTCCCTCACAAGATAGAATTATCAATAGGGCTGTGAATATCCTAAACGTTGCTGAAATAAAGGAAAAGAAACCCTTCTGGAAAACACCTAAAATAAACAAAAACCAAGAAACAGATCAGTAAAACCAATTTTGGCTAATGGCCACAATAGCCTGGTCAACGATTAGAGTGGTATAAAAAAATCACTGGGGAAAATGTTGTGGAGAAAAAGATGGTCTACGTTGTCCAGAATCCTGATTATGGAATATTCACTACTACAATATCCCCACTTGTAAAATGCAAAATAGTTATCAACAATAGAGAAAACAAGCAGTAGATACATCCTATAATTAAGGAAGTTAAAAACAGGAATGGCTAAATATTTCCTCAGAAAGAAAGTTCACTGAATAACCCTTATAACTCAAGAGAGTCACAATGGAACACTCTTGATGGAGAGTTTTAGATGTGGTCCTGGAGAAAGCCCTCTATGTAGATTTCCAACTGTCAGATCTACATAGAAGAGGGCTCAGCAACTTGTTCCCTTTTTTGCAACTTTCAGAGTTTCCTCTGACCATGATTGCTAAAAACTAACAGAACGGATTCCTACCTTTTCCCCTCTAAAACTGCTCCTAAACTCCAGTCCACCCAGTGTGTGGACCTTCCCACTATCCCAAGGAAATACTAAGTACAGCCTTTGGCCTCTTGCCAACCTCTGCCAGAGAAGATCTCAAAACATGGGTAAGATTACATGGGGAAAAACAGTCTGAGTTCATGTGAAACGAAAAAGTTCACATTAAATTAAATTGAAAAAACACAAAAATAGAGTATCGCTGGAATCTATAGCAGCCCTCCAGAGCGCTATTTATCTAAGTCTCTCTCTCTGTTAGTGGCAATGTTGGGATACAGAATGCTGAATTATTCAACATTCTTCATTATGCATAGGAGCACATGCCAAGCACCTCACTTTGAATTATTAAAGCAGCCACATCTTTTTCCAAGCTTATGCAGCTGCTTTGAAACTGCTTCCAACTGTCACCGCTTGACACATCATCCTGGAAAAAGATGTGGCTGCTTTAATGATTTGAAGAGAAGTCCATCTAAACTCTTCTTACCCATTGTGAAGAAGCAGCTGTTTTGAAAGTCCTAATAAATAAGCCTTGTAGCAGAAACACAGTGCTGTTATCCAGGATTGGCAAGAATAGACGCCCACACCTCATCCAGGAACTCTAAATCTGTTTCTTGACTATTGGAACTAGTTAATTCACCCTCCTCTGTCTCTCTTCTCAAACAATGATGATGATGTGAAATAGGAAGCCTTTCCCTATTTGTTCATTGGTTCTCTGTTTAATTTGGAACCTTCCTAATTTAGGGGGCAGGGACAGAAATTCCTAATTTAGGGGGCATGGACAGAAAAAAGAAAAAGTTGAAGCAGGTGACGACAATAGAGAGAAGAGAGTATATTACATGATTGTAATATTTTAAAATGATGCCAAAGTTAGCCTCACTGGGACCTTAAGATTACCTTAAGTTTTCAAACTCCTGCTATTTTATGTACAGTTATGTGCTTTATTGAGCCTGACTTTACTGTATATCAGCTTAAAGAGGGAGCTGATTTTCGGAATGCTTATTTTGGTGGATACATTCATAAGTCACCATAACTGAAACGATTAATAATACAAGGATGCTGATTAAGTTAAATGTTTGAGATGCCATAAAAGTAAGATTTTGAGTGGGGTAAAAAATAGCATGTTGTAACAAAATGATTAATCTTTATGACAATTAAGCAGTAATAATATTGGGGCTCAATAACGCTAGAGCAAAAATACTACAGTTCTAAAATCTGAGCCCAGAATAAATTAGGCATATAAAATAGCTTTAATAGACTTTCTTGTTAAATGTAATTTATCTTGCTTTTAAAAATCATATGTATGCATGCCCGCTTATCCCTGAGCAACTACAGCATCAAATGATATGTAAAACAAATTTGCATATGTAAAACAAATTTCACTGATCAAATACACTGATCAGAAATATCAATCGCTTGAGATGCAATACTTTTTAAAGAAGCAATTCATGCATTACGTTATTTGCAATCAATCACTGTTTCACAGGTACATGTACATCAGTTCCCATACTATGCCAGGCTGTTGTCATCTTAAGATATTCTGCTGAACTGAAGCTCTTACACAATTGCCTTTTCTATTATAAGTGAATTATTCCCCCCAAAGAGAGAGTAAACTTCATTGGCAGTGGTGCTGACATTTCAATACCTCCTGGGCCTAGTTAGAACATCTTCGTTCACCCAGACTATTTTAACAGTCTAAATCTTAACCAGATTAATGGTTTTTATTACTATATTATCATTAGTAGTAGTACTTTTAAAATTCAAAATATTTCAGTTTCTACCAATTTTCTACCCAAAGGCACTTAACCCAGTTAGTCTATTCTAGGTACTGCTAAGTCTGGATTCAGTCTAGGGTATTCTTACCACTAAAGCAGTGAAGAAATGCTTGTGGGCTTTCTATCTTAGTGATCAGTCTTGGTGTCTATCTACCATAACTGTGCTAACTGTATTCAGTCATGAAGTTCATATAGTACAAAAGAGGATTATATAAATGTATACATACAGTTGTATACATACAGAGAATTGACAGTTGATAAGTTCATTGACTGCATTTAAAGGACACTGCATTTAAAATCATATACAAGTTGAACAATTTGCTCTTGGATTGTTGATTACTTTGAATCAGCTCTTTGTGCTTTTAAATTGCTATCATCATCATCTTTAGCAGTAGAAGTAGAAGTAATAGTATTATGCTGAAGTGTGACAGCAAGTAATGGAAACCATTGAACTTACAAGCTGTGGGATAGCAACAGGGAATGAAGATTAGGGAATTGTAAACATCCCTAAAGAGCTACCACTAGATCATCACGCACTGTGTCCAGTTGCCCATTGACTTCTGTTTTCACTCCCCAAAGTACATGATTCCAAGTATTTTACTTCTGTATTCAAAAGCAACCCCCCTCCCTTTTTTCTACTTTTAAGAACATGAAAACTAATAGTTCAAAGTTCAGCCAACTTAATTTTTAACCAGTCTGATCATTTGGCTTTTGTGGGTTGCTGCTAATTTTCCAAAGTGAAGTTAGTAGAGAAAGACCAAAATGTATAGAAACTTCTGAATATTACTTTTGTCTACACCACAGAGTATGGATACTTTTATCAAGTTAAAGGGCATATGGAAACACTGATTTGGAATTTTATTTATTTATTTTTATCCCGCCTTTTTTATATATAACTCAAGGTGGTGAGCATACCTAATACTCCTTCCTCCTCCTATTTTCCCCACAACAGCAAGCCTATGAGGTGGGTTGGGCTGAGAGAGAGTGACTGGCCCAAGGTCACCCAGCCGGCTTTCATGCCTAAGGCGGGATGAGAACTCTCAGTCTCCTGGTTTGCCATTGGCTCCTTCCTAGGCCTGAGAGACAGGGACTGGCCCAAGGTCACCCAGCTGGCTTTCATACCCAAGGGAGGCCTAGAAGTCACATCTCCTGATTTCTAGCCCAGCACCTTAACCACTGATTTTGAATGCTCTTGCTATTATCCCCTACTTGTCCACTGCCCCTTATACTTTATATCTGAGAAAGGTTATACTACTCCTAGTATGTGCATAACTTAAACTCAAACCAGCACACTGCACAGTGCCTGCATCTCTCCCTACTCCCACAGAGCTAATTAAAAGCAATTAATAAATATGTTTATATTCATGATATATTCTAGATTCTGTTTTCTTTGGTCACAGAAAAATGCACTACAACACATAATGGAGAATATCTTAAAATAAGATGTAGCGGTGATTAAACTAGCAGATTTAAACCATTAAATCTTCCATTTTGAAAGAAAAAATGTCAAAAAAGATAGTGGAGGAAATATGCATTGACTTCCTCTCCCCCCCCCCATCCCTATCAATCTGAAGAAATGTTCTACCACCTATTAAAATTCACCTCTCTTCTTTTTTCCACTCCCTAGCTAACCTTCTACAAAGAGAAAGATAACTTGTTTGCACAAATATTCATCTTGCCTTCAAAAGGACTGAGCTAATCACCCTTGCTAGCTTGTGTTCCTTATTTTAGCAAATAATTAATTGCTAGTATATGAATGAGGCCAAAGCAGCCACTTAAGGGGATTGTGTTATCACTTCAATATTTTAGACATTCTCTGCTGCCAGATTTATGGATGGCTAAATTGATGTTTCACTTAAGTATTCAGCTAATGAGAGTTCCTCCTCTTCTCTAAATACTATACTGCCCAAGCTAGGAGATGTACCCAAAACAGTCAAACAATATTTCTTTTATAAAACAATGAAACAATAAAAATACAACTGATGTGGTTTTGTCTAAAAATCTAGTAAAAGGCTTCTCCCCTCTTGCTTTCTGGCCCAAACCTGGGGTCTGCTCTTTTGGCCTGACCTCTTCGTCAGCATTAACCCACAATAGAATAATTTTACATACTTCATGTAGAATTCAAAACTGAATTATAAGAAAAACAGATTAGCATTTTGAAAATTATTATCATTATTATCTGAAAAGGGTAATCCATCCACTGTCCCAGTTTTGCAGATGTGGTCTTCTTCTCACTGACTAAGTCCTGATAAGACATGCAAAGGTATCTCTGAGGGTTGCCACAGGATATCTTTTCTTCTAACTCTACTTGAAAACGTCATGTCCCCCCACTGTCAGACTCCCCTTTCTTGTCTCCTTTGGCTGGCTTTTCTGCATCACCCCCTGCCTCCACTACCAGTCACAGACTTCCACTTGCTTCTTACCCAGTCTGCCTTGTTTATTGTGTTATTTCACAGGATGTATATATTGCTACTCAGATTCAGGAGGCATCATGAAATAAGGGAGTTTTGGTGGAAATGGGAATCTTAATTGGTTTTAGGATTGCATCAATCATTCTTAATCTGGGGTCTGTAAAAAAAATATTAGGGCTGCATTCTCAGAATTACCTCAACAGCCACAGGGCTAAGAATTCTGGGAAATGTATTCATCATATACTAGTTTGGAGAAGGCCAAGATAAAGGTACTGCTCCTACAGTTACTGTATAAACACACTACAATGCTTCCCTATACTAGGAAAGAATTGGATTAAGCATTATATTATACATCTAGACCCAGAGTTCAGCATATTTAAAAAAATTTCTCACCAACCCAAACATGGTGACAGCGAATTCTTCAGATGTCATTAGAAAGATATTGAAGGCAGATTTGGGGGATGGGTAGGGAGAAGAGCCAGTTTGGTATAGTGGTTAAGGCAGAGCTTTCCAAACTTTTCATGTTGGTGACACACTTTTTAGACATGCATCATTTCGCGACACACTCTTACAGCAGGGCACAAGGCAGGCACTAGGACCTGCACGGTATCCTGGCAGGGCAGGTTTGGAGGCAGCAGCAGCCGCGACACACCCAGACACTGCAGCCGACACACTAACGTGTCCCGACACACAGTTTGGAAAGCTCTGGGTTAAGGCTTCAGGCTAGAAACCGGGAGACCATGAGTTCTAGTCCTGCCTTAGGCATAAAGCCAGCTGGGTGGCCTTGGGCCAGTCACTTTCTCTCAGCCCTAGGAAGGAGGCAATGGCAAACCACTTCCAAAAAACCTTGCCAACAAAACTGCAGGGACTTGTCCAGGCAGTCTCCGAGAATCAGACATGATTGGATGGATTAAAATATAAAATATAGGGAGAAGAGCAGTTAAGTAAGAGGATCACAATCCCTGTTTATGGTTCCTAACCAGCCCTGTGCTGCCCTCAATTGGGCATTACTTTGTGTGTGTGTCAAAACCATGAGCAGCACATGCTTTTTCATTTGTTTATTATAACACTGTATATCACTGATTCCATATATACAGAGGAGTATACACAATGCAACTATTAAACCATAAATCCACAACATATCTGTCAAACAAGATTCCCCCATTGCATATAACCCTATGACATCAATTACCAAATGCTCTCTCAAATATTCTGTCTTGACCCCCCCCCCTTGTAAAAACCAGCAGAGAAGGTGCTATCTAAGTGTTTGGGGTTAAGGTAATCTGGAAATAAATTATTCCATACATTGAAGAATATTGTCTCCTTGCTCACAAAGAGGATACTTCAAAATCCCTAAACAGCAACTGTTCACTGGACAAGTCAACTCTACTCAGAGTAGGCAATCTTCAGGTATGGATATATATCTGGGTATCATCAGCTTATTTAGGATACTTTATCCCAAACCAGTGGATGACCTCACCCAGTAAGTTCATGTAGATGCCAAAAATCAAGAGTGAGAGACATGAAGCCTGCAGCACTCCCCAAGGAAATAACCATCAGGATGACCTCTTCTGCCTTGGCACCACCAACTAACAGCCCCCCCCCCCCCAGTTAGGTAGAAGTAGAACCACTGAAGCAAAGTGACCCCAATTCTGAACAATCACAGATGGTCCAAAAGAATACCATGATCAATGCTATCAAAGCCACTGAGAGGTCTAAAAGGACAGAGGGCATACTCCTTCTATCCAGATCATGAGAAAGGTCATCAACCCAGGCAGCCAGTGATTAGGGACCAGTGAAGTAATAAGAGTCACCAGACAAGCCAATGCCAGGACTGAAGCACAAACTGAGAAACAAAAATAATCTAGGAGTTAGGATCAAATAATAGCCAAGAATGCAACTATATAGGACCCCAGAGTTCAAGAAGTTCAAAGTGCTTTATTTTATTTCTGGTTTGAAAAGTTAGAAAAAGAAGTTCTTCATGCCTCTTTCTGACTAGAAAGATCCTGTGGTTAACCAGATAGGTGGAGTGAGCCCAGAAGATTCTTTCATTGAGTGCTGCCACCTGCACTTCAATTTTCATCTAAAATAGCCACTGCCTAGAAGCCCAGCAGGTCTTGAATACCTAGAATTAAGGGATACCCTCTTGCTCTTCAGTTCAGGTGGCAAAATGTCTTTTGGTCTATGAAAAGAGTGAAACAGCCCATTTGCTATGCTACACAATACTAACACAAATAAATCTGCATTGCAGGTGAGGTTGGACCAAGACAATGGTGTCATGTCATTCAGTTCTGGGCTCTCTGAAATGCCGACACCTTACATCATCCCTGAGCTTTCCTGTCCCAGCTCCAGATTATCATTCCACATAATATCCTGAAAGGTTAGATATGCACTGAGTTGCTTGCTCATCGTTAGAGAACCCTGAAAGTCTTCCCTTTATCAAAATACAGCAGTGTTTCTCAACCTTGTGCTGGGGGAATTCTGGGAGTTGAAGTCCACACAGCTTAAGGTTGCCACGGTTGAGAAACACTGAAATAGATGAAGTGTTTGGCTTTTTCAAACAGTTCTATGAATATATTATAGTTACAATGAAGCAAACTTAAAATATAAGAAAAAAGGGATAATATTTAAGAATGGTACCCTTTGAATGGTTTTCTGTTTTCACACTTCACCTAAGCACATTCTTTTAATGCAATGTGAGAGGGGCATTGCAATCTTTTAAATGCCAAGTTAAAATCTTTGTCAGGAATTTTTAATAATCCATGAGCTGCTCAGTTCTGTTATTTAAATTCTTGAATATCTGTTTTACTTTATTGTTTTATATCTCATGTGTTATGTCTTGTTTTGTTAAAATTAGCTTTTTTATACTCCCTTCTCTTCTCCTATGGTATCCATATAGAAGAAAAGCAGTTCAAACATATTCTAAAGAAATAAATGCTTCAACAGACTCTGTCTGATTAAATACAATTCAACTAAAGTCAGTTAAATTCTAGAGCCCTCAGTTTAAATTCTTTGTGGAAAGCATTACTTCTCAGAATATTGTTGCACTAAATAGAATGGACATAATCCTTCCCACATAGTATGTATCATACTGTAACAACTCTGAATATTGCTGATTACAGTCATAATTGTGGCTTTAGGCCACACACATCTCCCCAAAGTCTCAGTCCAGCCAACAAAAATTGTTGTGAATTTTAATTAATGGGACAGGAGGGAGAAATATTAAATGCATAAAACCATAAGAATGACCCATTGGATCATGTCAAGGCCCATCTTAGACCACTAGTTTGTTTCTCACAGGCCAACCAGGTGTCTTTGGAGTCTTTTCCTTCTCTTGCCATTGTTCCTTTACAAATGATATTTGAAGTCATGTTCTCCACAACCTAGAAATAACAGAGTCCCAAGACCAGTGGCCCTTGATAGACCTATTATCTATGAATTTATACAATCCTCTTTTAAAGCCATCCAGGTTATAGGCAAGCATCTTCCTTATAGTAATGAATTCCACAGGTTAATAATGTGCAGCATAAAGAAGTGCTTTCTTTATAGGCTCTAAATCTTCTTCCAACCAGCTTCAATTTATGCCCAGCGAGTGATCATATTAATTCAATTTAATTAATTTTAATGCAACTAATGTTTTAATAAAACAAGATTAATTAAGTCTTTATTCACATTTGTTCTGATCATGCATCCTTCCTGGATTATGACCTCCAACATACCAGTCAAAGGCCACAGGTGGTCTTTGGCCTGAAAATCTTGTGCATCTATAGGGATGCTAAATTATAGCAGTTCTTTTCATATACATATGTAAAATGATATGGATATATATTGTTTCTTTTTGTTAAGTGACTTAAAGTTCATTCTTATGTCCCAGTTGCCACAGCACAAAAATATCTAACTCTTGTAACTGTTTTTCAGTTTATGGATTTATTTTTTTAATTTAAAATATGAAATTTTGAAAAACAAGAGTAAAAATTAATACAAACTAAAATAGAGTAAGAAGGAAAAAATAAAAAAGAGAAAGCTAAAGTGCAAAAAGAAGAAAATAAAAGAAAAAAGGTAGAAGAAAAATAGAAAAGAAAGAAAAGAGATATAAAGAAGTTGCTTCCAATCTTCTTTACAGCAGTTATAAGTACAATTATAGATTTACCTCTTTCTCTAATGTTATATCACGACCCTCTTCTTTCTATAATCTATCTAGTCGTCAAAACCATAGATCATGTCCATTTTTTTCCTGTTTTACACAAAAAGTGCATAAGGGATTTCAAGTCAGCAATAAATGTAGACATTGTCTTTTCTCTAATCAAACAGGTACTACTGTAACTGTTCATGGAGGACATGACCTCATGAAACAGCCTCCATCTCATTGACAGCCTGCTGTTGAGGCAGCCCAAGGCCAGGTGTTCAAGCATGAAAGTAGTGTTTTATGCTTACCATGACACAAGACCTCCCATGAGGGCATTCTACTACACATGGAGAAGAACTTTTCAGAGGATGGCAATCTGCTGGGTTCCAATTGGCCAGGCAGATGTGCTGTGGACTGCTCTCTCCCATACACCTGCTGGACTCAGCACCTTCATGACCATATTATGACTGCAAGAAAGACTGGGTACCTCTCCTTTTTAGCTATTTTCTTCTTGGGGCACCAGTTCAGATATGGGAATATCAACCTTAAGTAACCCCAAATACAGGTCTCCCAGGAAGTCATATTTCCATTGCTACACTGACTTAAAACCTCTAATCAATTCAGCATGGAATCACACATGCCAGATCCTATAATTCATACTACTATTTATTACTAATAAGAAAAAGTCTTGCCTCCCTAGAAGAAAACTAATGGTAATACATGGCCTGGCTACATATAAAATAAAACATTTGCTGGAACTGTAGCATGCTATTCTGGCTTTTTTTTAAGTGCTTACATTTGTTCCTGAACTTTTCTTTGATGGGTTGGTAATTATGAATTTTAAAAGTTCTGTCAGTTGGAATAAAGTAGCTATAAATGTACTTGCCTTGTGCTGATTTGTTTTGGAAGAATCAAACAGATTTTCTCCCTCCAATTGAAAGATCAGTTATCATATAATAGTGTCTAGTCATCAAAACTGTTACTTTGAGTACAGGACCTCCCCACCAGCCCCCACTTTCAGGGGAGAGATTGGCAATTTGTTTTCCTACTGGTAGATGATGCTGGGTGAGAGAAGGAAGGAAAGTGTGGATTCTGCCAGTTGCATCCCTGATACCACCCTGCATTACAGTGTATATGGGCAGCAATACTTGCTGACTACCAGAGGTATCTGCAGGAGGATCCAAAAGGTCAAGATGTCTGTCACAACCATGTGATCAAAGTCCTGTGACGTGCATAAAAAGGGGGCAGGGCTTTGATTGCATGGTTGTGGCAGCCATCTTGACTTTTTCGATCCTCCTCGCAGTGGACACCCCTGCTGGTTGCATTACCAAGGCATGGTAAATATAGGATATGGGGGCAACACTTTTTATATTGACATGCTTTCCTTCCAACACAAGGATGGGAAGAAAGCACATTACTCTGAATACAAGAAAGAGCCCTGAGAAAAAACTCATATACCATTTATATTTTATGTTCAGCTGCAAATAGGTTGCTTTTTGAAGAGCAATAGTTAATTACTGTACTGGAAATAGGGTTTCTTCAAAGTGGCCCCAAATCTCTGAAACTCCCTTACATTTCCTTTTGGTAGCCTTTTTCTACAGAAGATATTGATTCATGTTGAATTCAATTAGATGTTTTTCTACTGCATAGCTAGATTTGTTAATTTTACTACTGTTTCTCTTGCTTGTCATTTGATCAACGGCCCCTTTAAACTTGAGCTAAAATTCTACTACTCTACAGCTAGTTTTCATCTTGAACAATGCAATGCACCTCAAGAAGGTGTTTCCTAGGACCTCAAAATCTGGGAGTTGCATTAGCCCACAAGAGGCTACATAAGCCTCTTCCCAGCTAAGAGATTTTCCATCAATCACAACCAAGTGAATTGAAGTTTTGTCTTACTATTAAAAGCAGGGGGTCACATTGCTTGTGAAGCAGCCTTGAAGGAGTGCTTTGCTTAAAGCATTGCCAAAGCCAATCACCCCTTTGAAGTTTTGCACAAGACTGATAAAAATAATGTTTTTGCCATTCAGATGTAAACCATGATGATGTCCTTCAGTAGATCATTAGAAAGGTCCTTCAAGCAGAGTTTGGATCATTTATTAAATAAACAATATAAACATCTACTCCTTGCCTCATATGCACTTTCTGTACCTCCATCATTTTCCATTTGTCCCTCACTTCACATGCCCTATTGCTCTGTCCCTTTCTCTCAGCCTGTTTGCCTCTTTAGCTGCTAGCAGGTGTGAATGTTTTATGGTTGCTAGACAACCATGAAATCTCCTGGACACACAAATTATGTTTCTGGTTTAACTTTCTTCATTGGTCCTCACATTTTGCTATGTGGACATTTCTTTCTGCAGTAGCTGCTCTTCTGGTTTTTGTTGCTGTTGTTATTTTTCTTGTAATTTTAGGACTTTTTCCTGTTGCTTAAGTTGAAAAAAAAATAAAGTGTATAGGAAGGATAATAATATCCTGTAATATCTGTATAGGAAGGATAATAATATTGGGGATAGATTTGATGGTGTGGTCAGTGAGTTAGAGCCAGACATCCTGAAGAGTGAGGTTGAATGGGCCTTAAGAAGCATTGCTAATAACAAGGCAGCAGGAGACGACGGTATCCCAGCTGAGCTGTTTAAAATCTTGCAAGATGATGCTGTCAAGGTGATGCATGCCATATGCCAGCAAATTTGGAAAACACAAGAATGGCCATCAGATTGGAAAAAATCAACTTATATCCCCATACCAAAAAAGGGAAGCACTAAAGAGTGTTCAAACTATCGAACAGTGGCACTTATTTCACATGCCAGTAAGGTAATGCTCAAGATCCTGCAAGGTAGACTCCAGCAATTCATGGAGCGAGAATTGCCAGATGTACAAGCTGGGTTTAGAAAAGGCAGAGGAACTAGAGACCGAATTGCCAATATCTGCTGGATAATGGAGAAAGCCAGGGAGTTTCAGAAAAACATCTATTTCAGTTTTATTAACTATTCTAAAGCCTTTGACTGTGTGGATCATAACAAATTGTGGCAAGTTCTGTATAACGACCAAGTAGCAACAGTAAGAACAGAGCACGGAACAACGGACTGGTTTAAGATTGGGAAAGGAGTATGGCAGGGTTGTATACTCTCACCCTACCTATTCAACCTGTACGCAGAACACATCATGAGACGTGCTGGTCTTGATGAATCCAAGGCTGGAGTTAAAATTGCTGGAAGAAACATTAACAATCTCAGATATGCAGATGATACCACTTTGATGGCTGAAAGCGAGGAGGAGCTGAGAAGCCTTATGACGAAGGTGAAAGAAGAAAGTGCAAAAGCTGGCTTGCAGTTAAACCTCAAAAAAACCAAGATTATGGCAACCAGCTTGATTGATAACTGGCAAATAAAGGGAGAAAAAGTGGAGGCAGTGACAGACTTTGTATTTCTAGGCACAAAGGTTACTGCAGACGCTGACTGCAGCCAGGAAATCAGAAAACATCTACTTCTTGGGAGGAGAGCAATGACAAATCTTGATAAAATAGTTAAGAGCAGAGACATCACACTGACAACAAAGGTCCGCATAGTTAAAGCAATGGTATTCCCCGTAGTATAGGCGCATGGTGGCTCAGCGGGTAAGACGCCAGGCTTGTTGATCAGAAGATCGCAAGTTCGGAGGTTCGAATCCCTAGTCCGGCGTGACGGAGTGAGCTCCAGCACTAGCCCCAGCTCTTGCCAACCTAGCAATTCAAAAGCATGCAAATGCAAGTAGATTAATAGGTACCACTTTGGTGGGAAGGTAACAGCGTTCCACACACGTCATGCTGGCCACATGACCATGGAAGCATCTTTGGACAACGCTGGCTCTTCGGCTAACAAACGGAGATGAGCACCAGCTCCTAGATTGGGACACGACTGCACAAATGTACAGGAGGAACCTTTACCTTTTTTATTCCCCATAGTAACCTAACCATAAGGAAGGCTGAGCGAGGGAAGATAGATTCTTTCGAACTGTTGTGTTGGAGGAAAATTCTGAGAGTGCCTTGGACTGCAAGAAGATCAAACCAGTCCATACTCCAGGAAATAAAGCCAGACTGCTCACTTGAGCAAATGATATTAAAAGCCAGTTTGGTCTAGTGGTTAAGGTGCTGGGCTAGAAACCAGGAGTCTGTGAGTTCTAGTCCCGCCTTAGGCACGAAAGCCGGCTAGGTGACCTTGGGCCAGTCACTCTCTCTCAGCCCAACTCACTTCACAGGGTTGTTGTTGTGGGGAAAATAGGAGAAGGAAGGAGTATTAGGTATGTTCGCCACCTTGAGTTATTTATAAAAATAATAAAGGCGGGATAAAAATAAAATTTTTAAAAAAAGCAAAACTGGAGTACTTTGGACACATAATGAGAAGACAGGATACCCTGGAGAAGATGCTGATGCTAGGGAAAGTGGAAGGCAAAAGGAAGAGGGGCCAACCAAGGGCAAGGTGGATGGATGATATTCTGGATGTGATGGACTCATCCGTGGGGGAGCTGGGGGTGGTGACGGCTGACAGGAAGCTCTGGCGTGGGCTGGTCCATGAAGTCACGAAGAGTCGGAAGCGACCGAACAAATAAGCAACAAGGTAACATCATAAGTGCAAATGAATGTGGTTCCTTGATTAGAGTATTGTTTTCTGCTTTATTGTTTGTCTGGTGCTGATCCCTATTTGTTTGAATGTGGGCTGCTGGAGGGGATGTGTTCTAGTCTTTTTGTTTTCTTCCTAGGTTTTTTATTGCCTCTTTTGAATGGTGTGCAAATATGGTTTATCTCTATGTGTCTACTGATGGCTGATTTGCCTGAATGCCAAGCTTCCAGGAATTCCAGAAAACAATACCCCAATCAAGGAACCACCAAGGAGGAAACCACACCCCCACCAAAACTAGTAGGGCAAGCTACTGCATATGAACAGGCAGCAAACCCCACACTCGCTAAACGTCTGCAAGCAAACAACCAAGCTCAGAGAGCACCAAGGACTCCACAGTTCAACCCTGAGCTACGGATATTCTCTTCTATTGGAATTTCTACATTGTTGCAGGGCTTCCTAGATAAGCAAAGGGGTTTGTAAATTAGAAGAGAATTAAAAATTCCATAAATGACCCTACAAAAGTCTGAGAGCTGCTACAACAGCAATTAAAACAAAAAGTGAGTTCCAAGAAGACTTGAGATTCCAGGAATTCAATCAAATGATGAGGGTATCAATATTTGAAAAGCTAGATCAGCTGATCTCATAGTCAGAGGGAAAACTTCACAGGTTCACAAAAACTCATGTGTTTCCTGATATTTATTGTTTACTACCAGTCTTGTTAATGAATGGTGAAACAGGCTATTATTTTGCTATGGAGTTCTATTCTGTATATTTATTTCAAAAATCCAGACTCCAGCTTTACCATCTACATCAGTGTTCTTTAAGCTTAGCAACTTTAAGAAGCATGGATCAACTCCCAGAATTCCCCAGCCAGAATTCTGGGAGTTGAAGTTCACACATCTTAAAGTTGATAAACTTGAAAAACACTGATTTACATAATATAAGAAGATATGCATTGCAAACTTTGAGATGCATCCTCTGCCATAGGGCTCTTACAAGAAACATAACCACTACTTAGTGTTCATACAAAAAGCACAACCACTACTTACAAATCATGGAGTTTCACCACAAAATATGGCCTTCAGTAAATTCAGTTGAAATATTCTTCTTTCTATGCATATATATATATATATAATCTTTCTGAACAGATATATGTATGTTCAGAAAGATAAAAAATAAAGATAACTGATTGCCTATTAATTATATACCATTTGTGTGTACTTAAAGGACAGTTAAAAACTTCTACAACCCTTGTCTAAAGATTATGTTTTTAGTTATCACAGAAATATGGCTTACATATATTCCTTATATGTAACTGCTTAGAATTGTTATTCCACGTATCTGTTTTATATAATGTAGTTTAGGATATGTTTTTTAAAATATATAGTTTATTTCTCTTATTTATTTTATTTATTTATTTATTACATTTATATCCCGCCCAGCTCCCCCAAAAAGAGGGACCCTGGGCGGTTTGACTCTTATGAGAGTCAAAAAAAAGTACTTCAGTTAGGTTATAGTTAAATATTGGAAAGTAAATCCTGATCAGCTTGTCTTATAAAATAAATCTTTCTGTGTGTAGAAAATATAGTTCAATGTTAAGTGTTTTCTGTAAAATTGAGGACAAATCCCTGTGTAATGTTTATACAAAGGTATTTTAGATGCTTAATACCTATAAAATTATAGTTTTGCCTTGTCCTAAATGTGAAGGTCTTTCCTTCCTTCTATTAACAGACAGTTTTCTGGGACTTAAAACATCCACTAAACAATTAAATCAGGATATATTGAGGTAACAGCCTAGAGTGAACCTATAAGCTGTCAGGTAGAGATATGGAATCACCTATCGTCAGGGGGGGTTAATGCTGAACTCTTTGAATCTCAGGCAGGTTTGTTGCTCTTCCTCAAATGCTTCACCTGTTCACAAAATGTGTTGGAGCAATCCTGATGAAGTCATTTGGCTTTCAGAATGCCTCCCCCATCAAAAGGCAAATCGGCAGAAGTGTGTACTTGGAATATCAAATCCTCACAACAAAACAAATACAGAATGTTCTCCCCACAATCAGTATGACAATCTGCAGTCACTCTAGTTTGTTTTGGCAAATAAATTATCACAGTGGGCACGGTTAGTTCAATAAGTTAATTGTGTGTACTATTATTATAGTAAAAGTAGTCGCAGCTGCAGTAGCAGTAGCAGTAGCAGCAGTTCAATTGTTTGACAGTTAAAATATCCAAAATTGTTTACAGTTTACAAATTTTGCTAATAATGAAAATAATGAAATTATTATTTAATTATTTAAATAATAATGAAAATTAGATTTTACTTTGTGGTGAACTTTCAATAGTAACATTTTCTGTAAATGAGATTATGGAATTTTTGTTCCCCATTCTGCTAGCTAGAACCACAGAATTAGGATCTGGCACAGCTGGAGGTAAGCGAATTAGAAACACTGAGTTATGCGAATAGCATAAATATATGCAAAGATATCTTGGGCTAACTAGGGATAGTTTGTTCATTGAAAATGGCTTTCATACACTTATACACTGGTGAAAAGGAAGCACAAATGAGCCATTTATGAGCTTGCATTAAAGGCTGATTATCCAAAACCCTTTCAAAAATACTAAGAATTCCACCAGCTTCAACAACTGGAGATAGACACAGAGCTGGACTTAGGACCATAAGTTGGTGGGTCCCCTGGATCACTGATTCATGTCATCAATAAAAGTTCTGCAACAGTTACATACATACGTAAATATATACATATACTGAATGCCGAATTTCTGACATATTCATTTAATGGATTATAGCTTCTTTTAAGAACTGGAAAGCAATTTAGTTTTGTTTAAATCCCTGGCAGCTAGTTCCTTCTCTCATCCCCTCAAAACACCAAGATATGACTCTGTTACTAAGATTTTCCATCATAGATTCTTCCATTTAACTCTCTTTTGCTACCATAACTGAAGGAACACGGGACATTGGATAGCAGGAGACATGTATCAAATAAAACTCATTATGAAAATATTGATTCTTTTTTATTAACTTATTTGAAGGCCTATCTGTAAACAGGGCAAACCCATCTAGCAAAGATGGTGGACAACACTAAGCTGTACAGGCTATCTTACAGCTCAGAACTCAGTTGCCACATTTTAAGGTATCTGTTTGTATAAAGAGAAAAAAAAATAAGTTTTTGAATAGTCCCTTTCCATGTCTATAGTTACTTTTTTAAAAAAATGGGAAGGTAAAGATGCTTGCTGAACATTTTGTCTACTTGGCCCTCAGATATTTTTCACCACTGTTTTTTGTTGTATTCTCTGCCTGCAGCTCTTTTCTCCCATAAGCAGATACAGTGATAGTCTTCCTCTTCCTCTTCCTGCCAAGCCATGCCCTACTGACAGATTTCTAATGCTGGGTCATCTGGAGAACCTGCCAAATGGCTTCTGTCCAATTTCCTACTTGTTCCAAACTTTAGACCATTTTAATAAAACATACAGTTTCCTTCCTACTTGCATTTGACATTTGGTCTTGACTTTCTTAAGAGGCATTTCACTAGATAGAGATCTTTGGTGAGCAAGACACTGTAATCCATTTCTAGAAGCTAAGCTAGAGTCTTTGGAATTACGTAGATCCAAGTGATAAACATGGAAAACCTGTCTTGTGTTGATGTCTCTAAACTAATCACTTCAGGCTTAATCTACTGATTATTTTATATCATCACACAGGACCATATTCATTAGTTTGTGTTTTGGTTTCATGACTCAATGAGATTTAAAGCAAAAACAGTGATTAATCTGAGGTTGCATCCTTTTAAAAAATGGACAATACCATATGTACAGAATACAGTTAGTTTATTAGACAGAAATCCCTCGGGGGTGGGGCATCTCTTCCTTGCCATTTGGCAATATATTTTGGATAACCAGTCTGTCTGGAGATACTTTGGTTTTCTAAATAAGCTCCTAAAACAGATATATATCACTGTGCTTGACCTCTATTCACAATTCACAGGTCATGAGCAGATTCTTTATCCATATCAGAACATATTGTTCTAATTATTGCTTTCTTTAGTATTGCACTGGGCTCTAATTTTCAGCTTTGCCATTCTCCACAGGTACCTTGTCTTTGTTTCATTACGGCCTCCATACAATTTGCATACCTCCTAGGATGCTACAGTATATTCTCAGCTGCCAAGTTACCACAGATATTTCACGTTGCAGCTGAAGAAGACACAAACAGGATAAACAGTAAACAGTTTCAGAATCCGTCCTCCCATTCCCTTGAAATTGTCCTACCCTGTCAAAACAGCTTCTGTTTTCCTACCTCATTCCCTGAGTGATTTAGACTTTCTTTAGAATTTACTGTGAAAGTGTATTTGAATATTTTAGAGCTTGTGAGGTGTCAGAAGGCTGTAGCTTTCTATTTCACTGTTTACTGTAGATTGCCTGTCTCCTTTTTTTTCATGAACTAAAAACAAAACCATGTGAGGCTCTCCCTGAGATATCTTTTTCTGAGGTTCTATGGAAGTATAGACAGCTAGGGAGGCTGTGGACCATTGAACAGATGATTCCACAGTTATAAATAGAACACTCATGCCCACTTTTAGCCCCATACCCGAGGTCAGTGCAAGAAGAAGATTGAACACCATTAATGGATGCTTCAAACTGCTAAATATTACTCAAGAATCCATATCCCCAAATTCCCAAATGTGTACAAAATACCAGACTTAAAAGACATTCTTGTTATTATTAATCATCAATACCATCAGCTTCATGAAACTTGTATAGACACTTCATTTAGGTCTTTATTTTTTTTACTTTTCTTTCAGCAGGATTGCTTATCCAAAATTAAGCTTAGAATATTAAAAAAACTGAAAATAAATAAATAAAATATAATAACTGCTGATGGTTTGTCTGTTTGTTTTGCTGCTGCTGCCGCCTTTTATTTGCTTTTATACAAAAGATGGGAAACAATCTCCCGTAGGAAAATAGCACAGATTCCACAAAGTTACCATGCACGTGTTCTTTGTGTGATACCATTTGTCATAGCAATCTAATGCATCTCCTCATAGGGCTAAATTCTCCTTTCTGATTCAGGACTTATTCTGAGCTCATGGGTTTATTGATGCTGGTGAATGTTCCACACATGGAACAACACAAAATATGCAGCAGAGACCTGTGATGAGGATTAGAGGAAAGAATTTTGATTGACAACTGTTATTACAGCAGGCAGCAGGGCAGCGGCAACGTGGCAGCTTGGGAGAGAAGGCCTTCCTTTATCCTTCTCCTGAGGACCCTGTTTTAAGAATTTCCGATGGGAAGCATGAGACCAATGAATGAAATGGGGAAAGCGCAGCTAGCGCACATGTACAGTGTGGAAGAGGGAGAATAACATCTTCTTCCCGGTTATGTCTGCTGCCAACTATGGAACAAAGCTATCTTTGGTCAGCCCTTGTATGGCCCAAACCCTTTACCTCTCCCTTTCCTATCTCAGGTTTCACCAAGGCAAGGGCAAGCCTGTCAGTAAGGAGCTGTGGAAAATAACATGTGCTACTAGACAGCATGTCCCCTTTTGACTACAGTACGGCTTCCCATCCTCTGAGTTGAATATGTAGCCTTGCAGATTTTCTGTTAAGAAAAATGGGCATAACGTTAACCAGCATTATCATTCTCTTCTAAATGCAACATACAAACGTAACATAAAATATTAGGCTCCCAGCTGACCTCAAATCCTATAAATATCTAACTTGTCTTTCTTGAGGACAAGTGTGGACAATTCTCTCTCTGCCGTTGTCCTTCTCCACTTTCCCATGCCTTTGTGCTTTGTTCTCAATAGTTATAAACTGAATTAAGAAAATCCAAGAGCAAAACAAGACATAATGTTGTGCAGGCAGTAAATCACTATGAGCCAAGCAAGTAAGACAGGATACCAAAGGCTACCTGGTCACCTGACTATTTCTAACAATTGGTGCTTCTTACTCAACGTGCATAGGTGACTCTTCTGACAGCTGAACAGAAGCAGACATTAATTTAAATTATAGGATGTTCTTCATAATTCCTCTCATCAAAATCAAGCATTATAAAATAATTCCAATAATTATCCAGCATCATTCTTTTATTTATACAGTATTTTCTGGACTTCATTTGTGTAGTTGCAAATCATTATTCTTTTTTTAAAAAATCAACCTGCGTACCTTGAGTTTTGTGTATGTGAGAAAAAAGGGGAGTGAAACTGAAAATTACAATAAATTTGCGTGCAACATCCCCCCAATGAATTTTAAGTATTTTCCCAAATGAAACTAGAAGGCAGGTGGAGTGTAATTATGGGCAGAACTAACTAATGGAACAATAATGAAACAAGAGACACTGGCTAATCCCTGTTGCATTGTAATGTGCTTGAAGTCCAGGTTGATGCAAAGATCAACCAGTTTCCAAAGTACAAATTCAGTCACATGAAAAGTGGCTTGGGGAGCCACATGGGCTAACCTAAAGGACCAAAGAGTTTATTTTAGGATCAAGTTTATTCTGTGCTATCATACCATGATAATTCCATTGTATTGTTTCAGGGTCAGCAGAGGAAATACCAATCCATAATCCTTCTGTTGAGCATAGATCAAAGATGCAAATAAAATGGACTAATTTTATATAAAGAGGTCTGCAGGTGTGATTATACTTGAGGAAGCATGGAAAATTCAATCCAATTCATCAAGGGACAGATAATGAACTGGCTATGTGAAAAGGGTACATCTTTGTTTATATGGAGATAATAAAATACTCTAAATAAGATTTGTATGCAGTGTTCATAATATTCAGTCTTCACACAGATTATTTCAGTGTTCTACCCAGCTTCAGTGTTATTAATAGTATGAGGCTGAACATGTCTTCTGCATTTTTCTAAATATTTTCTTTCAGTCTGCTGAAAGAACACTTACTTTTGGATGTTCTTTTCAAAGTAGGAAAAAAATGATATAAATCTCAGGGATGAATGTGGAATTCTTGCACTTCCCTTAGTTACAAGGTGGTTGTCAGAGAAGCCTACAAATATTCTGTCATATTACAATCATCTTTAAAGCATCCTACAGCTTCCATGACTGCCTCCATTACAACTAAATCTCAAGAAAGCCACCAAAAAGAAAGTGGAAAGAAATGCTTCATCTTTGCTACCTACAGTAGTATGATAAGCTTAGAAACTCCAGCAAAATAAATTTGGAAGAAGAAGAAAGAAAAATCCTAAGGTAGAAGTGTTTGGGGGTTGGGGTTAAGAAAATCCAGAAAATTGGAGGATAGATTTTGGCACAATATTGTAGGTACACTGTATGGGCAGCTATAACATATGGCTTACTTACTGTAGAATTTATTAAACCATAGAACTTTGGGAATAGCCCTGTCTGTGACTGCTGTATAATGCTGAATTGTAAGAACTACACCCTGGAAGATCTTCCTGAATTATTTGGAGAACTTTCCCTGTCCATTCAGGCTCAACTCTCCATCCCCCAAACAGGCAACCATTAAGGCTTGGCCTTGAAATATTTGCATCTCTGCATATGTGTAATGTTCCTTGGCTCTGATTCCTTAACACACATTTAGGCAATGTGTCTCTTGGGTACTATTTACCCACAGACACTGGCACTGGCACCTGCCAGCCTTCCTGACCACTTCATTTATACCAAAATTAAGTGGGAAGCTCTAGCCTCATCTTCTCAGTGAGGGTGGGAGATCAATTAGGATGGTCCACCTGCAGAGATTAATATAATCAAAGAGATTCCTAAATAATCAGGATGTGGGTGCTCCAGGGACAATCTCTGGCAATTCTGTTGAGGTCCTGGTCTTGCTGCACATCTGATTATGAGGTACCCAAACATCCTTTGGCTTACTGAGCAACTCTGGGCAGTGAAGTGAACCAGTAGATGGGTAGAGCTTAAGAATCTTGTGGCAAATATAACAGAGCACAGGTCAGACTGCACAATCACATCTACCATGTGGCAGTGGAAGTAGCAAAGAGGGCTTAATTTTCTCCCAACATTTCATTTCTCAATAAATAGCCCAGAAAGGCTTTCTTGGGCAGTGGCTGAGATTTTCTAGACTAGTTCTAAGACAGATTCAGTTAATCACTTGGCAGTGTATTGTTTTGGGAATAGAATAAAAATTCAGAGTACAATCATTAGCATCTGCTCCAATTTAGACAGCACAACTCCTGCAAATCCTGCTAACTTCATTGGGGTTTCCTGAAAAATAGGACAAGATTTAAGAGATTAAGCCAGCTCTCTGTTCTCAGAACCTTTGCCCATCATGTCTGATAGTGTGGGAGTTACATTAGGAGCTACAGTTTCTCAGGGCAGAAATGTTGGCTATGTCAACGCCAAAAGTCAGGTAGCTCCAAGGTTCAGAAGTGCAAAACTAAAAAGCTGTTAAATAATGGGAATGGCAATAAATAAATGTCATAGTTCAACAACATGGACATAAGCTGGGTCTCTATTTCATGTTGACAGAGGGCAATCAGTTGCTTAAACTAGCTTCACTATATGGTAGAATAAATATCCGTATCTATCTATGCCATGTTGATGTCTGGCCAAGTTTAAGCAAAAGAGCCTGATAGATAAGACCCTACAAGGAAGGTTGGGTGGATGCAAGAACAATGCCTCTTTACATAATGGAGTTATACTCACCATCTTTAGGATATGCAGCCTCTTCTGAAGAGGATCTCACTGGACCCTGAGATTTTGGACTATTGTTACCCCATTGCAAATACTCTTTTCTTCAGAGATTGGCGGGTATAAGTTATAAGCATGTTTCAAAGAAGCCAATTATTTAAATCCATTTCATTCTGGTTTCAGGCCTAGATATAACAGCTTTGGTTGCCTTCATTGCTGGCCTTTATTGGGAGAGACATAGGGAGCACTTCCAAGTTGATTCTTTTGCAGCTTTTGACATAGCTGTTTGTGGGATATTGTTGGAGCAGTTCAGTTCAGTTTAGTGGGTTCGGAATTAGAAGAATACTATTACAGTGATTCCATTCCTACCATCCAAACCATCTCAAAAGAGTGGCAATGGAGGATTCCCATTCAGTTCTACGACATTTGACTTGTGGGGTCTTATGGGACTCTATTCTTTTTCCCTTGCTGTACAACATGAAGCCTCTGGGGGCAATCATCCAGAGATTTGAAGTACAGTGTCATCTACATACAGTACTTAGGACACTAAACTCTCTCTCTTCTTTCCATTTTAATTAGAAGAAGTTGTACCAGGTATCTGACCATTTGCCTTAAAACTATACCAGACTGGATGAGATTAAGAAGTTAGCTGGATCCAGATATGATAGATATCTCTGAATATAAGTGTAAAAATCTTGGTGAGTGTATGTGTGCTTATGCGTTTGTGAGTGTGTTTACCTTTCTTTTCTACTTTAATTTATCTTTAATTAAAGTTGGTCCTGCCAACTTTAATATTCAACCCACTCATTTTTTGAGTAGCACTGCCCACTTTTGCCTGTGCAGCACTAGGCTCACTGGCAGTCAGAATGTGGTGGATTTCGGTGCTGCCGCTGATTCCCAGGAAGGAGGGAGCACATTCCAGGCAGATAAGAGGATTCACAGTCCAGAGAGTGTTGCTGGGAAAGTTAAGAGGTTCAGAGTAGCTCCTCCCTAGAGCCTCCCAGGTTATTTCCCCTTAGCTCAGTTAGAGTAGCTTTAGTCTGGCAAGATTCTGTCTGTATGGTGAGAGCAATAAAGAACTGGAGTTTGGAATCCACTGACTCGCCATTGTTCTTTTGCTGACCCTGACATAGACACAGTTCTAGCATTATGTTTATTTCCATGAAGTTTCTGCATCCCACCTAGATCTCAGAAGCATTTGTAGTAATAAACTGGATGATTACAGCCTAGTACCTTGTTTGAAAGTTGGCTCACTTGCTCAGAAAAATGATAAAAAACTAGCTGGTGGCAAGAAGCATGGAGGCTCAGGGAAGTGGCAGGAAGAAACTTCACCAATTCCTTTTCATAAATGGCTGTTTTATTACTGGCCATCCCCTCCATAGCACCTATTCTCTGAAGGTGCCCATAACATGTTCTCAAAATTCCTGATGTGCCTATTGGTCCTAAAAAAACTGGAGACTCCTGAGGTTAGATGTGTGGGCCATATGGCCCAAGGTTTTCATGTTCAAAAATTTAGAACAAAGTCATTAACACCACAAATGTGAAATATGTCTATTCGAACATAAATTATATTAAGTTCATAGTATAAGCAAGTAAAGAGATGGATATTAGATTATGAAATTCATGGCCTAAATAAGTCACTTTCCCTCAGCTTCTGCTGTGCTAAAGTCATAAGAATCCTTACATGCCTTACAAAGTAATTGTAAAAGTTATTGTGATCAAGTATTCAAAGCATTACATTAATATTTCTTATACAACTGACCGTGCTCAAATTTTATGGACTTACTATGAACAGCTGTTTATTCAGAACAAAACCTAGTAACCATTCTTCTTTGATGACAATGCTGGGGGGCTTTTGATCTTATAACCTGCTGTGCAACCACATAAGCTCATTGGATTTGACAGTATCAATGCACGGTTACAGCTGCTGGCTTTGCACTGGCATTGGGACTAGGCTCTTGGGCTAATACTAAAGTGGCATTCTCTGTACACTAAAGTAGTCTAGTTAGTCCCTACAGCAGTACATTTTTGGGTGACTTGGATCAAGAGACTGGATGAGGAACTTGGGGATCCATGGTAAGCTTTGAGCCCATTAGAGCCAGTTTGCTCTAGTGGTTAAGGCAACGGGCTAGAAACCAGGAGACTGAGAGTTCTCGTCCCGCCTTAGGCATGAAAGCCGGCTGGGTGACCTTGGGCCAGTCCCTGTCTCTCAGCCCTAGGAAGGAGCCAATGGCAAACCAGGAGACTGAGAGTTCTAGTCCCGCCTTAGGCATGAAAGCCGGCTGGGTGACCTTGGGCCAGTCCCTGTTTCTCAGCCCTAGGAAGGAGCCAATGGCAAACCAGGAGACTGCGAGTTCTCGTCCCACCTTAGGCATGAAAGCCGGCTGGGTGACCTTGGGCCAGTCACTCTCTCTCAGCCCAAATCACCTCACAGGGTTGTTGTTGTGGGGAAAATAGGAGGAGGAAGGAGTGTTAAGTATGTTTGCCACCTTGAGTTATTTATAAAAATAATAAAGGCAGGATAGAAAATAAATAAATAAATAAATCTGCAAAAGGTGATGGTTCTTCAGCCTAGTTCAGGCAATGGTCTTTTCATCATCCTTCAACAAGGACAGCAATAGTAAACCAATTCTGGCCCTTTGTCCATTTTAGGAAATAAACATTACCTGCTTTTAGTACTGCAGCTACAACTAGAGTAGTATCAGGGGTGGCATACTTTATTTCAGAGCCAGTTCTAATGTGCATCTGGACAGACTCTATGGAATAGGTAGAGGATGTACAGTGGAAATAACACTTTTGTGCTTTTGGGCTCTTGGGTTTTAGTAGGATTGTGTCTTTGACATGTGAAGAAAAAGATGGAGAAGTCTAAAATGAAAATAAAGGCCATCTAAGTGTGATATGCTATGTGGCCTACCCTGTTGAAACCAGTGTGGATAACCTTTTGTGGCTGCTCCTCCCATTTTAATATTATTTTTGGTAAGCAGAGCTTGTTGGGGACAGGATAATACTATAGCGACATAATAGAAGAGAGAGGAACTAATTTGGGCTGTTGGATCCCCATTTCTCCCTCTTGCAATCTACGGTGCTGTAGGCTTGTAACACCTTGTTTATTTTGCTTTCCTACTAGAATTACCCATGAAATCATAAACTTGGTATTTGGTCATTTGCTCCCATATTGTGGCACCGTGATGCATGGGGAAGATGTCCAGCACTGCATGAGGCTTGCAACTGTAGTTTGTCCACCTTGTTCTCAAGTAACCTGCAGTCCTTAACAGCAAAGGAGGATTGTTGTTGTTGTTGTTGTTGTTGTTGTTGTTGTTCAGTCGTTTAGTCGTGTCCGACTCTTCATGACCCCATGGACCATAGCACGCCAGGCCTTCCTGTCCTCCACTGCCTCCCGGAGTTTATTCAAATTCATGTTCATTACATCGGTGATGCTATCTAACCATCTCATCCTCTGCCGTCCCCTTCTCCTTTTGCCTTCAGTCTTTCCCAGCATCAGGGTCTTTTCCAGTGAGTCCTCTCTTCGCATTAAGTGGCCAAAGTATTTGAGCTTCAGCTTCAGAAACTGATTCTTAAACAGTCAACTGCATGTCAGCATGGCTTTTGTGTGTACTTGGGGTCATTATCTTGACTTCTCACAGGCAGCTGAATATCTGCTCCCAGATGTGATGTAGATAAATACTTGCCCTGTGCAAAAGGTGAAACCAAGCTCACAGTAAACCACAATATATATGGCATACACGATCTACCTCTTGCTGAGCTAAATGGCAGCACCAAACTAACTTTTGCTAAATTTGAAAAGCAGCACTGGGTTGAACCTAATTAGCACTAGGCTGGGAGAGCATCAGGAAGGTCCAGGGCTGTAGGCTAGACTGGGTAGTTGTAATGGTATGTGGGAATGACCTTGGGAGACAGGAGGGAGAGCTGTAGACTGGACAGCCGACATGTAAAATATCTCCTAGCCCACAGAAGGGGGGATGGCGTGGGAAACATTTCAGAAGGGACCCTCCCTAGTTTTCCAGAGAGGAAAAGGAAAGGAGGGGAAAAATACTTTCAGTCTTGCAAGATGCTGTTAATGTAACCTAACAATAAAAATAGAGTTACCACTCCTGCTTGTGCTTCTTGTCTGGACTACCCTTGCAGGGCTAACAGTAGCTGACAAAATATCCTAGAAAAAGGAAGTAGCAAAACACTTCCAGATATGTCCATAAAGTCACCAAGAATCAGGTTCAACTTGGAGACTTAATCTTCTGTGGCACCTTTCATGCTACAGAAAATGGGTTCCTTGACTATTTGTTCAGTATTTAAAGGTGTTTATTTTATTTCAAACATTTCCTTTATCATTTCTGTAAAGCTATGATAAATATGCTCATTCAACAAGATATCTATTGTATGTAAATCTATTTAACATGAACAATGTGGCAGTATCAAAACAATATTACCAGTAAGGTATGTAAACAAAGGTTGGCAGTAGCTAACTGTTATTGGGCATGATACATTTACAGGACAGGTATTATTTAGAATGACACAAATCACATTCTTTCCAAAGGACAGCAGATCAGTAGCAGAAGAATCTTTCACAGCATTACCCCAACTCTAAAGTTGTAGCCAAGTTCACAGATGCTGGCAGGCACCTACGAACAGCCTGGAGCAAAACAACCAATTGTTAAATAAAGCAGTCATGCTTGGGTGTGACCATGTGTTCAGCTGTTGAATGGAATACATGGTTTTATATTTTGCTGGGCATTGTCCAGATTTCTATTTAAAACAGGAGGACTCTAAATAGGAACACACAAAAATACCTTCAACAAATACTACAGTTTCTCTTCTGGGCCATTATTTTTTGTAGTCAGATCCAACTATCATTTAATTGGATCCTGATGTTAAAACCTGAATTCCACTTTGGAAGCTTGAAACTAAAACATACTGAATAATTTGTTCTGCTGAACCATACATCCCAAATGTCACAGGAAAAAATTAATCTCAGACGAAAAATGACCTACCTTCTGTGAAAGGAGAAAGTTTCTAATGCAAAAAAGCCATTTTTTTTCATTTGCAAAGAAAGAAAAGCTTAGTTCACACACACATCATTAATGTCTTGATTTCTATCTCTTCATGCCTTACTAATGAAGATGTAAACCAACTCTGTACAAATCTACTGTTTGTATCATACACAAGTTCTAGGAATAATTCCTCATTCACACATGCAAGGCAGCAGTTCATTATAAAGTAATGAACTTGTATCTGTGAATCATCAAAGTCCATTAGTATCCCCAAATTGGACAAATCCAAGTGTCGTTTAAGTTGATCAGGTCACTTTTTCATGCTTAAATTTGTCCCCCTCCCCCAAATTCGGTATATCCCTTCACACATAAGTTCTACCTGATTTAGTAAGTCGCTTTGAATTACCACATCACTGTGGATGAATTGGAATCATGACCAGGAAATCTCTATTTCATAACCAGAAATGAGCATCATGCATATGTATCTATAAAGTGTGATAAATACGTTTGGAATGCTCAGTGAATCCTCACTTAGGCTACGATTCTGCAAGCATTGTAGGTAAGCCCACTAAACCTATTTAGGTTTAACTTAGGGATGAAACAATACCTGTCAACTTTTTTAAAATTTGAAATTGCATTTTTAATACAGATGTGTATGAGTTCTTATTAAAAAAAAAAAACTAAAAAATATCTCCAGTTTGCACACCATATTCAGTAGATACACTTATTACAAGCACGGAAGGGAGCATGTTGTGCCTAACTATTAAAGATAAGGGTAGGCTATATTAATTCATAATCACAAACTACATAGAGATTCAAACCCAGACTTTGAATAGTTAAGCATTTAAAATATCTGCCTATCAATTTTGCTTTTTGCCACATTCAAACCACTTAAAAACCTCAAATTCTTTCCATCCTGTTTACTTGCTTGGTTTTCAATTTTTCAAAAAAAAAAAGGGGGGGGGGAAACCTTGCCTAAATTTGATGCATTCAGTAAAATGAAACCTGCAGTCTTACTGTTTGCCATCCCAGTGGTAGAACAGTCCTCATATTTTCTTCTGTGTGTTGATATAAATGTATAAGAACCTCAAAAAGAATTAAAAGAAGAGAAACAATGAATACCAGTTGAAGAGAAAACCCCTTTGTTGAAGAAAAATGTTTTTGTTGCAGCCTGTTTCCAAGCTGAACTGAAATTCCTAACTATTCCATTTAAAGCCTAAATGTCTTGGATCTCGGAGAACTGAGGGATTGTTTCCTTTCACATAAATCTGCTTTTCTCTCTGCATTACGGGTGCACCTGCACACCCAAAGCCACATGCGGCTTCCAAAACTTAGGTGCGTCCCCTAGGGTCCCTTTAAAAGCCAGCTCCAAATATAATTTTGTAAGAAAATTATTAAACACAAACTTAAGTTATGGATGATGTAAGTTCCATTAAATCCAAATTTGTTTTTGTCTGTGGAGTCCTTGGTGCTCTCTGAGCTTGGTTGTTTGCTTGCAGACGTTTCATTACTCAATTAGGTAACATCATCTTTAATGGTGCTTAAAGAATATCTGAAGACTCTATTATTTCCACACGCCTAATTAGCTAATGACATATCATCTCCCTAGACTTTCTGGACTACTGCTGCTGCTGTTGTTTTATCCATCATATTTTATTGTATTTTACTGTGTTAATATTTGCTTTTTTTATTGGTTGGATTTTATTTGAGGAGAAAAGGCAATGTTCAGCCCCTGTAAGTGGGCAGATAGCAATGTTATGTTTCAAAAGTGGGGGCAGAGGCAACCCGTTCACATTCTCTATCACAGGTGATTTAAACAGGTCTGTATCCAAGTGCTGGCATCCTACAGGCAAAAAATTGATATTCTAACCCACACCTCCTCCAAAAGGGTTTTTCAAACAGTATGTGACGAATTAGCACAATCCTTTCCTTTCATTCCAACAAGGATATGCAGACTTGCTTTAGTCTCAGAAAAAAGAAAATTGTCAAATACTTAAAATTGATTCAACTTCATAATACCTCCAATAAATACAACAAATCAATGATTTAAAACTCTAAGCTTAAAGAAAGATCTTTTCCAAATCTGAATGCTATTTGAGTCTTACATTGCCATAAAGCTCAGTGATAGACTAAAATTGAGATTTACATTGAACAGAAACCGTATTTCCTCACATTACCGCAGAAAGCGACATTGGTTTAGCCTTGATGATAGAAGTATTAAAGAGAAACAAAGGGGAATGAGACGTTTGAGATATCAATCCATTGCAAGAATGCAAAGGATGAAGTCTGAGTTACCAGCAGTCTCCAGCTGCAAACCAGCTGACCCATTTGGAGCAATCTACTAGCACTGTTGCTTAGCAAACTGTGTTCCTTACAAGAGGAATATGTGTGGGTTCCTCTTCTGGAACAGCTGGAAATTAAGAGCAACAGTACTTCTGAGATCATCTCCGGTGAATTTCATGGAGAAATACACTTGCCAAGATGAGCTCAGTCCCATGATGTGTGTGCCCCCAACACACACATACACACATGTACACACACTCATCTTAGTACTATACATTTCTTCCTTAAAATGTCTTCCTAGCCAAAGCAAGGTGTGCTACAATCAATCATATTATGGAGGAGAGCACCCACTGAACTGAAATTGTCACTGTCAGCATGCTACAACATTATAAAATAAGTGAAAGGAGAATGTGGGACATTTTCATAGGGTGAATGTGAGAAATGGATTTCTCTGGCTCGATGTACATAGTACAAACAATCCAGCTCATTATAAGACTTTGTGGCTATTTTAAAACTGCAGCTATTAACCCAATATAAAGAATAGGGTGGCCTTGTTCTCTGTTGCATGCTTTAGGGGTAGCAATAGAACAAAGAGAACTTAATCTCTAAGGGCATGCATGTCAGTCGAAAAGAGCAGCGCAGCCTCTACCATGACAGAAATTGGCTAGATTTTCAGTTTAATCACACAAGTACAGATTTTTTTTCCTAAGCCTAAATCATCTCGAACAACCCCACCCATTTTCAAACCATTCTGTGTGACATATGCCATGCTCCATTTCCAATAAGGATCTTCCATGTCATAAATGGAAATTGCATGTCCTATAACCAAATAATGACACTTTTGCATTTTTCATATAATTGGTGAGTTTCAAGCCTTATTCCTCAATGCACAGTTCCTTCTTACTTTAGGTAAATGAAAACATTGATAATAAAAGAGTTTCCAATCCCACTTGAAGTTTCAAGTAGGAATCTTCAAGTGGAATTGATGGTTGTTTTTGTTGTTGTTTATCTAGAGCCCCAGTTACATAGTCCCTGATAGGTTAGCTTCCTATTTCTCCTTGTTTCTTTGTTCTGAATGAATGTAACAGACAGAGTTTATATTGAAACTCCTTGGACAATAAAAGACTTTGCAACAAAGCAAACTTTGAGGAAATTGGATATTGCTGCTGTTAACCTCTGAGACAGAGAAAGAGAGAATTTTCCTTTAAAAAAACAGCTAAATGTTGATTTCACTAAATAAATTCAACTTTATTCTTTAGAATAGAACTGTGCAAAGCTTTGATGTGTGTTTTGATTTAACAAAAGTTTATGCAATACATCCCTTTAAAGCTGCTTCAGAAACAATGCAGCTGCTTCCAAAAGTGAAATGAAGCCTTTTCCAGCAGTTGCAGTAGCTAGAAAAGAGGTCGATGCAATTGCTGCATATGAATAGAGGCATCTACCAATGGTTGCAGTCAGCTTCTGGGAGGGCTGGAAGAGCATCTGTACATGCACCGTGAATGCAGAGAAGCTTCTTCCAATTACTGGAACCGCCAGATGAAGCTTTGAGACAATCTGAAGTGTCTGATTTATGAGAGCCATGTCATCTCTTTGCACCAACTGATCTGAGGTTGGTGAAGGATGCTGAGAACAACTAAAAAGGTCTTCTTCCAATAAGTTCAAAATATGAAAGAAAAGCATCAGGGTACTGGGTGCTCAATGAATGTGTCAAAATGCTGACAGATAACAAAGGAAAGGCAAACCAATTCGATTAGGAAATACTTATTTACTTTGAATGAGTTTATATTTCCAGGGCCAGATGGGTTGCATCTCAGGGTACTGAAAGAATATGACGATGGTTTATGTATTATGTTTGAGAACTTCTGGAAATTTGTTTCCAAATGGCAAGACTCTAAATAAGACAGACAGATCCCAGCTGAAGGTTAGGACAGAGTCCTAACAGTAAGAACAGTTCATCAGTAGAACTAGTTATTTAGAGAGGAACTGAGCTTCCCTTTACTGGATGTGCACGGGGTTAAAAGGTCATGAGTATAACTTCAAGATTTTTTCCTTTGTAACATTTATTTATTTATTTATTTATCTATCTATCTATCTATCTATCTATCTATCTATTTTATTCTTTCCATTTCTATCACCGCCCCATCTCCCCCGAAAGGGAACTCTGGGCGGTTTACAAAAACATCAGAGCAAAGGGAATTTTCAAAAAAGCTAGAGTAGTGAATAATATTTGGGCTTCCCTTATGCAAGGGGATATCATCAGTTTTTAAGATATTTCTTAAAATTTGGGCCCCTTCTAACTAATGAACCTTGATTATTATTATTTTTTTAAGAAGCTAAAAACTGAGTTTTGTAATCTCATCACAATGTGAAGACCTAAGTGGCCAGCAAGAAAATGCTGAGCAAGGAAATTGCTCGTGACAAAAAAAATAATAAGGAATTCTTTCTTGAAACATTTCAGCCAGTCTGAGAGTAGAAGAAAAGAGGTCTGTAATTACAATAAAAAATAGGAATATTAAACAAACTAACAAATAAGCAAACAGCATAAGCCAGATGCAACAGTATGGGTAAGATAACGTGAATGTGATCCCCAGAAGTCATAATACGAAGTCTTAATTGGGTAAAAAAGTTTTAGAATTAAGCTCTATTGTATTCAATAGATACATGATCACTTTTACACATTCCCTGGGAATAAGGATCATTATATTCAATACAACTTCAAAGTATAATAAATGTAAGCATTATAAGCTTCTGGCTATATGATACTCCCCAGATTGTTTTGGACTACAATTCCAATCATTCCAACCAGCATGCCCAATGTAGGGATCATGGAACTTGCAGTCCAAAACCTGGAGAGAGCTAGTTTTCCTATCCAATTGAAGCCAAAGGCAAAGTTCATACTGCTTTTGTTTTGAGTGCTTCATCCCACTGTTCTTGCTACTACAGAACAGCCAAACTATGGTGACTCTATAAAGCAGGTGCGCGTGATCGGCTCCCGCCTGCAAACCCCACCCCAGTGCACACGATTGGCTCCCGCCTGCAAACCCCGCCCCCCAGTGTATGCAATTGGCTCCCGCCTGCAAACCCCGCCCCCCAGTCCACGGAAAAATTTCTTCCACGACCGGTCCCTGGTGCCAAAAAGGTTGGCGATTGCTGCTATAAAGGGAGAAGGATAATTGTTTCACTCTGCTTTCCCCCAACAAAGAGAGGTACATATGTTGTGATTACAAGTCAGCCTTCTCCTACCTGAAGTTGCCCTACGTACTGTGGTTCACAGGTCCCATTATTTTCACCTGGCTTTGGATTGGATTTGGATGCTAAGCTTGACTACTTAGTAAAATTTTCATACCGCCCAGGGTCCCTCCTTGTGGGGGAGATGGGCGGGATATAAATGTAATAATAAAATAAATAAAAATAAATAAATATCAGAGTTTGGGGAAGCAGGTAGTAGATGCTCCTTTTCAATCTGGTGATCTTTCAGTCTGATGCATTATGTCACCACAATCCATTTCCAAATATGCTCCATGGTAAAGTCCAAGTGAGCATTCTTATCAGATAACAACCATGTCATTGAGAGCTATTTTATCTATATTATCACGTTAAGTCTTCCATAAATACAAAGACAGCACGTAATAAATTTAATCAGAAAAATGTTTTCTAAAAGCATTTAAGCGTATTGTTTTGACAGATGGTGCCAGAACTGATTCATATAAAAGTAAAAGATTTGGAAGCCGTATTCAGCCAGCCAAGTAAATTTACTATTTTGCTGCCAAAAGAAATGTAGTGTGATTTGCAAAGGAGTATTCCACTAGAGAAGCAAATGTACCCTTCTGCTTCCAGATGAAACACATGGGGGGGTGGAGTTGTATAATAAAGAGCCAACTTTTTGACATGGTATATTATAGGGAGTAAAAGAACTTGGCAAATCTCCCAGACAAAAAAGCAGTCTACTGCATGCCACTGAATTTGCCCTTAAAAGAGTGCTTTTCTCAACTGACGTTTAATGTTTTATCCTTTTCAAGGTACAGTAACTGGAGAGTTACAGTTCTCTTCTACTGCTGTCCCTATGAGATACTCTCAGCTTTTTACAAGTGCAGATATTTTGAATCCAGTCCTGCTCACCTGGTCAAGAAACACGTTCCATTAAAATTATCAATTGACAAGCTACAATCCTGTGGGCGCTTCCCTTCAAGCAAGTCCCACTGGCCCCAGTGGAACCTAACTTCCAACACAATGTGCAGCATCAAATTAGGGCTGGGTCCACATGATGAGCGCAATGGCTCAGTGGTTAAGATGCCAGGCTGGTCGATTGGAAGGTTGGCGGTTCGAGACCCGAGCGCTGTGTGACGGATTGAGCTCCCACACTCACCCCAGCTCTTGCTAACCTAGCAATTCGAAAGCATGCAAATGCAAGTAGATAAATAGGTACCACTTCAGTGGGACGGTAACAGCGTTCTGCGCACGTCATGCTGGCCACATGACCGCGGAAGCATCTTCGGACAATGCTGGCTCTTCGGCTAACAAACGGAGATGAGCACCGGCCCCTAGAGGCGGACACAACTGTGCGGGGCAACCTTTACCTTTACTTTTACCACATGATGCGCTAGTCTGCAAACTAGCCAACCATATTTAAGTTTGTCCTGTTGTGTTAAGTGAGCAGGTATAATTTAATTCATGGTTCAATGTGCGATATAAATCCATAAAACTGGGTTAATTGATCAAACCATGGTTAGGTAAACCATGGTAAATGCATAATGCAAACCCACTTTATCTGTATTATCTTTTTCACGAGATTAGGTTGTGTCTCTTTGCCATAATATATGCTTTAATAATGTTTGCCATCATATGGAGGGTAATTTTATTTTTGGTTCACCTTCATGTACTGCTAGTTGCCAGAAAGTCTTACATTTATTGTAATTACAAACAACTTTATCACATACATGTCTGAACGTAGTTGAATTCCAACTCTTGTGAGCTCTAAGGAGCATGATCAGTGAGGAGTGCCAGTGAAAAATGCAACTGAATCACCAGCAGAGGGTCATTATATCTACTTCTGACAGAAATATTTTCCCTAAATTAAGTCACAATATATTAAAAAGAAATGACTGCCTTGTAAACATATTTAGGAATATAGCCTTAATATCACAATTAGAGCTCATTTATTTATACTATAAATTAAATAATTTTATTTGAAAAATAAAACTCAGATATGATTTCTATTTACTAAGCTACCTACTGTAAATTTTAACATACGGTAGCACTGTTTGAACAGGGGTACCAGATCTGGGCTGCAGAGATTCAGAAGATTACTAGATGGCAGCAAAGATGTTTGGTTCCTCTATCTTTTTGCTGCCCTCTGGTGATAGTCTGGATTTTTTGTAGTCCAGCTCTGGTAGATTTAGCTACTGCTCTAATCTCAGGTTAACAAAACAGTTTCCATATTCACATGACATACAATACCCAAGCAAATCATACCATGATTTAACACATATTTATATATTTATTTATTTTACAATTTTGGTATACTGTTCCAATTAGTAAAGGTTTGAGCAGGATACAAGGAAAACCATCAACATAAAGATAATATGCCATAAAACCATATAAATATAATTTAAAATTAACCCAGCATACACTCACAATTATACTAAGTGTTGAAGGCCCATTGAAATAGAATAATCTTCAAGGCCATGGAAAGAGAGGCGACCAGATGTATCTGCAGGGAAGCATATATATATTTTTTTTTGGGGGGGGGGAATTACTGACAAGGCCTGGCACCTAGCCTACACCCCCTGCACCTCACATGGAGATGGGACTCTCCATAAGCCCTGTTTAGCTGTTCAGATTGGATGGGTAGGATCATGCATGACAAAGTAGCCTTGATGTATCTATATACCACACTAGGTAGAGCTTTTTAGATGGTACCCAGCACTTTCCTGGGTGCTTGCTGGCAGCCTGATTCATACAATATCATAATACAATGGCTCAGTTTGCATAGCCTGCTGAATTACCAACTACCCATCTCAAATTTAATCTAGTTTAGCATGCTTTAAGAACTCATCCAGTGAATTTTAAAACAATATATCCTCCCATCAAGTTCAATCCACTGTTACAATAGGAATAATATACAGTATATCAGGTCCTCCTTTTTTATCGTTGTAAAAAAAAGATACAACCCATGAACTGAAGACATGAATGGAATACAAAAAATCCCATGTTTTGGTCAGGGCTTCTGTACCTAAGCTGTCAGCTTCCAAGACCTTTACTTGGAAATAGTATAAATAGTATTGGATTAAATTACCAGAGACCTGATGCAACATAAGACTGCATCTGATATATGAACAATAATTTTACAGCATGATCATTCTACTAGAATAATTACCTCTACAATAATTATATCTGGCTACTTCCAAACTCATAACTGCCAGCAGTAAGGATCGCTATTCCATCCATCTGCCTTTATTAAGATCAAAGCTCCAGCAATTGATTTTTCCAACCTCATGGGCAAACGTGGCTTTATTTTTATTTTATTTTATTTTGAAACTATTCTAGTACAACACCAATAAGAAGGTTGGGAGGAAGGAAGTGTGTGATTGACCAATTTACCTTGTAATTGTATACAAAAATATTTACTAGAATTCTACAATTATTGCACTTTGTGAGACAAATATGGAGTCTTATATAATGTTTGGCCCAGACCAGATCTGTATTCATTGTTAATTCTGACTTAACCAAACAAGACATTTTGAAGAGGAAGGAAAGAGAGATAACTTTTGTTTTTGTGCAGCATTTAATCCCTTCCTGATTCCAGTCCAAACCATTCCTTCCTAATCCAACTTTCCAGTCCTTTTCCTACATCTTTCCTTTTCCATTCTACTACATTCATTCACAATCCTGATCCATCCTCTATAAATTAGTGAGTCTTTATTACTGCTGTTGTTTTTAGTCTGTCTGTAAAAACAGACTGTGGACAAGTCCTTGGATAGATGCCATGCGCTGCCCACAGTAGATTACCCACCTCAAAACTGTGAAGACTCTACTTGTATCTCAATGAGTAACATGATCTGTCTGAAATTTTGCAGGCTTAATACCCACAAAGGTGGCAACAATGCTTACAATTTTTTCAGTTCTAACACACACACACACACACACACACACACTTTGTCTCTCACTCACACAAACACAAACATATTGGCATTTCCCTTGTTTTAGAAAGCACTACAAAATTAGAGAATATTAGAACAAAAACACTCCAGTCCTTAGTTTTCTGAAATCTGATTTCACACCCTCAAAAGGATCTACAGTTAAATGTCATCCTTTTGAATGGCATTTACAATTAATAGGAAGCATGACACTTCAGAGTTTTGAATCTCAGCTCAAATTCATCCCCAAGTCAACTTGGGAAGCGTCCATATCAATCTGAGGAGATTTTGACTCTTTTAAAGCTTGTCTTATCTGGGTCAAAACCAAATGTTGTGCTCACTGAAAGCTGCTAGTTTGTTTGTTTGTTTGTTTGTTTTCTATCCCACCTTTATTATTTTTATAAATAACTCAAGGCGGCGAACATACCTAATACTCCTTCCTCCTCCTATTTTCCCTACAACAGCAACCCTGTGAGGTGAGTTGGGCTGAGAGAGAGTGACTGGCCCAAGGTCACCCAGCTGGCTTTCATGCCTAAGGCGGGACTAGAACTCACGGTCTCCTGGTTTGCCATTGGCTCCTTCCTAGGGCTGAGAGTGTGTGACTGGCCCAAGGTCACCCAGCTGGCTTTCGTGCCTCACGCGGGACTAGAACTCTCAGTCTCCTGGTTTCTAGCCCAGCACCTTAACCACTGGACCAAACTGGCTCTTTTTCTCAGGATTCTCCGGATTCACTGACAGAGGTTTTCAAGACACAAATGTCAAGGTGAAGACAATTCCACTGATGGAAATTTCACCAATGGCTTTGGAGTACACCCAATATCAATCTATCAATAAGAAAAAAATCTGGGGAAAAGAAAAAATTTAAATTGTATAGGAATGGAAAATTGAACTCAAATGTAAACACTAATGTAGACAGCCTATTTTAAGCTCGGAAAAAACAAATCTGCTGTGGATTCACCACCCAATCTACTGTTTGGAAAGTATAAAAAGGTAAAGGCTCCCCCCACACATTTGCGCAGTCATGTTCGACTCTAGGGGCCTGTGCCCATCTCCGTTTGTTAGCCAAAGAGCCAGCATTGTCCGAAGACGCTTCCGTGGTCATGCGGCCGGCATGACACACGCGGAACGCTGTTACCTTCCCACCGAAGTGGTACCTGTTCATCTACTTGCATTTGCATGCTTTCAAATTGCTAGGTTGGCAAGAGCTGGGGCTAGTGCGGGAGCTCACTCTGTCACGCGGGGCTAGGGATTCGAACCTCCGAACTTGCGATCTTCTGATCGACAAGCCTGGCGTCTTACCCGCTGAGCCACCACGCCCATGGAAAGTATACATATATGCATAAGATGGGTACATATAGGGATACCTTTAGGGAGAGATCAGGAGTGTGGTCACTGACCTTGAGCCGGACATCCTAGAGAGTGAAGTCAAGTGGGGCTTAGGAAGCATTACTAACAACAAAGCTAGTGGAGAAAACAGTATCCCAGCTGACCTATTTAAAATCCTAAAAGATGATGCTGTTAAAGTGCTGCACTCAATATGCCAACGAATTTGGAAAACTCAACAGTGGCCACAGGATTGGAAAAGGTCAGTTTACGTTCCAATTCCAAAGAAGGGCAGTGCCAAAGAATGTTCAAACTACCGTACAATTGCGCTCATGTCACATGCTAGCAAGGTTATGCTCCAAATCCTACAACCTAGGCTTCAGCAGCATGTGAACCGAGAACTACCAGAAGTGCAGGCTGGGTTTTGAAGAGGCAGAGGAACTAGAGATCAGATTGCCAACATTCGCTGGATCATGGAAAAAGCAAGAGAGTTCCAGAAAAACATCTACTTCTGCTTCATTGACTATGCTAAAGCCTTTGATTGTGTGCATCACAACAAACTGTGGCAAATTCTTAAAGAGATGGGAGTACCAGACCACCTTACCTGTCTCCTGAGAAACCTGTATGCGGGTCAAGAAGCAACAGTTAGAACCGGACATGGAACAACCGACTGGTTCAAAATTGGGAAAGGAGTACGACAAGGCTGTATATTATCACCCTGCTTATTTAACTTATATGCAGAGTACATCATGAGAAATGCCGGGCTGGATGAATCACAAGCCGGAGTTAAGGTTGCCGGGAGAAATATCAACAACCTCAGATATGCAGACGATACCACCCTAATGGCAGAAAGTGAAGAGGAACTAAAGAGCCTCTTGATGAGGGTGAAAGAGGAGAGTGCAAAAGCTGGCTTGAAACTCAACATTAAAAAAACTCAGATCATGGCATCTGGTCCCATCACTTCCTGGCAAATAGAAGGGGAAGAAATGGAAGCAGTGACAGATTTTATTTTCTTGGGCTCCAAGATCACCGCAGACGGTGACTGCAGCCATGAAATTAAAAGACGCTTGCTCCTTGGGAGGAAAGCTATGGTAAACCTAGACAGCATATTAAAAAGCAGAGACATCACCTTGCCAACAGAGGTACGTATAGTTAAAGCTATGGTTTTCCCAGTAGTAATGTATGGCTGTGAGAGTTGGACCATAAGGAAGGCTGAGCACCGAAGAATTGATGCTTTTGAGCTGTGGTGCTGGAGAAGACTCTTGAGAGTCCCTTGGACTGCAAGGAGGTCAAACCAGTCAATCCTAAAGGAAATCAACCCTGACTGCTCATTGGAAGGACAGATGCTGAAGCTGAAGCTCAAATACTTTGGCCACCTAATGCGAAGAGAGGACTCACTGGAAAAGACCCTGATGCTGGGAAAGACTGAAGGCAAAAGGAGAAGGGGATGGCAGAGGATGAGATGGTTAGATTGCATCACCGATGTAATGAACATGAATTTGTGTAAACTCCGGGTGACAGTGGAGGACAGGAAGGCCTGGCGTGCTATGGTCCATGAGGTCACGAAGAGTCAGACACGACTAAACGACTGAACAACAACAACAACAACAACAACAACAACAGGAGTTAGCAGTAGAGAATATACTTCGCAACTATCAAGTTCCCAGTTTATTTATTTATTTATTTATTTATTTATCAACTTTATCACTGCCCATCTCCCCCCAAAGGGGGACTCTGGGCGATTTACAGAAAAGTTCAATTCTTTAAAAGTTCAATTCTTAACATCTCAGAATAAGAGGTATCAGATGAACATAGTAAAAGTTCTTCCTTACCCAGAGAAGACAATGGTGAACTACACATACCAATGATCTGGCTTTATAAAAGACACTTGCCTTATGAGTGGATGTCTTTTTTTTTATTTTATTATTAGGTTTGCTACTGTTTAAGAGTGCCTGTCTTATCCTGACTGAAGATTGGAGACCAGTAGCAGTTAACCCAGAAGCAAAGAGTCCAAAAGCAACTGAAAGTAATCTACCATCCTAGAATCAGCAAGTCTTTCTGACAAACTGGAAATCTACTGGCCTCTGACTTCTGTGGACTTGGTATCTGTAATGCTCCTTTGGACATCTGAAGGACAGCAGAAAGAATACCAGTAGTAAGTTCAAGTGTTAAGGTCTAACAAGGACGATGCCTACTTTTTCTGCACATCATCTTATTCACATGGTTTCAGGCTGATTTTGATTTAGCTCTGGTACATTATTATGTAAGACATCTGCTAACGAAAATGTTTCACAAGGCACTCTTAGTCACTGGGGATGGTAGAACAACTTGACCAAGCCGTGCAACAGTGAAAATCTCAGAGATCATCTCATCCAGATGGCCGAGTTTCTGAGAGGTTCCCCAGCAAATATAGGGCCACTAAATGCTGATAAACTGAAAGGCAAAATCAAGATCCAAAGAGAAATTGTGAAGAGCTTTGCTTGTTCTCCAGACAGATCCTAGCATTACTCTTAGAGCCTGAGAGATCTGTTAAACTTCCATTGGGAATTCTTGCTCAGATGTAAAATTTTCCTGGGAAGTAAAGGCTGTATGTTGCAAAAGCTAAATGTAGTATCTGGGACAACGGTTGCTTAAATCCAAGCATTTGGTTGGACCTGGTGAAATTAACAATAATTTCGGACTGTGGCTGTCCGAATGAAATTATGGGGAGAATGAAAGAGATTGTGGGGCTGCTTGTTCTTCTCATCCTATGGAAATCTACTATCTATGCTCCATTCCTGGATACTGACAGATACCAACACCGTTTGGCAGCCGAACTATTTATAGTTCTGTCCTGGAAGCTGTCGTTTGCCGTTTCTTCCAAGGTCGAAGGCTGGGCGCGTTCTTCAGATTTGTTCAGTGTTCCTTTCATTTGATTTCTTCTTAATTTGAAAAAGATTCATCTCTTCCAGGCACACAGGCTTGCCTCGTCCTTCCTCCAGAACAGGCTCCTGGGGATGACCAAATACTTCCCAAAGGTGCGGGGGGGGGGGGCAGGTGGAGGGAGAAGCAGATACTTTGGTTCCAAAAGTTGAGAAGAACGGTCTTCCTCCTCCTTCATCTCTGCTGCTTGACTTTCCTTTTTGCAAAAGAAAAAAAAAACCCCGAGTGTAGTCAAGTGGGCCCTTTCCTCCCTGGCTCAGGCGATATGATGCCCACCCTTCTATAATGGCGCTAAAGGAACGCTATAAATCTCTCCTGCGGAAGCCGCAGACAAAAAAGACCCCAAAAATGGAAATGATGAGTAGGCAGTCTGGTGCCCCCCAGATCTTTGGGGACTACCGTTCTGATGATCTCTGGCTCTTAGCCAGGCTGGTAGGAACTGACGTTCAAAACAGCTGGAGAACAGCAGAGTGCTTATTTCTGGTAAGGACAGGTAGTTGCCAAAGCAGAAACCTGACTAAATGGCACAATTCCCACGTCATCCCCCAGCCCCTAGTTGAGAGCTGCTGCGATCAACAGCAAAAAAAAACTTCGCCTGTCTTCAGAAGCACCTTCGCTCCTCATAAACCCGACATTCACACAAGTTCAGGAGCTGAAACCCGAGGAGCCCTTGGCGGACGGGAAGATGGGAACACTTTGCTAATCCTCTTCCCCCCCACCCCACCCCGCAAACTTTCTTCCCTTCTCTCGTTTCTCACTATTCGAATTCAACTGGTTGGTTCGAGAGACCCGAAGCCAGCTTCGAATTCTTTCCTCAGGGCAGCTATCCCCAACCGGGCGCCCTCCAGATGGGTCCGACTACAACCAGGACTGGGAAGAACGAGCGCTGTGGCTCGATCGCTGGGAAAGACGCACGCGGCTGGGGAGAGGAGACTGACTGAAGCGGATGGGATCGCCCGGGGAGAGCTCTGGAATAATCCGAGTTGCAAAGTTGCAAATAAGCAAAACCTTTGGTTGTGGACCCTCTCTCCTCCCGCTGTCCCCGCTCCCCAAGCCTGGGCGGCGGTAATTAAGAATTTGGGGAGAGCGCCGTTCAGGTCACCTCCTCTCTGAGATCAGAAATTCTTTCAAGTGTCCTTCTGCGTCGCCAAAGACGACAACAGCAAATCAATAAGCGCTTGAAATGAAAGGGCGCTGCTGCCTGGCCCCCGAGGCGACAGTCTTCCCCACCGCCAGCCTGCCCCGCTTTCCCTCCACTTCGCCGCCGCCTTCCCTGCAACTTGTGGCATTCCGCTGCTCGCTTCGCCCTGTCCAGGAAGGGCCCCTTTCATGCCTCTTCTCCGGACCCAGGTAAGCGCTCCCGGAGCAGGGTTTTCTCGCGCCGCAGCGGAGCCGCCTGGGTCCCGCCAGGGCTTGCTGGCCTGAGAGGAGGGCGGAGAAGGAGCGGGGAGGAAGCCGAGCGGCCGGGCTAGAGGGCGACCTCGGGTCCGGAGCGGCAGCGCTGGCCAGTTGCAAAGGCAGCGACCCGGCTGGCGCAGGGACCGGGCTCGGAAAGGGTCTCCCTTCCCCGCCTTTGTACTTCTTCCACTCCCGTTTGCTTTGCTTTGGTTTTTCAAGAAGGCTCCGGAAACGGGGAGGGGGAACATCCCCCTTTTGTGTTTGCCTGGATTGTTGCCTTCTGCCCCGAATAGGTCCGGATCTGAACAGTATTTCCACCTCCGCATTGTGTCCCTCTCTACCCCAGTATTTCCTCCTTCCCCATTTCTTTTCCTTTCTTTATTAATTCCGAGCGTCGGGACGGGACGTTTTAATGAGGTCGTTCATTACTGAGTCAATGCAGACATTTATATATTCTCTTAGCTCAAGTGTTTAAGCGCTCCTTGTTTCGCAATGATAATAAGCCACCGGAACACAGGAGGTAGTAGGATGGGTTTTAATTTATATGCAAATTAATGGGTCCGTTCGAAGGGTTCTTCCCCCCCCCTTTTTTTTTTTCTATTTGTATGGAATTGAGATGCCTAGACGAGTAATGCGGAAACAAAATCATAAAAAAATATATGAGGGAGGAGGAGGAGGAGGTGGAGGAAAGGCAGAAGTCCTCAAACAAAACAAAAATGCTGTGTGTGTGTATGTGTGTGTGTAAACTTCTACCCGGGTTGCAGAATTGCAGGAAGAAGGGCGAAGACAAGAAAACATAATTCAGAACCGGAAAAAATAAATAGGAACTCACCCTTTCACACTGAATAATGTTCACCTGTTTTCAAATTCACCAGTAAAGAAGCTGGATGCAAGATCAAAGATATATTTTCTCCTTACTGCTGAGATTTCTTGTCTGCCCCTTCCCAATTTTCATAATTATCTTAGTTCCTCCTTGGTGAAATCAGCGTTGGATGTCTAAAAAAAATTCTTATCAGCTATGCTCTTCATTTTTTTTTCATTAGAATAAGGTGCTAGAATATGGTTTTATTATTTAGTAATTATGCTATTAATTACTATAGCATGGTATATCAAATATTCTTTTTCTGCACTCCCATCCTAAAATGCTTTCTCGGAAATAAGGCTTTTCCCCCCTCTCGGACCGCAGCCCTAACCGACGAACAACATTCTTTTCTTTGGTGTGCCTTAATGGTGATGGATTTTAGACATTCTTACTGGGAAAAATAGATGTTAGAGCAGCATAGTTTAAATATCCATAGTCAAACTAACAACTGGGATTTACATTCATTTACTTAAGAGAAATGGATTTCAAAAAGATTTCATTCTTGGCTAAGAGGTAATTGCATTCTTGGCATGTTTGCTTGGGAATCGGTAGCTTTGAACAGTGCAGCTTACTAAATTTCATAGGATCAGACTCTGAATATGCGGGCTGGATTCTACTTGACGGTCAGTCCCATTGAAGTTAGTGGGGATGATTTCCTATGAAGCGAGGTTACTACAGGATGTTGCATTTTCAGGACCTGCATTTTGGTTAAGGAGAGTTTTACCATCGACTTAAATAAGTAGTAATCTATCCGTTAAGAAAATCGTTTCTGGAACCTGAGTTTAAACAAAACTGATTTGTGAACAGGTCCACCTGATTCCGGAAGTCAAGGGCTATGTATTTAGCATGTTATGATCAGACCATCAACTTTGAAGAAATAAAGAATCCTTTTTTAGAATTGCTCCCCGCGATATTAGTCGACTGGTTCTCCGATTTATAGCTAGTAGCCAGTTAAAAACGGTCTTTGGGAATCTTTCTGGAGGTTCTATTTTAAAAATGTATCCGTTTGTTTCCTAAATAAGCCAGCGGTGTTTTGATGGAAAATCAAGTGCCGGAAATGAGCACTTGCTGTCAACTTCTCCCGCTCACTCCAAGACTTCAATCCTGCCTTTCCCCAACTCGATTCATGGAAATCAGCAAAACAACTTCTTCGCGGCCAAATGACTTCAGGCGAAGCTTTGCAAAAGCCGGACTGGGGGCATTTTTCAAAAGTCCCGTCTGCAGGGTCCCACTGATGCTTTCGGAGTGTCCTAGAAGGGAGCCTCGGATAATAAACGTGTTAAAAATGGTCCCTGGGAAAGTCATGCACTGGCCATGCAACCGTGTCACCATTGCACCCTCACACAGGAGTCACCTTGAAATAACCCACATGGTCCTCCTAGTTAAGACGGTCACACACTTTGTTTACGTCTGCCTGCCTGCTCAGAAAAGCGGCTGGTGCTCCCTGGGATCGAAAGAGGCGAGCGCCTTCGCCCTACCCAGGATTGTGTTTCATCTACTGGGAGAAAGAGAAAATGTGCTGGGATGGGGGGGGGGGGCAGGGGGGGCGAGGAGCGAGGGAGAGAGATTGAAATCCGCGCATTAAGCAGCTCCACAGTTTCCAGACAGCCTCGCAGAACCCGTTTCGAGGCAGCCTGTCTTAATATATTCCCCAGCGATTCTGGGCATTAATTAGTTGTTTAATAGGAGTATGACTAAAAATGTAAAAGAAGGATTAGGAGCGTGAAACGTATGTCCAGCTCCTTCCACGCACTCGAGGAGGGAATGAAAATCACTCTGTATCTTATGTTTCTCTACGAGCCATTTGCATTTCCCACCAGCTGCTCACTTCAGCTGCACCCCTTTCTAGCTAGCGATAGAAGTGCCCGGCCCGAGTCGTGCTCCGGGCTGAAGCCCCGGCATTGAAGGGGGCAAGGGAGGCAGCCTGGGGGCCAACGGGGGTGGGGGAAGAAAGCCACTGGAGGCCGGCTGGCAGTCTGGCCGGGCAGCGCAGACGGGGAGCCAGCGAGCGAGGCAGCCAGCGTTGGATGGGGGGCGGAGACGGATGCCTGGGGCAGATCCCAATTTGAAGTCCCTGGAAGAGGCGCGCATCTTCCAGGGTTTCTGCTGGGAGGAGGAGCAGGAGAAGGAACAGGCTCCCCCTCCCCCGGGTCCTCAGACGGATTCAAACCAAAGGCAGCCACAACACGGCGGGTCTGTTTACCTTGGTTATTTTACCCAGTACCGCCCGTACATTAATTACTGTAGGTACGCGGAAGCATCAGTGTGTTCCGAAAGGCGAAGGGCCGTCTGGAAGTTGCTGAGAGCCAAACAAAAGGATTCATTCTCTCTCCTTCTGCCTCCACGTTCACGAACACCACCCCCCTCCACTTCACAGAGCGACTGAAAGAGAGATTTTAGGATTAACCCCCGTGGATTTCTTTTTCCTTCACTTTCCTTATTGCGATACAATAACTCGGCCCCCGTGTAACCTGCTTGGCTCTTCGCAAGGACACAAATGCGGGTTGGTCTGCTCACGTGCAGTTGGGAGTTGTGTGTGTCCCACAGTAAATCTGTTCGATTCGTCCAACGTAAGGTGCCTTATCTGACATATGGTGCATGCGTAGCATGTATTGAATTTGCTAAGTATAACTTTTCAAATAGATTACATTTGACGTAGGACAAATTCTAGAAGGATAATTCCAAATGGCCTGCAAGTGGTAACACTGTATTTGATATTTGAACACTCTACGGAATACGAATTTTCCCACTAAAATAATTCATACGTTTCATAAATTAATCCTTCTCATGTTTATTCAATTATTTGCCTCCAAGCAAATGGGCCTAGGATTATAGCCATGCTATAGGAAAGGAGTCCCTTCCAACAAAATAAATGAAAATGCTTAAAAATTAAATACAGCTAAATTAGAATCCATTAAGCCAAGCAGGCGCTCCAAAATGGCGTCCATTTCTTTGCGTCAGAAACAACCCATTTCCCAGCTTTCAACCAATAGACCCGAAATAAGAATGTCAAACTAAGGCAACTTTTTTATTTTTTAGAGGGAGAGAGAATTGACTGTTGCAAGTGGCATCGGATCTTTTCCTTTCCTTTTTATTAAATGCGAAACACACAATAAAATCAAATTTAATGGTGATCTGAAAATGATTACTGTATTGAGGTTTAAAAATAGATTTTATTTTAAACGACGCGCTGTGAGCGTGGAACAAATGCAAGAAGGCGGCCACAATTTCTTGGCAGCGTTTTAGGCTCGTGCCTACAGCCTAACTTTTGCAGTGATTGGCGGCGAATGGGTTTTCTTTTTGTAACTGCTCTGATAGATTTTCTAGGATTTTTCTCTAACACTTAAAACAATATTCCCGATTCCTGTAACCAATCATCATGATACACGGAAATGCTTGTGCATTGTTTGTTCTTGTTAGGAAGAAGGGGGAAGCAACCGCGCAGGCCAGATCTCTCGCCGTCCTTCTCTCCGCCAGACATTTGCTCCCGAGGAACCGCGCCGTGCCCTGGGTAGGCCAGCTGCCTCTGCGGAAAGCGCGCCAGTCGCACGGCAGCCACGCCGTTCGGAAACCGTATTTCTTCCTTCGCCCCGCGCCTCATCCTTTTAATAAATGAATGATCGGTGACCCCACGTGAACCTGCTGGGGGCAGAGGCGGGCGAGGAAAGTCCACACTGCAAGGCGCTTCTGGGTCTCGTAGGTCGCGAGCCTTGCCTCGAAGAGGCCCGGAGCGCCTTCCCTTTCGCGCCCCACGGCCGTCGCCCACCTTTCCCAGCTGCAGGCCGTGACGCGGAAAGGCTCCGTTTCCTGCCGAGTTCAAGCGGGCTTGGATCTTGGGCTGGACGACCTCTCGGCCCTGCTCTTGCATTGCACGCTGCCTGCCGCCTCTCCCTGCCGGCCCCGCGGGCCTCGATCCTCCTTTACCTCCTCTTTGTTTCTTTCACCGCCGGCTTCAGCACGCGTTCCCTTGGCTCGGTCCCTGGCTCCGACTCCAGAAAAAAGAAAAGCTAGCTTGGACTGCTAAAGGGAGGGCAACCAGGCCTCTGGGGGAAGAGTTAGTGTTCTCCCGGCCTCACTCCTTCGCGTTCTCCCCTTGGCTTCCGACTTTTCCTTCCCTCTGTGCATTTTTTGCTGCGGGTCTTTGATCGCTGCCTTTCCGCTGGCCTTCGCCCCGACACATCTCTTTTTGTCGCTGAGGTCTATACGCCCCCCCGCACACGCACCCCCCCCCCCCCATATGCCAGACACACTCGCTCTCTTCCCCGGGAACTTCAGCTGTTCTCAGTGAAACTTTCAATAAATAAGGAGCCTGAGATCGGGTGCCCCCCCGCACCCCGAGTTCAGTAGCAGGACCCCTTTCCTGCTCCCCTTCTCTCTCTCTCCCTGCCTCGGCGGGTTTTGGTTTTTCCGTCTTCTCTGCCAACAGCTCGCTTCTCTCGAGCCCTGGGCTTTTCCTAATCTGGCGCCCTCCAGATATCTTGGACTGTGCTTCCCATCATTCCCTGGCCAATAGGCATTGTAGTCCAATACTTCTAGAGCGCCCCAGGTTGAGTAGAGGTGGTTCTAACCTGTCTCTCCTTCATCCAGGATCCATCCGGCCGACTTCGATTTTCTCTGCCCCCACATCCCCTTTCTTCGGCAACAAGTCCTTCCCCAGCAGCAGCAGCAGCAGCAGCAGCAGCAGCAGCAGCAGTAGCTGGGCCACCCCCTGCCTTCTCCTCCTCCCCCCATTATTCACCCCTACCTTTCCCCCTCCCCCCCTCCCTCCGCCTCTCCTCCGCCGCTCGGCTTGGCCGCCGAGTTCAGTTTGGTGGAATCTCTGCTGACGTCACGCGGCTCCCCCAGCCAGGCAGAGCGAGGCGAGCGGAGCGGAGCGGAGTTGAGCGGAACAGGAGCCGCAGGAGAGCCCGCGCCAGGCAGGGGGAGCCGGGTCGCCCGCCGGGAAGCTGCCCGCCGCCGCCAACCCACCCGGGCCCGGCCTTCCCTCCCCTCCCCTCCCCGTCCCTTCTTTCCAGGGCTGCTCAACGACCCTTTTCCTTCTCCCGGGGATCCTGGCTTGGCTGCCGCCCTCCTCTGACCCAGGCGGGCCTCGGAAGCTGCTGCTCGGGGCGCTGGCGGCGGCGGCGCGTCCCCTTCCCAGACCTCTCCTCTCCGCCCGGGGATTTGCTCCGTGCTTCGGGATCCAGGACCCACCCCGGCCGGGCAAGGCAGGAGCCGTCAGAGCCAACTGGAGCCGGTAAGCCGGAGCCCGGAGGTCGGCCGTGCCGTGCCCCTGGGCCGGCGGTGTGAGTTGAGGGGAGTCTGCTGATTGGTTCCACTTCGGGCGGTTGGTCCCGGCCGGCGATTTGTGGCGCTCGGCTGGATCCGAGACTTCGGCTTTCTGCGCTGGTTTGGGGCAGGGGCTGCCAGTCGGGTCTCATGGGGTCTCGCTCATTTCCAAGTTCTCCCCTTGCCCAACTTAGACGAGCGCCTTTTCCTTCTTTCTTGACGTCTTTTCTTTTCCGTTGCGGCTGATTAACACGTCTTGGGATCCTGGCCTTGTAATCCCCCTGGGAAGAGTTGGCGGAAGGAAGGAAGGAAGGAAGGAAGGAAGGAAGGAAGGAAGGGAGGGAGGGAGGGAGGGAGGGAGAGGGAGAGGGAGAGGGAGAGGGAGAGGGAGAGGGAGAGGGAGAGGGATCAGGTCCTTTTACAGAGTTTTCTCAAGTGGCGTCCTCTGCAAAATCCGATTGGCTCTCCTCGCCCCAATTTCATGTTTTTCATCCAGTCTTGGAAAAAGTAACGGAGGCCAAGTTGCCAAGGAGTTGCCACAATGCGGCTGAGTCTTGCTCTATAACTGGAGTAACACTAGTAAACACATAATTACAATTACTCCTAGGATGGTTTACACTCTACTACTGCTAACCATGTGGTGTATCAGGATTCTAAAATTGGATTACTTAATTATAGTGTGACCCTCAATATTCTACTTGCCTATGGTGGTCTTATTTAAAAATTACTTGCAATTTTCCAAAAATTGTGTGGGTTTTTTTGTTTGTTTGTTTTTGCCTTCTCACTCCATCACATCCCTATTATTAAGTCTGGTTCATCTTCCAAAGGCAGTATAAAGAGTAATTTGTATTTCTTTTATTCTTTAAGGATCAGTAAAGGACACCTAAATTAAGCAAGAGATCAGACAGAAAATAAGAGGTTGGGAGAAGAGGGGGTTATTTTTTCCTCCTAATTAATTTGGTTGGTTTTGTAAAAGTTCCTTTACATTCCCCGGAGTGAACAGCACACCTGTAGAGAGAAATGCAACGCATTCTTCTCTAGGTTTTCAAATCTTCCAAACAATGAAAACAAATCCAGCCACCAGGGATTTCTGGCTATGCCTTTCCATGCCCAACCACCTCCTCTTTTGACCCAATTTTGCACTTTTTCAGGCTTTGCATCAACACGCATCAGGTCAATCTTCTATCTAAAATTCCATGGTTTTACGAGCCACTTGCTATTGATGAGGGAAGGAAGAAAACCAAGAACTGAATTCTAATCTGCAATGAGACATATTTCATTTTACATCTCATGCACTGTCAGATGTACTTGATTTTATTTTAGCTATTTTTCACAATATTTTTGGTTGAAGTGTGTGTGTGTGTTGCTCATGAAAGCGATTTAAGACTCTTGAATTTAAAACAATAAAATGAATAGAAGATGCAAGCATATCGTGTAGAGAATCGGGTCGGTGGAAAAACATGATTCTAGTTGTAACGTCAATTGGCTGACTCCAAATTATTTGGTAAAGATTTATTCGATCTATGGGATTATTTGCATATATAGCAGTCTAGCATCTGGGGCTAATACTAATAAAACCTAACAGTCATTCCCAAGAGCCTCCCCCCCCCAACAGATAAAACAAATTTGCACGTTGGATGTTTAAAAATCGATATGGCATGGTCATTTCTTTTTTCTTGTTAAAAATCGTGGTTCTCTCCTTTCTCACACTATAGCCTTAACCTTACTTGCCCAACTAGTCTTAACTTGGTACTGCCTTCTATATAAATCTGCCTAGACAGCTGCAAATCTCTTTATTTCTCAACTGCCATTAACACTTGCAATCAAATAAATATTAATAAGCCAGAAGAAGTAAGAACAGGATTTTAAAACAATGGATAAATAGAACTCCTGACTTTTTTAGAATAGTATTTTCTAGTGGTCCAAATTTAGGAAGTGAAGGGCTTAAAGCAAAAATTAACAGCCTTATCTGTCTCCATGTGCTCAATTAATTAGCCAGTAAGGCAAGCAATGAGTCTGAGAGACTGAATTTGTCCTGGGAAACCTGCTTGACAAAAAGCACTTTAAGGACCCTCCAAGAGAAATTAAAAGGGACTCTTAACTGCCGTTCTCTAACAGTTTCGCCACAGATCACAAACTGGGCCTCAATACTGGGGAAAGTGTCTCCTTTGCTTCCTCCGCCCTCCTTCTTGTGGCTCAGAATCTAAACTGTCCTGGGCATATTACATGTCAGACATGACTCCTGAGAAATAAAGATCCTATGGCCTATTCCATATGCCCACCTGGCCACATACATTTACCTGAAGCAACATCTCCATTGTATCTTTTGCTGGCACCCAGACTACTCTAGATGCTGGCTTGGAAAGAAATCAGGTGGCTTTTGACTCTGACCTGAGATCTTAAGGCCAGAAGAAGTCAGCTGTCTTGCCAGCTTCTAGGAATTTTCTCCCTGGTTCAAGGAAGTGCGTCTTCACCTGGAAAACAGTTTTACTTGAGTCTGTAGCTTGAATCATGTCAACTGGATTTCTATTTTCTCAGTGGAAACGTTTTGCTCCTTATCCAAGGAGCTTCTTCAGTCTGAGCAAAGTTAGTAAGGGAACTAACTTACTAAGTTACTTACTAACTTGCTCAGACTGAAGAAGCTCCTTGGATAAGGAGCAAAACGTTTCCACTGAGAAAATAGAAATCCAGTTGACATGATTCAAGCTACAGACAATTCCACCTGGATGACCGAGAACCTTCATAGACAGTTTTCCTTGAGACACATTTTTGCAAGAAAGCAGGTTAAAATTGGATGGAGGGGTATCATCATCATCATCAAAGAGGGGGATTATTGTTCATCTTCCAAGCTGTTTCTGATCAGCCAGCTAGACTGAGCTATCCTGTCCCCCAAGGGTTTCTGAAAAGGCTCAGAAGGATAAGTTAGTTAAGAGTGAGCACCCCTTAACACACTGAAACGGTGGAAGGGGATTTTGGGGAATGGGGATGTTAAATTATCCAACTGAAGAGGACATGCAAATTTTCTATCCAAATTACCATAAGTAAACATTTGAAGCCTGGACTAATAACCTCCCATCTGTGTTACTTCATATCGAGTTAGTTGAGAGCTCTGATAATGATTTTTGTAATATCTCCCAAACAGACATCTCAATCAGGCACTAATCCTGTGCCTTTTTTCCTCCTTATCACCATTTATTTATTTATTTATTTATTTATAAGCACTCCTCGGAAGAGTTAAAATTTGGAGCATCCGGGTGTGAAGGTGGCATCTGGTCTCTCCCGGCCTTCTCATGCCAAAGGAGTGAGGGGGGGGGGGTCCACCTCCTTTCTTGCCCGTTTCCTCCCCATCCCAAAAAGGCTTCCCCACAAAGCTGCAAGGGAGAGGCTGCCTAAAGAGGGCTCAGCGTCTTCCTGTGGGCTTCCCTTCTCTACAAACAAGCCAGAGTCCCTGGAGAGTGCAAACTCAGACCCTGACCTTCCTCTCTTTCAAGGCCAATCCTCACTAGTGATTTCTAGCATCGCCAGCCACCGCTGTGGCAATACAAAGGCTGTCTTCCTTGCTGTTATGCTGGCATGGCAGTGGCTCAGTGGCATAAGCACTGTACATCTTTGGGAATGGGTGTCTACAGAGACACACACCTGGTCATGTCTCTTGAAAAGAATGCCCCTTCCCCACATGGTGGGAGGGGACACCCACCAACCCCTTCCTGCTCCATTATGTAAATTAGAGCATTTTTAAGCTGAATATCTTGATATGCTCTCCTGGCTCAAAGATGCCAGTTGTTGATTTATTCCAGTGGATTTAGACAAGACTAACATTTCATAGGATCAGGCTGAGACGTTATCTCACAAGCAGCCCAGCTTTAGCTTTACTTGGAAGTCAGTTGCGCTAAATCCCACAACCTTTGCTTTCAGGTAAATGCCCAGCCTTAAGACCACAATTCTGTAAAGGCAAAGGCACCAGGTTGATTTCCCCACTGAAACCAACCCCACAGAAGATTTGTTGCTTTGAATCAGAATAAAATCAAGCAAGTTTAGACAAGCCCAGTTCTAGGACAATAGATTGTAGTAGCTGGGATTCCACAGCACAAATGAATGGATGGAAAAATGTGCCATTTCAAATGTAAGAGGAAAAAGTTCATTTGGGGTGGTTAATTGAAGCAAGCTGCTTATGACACACAGAGGGGTGAATCTAACTTTCATACTAATACATTTTTATTCAACTGATTCAAGAGGTGTCTTTACTTTGCTCAGGGTCAGATTGTTTTTGCTTTTTGGCCATGCTGGATACAGCTTCCCTATCAAAAACTCTGTGGGAAAATCCACTTTTCCCTCTCATTATAACTCCTTCAGATCTTTGTGCATCGAAAAGGTTCTGTCAGGAAAGAAATATCCTGGGGGCACTAGGCATTTGTCAGATTCCAGGCGTGAAATGTTGCACGTGAATTTACATTAGGTTTGCATCGGTGGACTTGCTCTGTGTGTGTGTGTCTTGTATTTCAAAATTAAGTTTATGCAGAATCAGAATTTAAATTCAATGAAGGAGAAAGTTAGATGGCCTTAAGTTTCTTTAAAAGCCCAAAGCCTAAATCACTGGTCAAGTTGACTAGCTGGATTTAATACTTCAATTTCTCTGGTTGGAGCACCAGAACTTAAAGCATATGAAGAGCCTCTGCCTCACGCCCCCCCCCCCCCCGCATTGAGCTGCCCAGGGAAGAGAGATCTGCAAGCGTCCACACAGAGAGGGGCGGGGAGGGGGGAGAGGAGGCTTCTGACCAGGGTTGCTCATAAGGGAAGACCGCAAATGAGGGGTGTCCGCAGAGTGTGGTCAAAAAAGTTGATGCGTGTAAAGACCAGGCAGAACTTTGATTGCATGGTTGTGGCCACCATCTTGACCTTTTTTTACCACACCCTGCGGACACTCCTGGAGCGGAGTATCGCAGCCTGAAACCAAATGCCCGGCTCCTGGGTTTTTATACCAGCCTTTCCTACCTGATACATTGGCCTTAAACGTCCTTTCCCCCAATTTCCAGACTTCCCCATGCTAGCTGGGATTTAAGAGAGCTTAAGTCAATGTATTTGGCTGGGAATTATGGGAGCTGAAGTCAACGTGTCTAGAGGGGCCAGTTCTCCCCCATCCATTACTGAAAGATGGGTTGTTTGCGACCCAGCGGATTGTTTTGTTTTTCTTTAAAGCATTGTGTTTTCGAGGGCGTTTTGACTTCATGAAGCTGACGTTTATTTTGCAAGTCATCCTAATGCCAATACGTCTGATGTTTTGCAGATAACGGGTTATGGAGTCCAACTGCCGTAAACTTGTGTCGGCTTGCGTCCAGTTAGGTAAGAGAGATGTTTCGCACCGAATTGCTTTTTCCTTTCACCGGAACGACCTGCAGCCCAACGTCGAAGTTTGCTTGCACGCTGTTTACTTGCTGACCGTTGTCAAAAAGAGGCGTTAAAGGTCAGGGGTGGGCACGTGGGCGTATCCATGTCTGCACAGGGCGCGCGCCTTGACAGGGAGCCCAGTCAGGGGCAAAATTCCGGCTGCACAAGCCAACCGAGAGCCCTGCAGGCCGATTGATCGGGGGAGAATTAAGGCGGCCTCCCTCAGTCAAGCTGGGAGCCGACCCTCGGGCCGAGCCGCTTGCTCCTCTCGGGAGTTGTAGCCAAAAGTGACTTCGTGGCTCTCGAACTGAAAGGCCCGCGCGACTCCCAGCCGGGCAAAGCGCCCTTGCAGGTCGAGGACAAACAGCGCCTCCGGCGATGGGGTGTGTGGGTGTGGAAAGGGGGACCGCGCGTAGGTCCAGGGAAAGCCTACCGGGTCCCCAAAGAGGACCCAGACCTCCAGCGCCTCCCCCTCGCGCTGGGTGAGCCAGCCTTTCCCAGCGGCGTCGGTGTATCCCAGCCCCCTCGGGCCCCCGTTCCCAACTTCCATCATCCCCAGCTAGCCTGGCCTCCTGGCCAATGCGGACTCCAGATACTCCCCCTCCCTCGTGGTTCCAACGAGCCCTCCTCCTCTTTCCCTCCTAGGGGTGCAACCTTCGGCCGTCGAATGCCTGTTCTCCAAAGATTCCGATATTAAAAAGGGGGAATTCAGTGAGTCTCCGGAAGGCAGGAAAGAGGCTTCGAGCAGCAAAGTCTTCGGCAGGCCCCACCCCAGCGCCAACGGTGAGTCAAGGCGGCCCGCCTCTGCCTGCTCAGCCTTCCCGGGGGTCGGCGCCCCCCTCCCATGAAATCCCCGCGGGGCTCTAAGGAAGGCGGTGGGGCAAGGTCAAGGCGGGCTGTCTGCTGCGCCCAGAAAAGATCCCGGGGGTGGCCGCCGCAGTGGGAGGGGGGGCATGGTGAGAGAGCCAGAATGGGGCGTTCTCCCCTCTTTCCCAAAGCTTTCTCTAGCAGCTGTTGGCTCCTCTGCGGCGGCACAGGCAAGGGTTGCGCGCTCTCCCAGCCTTCCTCGCGGCGCAGGGCGGCGAGCTGAAGGCGGTGCAAGGGCGCCCTCTGCTGCTCAGGATCGGTGCGGAGCGGAGAGCCGCTAGGCGAAAGTGCGGTTTGGCAAAGTGAATTTGAGTCGAGATTTTTCCTGGGAAGGGGAAATATTTGTACTGGGCACATATATTTGCCGGAGTATGCTACTGGCATGCCACCACTGGCGATTTTCTTTTGCAAAAAGAACCGGGTATATTCGTCTATGTCCTCACTGAATTCGAAACAGGACTTCGTCGTCTAAGATACACACTATCGCTACAGGGCTAGCAATATGGTACATGCAGAAACTAGGACTGGGAGGCTGTAGTAGCACCATTAGGTCTTTGCTTTTTGCTATCCTCGAAAAAAGCCAAGTGGCGTTTTTTCTTGTTTCTTTCTTTTAAGGATCAATGTTTATTCAACAATATGTCCCACTATATTCTCCCAAAATTTCTCTGTAGTAAAGTGTGTTTAGCAGCCGGAGTTGCTCCCCAATCTAAAATGCACCATAGGAAAATGAAACAAAAGTCCCTTTGCTTTCTAAATCAGCAACCTGGAAATCAGTTTCTTTCTCACTTTAGGGTAAACGGGGGACCATTTTTTCAGCGGTATGTAATTTGCAGTGGTATATATTACCATCATAAAATGGCTCTGGGTGTTTTTGTTTTAAGAAGGCAGTTATGTTTTTTAATTAGCAGAAATGCCATTTTGTTAATACCCCAAGATGATGATGACTTTCTTTGGAGCATTGTTTATGCAGATGGGCACGGTTGTTTATGAGAAACTGCACGAATTGTAAGAGGTGTTTCCTAATTGGAAAAGTTCCACTGAGTTTCAGTGGCACAACCTCCCTCTTAAGAAAATACCGGGCAGAAGTGCCACTCAAGTTGTTTCAAATGCTTCACTACATACAATGCGTAGGAAGGGGATTAGACCTTAGCTCACAACCCTCTATCACAATACAACCCCACCGGCTTCATTTGCGTGATTTTAGCGCAAACGAATCTCTTTCACACATGCCCGCGGCAGAAAAAGAGATGCTGACGGGGCCTGTTCGTGCTGCGGTTGGTCTGAGTGGGGGAAGGCCGCATTCAACAGGACCTCCTTCAGCTGAATTACAGCTCCCATGATTCCCAACCTGGGGGGCCATTGCCGGGAGCTGGAGTGATGTGCGGTTGACCGTGCTGATTCGGGATGATCGGAGCGGTAATCTAATAGACCTGGCGATCTGGTTGAAAGAAACAATGTGTGCAATAGAGATTTACTGAGAAGGAAGTGTATATACAAACGTGCACTCTTTCGGGGCAATTCCGCTGAATGGATCGCATCGGGGCGAGCTCTCAGCTATTCAAGCGATGGGTAAAATTCTACTGGGGGTGAACCTCACATTTTCCTGCTAAACACGCAGGGACGGCGGCATTTACTGCCGCGGAGTTGTGCCCGCGCAAGAATTCGCCACCACCCTTGAAAATCCCTTGTAAGACAATAAAAGCGAATTGGTGGGAAGCCTGTGTCCTTGCCGAGCTCACCAAAGAGACCCTCAGCCTAGAGCGCGTCGACTCCAAACGGGGAAATAATTTCCAGGCAAAAGTTCCCTCGGTAGGGGAGAAGTGGCTGCCCCACAGGCGAAGGGCGCCACTCAGGATGTTGAGTTGGGGAATCGGGTTTAAAGGTACGTTATCCAGGTGTGGAAATACACCTTTCCGGGAAAGAACCAAGTGTTGGAGAAAGCCAATTCAGGGACGGGGTTGTTTGCTGCGATCAGACCTTCACAGAAGAAGGCGGCCTTGGCTTAGGAGGGAGAGGGGAGCCTCAGCCGGAAGTAGCTCCTCACCCTGTGGCCGCCCTTTGAGTCGAGTGAGCTGGAATCTTCTATGTCCAGCAGAAACCGCCTTCTCAAGAATGGCTACCCTACTGAACCCAACGAAGACATTGGTTGTAGAGCCGCACTAAACGGGTTTGACTTCTAGCTGAGGAAAAGTTTAGGGGTTCCCCCCCCCCCACAACCTACACTGGAAAACAAATGGTTATTTTTCTACCCATTCATTCCGTGCCCGGAGTTTTGTACCGCGTGTTTCATTTCCTGTCCTACGCAATATCCCACAATGTCTTTTTCACTCCCTTGAATCAAAGGAAATGGCTAAGTAAACATGTAAAGGCTGTTGTTGCTTTTTTTTAAAAAAGAAGAAAAAATCAGTTTAAATTAAAGGGTGGAATAAAAATGGTTTCGTGCTAAGCTAAGGACCAGATGGCACAATATTGGGAAGGGAAGCCAGGACTGAATATATCCTAATAGAGAACGATGGGGCTCGGTGAGGGAGGAATCAGCTGCTGGATTTTGTTTAATGGATTCGAAGTGGCGACAGTCTTGAAAGGCAGAATTCTGGGGCACCATTGTGGAAAGATCTCAGATTCTTAACTAAAGTGAACTATTGTTTTGGGCCTTCAGGTCTGCCCATACCTTTATTCTCCAGTTATGTTGGACTAAACCATGGGCTAGGAACAATCACTGTTGTAATTCCAAATATTTGGAAGGCAAGTGATTCAAGAAAGCTGGTGGTGAGAGATTCAAACCTTCAGCTTGTTAAAATTCTACCGAATGGAATGAGAAAATTAAGAGTATTGCAAACTGAAGGATTGGGGCCTTCAGTTTTGAACAGACTATGTTTTATATTTTGGAAGATTAACACAAGGCAATGGCTTGTGCAGTTTAAAAGACTTAAACCGGTAAGATGCATCTGTCCAAATGCCATAGATGTCAATGAGAAAGGCTTCAGGAAATGTTTAAGGCAGGTGCATTTGAAATAAACATGGCTTAAAAGTCTGCCTTTTAGCCTGCATCTTTTGCTGCTTTCTGCTTTCCTTCAGACAGCGTAAATGGTACATAATACTATGTACTAGGACTTAATCTTATTCCTGAGTAAAGTGCATAGGATTGTTGCTTTCAGCAGCCAGCGATCCTGTGCTTAGCAAGGAGAGCCTCGAAACCAGGCCTGAAAAAAAGTTCTGGTAAATGCCCAAATGAAATGAATGGACACTGCCCCTCAATAAAGTGGTCTTAAGGAGGCAGTTGGTTTCAGGGAGACTTGGGGCTCTTTTTTCCCCCAAGCTCCGTTCATTCCAGAACTTATCTTGGGAAAGTGAGAAAGAATTCTCACTTGAGCTGGGTCAATAGCCTGAATATTCAGCTCTCAGCGGCCATCCACAGATTGTACTAGCAGGTTCTTCCATTCGGGCCCGCCCACCCTTCCATTGATGGATTTTAAAAGCTGGCTCCATTGCCATCTCCCATCTGCTTGCCTTCCTGGAAGCATCTCCGGAAGGATTTATTTTGTTAAAGAAGACACTTCGCATTTGAACTCATACATCTGAATGGTGGGAGATGGGCTTGTTTATTTGCTTCCTTGTTTTAAAGGCAATGGGAAAGTTTATGGCTAGCAAAACTTGGAGCAATTTGCACATATCACAAAAATGCCCGTATTTTGACTTTACTAACCGAATATTCAATAACCTTCCTATCCCAGTACTTTCCAGACTTGCTGGACAACAAACCCACCCATAGTCTCTAGGTATTATGGCTAGGGATTGAGGATGATGGTCGCTGTAGATGATAGGAGCTATAGTTCAAAACATTCTCAACCACACCGCTGGGTTGGGGAAAGCAGGGGGCAGTTTGTAAAACTAGATGGATTCTTCACCCAAGCAGTGGTTCAATACACATTTAACTTGGAATAAGTCTTATTAGCTCAGTGGGGCTTACTTGTGAATAATTCTGTGTATGATTGTGCTATCAAAATAGCTAAATTGCAAATGAAGCTGGCTAGTTTAATTCAATTATTTTGAATATGTTGAGGAGTATCCAACATGTAGCTCTATGATCAATCGAATGAAATTTGAGAACTCTAACCTTAAGATGTGTTTCTTCCAGAGGTCTTGGAAAGACTTTTTGATTTTCTGCCATCCTTAAAACAAATTCTCCCAAGCGGATTCAGTTCCAGGCAAGGCAGGAGGGGCTGAATTCACTGGATTGGGTTTTGGGTTTTGTTTTAAAAATACAGGCAGGGAAGAAGGTCCAGCTGGGACAGCCCTGTTTGTCACAAACCGGTTTTTCTGAGTCTGGGGGCGATGTTTGCTAAATGGGCTTCCTAGAAAGTAAACTGCCCTGAACTCATTGGGGCAAAGAAGTTGGTGCTGCTCTGGGTGGTGCTTAAATATAAGCTGACAGGCATTTGACTGAGATCTTAGTGTCCAGGTAAGGCAGGCAAAGGTGAACATTTCTTATTTTAAAAGTTTAATTCAAAGAAGTACAGAGGAAGGTTTACAAGTTAAGTTGCCTTTCTTTCTTTCTTTCCTTCTTTCCTTCTTTCCTTCTTTCTTTCTTTCTTTCTTTCTTTCCTTCCTTCCTTCCTTCCTTCCTTCTTTCCTTCTTTCCTTCTTTCTTTCTTTCTCTTTCTTTCTTGGAGACATGTTGCTAATATTTAAAATCCTTCATAGATTTTAAATATGTTAATTGACCCAAAAGCAATGCCTCAGTTAAGCACCACCTAGTTTAAATTTGATGTTGCTGTTATAGTCGTTTTTAATACATGTCTTCAAAGATGCATTTTCTCTGTAAAAGACAGTGAATACTTTTTAAAAGTTTATCCCATTGACTGCCACACAGGTCTAAAATTAAAATATACTTTCTTTCTGTCTGTCTGTCTGTCTGTCTGTCTGTCTGTCTGTCTGTCCGTCCATCCATCCATCCATCCCTGTATCCATACCAATTCATTCTTCTTGTAGTATTATTATATAGAGCCAGTTTGGTCTAGTGGTTAAGGCAACGGGCTAGAAACCAGGAGATTGTGAGTTCTAGTCACTTCGAGTTATTTATAAAAATAATAAAGATGGGATAATAAATAAATAAATAAATAAATAAATAAATAAATAAATAATTGTTGTTGTTGTTCTAGACTATGCAAAGATTCCACTGCTTTGAATGTACGGTTATGTATTCATGTATGTATTGAATTATTTGATTTATATCCCAATGTACATAGGACTCCCTCCTCAAACTTCCCCCACAACAACCCTGTGAGGTAGGTTAGGCTGAAAGAATGTAACTGGCTCCAAATCACCTAATGAAAATCACCCAATCCAGGGTTGAGGGTCAACTTTCATCTGAGTCTCCCCAGTCCTAGTCCAATACCTTCACCACCGTGCCAACAATGCAGAATGACTCCAACTGATTCCAACCAGTTCGGAATGACAAATCGTATTATGTCAGTCCAAATTGCTTTTGACCATTTTGGACTGAAAACACATATACACCAGTGTTTAGCAATCCAAATGAGTCCTGAATCAAATAAAATTGATTTGGGCGTTTGAACCAAATCCATTTCCAAATCAGCTCAAACCAGATCAGACCAATTCACAAATGTGTACCATTTATATTCTGCTTTCCAACTAAGGTCAATAGGTGTTAGCATCAGGAAGCATAAGGATATCAGAAGAGCTGATTGAATGAGACCAAGAGCATCTTTTGTCCACCTTTTGTTTCCTCTAGATGTCCTTATTGCAGTGCCCCCTTGCAACTCATGTTCAGGGGGAACGGAATGTATTTATACACTCATCCTACCTAAAAGTCATTGGTAGTCTTATGGTACTCCCCTTCCAAGGCTGTCTATGTCCACTACATCTTTTAGGACTTATTTAATGTTCTCCTGTGTAGAAGTTCATTTCATTTTAACGCAAGCACTAAAATGTGTAATTTACTGAGCAACATTTATTGAGTCAGATAATATATTTTTCATTTCAACTCATAAAAAAGCCATAAGAGAGTGCTCAACATTTCAGAGTGCTGTGTATCTTAGTGGAAGAGTTGAACGTCTTCTGAATAATTCTCCCCATTGAACTCAATAGCTGGGACCTAATGATGTTACTGGGGAAGTCAGCCATCTGAGTTGAGTGGGACTTGTTTCCAGAGAGATGTATGCTGAATTAGGTATTAAGTGAGCTTCCGGGTGCTTAAGGGCATAAATCTTATTTCCTGGGAATAAGTCCCATTGAAATCAACATGCTTGCTTTGGATATAAGGGTGTTGGTTTTATTCTTCAAAGGGCTATTCAGCAATTTCCGTGGGCAGAATGTTAGTTCATCTCTGTTCACTGCAGAAAGGGCATTCCCATGTCCAGATTTCATCAACTCAGGATTGTCAATGATGCTTCAACTCCCAGAATTCCCCAGCCAGCCTGGGTAACATAGTTGGGTCCCTTTTTCAGCATTTTCAACTGCCTCAGTCTGCCTGGTTCTGATTCACAGACATTTTAGCTTCCGTGTTTTGTTTTAAGAGTGCATTGGATCCTGTGGCACCTTTGGGGGTTTGCTGATGGGGCCTCTGCCAACCCAAGTAAACATTCCATCTATTCCTCAAAAGGCCAGAAACCATGCTGCTAATGGAGAAGGAATGTGATGTTGTGACCTTTGATTTTTAAGGGGTGGACAGTTGCCATCCCATAAACAGAACTCCAAAGTATAATACCGGATTTGAAATTGTGAAATGGATTGGTACTTTTCCTTTGGGGCATTAAATCAAATCAGTTAAAACATAATCTTCTTTTAGTATTTTGAGTTTTTCTACACGCCTACTGGTCAGTTGGCTCCAATGGAGGAAACAAAATGCACCGACTCAGTGATGGCAGTGACAAGGACATCGATGGCAATGACAAGAAAGGGAGGGAAGCTGTGGCGAATATGCAATCCTGGAAGCTTTAAGAACGCCTGTATCCAAGATGTCTGCGTTCTCTCCATTTCCTCCACCTATCTTTCTAGACAAGGAGAATGGGCCAAAATGCCATCAACTGCTTTGACCAGTGTTCTGCAGACTTCTCTAACACGGCGTCCTCCAGATGTTTGACTGCATCTCCCATCATTTCTGCTGCCTTAGCCAACCAGCACCCAGCGACCATGCTTTGGGCCATGGAACCTTTGGGAGAATGGAAACCCATTGCATGTCAGTTCCCGTAGTACTGCAATCTGGACAAACCGGAATGTGGAAAGCTGCAGCACATAAAGATAAGGTGGATTGGCCAATTGTAATTAGCCTCCCTCAATCTGGTGCCTGGATTACAACTCCTATAATTATCAAACAATGTGCCTCTTATATTCAAGAACAACTGGAAAGACATCAGGGTAGGGAAGGCCGTTTGCACGCTGAGTTCGACCAGGAGAACAAAATTCAAATTCCAACTCCATTATTTAGTTGATAAATTGGTCAGTGGACACGAAGTTAAGACCTTCTTATATGGCTTACTTCAAAGCATCATTCTTAGCCAACCAGATAAGACTCGAAGGATCACAAGCAGTCCGTGGGACGATTTCCTGTACAGTATATCGTTGCTGAACATGGAGTTTTCATCCCACTCTCTTCTCAGCCTTTTCAGTGCTACCGCTTTCTTTAAAGAGAAAGCGCGGCTGCTGAAGGGTTGGGAGGAAAGCAGTAAATGAAGGGCAGGAAGAAATGGCGAAGAGGCAGCGAAGCCAAGGACCTGTTTTCCAAAGCGAGCCACCACCTTGAAGAAGAAGTGGATTTGCCTGTCTGCCCCAGCCGATGGAGCCAAACCGATCATTCTGCACTGAATCCAGTTGCAGTATTTCTGCAAACGGTGGCGACAAGCTACTTTCGGCTCCTGGGGCAGCCACGCAAGCAGATGTAGACCACGCACACACGCGAGCCGGCTCACAACCCGCGGGCCGCGCCTTCGCCCTTCTCGGTTCCGGATTCGCAACGAAGGCTTCAGTCGTGAGCAGGAATACGCTAATGGAGCAATCTGAGGTCTCCCTAATCCTATGTAAAAAAAACCAAAAAACTCCGTCGCCTTCCTAATATTGACTGAATGGGTAATTAATGGCTCTTCATCAAGGCGAATAACCGGTAATCCGAGATAGACGAAAGACAACAAGCTATCGGGTTTTTTCGCACTTTTTTTTTTCGTTTTAAAGGCAACAGCCCTTGCCAGAAACGGCGCCCAAACGGCAAGCGAGTCGCCTAAATCGAACGAGGGGCGAGCGTCGCCCAGCGGCTCGCAAGATCTAGGGCAACGTTTCTCAACCTTGGCAACTTGAAGGGTTGTGAACTTAATTCCCCAGCCAGCTGAAGCCCACCCATCTTAAGGTTGCCAAGGTTGAGAAACACTGATCTAACCGGAAAGGCTTGAAACTTCACCAGCGCCGTCAAAATCAAGGAGAGAAAAAAGGAAGACTTCCCGCTCCTTTTTTTGCTTGGTAGCTAGTTTTTTCTCTATTATGTTCCTGATGTTTTATTTATTAATTAATCGTATTTATATGGCCGCCCAACTCACACAAAGCGACTCTGGGCGGCGTCTCTCCGTTTCTTCTCTTCCTGGCCTCCCTCCCTATTTTCTGCTAGCCGCTTCTTTCTTTTCGATCCCTCCCTTTCTTTTTCTCTTTCCTGCCCGCTAAATTGGTTCGGCTTCTTCTTACTTTCCTACCTTTCGTTTTCATTTTATTTGCGGTCTTCTTTCTTTGGCTTCCTTCTTGCTCGCCCACCCAACGTAGGTGGGTAGGTGTTGTTTGTTTGCTTTGCGTTTGTCCGTAGAGCTTTTAAGAGAAAATTGGTTCTACGGTGCTGAAGTGGCGACTGTGAAAACAGGAAAGGGAGACCCTGTTTATTCCAGATTGATTAGTGGCCCCGGGAAATGATTTAAGGAACACCCACGAGGGTGCTTTAAAAACCTTTTGCCCCATAAGCTAAAACAACAGGGTCTTGTGGTAATTGAAGAGTAATCATTTTATTGTAGCACAAGCTGGAAATAGACTATAGGCTAGGGGAAAAAACTGGTAAAAATAATGAATGGTTCCTCTTGAATAATAATAAACAACGTGGTTAGTCCTGAAGGAGTCATCATATTCTTTATTGTTTTGACCAACATACTAACAAGGGTTATCCGTCTGGCTTCCATGATGTGATCATAATTAATCGGGGATCTAGTTCCTGACAAAATAGGCTTTATTCAGGAATTGCGGCTCTGGAGAGCAGGAAATTCAGCTAAAGCTCCAGTTGTAGAAATGAACCAAGAAGAAGAATGTGGCTTTTATATCTTCTGATTCTGCTGTGTTACAGACTTTTATTTTATATTATATTATTTATTTATATTATTTTACTATTATTTGACAAGGAGAACAGCTTAATCACATTTTCATGGCTGAGGGCAAATCTGAACCAGCCTGTTCTTTGTCCTAATCCAACATTTTGGCTCTTGATTTCCCTTACCATTTGCTTTGGATGAAGAAAACCTGTTGGCGAACCTCCTGTGGTTTGGGCCAATTCTCACTTCCCTGCCCGGCCGCTAGGATGGGTCAGGAAGTGTCCTCAGGTCCACAGAGCATCCCCTGCCCCGATTCGCAGCTGCCATGGAAGTCACCCCAGTCTATTCTTGGCTCCGAAAATCAAGAGGGATGAACCTATGAAAAACTTTTATGAATGTAGAAAGCTGAGTAACCTCTAGTGGTGGTGAGGAACATGCTTGCGGATCTATTGAGGTAGCGCCTGAGCAGGCACTACAACCCTTCATGTCATGTCATGTCATGTCATGTCATGTCATGTCATGTCATGTCATGTCATGTCGTGCCTCAAAACAGAGTCTTCAGAATACTCTACAGTTATTTTCTACCGTTCTGAGACCTAATATTGCATAACCGTTCAGGGCACCTCATAGAGTTGCATGTGTGACTTTGGGCCAATCAGTCTACCTTGAAAGGTATTTAAGATAACACAGGGCATTATGGATGCTACTCCAAGCCAGTTGAAGAAAGGATGTGATAGAAACAAAGAGAATGATAAGAGCGTGTTGTATTTTTACACAGAATAGCACAATTCTGAGATTTACTGCCCAGAACTAACTGCAACTGAATTACCCTTTTAAAATATTAATAACATCAGTGATGATAAATTCCCCAATTCTGATATTTCAACATTTGGTTCCTAATGAAAAGACAGCCAGTTGGGGAAATTCTAAGAACTCTCCGAATTGTTCTTTGTCACATAATTCTGCCCGCAAATCAGTTAAGACAAAATATTAGAATTTAATCCGAATCAATGGAACTCATCCTTCTAAAATCCTTACTGCTTATATTTAACTAGGTTGAAAATCGGACTTGCATATCCATTACCCTACCTGAGCGTGAGTTCACTACAAAATTATCAGCTGATTCTGGGAGCCACAAGAGTTTTGCGTTATCTCCTCTTTCTTTGTAGCTTTGTGTTCTGCCAGCTATAGAATATTAACTATTTCTCATCTGTTATCACTGTCAGTGAACTATGCCATTGATCATCCAAGTTTCTCAGGCTATCTAAGCATCCTAGAAATAGCACTGAAGTAATAATACTTGTTTCCCAGAATGATATGAATGCCAAAGTATAGCTCAAAAGAGGGTGTTTATTAATTATCAGTCAATTGTCTGTTTGTTTAATTTTAATATGACAGACTTGCGTTTCTAATGCAAGGTTTGGAACCGCCGTGGGGAAAGGTAGTTTCCCTGCCAGTTTTCCAGCTGTGGTTAGCATAACTGGATCGCCTTGTTCTTTCCCTTCGCTGAAGGGGTTGGGGCAGGCACCTCGGAACAGTGGAACCAACTAGGCTGGTGTTAGAGAAGACAAGGAATCATCCCGTGGCACCTTAATTGTTGCCTAAGTTTGGGTAGATCCCTCATGAGATGCTTTAAGGAGACAGTGTTTAGAAGGAATGAGAGGAAACCTGGGCGAGATACCACTGAGATGTTTTTACCTTGTAACTTTATGTAAAAATGTATCCCACGCAGATCAATGCAAAGAATGCATCGGGTTACAGTTTAAGATGACATGCAGAAGAAAATTACGTTGTGCAAAGCTCTTTGAGAAGAACAAAGTCTTGCCCAAGATCAAGAGTGCTTGAGAAGAACTGCATGCTTCCACGCAGTTTACACCACGGGCATTTCAGCAAGAGACCTTCCCACTGGCTCCAGCCTGTGAGCTCATTACGCATCTGTCTCGTCCTCCATTCCCAGTGCCAGGGGCACAAAGCTAGGTCTGGTTAAAAATAAATGTAGATGAGTGGGGAATAAAAGCTACTGAGATGAAGGACGAGAAAGTTATGAACTTCATGCCACACCACGGACAGGAGCCCACCAAGTTAAGGAATGAGACCTTTCACGTTCCAAAGCAGAGATTGGTGGCTTTGGTCAATCTAGTTACAAAAGCCCACCAACCCACACCCTGTTGTGGATCTGGATAAAATAAAGTGAGGATGGGAAGGGGGAATCTTATGAAACCCCTCTTGCCCATATACAACACTCCTTTGTCAAGGACAGAGCAGATTCTTAACATACCAAAAGTCCTAAGCCCATCCCTGACATCCAGCTGAAAACCCACTGCCTTTAATTTAGGAAATACTCAGCTACTGGCTTCGTCTGGCATAAGGCTACTTCCTATGAAGGTTGTGTTGGTGTCGGACACTGGACTAACTGAATTCAGACAACATGCTAAAGCATAATTGTTATACAGTGCGATCTGTCTCTCCACGTCCCATTTTAAGAAAAATGTAAAACCTTCCCTCATTAGCCTTTCCTACTGCAGTGGCTATGTTTAGTCTGCTGTTTGGCTTTGAACGCTGATGCCGTGTTTTTTCTGCTGTTTCTGATTTTATTTTACTGTGGCTATTTCTTGTTTTATGATGTTATAATGTTTTATGATGTTTGGTATATTTTATTTGGATTTGATGGTTATTTGTGGAATTTTGTTCCTGGGAGCATTGCTGGGAGCCTGTGGTATATTAATGTGATAGATAGATAGATAGATAGATAGATAGATAGATAGATAGATAGATAGATAGACAGACAGACAGACAGACAGACAGACAGATAGATAGATGATAGATAGATAGATAGCCCAAATAAACTACTTAATGGTCTGATTCAAAAACATGCTAAGGCAATGAACCAATTCCCATGGCACACTAAACCACCAACCACTTACAGTCATCTAGCCTTCTGAGAACCCAGAATGTTGGATTAGTTAACTTTTGTTCACATAAACATGGGCAAATGTGATGTGGGAACCAGCCACATCATCTAGAATAAATCTCTCTTCTTGTCCAGAAGCAGATCATGTTTATTATTATTATCATCATCACCCACCACCATCATCATCGATTTAAATTTATGTTATGTCGATGCTTCTTTCTGCCATCTGCTGGTCTCTGCCTCAAAATTGGGGACAAGATTTCAAAGCCCGGACTGGACAGAGCAGCCTTTCAGGAAATGCTAATGCCCATTCTCCCACTGCTGGTGTTTTGGAAGCAGACAGCTAAAGTTAATGGTAAAGTGTGGATCCTTTTCTATAGAAGATCCAGGTTCAGCCCTAGTAATCCACTTCGAGATAGGAGAGAGTTTGTGAATGGCTTCTGTTTAAGAGTAGCTGCTAGTTAAGAGTAATTAGATTTCATGATCTGGATGATCAGATCAGATCAGATCCACACTCTCAAGGAAGTTTTCACTCAATCAGGAATCATAGGATGTCAGGCTATCGTGCCCCCACTTCAACTAGACAGGGAAATGCCTACAGGAGCCTTTCCTAACCTGGTGCTCTCCAAAAATGTGTTGAAATTGCAATGGGATTAGTAAAGGTGAAGGTTTTCCCCTGCACAGTCGTGTCCGATTCTGCGGGCCGGTGCTCATCTCCGTTTTTTAGCCAAAGAGCCAGCGTTGTCCGAAGACGTTTCCGCGATCGTGTGGCCGGCATGACGCATGCCGAACGCTGTTACCTTCCCACCGAAGTGGTACCTATTCATCTACTTGCATTTGCATGCTTTCGAATTGCTAGGTTGGCAAGTGCTGGGGCGAGTGTGGGAGCACGCGGCGCCCGGGTCTCGAACCGCAGACCTTCCCATCGACAAGCATGGCGTCTTAACCACTGAGCCATTGTAATGTAATTGTAATGGGATTGTAAGGGTTGAAATCCAACACACACACGGGCCCCAGGAAGAGGTCTGCTGCTGCACAATTTCTACTCAGGGTAATGCCCTCCCTCAGACTCCCCCCAATTCAGACCACTCTGTACAGTTTACTGGGCCATATTCTGTAGTATACAGTAGTGAAGCCATTAATTCAACTTTAACCCAGTTTAAACGCCTTCGCTTGAAAGTTGTCACAGATTGTATTGTCTTCTCAAAATCCATGGGATTTGCCTCTTCCTTCAGAACAGCAGAAGTATTATGTGATGCGTTTCTTTTAAAAAGTGCTAACTTGTGTTCCTTATTTTACCCAAAATGTGTCCACTCTACTTGCTCTGAACTCGGAAATGCCAAGGTAGTAATCTTATACTCCCTTAACTGGAAGTCCCACTGGCAGTCGTGGAGCTGGCTTCCGAGTAGATACATTGAGGATTGCAGAGCAGAAGGGCTAGTTTCCTACCAGGCAAAGGTGCTAAGCAGGACCCCCCTCCGTCTGTGTAACTTACTACAACCACTCCTTGTAAATACAAAGTCCGTTGGGTTGGTCCCCCCCTCCCAGGAAGATAGGGTGCATCTTTAGGATTGCTTTAAATACAAACGCTAGGATGCTCTCGGATTTAGAGTGCATTTTCAGCCTGACTGGAGAAGGGATGGTATTCCTTCACCCAGCCTCAACGGGCTGATCTGCCCTAGCCCATTTCCAGCCCGTTGATTTCTTCTATCTACTTCCTTTCTCCCAATTTCGCCGAAGTTGGAGGAGAAATTCCTAGCCTCCATTTTGGGGTGCTGGGGGGGCGTTGCGGCGTTTTCTGCCCCCAGTTCCCAACCACGCCCGCTGGGGCCGAGTAGCTGCCGCCGCCGCCGCGTCCGTTGCTTTAATAAGGCTTGGAGGGATTTACGTGGCGTGTGTGGCCCCTCATAGCCCTGGCTACGGTTAGTAAACAAATTGTGGAGAAAAGCTCCGGATTCTTATTGATTTACTTATAGGTCATCTGCTGGCGGTGCTGAGGGAGAAACTATTTACTTTATACATATACTTTATGATCTTGGGGGAATTAGAAGAAATTCAATAAGAAAAGAGCTAGAATCATTTAAAGCCCCTATTTAAAAGACTTAAGCAAATTAGAGTCTTATCAGCTTAAAATCCACTACAAATGTAAGAGAATTGTCTGCATCCAAACGCTGAGGGGTCCTGAGGAGAGGCAAGTCGCTGCCAAATCTCAGGGATAAAGCCTCGTCGTTTAAAGAGCGGATAATGAGCAGCATGTAAATTAATGTGACCTCTCTCTTTTTTTTTTACCAGACTACTAAAATCATACGCGGTTTAGCGGTGAAGGCGGGAAGAGGTCCGGGCAGCGTCCCTCCTTAGAGAGGGGGGGGGGGGTGGAAACGGGTCTGGGGTTGACAGTGGCCGGCCCATGCCTTCTTCCCGCGGCGGCGCCCCGGGATCAACAGCGGCTTGCTTGAGATCATCCCGACCCCCGAGGCGCGGGGCTCCTGTCCTGCGAGGCTGAGCCCAGCTCTGCTACCCACCAGCGCGAGTCAGCCTTGGCAGAGAGGTGTTCCCACCGCTGCAGACTCCTCGGGTTTAATCACTGGGAATCCGGATTGAAGAGGGCATTTTTTCCGGATTATTGAGGGACGAAAGCAAGGCGCCCGTTTTAAGTAACCGACGGTAACATAGTCGACTGGATCGTGCGGGGGAGACAGAAGGAAAATCTTGCTTTTGGGCTACTCAACCTGCCCCACATTCTCAAGGGAGAGACTAAAGGATAGATCAGTCTTCCCAGCCCGGCTAGAGGCAAAGTCTACCCGAGATTCTCTTTTCCGTTCCCTAAAGATTGTAATATAACACCACTCGTTAAAAACGAAGAGCGAAGGATAGCCCGTTTCACCTGCAGAGAGCGACGGAGTAACGGCGGCGTTTCTGTTTTATTTAGTTTTGTTCACTGAAACGCGGAGCTGCTGGTCTGTAGGCACGCTGGCTCAACTCCGGGTGTTTTTGTAAGAGATTTAAGCCCCGTTTTTGTCCTGTCAAAGTTGCGATGCTGTACTCGCGGGCGGGAAGCACAATCCCATGAGAATAAAGGAACGCCTTGTCAATTTCTGGGAACGGCTCAGTAAAGCATGTAGTCGAAGGTCCTTCCTCTGCGGGCGACTCTCGTTGGCGATGGCACTTGCCTGGCTTGTAGTAAGTGCCAAGGCTGAACCAAATTAAACGGAACGTTTTCAGCACATGGTTTATTTCTAGGGATTTTTCATTCCTCTTACGCTAACTTAATTTTCATTGCTGTAAAATAAAACAGAAGAAATGATGTTTTTGCAGAGTAACTTTTAGGGATTTTTCCAGATGACATTGCGAAAGTATAGTGGCCTATTAAATTAGGCAGACAAAACCTCAATTTTGGTTTTATTGGGGAAAAATGGGCTCAACCGTCAATTATGCTTGTTTGTTCCGGAGTCTGATGGATACCACCTTCAAACCCATTCAGTCTTATGAACAAGAGAATGAAATGTGTTTAGCATTAACTGCAAAGATCTTTCAGAGTTTGATGGGTAAATGATTATAAAAAATACATTACGACCAGTGAAAAGTATCTGAATTAGTTGAAAGCCACCGGGAATTTTAAACAATCGTATTTGCAACAATTAATCGGGGACATTTCTTACACTGTATATTAATTCAGCGTAATGATAGCGATTGACAGGCGCATGGACCCAGCGGCTAAAAGCTTTTCTACGCTTTCTTTCTACGGCCATCGCCTTCTGTCTCACCTTTGCTAATTTTGCTTGTTTTAAAAAGTGCAGTTTGTCTTCTGAGTCACTGAAACAAAGGGTCCGAGGTTACGGCAAAAATTCTCAAGGCTGTGTTTCTCCTCCGGGATACCTGCTTTCTTTTAATCTAAGGAAAGGTCCTTTGTACTAAGGAGTGATGTGAAGATCTTAGTCTGCTAGCTTGGGTTATTGAGTGGCTCCAAGAGTTCTTTCGGGTCCGCTTGCAGGCGTCTCCGAAATAAATGCAGCAGAAAGCATTTTTTGCAGGTTGAAAGCTAGGTAATAAGAAGATTGCCTCGTCGACGGATTTCCTCCCCGTCCCTAGATTTTCCAATTTTCCCTTTGCTGACTTGCAATGCATGGCTTGAAAACTTGACTAGAGGGAACGGGGGGGGGGGGCAGAGGGACGAACAGTGAAGCGTTCCATAGAGCCTTGCCCTAAATTTCTGATAGGCTGTTCTTATTATAGCCTGCGCCTGGGCGTTGCGCTCTCGGATTGGCTGCGCTCTGCGTCAGTCTTGGTCTCAGCAGCGAGTCTCGACAGCGGGGGAAGGATGGAAGGAGGAGAGAGAAGGGGGCCGGGTGATATCACTGCCCCGGGAAGGCGGCCTCTGGGTTTAAGATGTTAGGCAAACAGGGAAGCTAGTGAGGAGCCCTGGTCTCTAAGCGCGCGCCCGGCGCAGAGCTGCACAGAAGGAGACGGAAAGTCGCCGCCGCCGCCGCCGGGCGAGAGCGCCGGGATTGCTTGCTTTTTTGCAGTCGCCCTCGCTTTGGATCTACTACAGTCTACCTGCGCCTGATCGACTGGCCGGCCCGCCCGCGAGCCTGATCTTGGCCCGGCCGGCAGCCTGGTGGTTATTAATGGTCTGTGCCGTCCGCCTTGGGAGTCTACTACGCTCTCCCAGCGGGGGCGCTTCTGCCACGGGAACCTTCGCTTGCAGAGGCGGATGCAGCGGAGCCTGGCGGGGGACTCGGCGGGGGACTCGGCGGGGGGCGGGTGGGGGGCTCCCCTGCCTTGAGACTCGGACGGGACTGACTGCCTGCCTGCTGACCGGCCGGGAAAGAGCGAATTCTGGCCAGGGGGCTTAACGAGCCGCTGCTCCTGGGCCACGGACTGCGGCTGCCTCCGCCCCTCGCAGCGGCGCCCTCTCGCTCACCGGGGTTCTTCTCCGCCAGCGTGCAGCCCCCGGCCGCCCGGGCTGGGTGGCTGGCTGGCGACGCTCGATGAACTGCCTGAAAGAACCGCTCAGCCTGGAGCGTTTGGGAGCCGGGAATAAGCTTTGCTCCACCTCCCCTTCCTCCTCTTCTTCCTCCTCCGCCTCCTCGTCTTGCCGCCACCACCACCACCAGCAGCAGCAGCAGCCGGCCCTGGTTATGGCTTCAGCCCTGACCCCCGGCCAGCCGCGGTCGGCCCTGGATTCTGCCAAGCATCGGCTGGAGGTTCACACCATCTCCGATACCTCCAGCCCCGAGGCCGCAGGTAAGGGACTTCCCGCCCCAATCCAGCCACTAACCTTCCCCAGCCCCTCACTTTTGGGACCCTCTTCCCCATTATTCTGCAGAGGCAATGGCGGGACTGTGTCCTACGGACACGATCCGTTACTTCCGTAGTTGCAAATTAGAAAGGTAGAGAATTGTAAACGAACATCAACAGAAAATCAATTCTCCACTCCTTTTAAGATGGGAAGGCGAATTGGACTGTGGCAGGTATTTTCGGCTTTGGTATAAAGGGAGCAAAGAACGGGGGCAATTTTTATACTCCATCTTCTGGGCCAATATTTGTATGTGCAAAGGAGAGGTGCTAGCCTGGCAGCACACCCAGCAGGAGCGTGGGACACTAAGGCGAAAGCAGTCAGGTCAACAATTTCCAGGGGTGCCACAGTGATTCAGGCAGTTTATGTCTCTGTGTGAAAAAGCAGCAGCTTGAACGCTTCCTTACTGAACACTGCTTTAAAGCCAAAGGGGGGCTCTTGGAATAACAAGATATCCCAGAATCTGAGATTAACAAATTAGGGAAATCAGTGTGATCCCAAGAGAGCAGAATTCAGAGAACCTGAAACCAATTCGCTGGAAGCCCCCATACAAGTTTCCAAGACAGCACCTTTCCAATAAGCTCCATTGAAGCCAGGGGGAGTTCTGCTGAAACGTACATAAGATGCTACTGGAAGGCAACGCCACTCTGCGTGTGCTTACTCAAGAGTAAGTTCCACTGAGATTAGCTGGATGTACTTTAGAATTAATGTGCAAAGAGTTGAATTGCAATTGCAGTTCATGTGTGCAATAGCTCAGAAACCTCTGATAGGCAGTACAGTATTTTAGCCCAGGGAGAAAGAATTACCATCGAAGTCCCAAAGAACTGAATGGGACTTACTTGCAAATTGTGAGGTTCACGATCTTTATGATCTAAATCCAGTAACTTACAACACAAGCCACAAGGGATATGTGTAGCTCTTTATTAGATCAGTATCATGCTCCATTAAAGCCACGAATGGATAAGCATGATCAACTTTATTTCGGGTTCAACCTCCAAGTCTTGGGTTAACACTATATGCATTTTATCTGGGACTATATCCACTGGTTGGTCTTCTGAGTAGAATAATATAGGTTTTCACTGATATGGATCATGGATTGGAATGCCCACTTCACATTATACTTCGGTCAAACCATTGTTACTCAGAAATAAACACTTCTTACTTATATAAATAAAGGTCAACCTGGAGACCTAAAGAGAGCTGTATATCTTTATATGAGCTAGATTCATATATATCTACTGCAGTTCATATTGTTATCTCCCTGCTGTGCCTAAAACAACTGCTTCTGGAAGGATTCTCAGTCTGACTGAATCTCCAAAGACATTTTTGAGACATTTGGCATTTATTCCTTTCAGTAGTTTGTATCAGTCCAGATCAACTCTCCAATTTGCAATCTACTACTCAACGTAATTTCTGGATGCTGTATTCCTGCATCTGCCCCAAAGTGGGCATGTCTAGAAATGTAAGAATATGTAAGGTAATAATGGGTCTCCTCAAAATCTTGATAGGCATTTTTTTAATGAACACACAGCTGTGTGTCCTTTTAAAAACGTGTGTGTGTGTGTGTGTGTGTACCTTAAACCAGTGCACTGGAGCTTATTCTTGTTAGTAGATCCATGTTCTGTGTTACAGATTTGTCAGTTCAGACTTGTACTGTCACACTACAATCACCTATGGTTATATGTTTAATTGCCATGAAACCGTGTGCTTAAGGGGGTGGGGGAGGAATGAACAATCCCCGGAATAGTCAGAGTAAACCTGCTTGGACCTGGAAGTTTGAATGTACAGGTTAGGGAGTGATTGATTTACACAATCGACGCTCGGTTCCAAGTCTAAGCAGGCATTTTTGTAGTGGGAATCCCCTTTTCTTTCCTTCCTTTCCCGTTTTCAGCCTCGGCTTTTGGAAAACCTTTTCCAAAACCTGGGAAAGTCCACACGCACGAGGAAGCCACTCTCACCCGTGTGGCATTCATCACTTAGACGCATTCAAAGGACGGGTAGCACTCTTCCATTCTCAGGTGGGTCTGTTTCACTGGGAAGGGAACGTGTTCATTTCAGCAGCCCTTCGGGGTTCCGCTTCTACTCATCTCCAAAGCTCCTGTACCTGACAGATTGCGAGTAGGTACACACGTGGGTTTTTTTTTAAAAGGGGCTCCTTATTCATTTCAAGCCATATCGCCTGGGTTCCGACTCGTTCCGGACCGTGCACGCGGAGTCCTCTTGATTTTCTATGGCGCGGGCTGAAACGAAGCGGGCTCGGAACGCAGCCTTTCCCGGAGGCTGGCCTCGCGTCGCTTCCAGTCGCCGGCCTGCGTACGCCGGCTGCCGGCCGAGGGAACACGGGCGACTCCTTTTCCCTCGGCCTTGCCGCCGCGCCTTTTCTCCTCCCCCCTGTCCCCCTGACCCGAAGCTGCTTTCCTTCCGCAGAGAAAGAGAAAAGCCAGCCGAGCAAGAATGAGGACGCGGGCGCCGAAGATCCGTCCAAGAAGAAGCGGCAGCGGCGGCAGCGCACTCACTTCACCAGCCAGCAGCTGCAGGAGCTGGAGGCCACCTTCCAACGAAACCGCTACCCGGACATGTCGACGCGGGAGGAGATCGCCGTCTGGACCAACCTCACCGAGGCCAGAGTCAGGGTAAGGGAGCTCCAAGGCGCGCTGGGGGCCGCTGGGCGGGACTTTGCGGGGAGAGGCGGCGGCGGCGGCCGCTTTCGATTTCGCCTCCAGCGAGGCGGGCTTTGGCCCGGCGCAGCGCCTCGGTTCTGTCAGGCCCTGACGGATTGCCTTCTCCTCCGAAGATGATGGATGGCCGCGGCTGTGCAGCGTGTTCTGAACGGGATGCGAAGGAGCAAGGGAACCTGCGCCAAGAAAGCGGCTCAGGGCAGGCTCCGACGTGCGCCCAGCCCAAATGCGCAAAACGCCAGGCCTCGGCCGCCTTCCCAGGCAGCGCGACGCGCCCTTCTCTGCATTCTTTGCCCCCCGCCCTCCCTCCTTTCCCTCCACTTTCACAACTCTGGTGGCTTACTCCCCATCCCTCTTCTCGCCTTAGATTTATGGCTCCATCTAAAAGCCCCTAAAATCCGGCAGGATTAGGCAGCTCAGTCGGAGGAAGGGAAAGAAAGAAAAAAAAACCCGCCTCCCCAATGCGCCGGAGAGAAAGGGGAAGGGGGCACTTTTCTACCTAGGTTGTAGCTCCAAACCATTCGTTGTAGGAAAATCCGATGCGGCTCGAATTTTCCCTGTGTAAAGCGAGTTTAAATTTTAGGCAGCAATTCGTGGATAGGTCTCTCTAGACTGTAGAATAATTCGATGGGTTGACTCTAAAGCTAGGTAGAGTCTGAATAATTACTACTGCTTGGAGTCAGGAAAGTTAGTAAGTGGACCTTCTGATTTCATTCCAAGGTTTACTTGAAGCCAGTGAAATGAAGAGAGGGAGGGAGACACTCAAAGAAGTAAAGCTTGTTTCAGCGTTGTCGCTGCTGTTGTTTCTTTAATACATCCACACATACATACAGAAAAGAGGAACGCTTTTTTTAAAAAAAAAAAGGGGGGGTAAACCGCGCGGATATTTTCTTGGAAGAGAGTGAGGAAGACTCTCCAAACCAGTTGCTGTGCAGAGTTTTGAATCCAGCCATACTTACTCCGCTTTTAACCGTGTTCCTTCCTTCCAAGTTTTTGGAACTGGGGTGTAGAGTGGAAAGATACATTGTTTTGTGAGAATTGTTTCTAGCATTATTTTGTGAGAAAGTGACCAATATCTCCGGGAAAAAAATGTTGCATTTCCAATGTAAAGTCTTTCCTAGATTAAATTAACACGAAATCCATTCCATACTGCCCTTTTGCAGAATCCCTTCTAATTGCAATGTTCGGAAGTTTTGAAATTAAAAATCGGAGGGGTTGGGGCTCAGCCTTCAGTGGAAATAAACAACAAGCGACTGGGGAATATAGGGGAAAGTATGAGGAGGAAGCTGATCCTTTTAGCTTCTTCAGCCAGTTCAGCCGGAATCCCCGTTGTACAATCGATTTAAACCGAAATGCTTGCATTTAAGCTGATCTCGGACAGCCGTCCCCCGCTTGCAGGATTGCCCTCTCGGAAACAACGCGGTGTTGAGCAACCTTCCCGGGGCCTTTAGGACATTTTGGTTCGTTCCAATAAGATTATTGCTCTTGAGGTTTTGATTTTGCTGCGGTGGTGATTCTAGGCAAGTTTCCTCCGTGTTTTTGTGTTCCAACGGGCGATGCAATTACACTCAGATTTCCAGTTGTACTATTGTGGTGGCTCTAATCAGCAGTAAACCATATCTAGGATGGTTTATAATAAGAATATGTTGTCTGATTGTCGTCCCAAACGCCTAAAATGCAGCTTGGATCAAGGAAGTCGCCCTTTACTCAAAACTGAGCAACATAGCTGCAGCAATGATGGTGCAGTCCGATCCCGGGCTCAAGAAGCGCGTGGCTCCGCTCTTGGTGCCCTGAAAAGATGCCCTGTCCTCAGTTGTAGATGGCGGAAACATGATCCGCCCCTGCAGGTTGTATGCAATCTGGAGCAGCCGTCTCTGTGTTTGGGGAATGTAGGGCATTACAAACGCTGCCCTTTGCTTCGACTGGCGTGGCGCGGGGGAGAGGGGGGGTCCAGCTACGGACGAGCTTTGGTTCGGGTCAACAAAAGGAGGCGAGCGGCAATTCGAATCCACATAATAAAGTCGCGGGGGGCGGGTTGGCAGAGCAGGCCAGCCGGGGATGTGGATTGGAGAAGGACGCGCGCGCCTTTCGCCTTTGTCTCGGCGGCGGAGGCGCCCGTCCTTCGCGCGTTGTGAAAGAGCAAACTTTGCCAAAAGCGCTGGAGGAGAAGCTGGGTGGACGTGGCTTAGCTCTACTAATGATTAGCACATGAAAGAAAGTCGCTCCTATTACAAGCTGTTAAGGTAAAGATTTATTAGAAGGTTTCCTACCCGTATTTATTTTGACTGTTTTTCCTGGTTGCTAGAGAGAAAAACATTGACCGGATTTAAATTTTATGCTACTCCTAGATTATTAATATAATCAACAGGATCGTTATTCCTCTCCTATGTAGAAATAGGCGTTAGAATAGACTAACTTCTGTGGCGCGTTAGCCTTTTGGAGGTTGGGGAAGGGGAACTTTGAGGTTTGGAGTGGAAAAAATGAGCCCATCCCTTTTGTTCAAGATTACCACTCGGGACAAAATGAATGGACTGCGAAGCAAGGAAGAGATGGCAGAAACGCGGGGCGAAAACCAACCAGTAGATACATAGGACGTGTTCTTGGCTAGGTATGAGAGTTTGTTACGAATTCTCTTCGCCTTCGGACCCCAACAGATCTTTTGTCAGGACTAGGAACAAAGTCATCCTCGTCTCAAAGTCAGCTTCGGATAAGCATTTTTGTCCCTTTTAAGGAGAAAGAGATTGGCTCCTCTCTGGAGAAACCTATTCCTTAGATTCAACTAGGCGAGCTACTGGAATGTAAATGCCAGAGTAAACCGATTTGTTTATGTAGCTATAGATATGTTAATGAAGCCAGAAAAACAAAACTCTGTTCACCCCATGGGCCAGTTTGTGTGAAAGGTGTAACATTCTCGGCCAAACAGGGTTTCCGTGCAAGTAAACCTCGCTGACCTCAGCGAAATCCAAGGAAATGGCGTTCAGGCTGACCCGGGGGTAGGTCGATGCGGACAGAGCCTCGCGCTTCTTTAATGGGGCTTGGGCCTTAACCCTGGAGCCCAGCCCGTACAATTTCCCTGCGGGTTGCTCGAGGTTTCCTCGGAAGGGAATCCCGTTGAGAGCAAGAACCAGCTCTTCCGATCGCGAGGCTGCAAAGATGTTCGGTGGTGGCCCTCTCTCGAAAAATGGGAGCGTCAGGAGAGGCTCTTGTTAGATAAATAACGGTACATTTCACATTCGGGCAGTCTTTCCAAGTCTTTTTTTTTTTTTTTCTTCCCTGTAAGGGAGCCTTGAAGGGCTTCATCGGCCTGGGAAGGGAAGGCAGATTGCTGTTCAACTCGCGTTTATTGTTCGGGCTCAGCTGAAGGGCCTGCATTCTTTTCAGGCGGCCTAAACAGATTTTTGGTAAAATAAAAACCTGGATGAGTGAAGTCCGAGGCTGGAGTGGGGCGGGAGGGGAGGGGAGGGGAGGGGAGGGCGGCGCCCGAAGGAGTTGTGGGGGCGGCTTCCTGGTTGGTGGCTGGATCTCGCTGGCCCCTTCCCTTCGCTCAGGGAGCCCGGGAAGCCCCGTAGTGCGGGGCTCGCGGAGGGCTGGGGGGATGTGGTGTCCTTTGCCTTCCCCCGCATTGACCAGCTTCTCCTTCGCCCTGTTTCCCTCCTGCCTCTCTCTCTCTGTCTCTTCCCTCTCCTTAAGGTTTGGTTCAAGAACCGGCGGGCCAAGTGGCGGAAGCGTGAGCGGAACCAGCAGGCGGAACTCTGTAAGAACGGCTTCGGGCCGCAGTTCAACGGGCTGATGCAGCCCTACGACGACATGTACCCGGGCTACTCCTACAACAACTGGGCCGCCAAGGGGCTGACCTCCGCGTCGCTCTCCACCAAGAGCTTCCCTTTCTTCAACTCCATGAACGTCAACCCGCTGTCCTCGCAGAGCATGTTCTCGGCCCCCAACTCCATCTCGTCCATGAGCATGTCTTCCAGCATGGTGCCCTCCGCGGTCACCGGCGTGCCGGGCTCCGGCCTCAACAGCCTCAATAACTTGAACAACCTGAGCAACCCTTCGCTCAACTCGGCCGTGCCCACGCCCGCCTGCCCCTATGCCCCGCCGACCCCTCCTTACGTTTACCGGGACACGTGTAACTCTAGCTTGGCCAGCCTGAGACTCAAAGCCAAGCAGCACTCCAGTTTCGGCTACGCCAGCGTCCAGACCCCGGCCTCCAATCTGAGCGCCTGCCAGTACGCCGTGGACAGGCCGGTGTGAGAGGAAGGCCAGCCTCTTCGGCCGGGCTTCGGGGCGGCTGCTCTCATTGCTGCGTTCGGAGGGGGGAGGGGCGGGGGAGATGGGCAGGCAACCGCGCGTGGAAGTCGGAAGGGAGGAGGGAGGCCTCCCCTCGGCATCCAAGGACTTGAACGTTCAATCCAAAGCAAACGGGCACTACGGGGGGGCGGGGGCGGGAGGAGCAGCAATTAGGCGGCCGAATTAAATAAACCCAGGCGGAGGGGGAGGGGGAGAAGGAAAACCCTGAAATCACGGCGTTCCTTGCTTTTCAAAGGATGTTGTTCGGCTCCTTAAAATAAATGGAAAGAGTTTTTAAAAAACGGGAAAGAAATATTCCCAACAGCGACAAGGACATATATTATAAATATATATAAAATACGGACAAACGTTTGACTGGATATGGTATGACATTTTAATGTTCCTATAAGCTTGTTATTTTTTATGTTTAGCATTGTTAACATTAAAAGAAAAAAATGACGGGAAAGGATGTATATATATATCGAAATGTCAAATTAATTTTATAAAAGCAGTTGTTAGTAATATCTCCACAGTGTTTTTAAAAGTTAGGCTTTAAAATAAAGCATGTTACACAAGAGAGTAGGGATTTCTTTTTCTTTCCTTTTTTCCTTTTTTCCGCTTGCGAGCAAGGGAATGTATATACTAAATGCGACACTGTATGTTTCTAACATATTATTATTAATATTATTATTATTATTATTAAAAAGGAAGTCCCATTGTGTGAATATCGGTTTTAGAATAGTACCTCTGGTGGATGCAATGGTGACTTTTGAAACTGCAATGTAAAACATACCCTGTGTATAACATTTCGTATAATTAGTGTTTTCCTTTTCAGACAACATTGGAAAAATGTGTTTTCTTTCATGGGAGTAAAATATACAGCATACAGTTTGGTCTGGATTTTTTTTATTTTGAATAAATTAAAGCAGAAGAATTTCCTAAGTACTGATGAAGAATAATACTCTGCTCTTACCCAACCTGCTGTTTAAAAAAAAGGGGGGGGAGTGTCTATTTCCGGTAAAAAAAAATCAAACCTTTATTACTGCCTTTAGGTCTGAGAACTTTAGAAAATATCTCAATTTGTCATTTGAATATGTTTCTGGCATAGCAATATGGACGAGGTTTAAAGAGGGTGCCAGTCCTCATGGAGGGTGTTTCCCGGAACCGGGAGAGTAAGGCTTGTCTTACTTCATGGGTCGAATTAACCAATATCTGAATGGGTACGATCCAGAAGAGGTCTGATTCTCTTGACTCCCTGGAGAAATTCAAGCCTTAAAAGGGGGGTTGCTCGGGAGTAAGCCTCATTGAAATCCCCGGAATTGACTTCCCAACCCAGGTTTGGTCTTCTACCTCCCATTTGAAACCTTGGGGTTTACAGTGCTGAACCTTGGCCGGAGAGTGTGCCTAATACAAATAACTGAACCAATAAAATGATCAAATAGCCTAACATTTCTCCCTCACTTTTTTTTTGTCTCTCTCTCCCTCCGCCCCTTCTAAACGAGATTCCTCGGTTAATTAAGGGGGAACAGATCTCGGCCCCTTCGCTTCCAAACCAAGGCGAGCCCCCTCCAGCGATCCGCGATTCCCTTGTGGACCGGCGGTGGGGGGGGGGGATAAGCGGGCTGGGCTGGGGCGACCGAGCGGCTCCTTTCGGGAGGCTGGTCCTGCAATCTGTTGCAATGCTTGGCTTCCAGCGAGGTGGACCTACTGGTTCTTGAGCTACTGGTTCTTAAAATCATGCCGGATTATGCTTTGCATGTCTGCGGGCTGCTGACGCAAATCAGGATGAATGATCCCGCCAGGTCACCGAGCCGGGAGGTTCCGACAGGGGGACCGACAGGAGCTAAAGGATTTAAAACAAAATTTAACAAAAACAGGAAAGTAGGAGAGAAAGGAAAAGTTCCACGCGCGTGCATCGGATATGGCCAAAGGACCGGAGAACCCAAACTGAAACGCCTCCCATCTCTCCCCCGACGCCCAGATTTGGGTGTGTGGGGGTTTTGATATGTTGTAACTTTACCAACAAGCCCAGCACACAGACAGACGTGCCTTTGTTCTGCTCTGCATCGCGGCCGAATCCCGGGGAGAGAAAGATCCCAGTTAATGTCCCTTGCTGATGATGGCCCAGCCCTGCAGAGAAACTTGCCTTTTCTCTCCCCCTTTGATTTCCTTTGGGGGGAGGAGCAGCAGACTAGACCCCCGCCTGAACACAGAAGCCTCTCCTGGTTCTCCGGACGGCGAGTGAAGGGCAGGGGAACTGAAGGGAGGAAGAATGGAAGAGGGACAGCCGGAAGTGTTCAGCACCTGAAGTCGCCTCTGCCCAAGCAAACTTGCAGTTCGCTTTGCGGCGAAATCCAGCGGCTTGAAACCTATTCAACCGCCCATCTTTGGCTTGGCAACGACCTGTTACGCATCCCACCCACCCACAAAACCCTCGCCACTTAGTAGGATTCAGAGGAGGGGTGGGTTTATAACTCAGAACCTGCGAAGATAGGCCCTTCGAGCTACCGAGAGGCTCGTGGGCTCAGTGTTACGGAGTCCAGATCAAGAAAATGGGCTCTGCGCGCAAACCCCAAGCGCTGAAACCTCCGATCTCACCCGCGGATGGTACTCTGAGACGCTTAGATTATCATCTTCCGGTTCCGGGCAAACGTAAAAGCCTAAATATTTATTTGCTTGCTTAATCCGTGGAAAGAATCAGCACGCACCCAGGGTGACATTTCCTTCTGGGTAAAAGTGGCCGGACCCCAGCGGAAAATGCGCTCCTGTCAACTTTCAAGTTTAAATATCGAGATTCCAAAATCACAACTGGAGTTCGATCTTTTCTGAATTTTATCTAGGTTCAAATTGATTGTGTACAACCTTGCCCAACCTGGCGCCCTCCAGATGCGCCGGACAGCAACTTTCCTCATTCCCAGCTGAGAGTTGGCGTCCGGCACATCTGGAGGGCATGAAGGCGGGCGGCCTTAGAGTGGGGCGGCCGGGTGGGAAGGTTCAGCCGCCTTTCTGCATGCGCCCTTGCTGCAACTTCGCTGAAGGCGGGGCGGGAGGGGGGAGGCGGCCGGAGGCAGCCGGATCGGGAACTTTCTGCCTTATCGCCAGGAGTTTGCTATCGATTGATTCCCCCTTGTCAACACTTCAGATTGGGGGATGAGGAGCCTGGGAGATATTTATTACGGTTATTATCCTGTGTGCACGGTGTTTAAATTAATGGTAATTATTAATCCAATTGCGGTCAGCCGGAACCAGCACTTTAAAAAAGAGCAAGAGGAAAATTCCTGGGGACGATTTCTCTTTTTCGCCCCTTCTGTTCATTCACTTGTATTTCTATTGATTCCCATTCATTTTGGGATGGACTGGAGGGCCGCAAGCAGGGAATTTCCAGGCCTCCAGTATCGAGGAGAGTTACTTGGAAACAAGTCCCAGAGAAATCAATGTGCTTTCTTACTTACCATTCAGGGATTACAGAGTTGTAGGTTTACAGAGCGATCCTATAGACGTTTCAGAATAACCCCATTGCTTTCAGTGGGCCTTTCTTCCCGCATAACCGGCTTCAGGACTGCAGCCTTAGCGTGTGTCCGTAATCTCATTCATGGCAACGGGGCATAAATGCACGGGCATTAGACCATTTTATTTATTTATTTATTTATTTATTTATTTGATTTTTATCCCGCCTTTATTATTTTTATAAATAACTCAAGACGGGGAACAGACCTCATACTCCTTCCTCCTCCTATTTTCCCCACAACAACCACCCTGTGAAGTGAGTTGGGCTGAGAGGGAGTGACTGGCGCAAGGTCACCCAGCCGGCTTTCATGCCTGAGGTGGGACTAGAACTCTCAGTCTCCTGGTTTGCCATTGGCTCCTTCCTAGGGCTGAGGGAGAGGGACTGGCCCAAGGTCACCCAGCCGGCTTTCATGCCTGAGGCGGGACTAGAACTCACAGACTCCTGGTTTCTAGCCCGGAGCTCTAACCACTAGACTAGACCAAACTGGACCACTAGACCAAACCATACATGGGATCCAATGAATCCCCATGCTGGATTCTGACATTGTTAAATCGACTGGGGAACCCTGCTTGGCTCCCGAGAAACATCTTGCATTTTATTGGCTTAAGCGGGAGGGAGCCTTCTTTTCAAGCCAGCAGGTATAGGACTGCAGGCAGAGATATTCCCGGCCTCAGTTCACGCGGCTTTCCTTTCCTTTGGCCCTGCGTGGCCATCAATTCCTTCCCCCCACCCCCAGGAAAGCTTCCCAGGAGCTTTCTGCGCGCCTTGATCCCGCTCCTTGGCCAGAAATGGGAAGGGGGTGATGAGTCTCTCTCTCTCTCTCTCTCTCTCTCTCTCTCTCCCCCTCCCTCCCTCCCTCCCTCCCTCCCTCTCTCTCTCTCTCTGATGAGTCTGTCTGTCTGTCTCTCTCGCCTGAAGGGAACGCTGAGGGCGCAAAAACAGAAGAGGAAAAAAATGCTATTTGGGGTTTAGTCGGTAGTAAATCACACACGTTTGGCAGCGCGGCTCCCCCGACTCTGTTAGAATCGCGGGCGACATTGGGAACAGGTCGAGCTGTTGGGGCAGGAAGGGGGAAAGAAGAATGCAGAGGAATGGGGTGGGGAGAAGGAGAGAAAGTCTGGACGAAGAAATCCACATTGCTTTTCAAAGTTGCACGTCTTAAGCGCCAGGCCATCAATTAAGCGCCTGGAGTTGCGGCTGCTCCCTTGAGGAGTCTATTAAAAACACCAGCGAGATCCCCGCGGTTGAGTTCAGGCGTGTGAACAAACAGGGCTGTCTGGCTCGGAATCCACATCGCAATCCACAAAAAAGGAGCGGGGAGGCGGCGGAGTCCCTGCTGCCCTTTCCCCACCCTTTCGAGTCCGGAGACCAGCTCTCCCACGGCCCCTGTCTCTTCTTTGCCTTCCCGTCGGAGGCCCTGGCAGGCAGGCAGGCAGGCAGGCAGGCCGGGAGAGCTGGGCGCGTCCCAGCGCGCGTGCAAGGCCTGGAAGAGCTCCAGCCTGCAAGTACAGCCGCTGCTCGGAATCTTCCAATTCCCCGAATCTGTCACCCAGCTATGGAGCGATTCTGAAGGTGCAGCTCGTCGGAATGCGGCAAGACTCTGAACTCAACTGGGGGTGGGTCTTGGGGTAAAGAGGGAAAAAATACAAGGGTTGCCCGTAGGTCGTTGGGGAAGATAGAATGGGCATTTCTTGGCAGCGGGAGGGAGGGTGACTTTGTCAGGGTTCTGTGATCTTTAATAGAGCACCGGAATTCATAACGCCTGCAATCTCTTAACACTTCGGAGGCAAGTCTTGCTGTACTCAGTAGGACTTCTTTCTGAGGAAGCTTGCTTAAGATCGCCTCGCATTGCAGGCGGCAAAACACAAACTCAGTCTAATATTCTCTGGTCCCTTAAAAATGGACTATTAAGGTTACATTTTTGGCTTATGCAAGTTCCTTTTGCCCCCAAATAGATAATCTCGGTTCTTCTGCTTTCTTCAGTGAATGGCGAAGTATGTTGTTAAAGACGCAACCTTGGCTGAGTTTGAAGGGCAATTAACAATTTTTTTAAAAAACGGTGTGTGGGGGGGGGAAGAATGCCAGGAATTTATTTTAGTAGCGGCAGGATCACACGAGGAATTTCCTACAAAAACAGGATTGGTGGGAAGACACAATCTTTTCATTAAATTTTTAAACTGCTTAATTATGAAAAATATCACTTTGGAACACAGTATGCGCTTACAAATTTAAACTCCACACATGTATTTTATGTCAGAGTTTTAATGCATCTAAATTTTGACCAGCACAATATGTATATTCCTAGAAAGATAGATCTAAGCAAATGTTCACCTGGATCCAAACACATAAAGCAGAACAATCAAGTACAGTCTTTAATCCAGGTTCAATATATAGGCATCCAAGCAAAATGCCACTTGAGATACACAGATATACAGATGCTGCTCTCGTTTTTTCCCCAATGAACCAGAACTGCCAAGAATTTTAAACTAGAAGGATCTTCCCCTTCGTAAGAGTGTACTAACTGAATGCTAAAATTAACTTTACACACATGCATACCATACAGAATAGTGCAAGGGGTGAGCAAATTCCCCCTCCCAACAGACGCACATGAATTCAGTGAGACTCACAAGGGAGAAAACATAGACATGATCAGATGGTCCATCTGCAACAAGTTTCACCCATTAGCCACTGTGTGACCTTCGCCATAATTCCCCAGTTTATTCTTGGATTGAATCTGTTTTGCTACTAGACAACCTGACATTCGCATCACCAGATTTCCTTAGGTTTCAGTGCAAGTCCTCTTGCTTAAGTGACATGCCCCTTGGTAGTATCTACTCAGTTACAACTGTCTCCCCAGCAAATGAACTGCTGCAGTTTTGAAGTGGTAGCTGGGTGAATAGGGCAGTAATAATGTTATCATAATCAAGGCTCACCTTCAATCAATATTTACATAATATTTGGAAGCTTCCATGGACAGCTGTTCTCAAATCAAACTAAGCACTCAATGGGTGAGAATTCTACTTCTAGGCTCAGTACATGTGCATGGCAATAAACTGGTAACTTTCCATGGGATTTTTCAAGTAATGAGTCAAGTAAGGAAGCCAAGATACAGGAGATAAGTATTTGGGATATCAAGAGGTAAACGTAGAGTCTTCTACATGTGAGTGTAAATTTCTTGACAGCTATATGAAAGCCCTTGGCCACTGCCTTTTCCCCAGTCTAGCCTATAGTCTTAGTATTTAATCCTGGTCTTCCATCAAGGTACTAGTTTGGCTAATTTGGTCTAGACTCTAGAGAGCCAGTTTGGCCTAGTGGTTATGGCTCCAGGCTGGAAACCGGGAGACTGAGAGTTCTAGTCCCTTGGGTGACCTTGGGCCAGTCCCCCTCTCAGCCCTAGGAAGGAGCCAATGGCAAACCAGGAGACTGAGAGTTCTAGTCCCGCCTTAGGCATGAAAGCTGGCTGGGTGACCTTGGGCCAGTCATTCTCTCTCAGCCCAACTCACCTCACAGGGTAGTTGTGGTGGGGAAAATAGGAGGAGGAAGGAGTATTAGGTATGTTCGCCGCCTTGAGTTATTTATAAAAATAATAAAGGCGGGATAGAAAATAAATAAATAAATAATAAATAACCAGGTTTATGACGGGGACATATGTCTTGAGGCACCATTATTACCATTACTCCCATTATTAGGCTTCCCCATTAAAGAGCAAATCCTACTTAAAACCAGGGCTACCATATCTATCCAGCACAAATCTGGATGACTGTTAAATATTGTGACAGCAGGGACCCAGACTTCTGTATCTCTTTGGTGACCTCTAGTGGTAGTCTGAATTTTTACAGTCCTAACACTCTTTAGAAAGTGTATTTAAGACTGCAGACTTTCTTCCTAGTTGGTGAACACCAGTTCATAGCTGTGCAATGCATCCCTAGACTTGCTTACTAGAATGTAATTCATACTGAGTTTTATTGGGTTCACCATCAGCTAAATGTACATAAGGCTGCACCTCTAAACTGCAATTCTGACAATCCTGTTCAGACCTAAATCCCATTAGACTACATGGTGTTTTCTTACAATGTAAAGGCAACATTTTTAAGATGGGCTGTTATTCAGTGGACTAAAGGCTAGTGCAATTCAGAATGTGCTGTAACTTCACTGTGAATAAAACAAGAGGTTGGTATGTGCTCCATCACTCTATCTACTTAATAACAAGTAGACACATTAAACCATAGTCTGCCTCACCAGTGTTTGCTGATACAAACCAGCCAACCACATTTTAGCCCAGGGTATATACAAAACCCATTTCCCTGATTTGTTCATGTGTCAGTGTCCTGGGAACTCAGAAAAGTGTCCTAATCCAGAGAATGATGACTAAATTGGCTAAAAGGAAGATAACCTTTTTTCTTCTCACCCTCCTAAACCTTGCTCAGACCCTTCTCCCCCCCCCCCCCCCCAGGCAATTGATCTACCCAATTGGTTCATTGGTAATCAAGATAACTTTGCCAGGCTCAGCCTAAATGACATTGCCCTCTGGTTCCATACTGTGGCTTTGGTGTTGGACAAATAGGAAGTTTGGCCTTCTTGGGCTTCTTAAGCTGTGAAGATGCTTATCAATGATCAAGATGCTGGGGACATTGCAGGCAGGAGCCTGGGTAGGATGCAAAGCTTCAAGTTATCTGGCCAAGCCCAATTTCTTGTTGTGTTTTATCAAGAAGATTAGACATTGCTCTAGCCAAGCAGGCAAGAAAACTAAGATGTTATTGTGCCCAAGAAGCTAACAGGGCATTCCTATCCCAGTCACTACTAGGCCAATGTACATCTCATTTAGTTCAAGGAAACATATTTCCCAGGCTTGGGTTTCCATGGGATGATTTCTGAGCAGACTTGAATGAAATACTATCTTTTAAAGCAACTCACAACTTTGTCAGCCAGCCTGGTCTTTGGATGTGATGGAAGAAGCAGCCCAAAACATCTGGGAGTTATTCAGTTGTAGAAGACAGTGCCATACACATCTACCCAAGATAGTTGAGTTTCATGAGATTCCCTTTGAGTAGACACAATATAGGATCCCAGGATACAGCAATCTTTCACAATATGCATTGCCCTATAGTTTTGTGCTACAGACACCATTGTTTATGATAATTAGCCATGTTGGTTGGAGTTTATCAAATTGTCTAATTGGTTTTGACTGACACCTAGGTTCTAGTTTCAGACCCCTTACCCTAACCCTGCTGCCCAATATGGGCATAACAATAGCAATAACCTTCCTTCCTTCCTTCCTTCCTTCCTTCCTTCCTTCCTTCCTTCCTTCCTTCCTTCCTTCCTTCCTTCCTTCCTTCCACTAATTCTTGAGATTCTAGAAGCTATCTTTATGGGCCTTCTGTCTGGACCTTGGCTAAAAATCATCCAGAGGTCACAGGTGATCCCAAAGCAGCTGTTTGGAAGAAATGAGAGCCCCGAGACCATGTATCTATGGCTGCCATCTCCAGAGCACTGTTAAGCCCATTCTAAACAAACATGTGTCCTTGCCCACCATCTGAACCCAGTCTGCAGCTCTTCTCAGAGGATTTGAGAGACTTTCTAAAGCCCTGCCAGGAATTGGCAGGGACTGAGCCTGAGATTTTTTGCATGAAAGGCATGAACTTTCCTACAGAGCTACAGGAGCACATATTATAACCAATGAATAACAATCAATGTCCCTGCTACCCTTACAAGAGGTCTAACTCCTGAGTTCAGTTCTTTGGAAGAGACCCTTCCCCTCTGGTCATACGTCTTCATCTGTCTTCTTCCCTGAACAATTCCTTGAGCAAAGCTTACAGCATCGACTCACTGCGGTTTAGAAGCCACCCATGTATGGAGTGCAGGCTTAGGGAGTATTGTGTTTACCTTAAGCATTCCAGAAGAACTAGGAATCCCTCTCCCAAAATTTCCAGCCTGCAGTGGTCCAACTAGCTGAGAGTTCTGGGACTGGTCATCCAAACAGATCTGCTGGGCAGTAAGTTGGGGAAGTTGTGCTAAGATTTGTTGGTGAAATCCTGGGTACTTTCATCTGGGTAAAGTTCCAAGCTTTTTTCTCTGTACCTTATTCTCTTTCAGTGTGTGTGTACACACACACACACACACACACACACACACCCTTCCAATTTATATAGTTGCCTATCATACACACATATATATACATATACACACAAATTCATTCATCTTCATCTATTTAATTAATTAATTAATTAATTAATTAATTAATTTTTATCCCGCCTTTATTATTTTTATAAATAACTCAAGGCGGCGAACATACCTAATACTCCTTCCTCCTCCTCTTTTCCCCACAACAGCAACCCTGTGAGGTGAGTTGGGCTGAGAGAGAGTGACTGGCCCAAGGTCACCCAGCTGGCTTTCATGCCTAAGGCGGGACTAGAACTCTCAGTCTCCTGGTTTGCCATTGGCTCCTTCCTAGGGCTGAGAGGGAGGGACTGGCCCAAGGACACCCAGCCGGCTTTCATGCCTAAGGCGGGACTCTCAGAGACTCCTGGTTTCTAGCCCGTTGCCTTAAGCACTAGACCAAACTGGTTCCTGCAGGGTAGCAGGCCTTCCAGGCCTAATGCATTCCTGGTCCTGTTGGTGAGTCTGAAGTATAGGAGAATTAGGACCCGTAATCGCTTTCAGGTTTGGGACGTGAGGTGTGAGTTCTGCAGATCCTTACAAAGAAATGCCACCTAAAATCCTCTACATATTCACTCCACACACATTCCCTTGAGTTTTGAGGCAAATTTTAAATAAAGAAGGAGAAGCAGAAACGCTGGTGGGTTATTCAGTATGAAACCTGGTTTTCAAGCCGGCTCTGTTTGGAAAGGAGGGGGCAGGGCGGGGCAGGGCGGTGGCTGACACCCTTTGCCTGTCTTCGCCCAACACATTTCTTCTTGCTGAACTGAAGCAGTTTCCTCAATTAACCCCAACTTGTAGGTTGCCAGAACCCTAGATTAACCAAGCAGGCTGTCTTCGCACAACCCTGAGGCTGCAGTGTGCTCAGCTACTTGACTACTCCAAAGTTCAGTGGGTTGTGCCAAGACAGGCAGTCTCTGGCAACTAGCTCATTTTGACTCCCAGAAGACAGGTGTTTTTCTCTAGTCTAGTTGCTTGACTATATCCCCTCCTCTCCCATGCTTCTTTCAATCCAGAAAGTACAGAAAGCTTTGGGAGGAGGCGGGGAGAAAGTGAGCTTATCAGCCCAATTTGCAAACCCAGGACACTGAAGTGGTGGGATTTATGGTCCAAGCAGCTGTCCTTTTACAATGAGGGTGCAAAGCCTCTGAGCAAATGCAGGCTCAGATAGGCCTTTGGCTGCAATCCTAAGATGCTGAGTTCTGCTTCAGTTGGAAGTCAGTGGAAATCAACATTATAGACATCCACAAGTTTAGGAAGCCACATGATGCTGGGGGAGTGATCTCCAACTTAGGTCTTCTTACTGGGTTATGGGATGCAAAATATCTGGGTATGTCTTTAAAAGAAGACACGTTTACAACCAACCTTTCCTCTACAGGGCTCAAGGCCCCGTACACGTGGCCAGCCTCCCTTCATTTTCATCCTTGCAACATCTTGTGAGGTAGGTTCAAAAGATCATGGCTAGCCCAGAGTCAGTCAGTAAGCTAGTTTCATGGTCCAATGGAAACTGGAACTGGGGCTATCCAAGGTGGGGAAGGGATAAACCACAAAGAAGCATAGGACCTCATGGCTCAGCACATTATGCAAAGCAAGCCGGATGTGGTTTAAGGTTATGCAAACAAGCCATGGCTTTGTGTGTGGTGGGAATTGGAGACCTAAAACTGGAAAATCAAATGACTGGTTCCAGAGCCAAATGAGACACTGTGTTTTCTTATTTGAATCTGCATTTGTCAAGCCTTCAGGTACACATCCATGTAGTTTTATTGTAATTCTGTTCTCAATAAAACCAGAAATGGTCTGTCAATTCCTTCTTTGGGGATGTTTTTCAGCTTCCTAATCTAATTTACAGCTTTGAGATTTCCTAGTGGTCTCCCATCCACGTCCTGGCTAGATTCAGCACTGCTTAGCTGTTGGAGATTAGCTAAGGTTGTCTAGATGCAGCCATCCAGCTGGAATTGCGGGAAGGATTACGCCCTTTATTCTTCATGGTGGTGTATTACCTCAGAATTGCAGGGCTGTGTCTGGGGAGTAGTTTAATTCCAGAAAATCCATGTCTTATGTGTCTTAATACCGTAAGCCAAATTCTAATGTTATTTACTTGGCGTATTTTCTTAAATGGATCTGGATTCAAACACACTTTCTCCCTGCACTTTCCTAGGGAACTTACACAACTGCCCCAAGCCAGAGGCAGCAGAGATTTGTGTCTGGCAGTGCAAAGCAGCAATGCTCTGTTTACAAATAAACAACATTGGAACTTACTTTAGAGTAAGTATTTGTAAGGTTGGGCTGGAACACAGCAATCCTATCCCACATTTTCTTAGAAATGGGCCCCAGAGAATTCAATGGGATCGCTCCATGAATGTATTTATTTATTTGTTAGGTTTATATCCCACCTCCACTCTTTCCCCATAACAACAACCTTGTGAGGTAGGCTAGGCTGCGAAAGAGTGACTAGACTGAAGTCACCCAGCTGAACTTCCACAGGTGAGGTTGGGTCTAGTGCCGGCTGTCCTGGTTCCTGGTTCCTGGTTCAACACCTTAAGGAACTGCACCTTAGGATCCCGTTGTGCTAAGAATAAGGCTTAATTATAGACTATAGGTTCTAACATGACAGTCAATCCCCATTACTGGAATCGAGTAAGAGAAGAGCCAGGAAAACCAACCAACCAACCAACCAACCAACCAACCAACCAACCACCCTCCCTCCCTCCCTCCCTCCCTCCCTTCCTTGCAAAATTAAAAAGGCAATTGAAATGGGGACCACCTCTCTCCATCCCAGAAACTCCACCTTTCTGCATTGTCCTCGTGGGGTCTGGGATCTGAAGACCCGGATTCTACATTCTGGGGACTTCGGCTACAACTCCATTTTACTGTTGAATAAAGGTTACAGGCTGAATGAATGAATTCCCCTTATCTTTTCTTTGTACATTTGCTCAGAGAGAGATTCCAATGGAATTTGTTTCCCGCAAAAGCAGACAGGACTACAGTCCAAGAACCGGGGAAAATGTTGCGCCCTTCCGAGTTACACCTGGAAAGTGGTTTCTTTGTCAGAATTTCTTTTCGCTGTGCAGTCACCCTGAACCATGAATTTACAAACCACACTGGGTGCATCCACAGGACGCGCCAAGCCACACACAACGCTATCGCATTTTGCCCAGGATAGTGTGTGAACCTGGCCACTGTAAGTTAGTTGATTGGGCAACCCCCTCCCCCAAATTGGGTTCATTGAGTAAACCATGGTTAGCTCGCAGCAAATCCTTTATTGGAACAGAGCCACGTTTGTCTTAGAGTCTTGTGCGAGCTTAGTTAAACCGTGACATAATTTTGCGTGTTTTCCCGTAGCGTGTGGTGGAAAGGGTCTGTGCGGTTCAATCGAGCGCGGTGCTTCAGAAGTCGAACTTGCGCCCTCGAATTGAACCCGATCCTCCAGCGCAAAAGAAAATTCGCCCCACCAGCAAGGAGGCGGGCGGGGGAGGTGGGCCGACGCCCTTCTCCTTCGATTGAACATTAACCGCTCGGGAGCCTCATGGCGGTGTAAACTATGACGTATAAAAATGAATACTCTCTTTCAGATTCTTGTAACAAGACCCGTAAAATGGCTCTATAAATCCTGGTATGCACTTAAGCCTTTCGACTTGACTTCTTATGTTACCACTAAATATTTGCCCCCGTAAGAACAAGAACCTCGCCGGGGCTGTCGCACGGCCGCCCAGAGATGGTCGGGTGTGTCTCTCATCGCGCGAAACAAGGCGGTGATGGAGCCCGAGTTTCGGAGGACAGGAGGCTTCCGAAGAGGCGGTCCTGGCTGGAAGGACCAGGGCGAGCAGAAGAAGGGGGCTGCTCCCCGGCCGGGCATCTCCAGCGCCAGCACGATTCCACTACAACTCCCAGCCTGCACAGCCAGCGGGCATTCTGACTAAGGATGATGGCGAGATTTCATGGCACGCAAGAAGGGAAATCTGCGTCGCCGGATTGGAAGATGCGGAGACTTCTTTGCAGGGCATGGATCCTCCTTCCACCCTCTTCAGAGCTGAAGATATTCCTTGCTTCTCTGAAACTAACTTCTAGTCAATTTCTCCGGAAAAGCTCTAATATCATATTTCTAGACGAGTCCCTCATAAGATATCAAAGTGATACAATTACATTAAAAGCGACGCATCCTTTTCCGTAGTTATAATCCGGATTAATGGGGCAGAACTGTTAACGTTTATTGCCTACTCTAACCAACGTAGTTTACCTGCTGCCAGGTACCAGAATAAAGCTACTAGAAAGCCAGTTCTATCCAATTTACTTACCAATAATCCTGAGCAGGATTCAGAAGAGCGATTTCTATTTCTTCCGCACCATTCCCACACCAGCACAAATTATCATTTCCACAGGCGTGACCATTCTCCACGGAGCAGGAATGTAGGAAGGGATTTAGAGCTGAAATGCACCTAGCTGCTTGGCGACTGGGAGCCGAGAGCAGAAGGAAGGGCTGCTTTATTACAGAAGGACCATACAATGCACAAGTGGCATTTTTATTTTATGAACGCGTCTCCGGACCCTGAGTGTAAAATTGGCTTTGTAAATAAACAGACTGCGAGCGTCACCTTTGCGCTGCATCTCTGGGGAAACCAAGGCTACATTCAATTAACACCGAACTGGGGACAAGCCATCCCCCCAAACTTTAGGAATGAGTCTAGTGGTCCCGCGAGAGAATTAAGATACATGTCTATTCTACCCTCAAGAGAGCAAAGCGCTTCGTTTTTCCCCTAAAAACGCCGTTTCTTGAATTCTCGGAGGCATTCACGGACGTGAGGTGTCACCCACCGGGAACCGGGCTGTAATCCCCAAGGAACCCACAGATTCACCTCGTCCAAGCCAGCCTTGCCATGGGATCAGCCTAGACGAGAGAGCACCGCACACTGTAGCATTCACCCCCCTCCCCATAACACTCACTCTCTCTTTCTCTCTCCCGGACGGGTTTGACTCTTTTCGACCCCCGTGCCTGAGAAGAGCACGTTTCGAACCGTAAGCAGCCACGGAGTTTATGAGCCGCCCGTTCCGCCTGCGAGACGCATCCTGCACAAGCGCCGCCGCGTCTGGCTGAAAGGAAAGCTGAGCCAAACCCCGTGACAGCTCCCAATTCGACCCCCCCCACCCTCCCGTCCAAGGGTTTTGCTCGCTGCCGGGCACCGCCGCCTTTTGATCCCGAACATGCGAGCCTATACCCGCCCAACTTTTAAAGGCATCTACAAAAGTCCGCGAGAGGTAACCTTGTGCCCCCCTCGCTCCAGCGAAATGCAATCCCGGCGAGGTCCTCCTTCTTTTGTCGGGTGGACCACAAAGGGCTCTTTTTTAAAGCCCCGTCACCCGTTGGGCCAGTCCTTCTTCCTGACCGCCGGGCGCCCGGGGCAAGGTAAGGGCCACCCACCTGGCTGGGAATGGGCCGAAAGTCTTCCGACGCCAGCTCTTTTGCCTTCTGCATTTGCGGGCAGCCGCCTATTTTCGTTACTCGTTCAGCCTCCATGTTCCAATAAAAGAGAAGGACCCCCTTTGTTTAGCCGCCACCTCGAGAAGGAAAACCCCATAATGCTGACACCGTCTGATGTCCAATTTTCATAGGTAAATGAAAGCAGCTAGGTGGATTTCACCAGGTTCATAGCGGGTACAGAAATGGTTAGAACCAAGAAGCCCTCGTGGCAAATACAATAACTTCGCCTGATGTATTCCTAACTGACAAGGGGTTTTTAAAAGCACAATTAAGCCCTCCAACAAGTATCAGAATATGAGTCCCTGGCTTTCTTTTAGAGAAGTCATCAGCAGTTCACAGCTGATGTGTTAATTTAGGGAGTCTGTGCATCACCCTTCTTCAGAAAGCTGCCAGAGTGAGGCGTAGTAAAGCGAAAGGTATAATCAAGACAGCAATGCAAGGATTAAAGCAGCATTCTTCAGCTTGATGTTCTCTAGAAGTACTGGAGTACAATGTCCATCACTGCAAGCAGGCATAGCACCAAGTCTGAATTAGAACAATATTATCCTGTCCCACAGTCTAAAAAAATAACTAACCCTTTTCACTTGAACAACTGGTGAGAATGGCAAAGGTGCTTCGTGGTGGACAGGAGTGGTGAGTCTAGCAGCGTTTCTCAACCTTGGCAGCTTTAAGATGTGTGGACTTCAACTCTCAGAATTCCCCAGCCAACCATGCTCATCAGGCTGGCTGGGGAATTCTAGGAGTTGAAGTCCACGCATCTTAAAGTTGCCAAGGCTGAGAAACACTGGTATAGAGTGTAGGGGGTCTCATTTGCAGTACTCCTTGCTGTTATAACTACTGTCAGTCATTGTGGTGTCAAGTCTAGTGGTGTTTGGTCCTAGCTCACTGCTACACCGTGTTGCATCTAGGTTTTGAAATATGTGTCAGTCACGTGCTAGTCACCACCCACAGGCCACCCACAGGTAGCAAATCAGGAGGATCTGTTTTCCTAGTTAAGAGTAAGAATCAAAGCACCCTTTGTCCTATTGTCTATGAAGGTTCTCAGTCATCCAGGTGGAACAGTCTGTGGCTTGAATCATGTCAACTGGATTTCTATTTTCTTAGTGGAAACGTTTCACTCCTTATCCAAGGAGCTTCTTCAGTCTGAGTAAAGGATTCCCTTACTAACTTTACTAACTTTACTCAGACTGAAGAAGCTCCTTGGATAAGGAGTGAAACGTTTCCACTAAGAAAATAGAAATCCAGTTGACATGATTCAAGCCACAGGCCTTTGTCCTATTGTTTGTCAGAACATTTCTGCTGAAGTAGCTGTGAAAGATGGTGCTTGTTTTAATCTCAAATAGCCGAGCAGATTTTTTTTAATGTAACTTTTCCCCTGATATTAATATTGTCCAGTATGAGTTACAGTTGCTGTTCCTTTCCTACTTAACTGTAGATTTGAATAAAAGTCAAATGGCTATTTCTTTTACAAGGTTAATTAGCTCTGGTGGGTTAAATAATGGATAATTGATGCACATTCAGTAATTTAATTATTTGTCTATGGGGGGGTTACTGCACCCTCATTAAAGCATTTAATCCATACTAATCTAAATTAGCCATTCCATTTTAAGATTATATTCAGTCAGTTTGACACTGATCAAAAGTGCCATGAACATGTTATATTTAACTCTTCTTCAAACAAGGTTAAAACTGGCTCAATACCAAGCAGGTTCTTTTAATCCGCATTAAGTATATTTTATTTGAGGTCTTAATATGAGGTGATTTACCCTTCAGGGAAACTTTCCAAGGCATAGACCTTTTGGCTAATATGGACTGTCTAAATGTGGGTTATCCATAATACTTTATTCACCTAGTGCAGCGACATCTTTTTCATTATTGCTAATCTTTGTTGCTATAGTGTACGGTTCCTAAAATGGTCTGGGATTTAAGCAAACAATGCTACTGGCAACCTCTCTGCAAAGCAAACAAACTTTAGAAGGTATGTAGCCAGCATATTAAAGGGAAACTCTGGGTTGTTTTCATAAGTACTGCTTCCTAATGACCACTCAAACGGTACTGGCCCCCAGTCTTAAAGGCCCTGGGGTGCAAGCCATCAAAAAAACATCTTACCGATCTGCCATAGCATGTTCAGCTTTGAGTGGCAGTGACATAATGCAATATTTATTTGAATATTGGATCACTTTTTTTTACTTTAAAGAGCGTTCATAGTGGCTACACATTATTACTGAAAATCTCAACCACCATACATTAAAAACAAACATTTCCATGCAGTGCTGGAGTGGTGAGATTAACAGTAATGACGGTGCTAAAGTTAGTTACTTTCAGGCTCAAAAGTGGGACTTTGCAAAGCTTACAATTGTCATCTCAAATATGACTACTATATTTCAGATGCAGCTTTTCATCATCCCTTCCATACCCCCATGTTTTGCTCATAGCAGCAAGGAAGGAAAATTGCCCATCCTAAGCCATATTTTCAGGTGGAGGGAGGGAGTCAGCTTTCATTTTGAGTTCAGAAACACAGGTTTCAATCTATTTTAGCTTATTCAACAAATTATGATTAAAACAAGCAATTGTTTTGTACAATATGGGGGAAGGTACAGCTTTGGTTATACACACACACACATCCTAGAGTGCTATAGCAGTCTCCGTGTGTTTGCAGGTAGATTACAGTGATATATTACACACCAACTTTGTTTCCTCCCCGCCCCCAAAAGAATTCCTGCAGATGCTGATGCCTACTTATATTAGGCATTAAAATCCAAGTCTTAGCATTCTCAGGATTATGACACATTAAAATAAATCACATCAATGTACTTGTAATCTTGTGGACTTATATCAACGTTTTTTTCCTGTTGTCATCCTACCTGTGATTTTAAGGCAGATGCAAGAACCTAATCCAGCCCAAGGGCCAGAGTGCAAAGATAATTATGTCAGAGGAGGGGATTCGTGGAGGAAAAACTAAATTTTAGGAGCAGCCACACAAATTGCATGCACAACATGATGTTCTGGTCTTTTGCCAAAGCAGAAAGTACTCTTCCAAAGCATTTTGATCAGAGAATGTTTCAAAAGTCAGGGGTATGCATATGAGTGCATGGGACCTGTGTGCATGCAACACACATAAAAAACAAGCAGAACATCAATTGCTCATTCAGGGCCACCATCTTGACTTTTTTTAAACCACACCCTGTGAACACCCTTGAAAATCACTGAACAAGTCCTTGGATTCCATTATTTTGAAAAAAAGCTCTTCTCTGACCTCTTTTTACACCACTTTAGCAGGACAGCAATCTTACATGTATGGCTGATAGAAGTCAGGGAAGGGTCTATCTGCAACTGGATAACTTGCATCTGATGAAACAAAAAACAATGCAGCTTGTCTTCCAGATGTGAAGGACTACAAATTCTGGATTTTCCAGCTAGCAGCTGGAGAGTAGCAGACTGGAAAAGGCTGGTCTATATTATTCATTCATACATACTATATTATTCATAGTATTCAGCAGTTTGAAAGCATTCAAAAACTACCTAAAACACAGACAGATCTACTGCCATCCTAGTTGGGTTGTTCATGATTTATCAGATGTAAAGCTATCACAATTTTATACAATCCAATTTTCATTATATCCAATCTCCCCAAGGTACAGTTTAAGGCCTTTATTCTAAAAGGATTTTGTCCTGGTTCATAAGGAACCTTTAAATTACGGTACTGTACCCTAGTTTGGAAGTCATAACAATTGTGGTTTACGATAAACAAGCAACATGCATACAATACACCTAGGATATGGTTCATTCCCAGGCCAATAAAAATGGCAAGTTGAGCCAGTTATTCCCATTTGCAGATGCGGGGCTGGGGGACAGAAGCTGGATAAAAGCAGAGTTTGTAATTGCCATAACTGAGGTCAGCCAGGGTGTGCCTTTAGAAGCATAATCTGAATGGTCAGTTTCTGGTACTTCTCCTGGAGCCGAAACTCTGTGCCTTTAAATCTTGTTAAATCCAGAACTAGAAGTGGAGGGGTGGCAGGGAATGAGCATAGCAGCACCAGTATGTCACCTTCTCTAGATCAGGGTTCCTCAACCTCAGCCATTTAAAGATGTGTGGACTTCAACTCCCAGAATACTCCAGCCAGCAATGTGTGGACTTCAACTCCCAGAAGATGTGTGGACTTCAACTCCCAGAATACTCCAGCCAGCAATGTGTGGACTTCAACTCCCAGAAGATGTGTGGACTTCAACTCCCAGAATACTCCAGCCAGCAATGCTGGCTGGAGTATCCTGGGAGTTGAAGTCCACACATCTTAAAATGGCTGAGGTTGAGGAACCCTGCTCTAGATCATGAAGTGACTTGGACTACAGTATTGCTTTGGGTGCAGAAATTGTATAATTTCTCATTTTTAGTGTCAGGTTTGGATCCCAGATTTTGAACCAGACACTAAAAATGAGAAATTATATCCAGAGGCTGGAAGCCTGTGTTCCAGGGCTGCTCACGATGAGTCACTGAATACCACAGAGTGAAAGAAGAAAGGAACATAGCGTCCCCAGATATCCTACCAGCAACAGTTCTTCTGATTTGGTCTGGTTATTTAAAAGCTTCCAAGCATGGCTTAGATATGGCCAATAGCTGGTACTCCAGCCTAGTAGTCTGTTTGCCAGCCAGGTTCGCTTGTCTTCATTTCAACATTTGTCAACTTTTCAGTATTTTTTGTCAGGCTTCTCAGTTCATATCTTAGCCTGGGATCTGCTCTGCCTTGGGGATAGAGCTTCTGGTGTACCTTTTATAGTCCTGCTGGGTCTTGCTTCTGTGCAGCAGCCCAAGATTTGCTCAATTGGCTGACAACGTTGCTCTTAGAATGTGTTTATTTAAACCAAGAACTCCCCTTTTCTCTAAAAAAATGTTTTTTAAAACCCTTGAACAAATAACCAAAACGCTGTAATAGTCCTTCTAAAATGTTCGCATTTCTATGCTTTAAGCCAGGGGTGGGGAACCTTTTTTCTGCCAAGGGCCATTTGGATATTTATAAAATCATTCGTGGACCGGGGGGTGGGGTTTGTGGGTGGGAGCCAATCACGTGGAAGGGCCTGTGGTTGCCTTGGGAGGGCCAGACCAAATGATTTCGCTGGCCTTATATGGCCCGTGGGCCGGATGTTCCCCACCCCTGCTTTAAGCCATTGTCATAATGTTTGGCAAGGGTCATTCTCTTGAAAGAGTTACTATTCCTCCATGTGCCACAGATCTCCCAATAGAAACAATATTCAGTTACTATTAATGGGTGGCTTGATGGAATCAATCCAAGGCCATGAATTGAGCTGGGATGGCTCTAAATAATTCAGAAGTAAATTAGATTATTTTCCAAACTGCTGAATTAAGGTCCATAGGTAACCAATCCTACCTCTTAAGAGCCACCATCTCCCTCTGTCTCTCCCTCTTACATACACACAGATGTAACTGGTTCACTATTGGAAGTAATAGGCACCTATTTTGTTTGATCCATTTTTTTGGAGTATCTCTTCAGACTTTGGCTCCAATCCATATAGGGATGCATCTGTCTCTCTATATCCATTTGAATTTGTTTATTTTTTTTATTCTTATTTATTTAATTTATATAACCGCCCATTTCCCCCCATGGGGAACTCTGGGCGGTTCACAATTTGTTAACAGCAATTGTATTATTACAGAAGCTGACTGGGGTTGGCTGACTGGATGAAACAAAATTTGTACCTCCATCTTTTAAAGAATATAACATCATGATTTATGCCAGGGATGGGCAACGTCAGGCCCGCGGGCCATATAAGGCCCGCCGGGCTCCTGCCCGCAAACCCTGCCCCTTCCACGTGATTGGCTCCCGCCCGCAAACTCCGGCCCCCGGTCCGCGGAAATCCCAGAAATCCCAGAAACCCTGCCCCCCACCCCCCGGTCCCCGGTTATAAATATCCAAATGGTCCTTGGCAGAAAAAAGGTTCCCCACCCCTGATTTATGCCTTAGCCCTCTTCCAGATCATATCAACCAGAGCAGTCACTTTCATGTCTGTTTGATTTCCATAGGGAAGCCCATAGCAATATTGGGAAGGTTTTAAGATTGGACTGTAATGGGTATACTGTAGGTGCCAACTTCAACTTTCTCCATGGGTGGCCCATTCTGAAATCCCCTGAAGGCCAAGGATCTTAAGGTTCCCTAGCCTTCCTGAGTAAAAAGTTTACATCTAATCAAAGACGTTTTCCCAAAAGATATATCCATGTTAATATTTAACTTTTTACTGCTCGGACAAGTCTTTGGATTCCATCATTTGGAAAAAGCTCTTCTCTGACCTCTTTTTACATAAGCACCCTAAAGACCCATTTTTTTGTTTGTTTTTATTCAGCCATACATTTTTTTAGATTTTTTTATCCCGCCTTTATTACTTTTATAAATAACTCCAGGCGGAGAACATACTTAATACTTCCTCCTCCTATTTTCCCCACAACAACAAACCTGTGAGGTGAATTGGGCTGAGAGAGAGCGACTGGCCCAAAGTCACACAGCTGGCTTTCATCCTTTTTTAAAATAAGAATTTTATTGAGTTTAAGCAAAGATAAAAACTACAAAAAAGAAAAAAACTACAAAAAGAAAAAGAAAAAAAAGAGTATTTTCTTTTTTCGACTTTCATGCCTAAAGGAGGCCTAGAACTCACGGTCTCCTGGTTTCTAGCCTGGTGCCTTTTTTTCCAAACTGTCTCTTTTCTTTTTTTCTTTGTATTTTGTATGTTCTTCAACATAATGCTTGAATTTTCATTGTTCTTTCTTGCCTAAAGGGGAAAAAAAACAGAAAAAAGCAAGCTGTCATATATTAATTTTCCCAGTCTGATGGCTTAGATCAGTGTTTCTCAACCTTAGCAACTTTAAGATGTGTAGACTTCAACTCCCAGAATTCCCCAGCCATCTTGCTGGCTGGGGAATTCTGGGAGTTGAAATCCACAGATCTTAAAGTTGCCAAGGTTGAGAAACACTGCCTTATATTTATAGACTACCCTAGCAAGAGCATCAGTATAAGGATGTTGTGAACCTAAGAAACAGCCTTACTTTTAATCAAATCACTGATCTTCCTGGATCAGTAATGTTTGCAGCAACATTTTATGTTCCTAATTTATATCAGCTGTTCATTTTGTGATCTGGCCACACCAATATAGAAAACTCTTAGAGCTATCCCTAAATCAAGATATTGCCAACACAAAAACGACTCTTTTCTTCTTGCTGTTGTTGCGGAGGGATGAATTTGCTCATGGGTATTATGGTAGTGAGATAATCCTTCCCCCCCCCTTCTTTCTGCTACCATCAGTGCTAGTACTACAATTTCCTCTTCTACCTCACTTTATTTCTACTCTACCCAAGAAATGTCTCTTTCTTCCCACTTAGTAGATTGCTAGAGAAGGAACAGCTCATTCCAACCAAAAATCTAACATGGTCAAATTTCTTTTCTTCCCCTGATCCATCTGCTCTGCTCTGCTTCTCTCCCCCTACAAATCCTTTCTCCTGTTCTTCGCAGTATGATAGGTCAAGAGCATCATGGTCCTTATCTCTGAAATAGAAAATAGTAAGAATTCCTTTGGTATCTTCTATACGCATAAGATTTTGATATATTACCTTGTATAGGAAATGTGGACATACAAAATTAGTTACATTGCAATACCTCAAAGTATTGTACATGTAAATATTTTCTAGCCCATGTAAATATTTTCAGATCCATTTGTGAGGAGAAGGCAGACCTAAATGAAAAAACATCACATTTACACTGGTTAATTCTGAAAATTTCAGAAAATATAGTGTACAGCCATGACACAGAATCACCCTATTTATGAGAAATTCAGGATTCAGACTATTTGGTTTTAGTTGTCTTTGATGTGATTAAATTGCCTTAAGTCTCAAACTTTACCAGAACAGGCTTGTTGATCAGACTATTAGCCTTGAAAATGTTGCCTCAAAACAAGCAGTCATTTAGGATTTTAAACAGTAAAACCAACATATTACCTCAGCTGTGGCCTTGCCTCTTCAGCCACAGTCCTAAATGAATGTTTACAGTAGTCATAAATGCCTTACATTTGAATAGAGGTTAGAAAGCAAATGTTGACATACTTTCAGTCCTATTGTTGGCTAAAAAAGGTCAGTTATTTGGAATTTATTTTGTTTTCCAAGGTGGGCTATTATTTATTTAATCAACCTTTTTCATACAAAGCTGCTCTATGATGCTACTAAGATACAGGTCTCTTAAAATTAAGCTTGAAATATTGTTTCAGTCAGAACTGTTTCCTTCAATCAGATAAACTTATTGACGAATGAAATCTGATGGTAAAAGGTTAACATCAGCATTCCAGTTAGAAAACCAAAAAGTTTATATATTTGCCCAAAATATTTCAGCTTCAGAATGAATTTTGGCAGGACTGGACATTTTCAGGTGCTTCTGAATGCATGTCATAATATTTATTTTTATATACTGTGGCACTACTCTTTCTTCCTGTCATATCTGTTCTCCCTCTTCCCATTCCCAAATCTCTATGATTGTTTCAGTAATATTTTTTGAATTGTGAGCCTTGAAAGCTTTCCTATAAACCAAACTAATACTAATATTTCAAAATGAATTGCTCCCTCTAGTGAGGTCAGAATAGAATTGACATCTGCAGATGTTACCCTGCCATTGAATTGTGTGTTAATTTAAGAGTCCATCATAAATTATATTTAATGCTCTCTAGGTGCCTAATATTTCCATTGGCATTAACAGAACTTTAGGTTACTCCAATTTAAATTTGCATGTTTTAGGCAGAACTTGTCTCTCCCTGAGCCTGATGAACTCAAGAAAGCTTTAGTTTTCTTTTTCCAAATAGCATTGTCTTCTCCCCCAGCAAGTATTTTTTAAAATGGAGAGGAATTCTCAAAACTAATGTTTGTGTCTTTTAAGGAAAAATATATTGATTACACTGTGGTTTGTCTACTGCAGATATTAAGTCTGTGTGAAGTGACTTAGATCTGCTTCAGTGTAGTGACATCATTGACAGTGATTAAAGAAAGGGCCTACCTGATTTGACTCAATTTAGCGGCCCTGGACACCCTTCGGGCCAGTGCTGCAGGAGATAGTTTGTCTGAGCTTTCTCTTCCAGTGCTGGTTGAAGTACTTCCAGACTTAGCAACTTTGGGATGGCCCACAGTATGCCCTGAAGTCACCCAACCTGGAAGTCCTTCAGTGCATGAAGCTGTTGGAGAGAAGTCTGGAGGAGGCGAGCAGGGCTTGCGCTGCAATACTTACCAAAGGAGGAGGTGAACGGTGCCTGTATGGACTGTTTGCCTTCTCCCTTGGCAAATGTTGCAGAAGACCTGCCACTTGCTTCCTCCTGATCACTCACCTCCCCTTACTACAGAGGACGTGCCATTTGCCTCTTATGGACTGCTAACTAATCCCAAAGAGACTGGAAAATCTTTGGTGCACACCAGGGGTGCTTCATGCTAGACCACTTGGACACAACCATGAGGAATCTCACCACATCTGCTAAAGCCACAAAAGCTGGAAGAACCCAGGAACACACTTCAGGAGAAAGTTTCTCCCAACCTTCTCTTGTAGTGTAAGCTTTGCATGAGAAGGCTGAGAGGGTCTCTGAAGCACAGGCAGGTGAAGCAATCTGGTGGCTTCCATACTGTCTTAGAAGCTTGGGGGGCACATTGCTTTGTGAAGCATCTTCCAGGGATGGCGCTTCATTTGAACTTTTGTCAATGTGAAAATGGCCTTTGAGGCTTCACACAGTTCTAGTGGTTTTTACAATAGGCACCTTTGACAGGATTGTGGTGTTCATTTTGGTACATGCTACTATTGTTTTAATGGGGCGTGGTGGCTCAGTGGGTAAGACGCCAGGCTTGACAATCGGAGGATTGCAAGTTCGGAGTTTCGAATCCCTAGTCCCGCGTGATGGAGTGAGCTCCCGCACTTGCCCCAGCTCTTGCCAATCTAGCAATTCGAAAGCATGCAAATGCAAGTAGATGAATAGGTACCACTTCGGTGGGTAGGTAACAGCGTTCCGTGCGTGTCATGATGGCCACATGACCGTGGAAGCGTCTTCGGACAGCGCTGGCTCTTCGGCTAACAAAAGGAGATGAGCACCGGCCCCTAGAGTCGGACACAACTGCACAAATGTGCGGGGGGAACCTTTACCCTTTACTATTGTTTTACTTCTTTGTTACTTGGCACCATTTACAAGATGATGGGAGCTATGCTTGATGCTTTAATATATATCAGTATATATGATTTTGTTTTGCAAGAAAACTTTCATGGGATGCTTTAACTGTATTAAACAGTTTAATTGGCTGTTAAAGTGAAAATACCATAACATGAATCAAAGAATCTTTAGCTGCAATTTCTTTCCTTTGTTCTCTTTTTTAAATTAACAGATATCCTTGCTCTGTTGCTTAAGGCTTTCCCCCCCACTTTTTTTAGAAGCTATATCTGAAGCATTGGTAAGAATCATCTGATATCTTGCATCATACAATTATTTATTTATTTAATTAATTTATTTTATTTTCTATCCCGCCTTTATTATTTTTATAAATAACTCAAGGTGGCTAACATACCTAATACTCCTTCCACCTCCTATTTTCCCCACAACAACAACCCTGTGAGGTGAGTTGGGCTGAGAGAGAGTGACTGGCCCAAGGTCACCCAGCTGGCTTTCATGCCTAAGGCGGGACTAGAACTCACAGTCTCCTGGTTTGCCATTGGCTCCTTCCTAGGGCTGAGTGTGTGTGACTGGCCCAAGGTCACCCAGCTGGCTTTCGTGCCTCACGCGGGACTAGAACTCTCAGTCTCCTGGTTTCTAGCCCGTTGCCTTAACCACTAGATCAAACAATTATCCAGTATTATGATATTCGTAAAGCATTTGTCTTTCTTGCTGGTATGGTTGTTGGAATGAATTACTTCATATTTGGTTCTTCATAGTTACCTGTTCCTTGTATCTGGTAAGATAACTGCATGAACAGTGTAGTCTTCTAGAACATTTAGTGGAAAACTCAACATTTTCCATTGTAGTTAACATCTGCAGCCTTTCAATTCAGCATTTCCTACAAAGCCCACAGAGTGCATGTAAAAAAATAACAATTAGTAGGAGTGAATTATTTATTCCTTGTTCTGTTAACATATAGATACCATATCTGGGCTATAAAATATTCAGGCAGGCACTAGGTGGCAGCAAAGAGATACATTAAGGTAAACATTAAATAATTGCTGACAGAGAGTGGTTGGCAGGATCTTTGCAGCCCAAATAGGGTATGCTAGGGGTGCAGGGGTGATCACAAAGTAGGGTTAAAAAAAATCAAGATGGTGGCCACTGTGGTGTGGTTGAAGCTTGTAATGGTATGTGGGAATGACCTTGGGAGCCTAAATCCAGAGACACTGCCAAGGGAATTATCAGATAAGAGACAGCATAGCCCGCAGCTGGATAGTGGGTGGGGCAAGAGGCTCAGATGAGACCCTCCCAAATTTATTGAGGTGTTAAGGGAACGGGGGGAGTATTGTACTTTCAGACTTGCAAGATTCTGTCAGTGTAGCTTTACAATAAAGTAGAATTAGCTCATCTGGTTGTGAATCCTATCTGGTTTACCCCGCGAGGCCAATAAAGCTCCATATGTTTGTTTTGTATGTGTGTGTGTGTTGCACATGATAAACAGGTGGGGCTTCAATCGCACCATCACAGCCACCATCTTGCCTTTTCTGGCCATACCTTGTGGACACCCTGGACTATCAGGCCATGTCCTAAGGCTACAGAAGCCCCACATGCTTTTGGAGTAACTCCTAGAGCCTTGCTACTCAGTGGTAATTTGTTATTACCACATGGGGAATAATGTTATTAACAGTATTTCACACAGTTCATTAAATTAACACAATTCATTAAACCAACTTTAGTTTTTTCAGGGCTGGAGCCCTAAATCCAGGAGTTCTGCACTTCTGTTTTAAAGCATCTGCTTCCTGCTTTTCAAAGAGAAAGGCTTCCAGAACACGAGAAAATGCCATTTCGTTTTGGCTTTATGGTTTCAGTATAGTATATTATTGATTAGCCATTAGGCCATATCAAAATACAGAATATAAAACACAGAACATTAATAAGATCATATATAAAAATAGAATAAAAAACAAATTAGATAAGAAAAGGAATAAAAATGGAAATCATATTTCTGAATCACCCCTACAGTTTACCCCAATCAGGCTCACATATGCAGATCTCAACTGAACTGTTTCATTCAAATCAAGGGCCGTATTATATGTAATTTTTGGATTCTGACCGCACATGAAGTATGTTGTTTTAATGTAAGGATCCCAGTAGGCCGTTCATCTAATGTGCGGTCCTAGATACTGGTCTCTCTCTCTCTTTTTGCTTTATGAAAATTATAAAAGAAAATAATAACAAACCATAATAAATAATAATAAATAATGAAAGTAAAAATGGCAACTTAATTTAAAAAAAATATCAAATATTTTACCTGAAGAGGATTGCAACTACAAAATAATGAAATTTTAACAAAAGAAAGAAAACTTACTCAAGATAACTTACGAACTTGATTGAAAAAACTCCCTTGATCCTCTGTTAAAAAAAGAACTAGTAGGAAACACCTGTTGCCAAATAGCTACCTCAGGTTAGTCGTAGCATGTATGTATGTATGTATGTATGTATGTATGTATGTATGTATGTATGTATTTATTAAATATATGTGTAAAGCACATCCTTTGTGTCTCACAGCAACTGACAATAAAAGCAGGAATAATATGCATAATGAAGCAATGCATTATTAAAAAGTTGAGGGGAGGAAAAAAGTCTAGGACTTTGGCTCTCTCCTTCCCACCTTCCCCAATGACCAGGGTCACTTTTGTGGGAAAATATAGCAGTCATACCAACAATTCATGTCTTGCTCTATAAGGACATGAAGAGGGCGGAGACTCGCAGTAACTTCCTGAAGAGAGAACTCTGTGAGATCACTTCCTTCTTCCTGTTCTTCCCTCTCTTTCCACCATGCTCTCCAGTTGAAAGGACACGTTGTCTGAGCTCTTCAAGCCCAGACAGAATGCTAAAGTTTATATATTCTATTTTTGTAACTTAATATGTTTTAAACCTGCCTTGACTCTACTACTGCAACTGCTGTTTTTGAGACCTAAATAATGTGAGTAAACATTACTTTTATTTCTTCACAAAACTGTGTGATTGTTGTTTTAAGAGGGACAAAAAGGGGAAATGCCAGGATAATCCAGTCTGCCTCACAGCATCCTGGATTATTGTTTTCTAGAAGGTTAAACCAACCTTGTCTCAGTTTCCAACCTTATATGCTGCCGGGGATGATGCTCTGCTAATCTCACTTATGTGAGAAAGGAAGGATAATATCCAAACAATATATCCTCTCCCAGTATTTAATCTCATCCCCAACAACTTTCAGGTGGTCAAAAAAGTCAAGATGGTAATTGCAACCTCTAGCGGAGTATGGAGACAGCCCTGAATAAAGTATGTGGCAGCCATTACAGAAAATCAGCTTAGTCCAGAAAGACAGGAAGGAGTGAAGAAGAGGGAGAAAGACATTTCCCTGCCTTTGTTGTTTATTCGTTCAGTCGTTTCCGACTCTTCGTGACTTCATGGACCAGTCCACGCCAGAGCTTTCTGTCGGCCGTCACCATCCCCAGCTCCCCAATGGTTGAGTCCGTCACCTCCAGAATACCATCCATCCATCTTGCCCTTGGTCGGCCCCTCTTCCTTTTGCCTTCCACTTTCCCTAGCATCAGCTTCTTCTCCAGGGTATCCTGTCTTCTCATTATGTGGCCAAAGTACTTCAGTTTTGCCTTTAATATCATTCCCTCAAGTGAGCAGTCTGGCTTGATTTCCTGGAGTATGGACTGGTTTGATCTTCTTGCAGTCCAAGGCACCCTCAGAATTTTCCTCCAACACCACAGTTCAAAAGCATCTATCTTCCTTCGCTCAGCCTTCCTTATGGTCCAGCTCTCGCAGCCATAGGTTACTACCTATGCCTTTACTACTCCCTGCCTTTACTCTCTAGGATATAAGAGGGAGGGGAAGCAAAACCCTGTCAGGATTCCAAAATTTTGTTATTATTTCAGCGACCATATTTTCTGGGAAAAAATAAAGGACAATCCTGAAAAGGGGGAAAATCTGAAACAGGTTCAAGAGAATTAAAAAAAAATTGTTTATGTTTATAACTTTGCTTTACAAAGGAAAATTCAAGAGCAAAACCAAGAAAATAAATACTTAAATTTAATAAATCTAAAGGACAGCTTTCTGAAATAAAGGACTGTCCTTATAATAAAGGATGTATGGTCACTGTAGTTCAGTGTTTCTCAACCTGGGCAACTTTAAGATGTGTGGACTTCAACTCCCAGAATTCACCAGCCAGCCATGCTTGAATTCTTGGAGTTGAAGTCCGCACATCTTAAAGTCGCCCAGGTTGAGAAACACTGCTGTAGTTATTATAGCCTATATCAATAAAGTAGAGTTCAAGTGGTGTCTGTTTCCTGACCTGGCCTACCTCGAAAGCACTGATACAACCCTGCAATCACATAAAAGAGGAAGAGGACTCTGTTCACACGGTCATGACTATCATCTTGACTTTTTTTACCACCCCTCACAAGCCCTGCCCACGACACACAGAACAATAAAACAAGACAGTCCCTTTAAAACACAATAAGATTAAAAATGAAAAAGGTCAAGGAAAACAAGAAAATCCTGGTTCTGCTGCCTAATGTTATGAGGTTTTCCTAAGGGCCCTGTAGTTTGTCTGTAATGCAGCCAGACATTGTAGCCTCCTGTTGCAAGCAGTTGGAAAGAAAACTGCAATGAAATGTTACTAGTCTCCTCTAAAATGATGGAGTGGCTCTGCTTCCTGTCTCTCCCTCTTCCACAGCTTGATGAGATGACAGTTAAAGTTAAAGCCCAGAGAAACAGGAGAATTAATGATGGGTCTGCTTTTTGCTTTCCTTTCCTCCCTCCCACCCCCCATTCTGTATGTTTTTGGCTGCAGTTTTACAGAATGGCTGCTGGATGAGAAGAAACATTAGGGAACATTTAGAGACAGGTTTATCTAAAGAGTTTGTGGAAGGAAGGTGGTCATATGAAGAAGCTGCATTAGAACGTCGGTGGCCTCAACCAGGCCTCCATTCTTAGTCTAAGCAGCATGCTGGATAGTCACTATATGGGGGGAATCCTAAGCAGAAAAACAAAACAAAAAGAAATCTTTCACAGTAGAGATAGCATCATAGGCGGTTGATACAACTGTCTTCTAGTATCATCCAGCCCCTTCTGTGAAGTTATAGCACCAACACACTCAGATTGTGTAGAGCACAGCGATGGTGGGATGCCATTATCACTAGGGATAATGACATCTGAATCGTGTTCCTCAATTTGATGCCCTGCAGATGTATTGCAACCTCTAGATGTATTAAGGGGCATGGTGGCTCAGCGGGTAAGATGCCAGGCTTGTCGATTGGAAGATCGCAAGTTCGGAGGTTCGAATCCCTAGCCCCGTGTGACGGAGTGAGCTCCCACACTAGCTCCAGCTCTTGCCAACCTAGCAATTCGAAAGCATGCAAATGCAAGTAGATGAATAGGTACCACTTTGGTGGGATGGTAACAGCGTTCCGCGTGCGTCATGCCGGCCACATGACCGTGGAAGCGTCTTCGGACAACGCTGGCTCTTCAGCTAACAAACGGAGATGAGCACCGGCCCCTAGAGTCGGACACGACTGCACAAATGTGCAGGGGGAACCTTTACTTTTTTAGATGTATTGGGCTGTAATTCCTACTCTCCTCTGCAAATTCCTTCTGGGGATGTTTGTGTTTAGGCAACAACTCAAGGGCAGGAAGATGGGGAAGGACACCTAAAGACCTATTTTTAGTTTTAGACCTTGTGACATGACTTAAATGAGACCAGAGCAGTCTCTCTCAGTGTGTTTACGCGTGTTTTGAGAAAGCTGCTTAACTGCAACATTCAGACCAGGGGTTTTCAAACTTTTTCAGGCTGCAGAACCTGTTAGATAAAAAAAATATTCCTGGAATGTCTGATCCAGAAGGAAAACTGTAGAGACAGAAGACTGGTTGCATTTGAGTGATTTCTCCTTAATGGAACCTATCAAATTCTTCCAGAACCCTGAAAAACCCAGATCTACTTTTTTTGTCTCTTTTTGTCAAAGATTGGCTCTATGCTGTAAAATTTAAAACCAATCACAATAGAAGACTGAATCCTCTAAACCAGTGCTTTCCAAACTGCCGCCGTTGGCGACACACCAACGGCGACAGCGGCGGTGGCGTGGGGGTGCACGTGGGGGCAGGGGCGTGCACGGCGGTGGTGCGGGGGGGTGGCGGACGCAGCGGTGGCCTCACTAAAACGTGGAAGCACTGATGGCGCGCCGCTGCCGCCGCCGCTGTGCACGCCGCCGCCGCCGTGCACGCCCCCGCTGCCGCCGCTTCGCGACACACTAATATGTGTGTTGCGACACACTAAAGTGTCGTGACACACAGTTTGGAAAGCTATGCTCTAAACAGTCAGCAGACACTGGATTATTTATTGTCTTCAGTTTTTATTAATCAAGGAGAATCCTCTAATAAATAAAATTACCCTGTGCTAATGGCCTTCTAAAACACAAATTAGGATGGCAAAATGAAACTATAGTAAATATCATAATACTGAAAAGAATACAAGACATTCCGCCTAACGTTGATTTAAAACAAGGGTTTGTAACTTACAGCCTTAAGACTTTGTGTGCCCCCAAAACCTTTATGCAGCACCCAGGGACCCTCACGACATTAATATCAAATGTTAATCTTTAATGTGATATTGAAATTATGAAATACAGAATATGAGCCATCATAATAAATTTGGATTTTTCTGGGCTATGCTCATTTTTGAAGTGTGGCCCCCAATCTCAAGGAGGTTGTGTCCCTCAACACGTGCCAAATGTTCCTATGGACTAACCATTAAGGCAGCTTAAAATGTTAATTGATTGTAATGACTCTTCTTTGCCAATAGAGGCTGCTCTTAATACATAATGATAAAATGAAAGTTTGCATACATTTTTGCAACCATATTAATATAGTTTACTCTTTTTATTTGTAATATTAGAATTACCTAATCTTTTTGTTTTTTCAGCAAACATGGAATAAGAAGTAGGAATAAATACATTTTTCCTTGTGTCAAGTCTATATTTAAATGAAGTCTTAACTAATTGCAATATTTTTTTTATATTCTCAGGTTTTAGATATTTATGGTGATTTCCTCAAGTGAAAACATGTATACAAAATATGTATCTGGGGGAAAATGTATGCAATAATATGTGTGCTTATGAAAATTACAAAAATGCATGTTCTTACATCTATGAAAATCGCATTTATCTCTATATTGCAAAAAGTACATACAAAATTATGTTTCTTAGAAGAAAAAGTGCTCCAAACTGCATAAAATTTGAGGCAGATTTTCACTGAAAACTGCAAACTAATACAAACATAGGATGAAATAAATTTAAAACTGGAAAACCAATAAACTGAGCAAGATCAGATTGACAGAAGTGTTTATCCCTGTATTCACCATATTGATTATAGGTACCAGTGGAGCCATGCGAGATGAGCCACCATGGGAGGTAAACACATCCCTTTTCCATGATCCAGTGTGATGTAGTGAATGAAATGGTAAACTTGGCTGTATGATCCAGAAGCTCCATTTAGGAGAGATAAATAAGCGTGGGAATAGGCAGAACCATGATAGTTTGGATCCATGTGGAATCTTCATGCAAGAGTGTTGCAAGGGATGCTCTTAGCTTTTCACTGTGGTTTCACCATAGCTTGCAGAAGAGATGGGTTGCTTCCAGCTGCTCACATGGTTTGTGAACCAGGTCAGGGTGTTTTTACACTGTCTATTTTCTTTGAAAATTATTTGCTCATTCCAGGGGTATCTGCAGGATGTGGTAAAAAAAGTCAAGATGGCAGCCACAATGGTGTGATTGAAGGTCCACCTATTTTTATGTGTGTTGCAATGCTCATAAAAACAGGTGGAACTAATGATGACTGCCATCCTGATTTTCCTGACCATCCCTGCAGACGTCCATGGCTTGTTCTGATGTACTGGAGCAGTGGCTTTCAACCTTTCAAATCTGAAGTCCCACCAACTTCTTTATTAAAGAATCTGGGTCCCTCTGACCAATTTTTCCATGGACATGCATGTGCTTATTGGCACTCTGCTATTATATATTTATCAATTACAGCACATTGTAAAGACTTAAAGTTTTTAAAGATGATTTAATCTGTTCCTTGAGGCCACTTCTGAGTCCCCCTAAACTGTGGTACATTGAGAACCGCTGTTACAGAAATTGTTACATTCCAATGTTTGCCATTATGAACTTATGTTTAAAGACCTGGTTTGGGGTGATTTTTCATACTTGTGCAGAGTTGCAGTGCCAGCTTTCCTGTATGGATTTGCCCAGCACTATTCACTCCACAGAGCATGAGCAAAAGTCCTTCCTACTTTTCTTTACTGCACAGTCACTGTGGCTCATTCAGCAAACTTCAAAGCACTCTACAAAAGGTAAATGTTCCTCAACAGTTCAGAAAAGGAAGCAGAGAAATCATCTATCAAAAGTTGGACTTTGAAGAAGCATGATAGGAAGAGTATTGATGCTTTTGAAATCTGGTGTTGGAGAAGACCCCTGAGAATACCATGGTTAGCCAAGAAAACAAACCAATGGATCATTGAACAAATCAACTCAGAGTTCTCACTCAAGGCACATATGACCAGACTCAAATTATCCCATTTTGGGCACATTATCTGAAGACCTCACTCTCTGGAGAAGCTCTAATGCTGGGAAAGGGAAGAAGAGGATGATCAGCAGCAAGGTGGATGGACTCAGTTACAGTGGCGATGGGTGCACCACTGGAAGACCTGAAAGACCAGGTTAGGGATAGCTTTTCATGGAGAAAATCTATCTATGTGGTTGCTAAGAGTTGACAATGACTTGATGGCACATAGTCAGTCAGTCAGTCAGTCAGTCAGTCAGTCAGTCAATCAGTCAGTCAGATAATCTAGCAGAGGTGACTAAGTGATTTTTGGTTTTACCTGCTACTGAAGGGTTACTTTCCATGATAAGTCTTTCTGCAGTGTGTTTTCTTCCACCTTTATTAATACCCACCTTTTTCAATTTTACAATTTTTCTTTTTGAAAGGGTTTTCTTTTATGATGGAAATTGCAGGCAGAAGCACAAAAAATGACTGGAGGAAGACAAAGGACTGAAACCCTCTTACTTCTGCAACATAGTCCCAATCTGGTTACTGTCTTTCATAAATGTGTGGGTGAGGAGTCCCTACACTCAAGATCATGCACAGTTTTTCCCCTCCTTTGCTGAACAGTTTTTGAGCAAGTGACTGTTCTAGAGTAAATTTAAAGGCAAATTAAAGCATCTGCTGATTGTGTCCCATCTGGCCCGGTGTTAATGTTTTATTTCATTCAAAATAGAACGGTGGGGCATTCTGGATCTGGATGCAGTATGTGGGTAGGGAGGTAGGAAGTTTAACTCCCCCAGCTACTTTTTAAAACATTTCACATATATGTTTCACATGCAGGTTTTTTAAAGACTCCTTTATTGCAAAAGGAGGTTGTTTAAATTCCCATACAGCTGTGGGAGTTGGAAGGACCCTGTCCCCCACTTTTTAAAAAGGTGATCCTGATAGACGTTGGACAGGACAGTTCAAGACTCATGTGAGCATGCAGCTTGTCCCTGAGATATATTGCATTGTGAATTCTTGTGAAACAGCTCAGGTTTCTTTAGCTTCACCCCTCAAAGTGGAATGCTTCAGCTCACTACAGTCCTTGTCCAGATTTCCTACTTCTCGCTGTTGTTTCTAGAAAGGACATCACATTAGCTAAGGCTAATCCTCTACACTCAGAATATTAATGGAGTTATAGGAAATGTATCTTGGTGTAGACACAGGAGCATACAGAAAACCAGGACAGAGAAGCACAAATTAGATTAAGTCTTCCTTAAAATTAGAACCTCAATAACATACTGTATCAACTACACCTTTTGAACTATGTTGAAGGCCAATCTCAGTAATAAAATATTTAAATGACAAATAACCTAATCCAAACATTGTTGCTTTTTCACTGTTTTAAAATATATCAGCAGTGCCCTTTTTAAAAGATGGGACAAACCAACTTTTAAAATTGGAAATATTGTTATTTAATTTTTCATTGATAAAAATTAACAATTTTGAACATCAAAACAGCATTCAGGCAATACATGTTGGCATTCTGAGTTACAAGCAAATTGTGGACACTGGCATGTGACTCACCACAACACCACCATCAACTACTTCCAGGATCGGTTTAAGTCTGATGATGGACACTGGTGCAGAGAATCTCCATGTCCCCATAGACATTTTGGATAGCAGCTGATAGGACATGGAGACTTTCTCCATGATGTTGACAATCTTTTAAAAAAAATCTTGCAAAAGTTACAACAGAGAAGGATCAGGGCCAGCAGGAAAGTTGATTTAGATGGCATCCTGATGAGAACTTGTAATGTGCATGTGGCATAGCTTAGCTTCAAAATAAGTGCTTAGATTCATGGCATTAAACAAGCCCAAGTATCTACATTTAAATGAGATATATTTATACATTCATACCCTTACCAAACCAACCTAACAGATTTTTTCTAGTCAGATTACCCTCTCCTATGCTGCAGACATCAAGCTGTATTGTAATGATTCGGGCTGCTCGTGTAGTTAGAGCAGAGCTTTCCAAACTTTTCATGTTGGTGACACACTTTTTAGACATGCATCATTTCGCGACACACACTTACAGCAGGGCACAAGGCAGGCACTAGGATCTGCGCGGAATCCTGGCAGGGCAGGTTTGGAGGCAGCAGCAGCTGCGACACACCCAGACACTGCAGCCGACACACTAACGTGTCCCGACACACAGTTTGGAAAGCTCTGACTTATAGAGTAAAGGAGATGATTTTAACAGAAATATGCAAGAACAGAAATAAGCAAAGGGGGCTGAAACATGATTTAAGTCCTGGAAAGCAAGATGGTATTTGATAGTGACTCAGGCAAGCCTCTCCCTGTTTCACTGGGGCATTAAAAAAAGGGGGGAGGTCAAGTGCAATCGGGCCTGCAAGTTTAGTTCTTGTCTTCCTGTGGAGTTGATTTTTCTGGTCTGGTCGATCTAGTGGGGCTGACAATTTACTACAGTGTTGATTATTCCAGGGACTGGCAATACAGCTCCCCAGGTATACTGCAGCACTCACATCCTCTTTATATGCTATGCATAAAACCTTCAGATTAAATTATTTGTTTATAAAATTGTATCCTGGCCTTTTTCCATTGTTAAAATCCAATCCCAAATGGCTGAAATTTGGCAAGATTGCCCAAATGTGTGTGAGATCTTGGTGTTCGCATATAAAATCATATCTGGAGGTAAGAACTAGACATTTAAAAAAAACATGTTTGGGTGCCCATGCTATAGCACAAAGCCATACAGCTGACTCCTTTTTTATTTTGACTGGTAAGAGCTTTCCAGGGTCCAAGATGAGAATTCATAGATCAGGCCTGCTACCAAAGATTCTTTACCTGAGATTTCTGAATATGCATTTTCCTCTTGCCATGGATGTACTCTTCCTCAAAGTTAGGGTTTTTCAGTCACTTTAGAATAATAGCTTTAAACTACAAACATTCGTCTATGAAATATCAAAAATGACAGTAACAGTATACATATACATATACATATACATATACATATACATATACATATACATAAAATTGTTTCCAAAAATCAGGTTGGTGTTTTTATTTCTAGGAGAATATATATTTTTATCTAGTTTTTTTCTGAATGGAGGCAAAGCTCTCCCTTTGGAATGGATTCTATGAAGTTTTATTTGGAAGGGCCTCCTGAGCAGATGGAATAATAAGTGTTTGTATAAAGAAAGGATTTATTATCAGAGTGGTAGGTATGCGGTAAGTACATACATCAGTAATGCTCATAAAGGTAATGGAGATCCTATAATTATGTACTGTATGTGCAAATGATAATTTTACACTTTGTCCAATTAAAATGAGAACAAATGTTCTAAGAGACAAGAAACATTTATAGGAACATTTGAGAATGACTGTCTGGCTAGTTTCAATATACATTTCAATAAATTAATGTATTTCAAAGTTGGCAGCGCTTTCAAAATCTGAATGTAATATTTCTGCAAATCACAATGTTGATACGTTTTTTTAAAAAAAATTAAGATTTTCATGAGGAGTGAGACCCAATTATGCAATTGGCTGATTTGAACTTTCGAGCCAGGCTGCTATCTCATCTCGGTATTGTTTTAGCCATTCAATATTGCTCTTTGTAGTTTCCAAAGCTTGCTTTCTTGATGCTTCTCCCGCTCCAGCATTAGGATATCTCTCAAAGAAATTTTCCATCTTAAGAAGATAAAACATGTGCAAACGTTAATGTAATAGAACTGGTTTCCCAGAAGAGCAAACAGTTTCATGTATCTCTAATTTGCAGAATTTTAAGGGTATATCATTTTTATAAAGCTACAAGCCAATACTTAAACATCACATATATTTGGTAAATGGGCTATGAACTCTGTTATACCTGGTTGGGTTGTTATGCATTTAGTCTAAAACTATGCATTGGATTTAGAATGAAGCCTGAATTCTGAAGTAGATCAGAGTAATTCAAAACAGATTATAATTTACATGACATTGAGTGAACAATTTTATCACACCTTGATTTGATTTCAAACTCCACTCCTGATTTTTTGTTCTGGAATTTTGGTGTACTATGGTTGTCATGCTAAAATGTACTGGTTGAAAGAAATACCATGGGGTGGGGGGGAGAAGGAGATTGGACGTGGTGACCAACAAGTACACCCTCACCTCAAAGTGATCCTTGCAATCACTCTAGTTTAAGTGACTCATGCAATCAGAACCCTTTCAGTCGTACCAGCAGAAATCTGGAGAAATCTTGAGGGCCAAAGACAGCCTTAGTTTTACCATTCACTCCACCTGATTTTTACTAGACTTTCATCCTTACAAATTGTTTGACAATGTTTGATGAGAAAATGATGATTGGAAAAAACCAATGAGTCAATCTTTTAGATTTTTGGTGATTTTGAACATCAGATGCAAAAGGTGTGCATCATCAGATGTTACCATCATTGACTCCTCTCTTTACACTCTGCCATCTATCTGTCTTAAATTTGCCATAGATATTCTTCATGAAAGTGCCATTTTGCTGCAAAATCATCTGCCCCAAAGCAAGAATCTTGTGGTACTTAAAAAAAAAACCCACAGATTTTTAAAGTAGCATAAGTTGAAAGTCCTTGAACTGATTTATAAATTTGGCATGGCTCATCCCCTCATAATGGTCTAGCTTTTTTATAATTTATATCTCGTTCTGATTTTTTTTAAAAAAAGAGTTACTTAGTTGCTAACATTTGTCCCATTCTAGATGATGGATGGGCCTAGCTCCATTTTTTTAGAATCATGTTTCTGAACCAGGAACTGTCCCAGAGCAGACAGACTATTCACAGACTGCTGGGTCTACCCTTCAAAGTGGATCAGGTACAGTCCTAATCTAACCATGGAAATTAACAACAAACTAGCATGGCTATAGCTGTAATGTAAAATAATGCAAGTACTGAGCTGCCCGTATTGCATATTGTTTCAAGTTTAGATCATCGGTGACATGTTTCATGTTGCATTATTAAAAAGGTAAAGGTTCCCCCTGCACAGTTGTGCAGTCGTGTCCGACTCTAGGGGCCGGTGCTCACCTCCATTTGTTAGCTGAAGAGCCAGCATTGTCCAAAAACGCTTCCACGGTCATGTGGCTGGCATGACATGTGTGGAACGCTGTTACCTACCCACCGAAGGTATGGAGAATATACAGGCCCAAAAGACATAGGAACCAGGCAAGTTTTTATGGGGTGCCTAGCGCCACAATCAAAAAATCCCTCTCTCCTATTCATCTACTTGCATTTGCATGCTTTCGAATTGCTAGGTTGGCAAGAGCTGGGGCTAGTGCGGGAGCTCACTCCGTCATGCGGGACTAGGGATTCGAACCTCTGAACTTGCGATCTTCTGATCGACAAGCCTGGCATCTTACCCGCTGAGCCACCACGCCCCATCACGTTGCATTATTAGGGCAGGGCTAACTATGCATTCTGTAAGCATTCTTGGTTACAAGTTCCTACATTTCTTTTCTTCCTTAAGAACAGCTAGAGTGCTGCTTGATTTGAATTATGACAGTATTGTGGGTATGTACAGATCCAACTCTTTGTTCCCAAGTACAGCTTCAATCTAAATTGCTCCTAACCTTAAACTGAGTCATACAACTTTCAGAGATTATTCTTAGGAAAACTAGAAAGAGTGGAAAAGAACATGACCTTCCGACAAATGGGGAAAACAAACAGAGGTTACACATGAGATAGGTGGCCATATAAGTCCTGCAAATAAATACATTTAGGCTGGATTAGGAAACTTTATTGCCAGCAAGGGCTGCAATTTCTTTTTTCTTTTTCTTTCTCTTTTTTTATTAACCTTTGAGGGCTGCAACAACCTTGATTTGTGGTTGGATATGAACTTTTTGGCTTAGTTTGTTGTTTTATTTTACTTTGTTTTGTTTTGGGGGGTCTTATAGTTGATTGAGTTATATTGTACAGGTAGTCTTTTGGGGAACTGTGGCATTCTGTGCTAGCCTTGAGGTGAAAGGTACTGCTGTATATATTGTAGTCTTTTGTTTGCCATCAAAAAATGGAGCAATATTCCAGTCAGATTTCCGTTCCTAAATTCATGTTCTGCTTTGATCATCCTAGTTAATGCTTACATAAATGCCTAATAAAACCCTTTTTGAAATGTCAGGAGAATATACAGGCCCAAAAGACATAGGAACCAGGCAAGTTTTTATGGGGTGCCTAGCGCCACAATCAAAAAATCCCTCTCTCCTATCGACATCCATCTCATTAGATGTCTAATAAGGGATGGGGAAAAGTACCTGGCATCTTTCATATCTAGAGAACTGGACATCTGAACAGTAGGTAACCAGGCTGCGTCCTTACCTGCCAAAGCTGGAGCTCTGTGTTAAATGTGCCTGATATTCTTGATATTAGGCGGCCAAGATTTCTATCATTAAGAGTGTATCTGTGAAAAAAGAACATATTCATATTTATGCATGCCAAACATGGAGGTTACTATATATTGGCTTTCAGGATAAAATACTTAATGGAAAGAGAATCATCATCACCATCATCACCATCAACATTATCATCTCTACAGCTAATAGCCACTGGGTAGGGACTGAACCTAATCAGGATCCTGTACACTGCAGCAAGCAGTCATTTTAATTTCCTATACCTGTGTTCCTGGCTATGTAGGAAATTAAAATTGCTTCCTTCCCCAGAGTAGTCTGTAAGCAAAACAATGTCTTGCTTACTCTTTGTGTTGATTCAAGAGAACTTGCTATTAAACAAGCCTGCCAGGAGTTCCACTAACCTAGGACAGGACATCCCAGAAGACATTTTGTCAAGCCTCCCTCAAAATTTGAATGCAGCCCTGGTGCTTGTTTCAAACAGGCTTTAAATGAATTGTAGTTAGTAAATCTATCAGCATAGTCTAGATACAATGCTAGCCCAAGATGTTTTGCTGCCTCCATAGTGGAGATATAAGGGCATTCCATTCGAATCTAGACAATGCCCATGCAAGAAGGAAGCACTGAAACCATCAGACATATCTTATTATACTGTTCTTTTTAAAGATGATGATATCTGTCATAAGCTGATAATCCAGAACCTAACCAAATTCCCTGGGCATTCTGATCAGTTTTATTTACAGCTATACCTTTTGGACTCAAGCAATACTATTTTTTTAAGTGTGGTCAAATTTTGTCATGTAATATGTAATATGTGCAGTAGTTTGATTAACATGCTTGCCTAAATGAATTAATATTACTTTTATGTATGCAATATGTTTTATAGATTGGTCGCGGGCTGTAATAAATGTTAGAGATATCGGGTTTCAACCATGCACGCCTCACAAGCTTGAAGGAGGAGGCAGCCTCTGCTGTAACCTGATCTTACTTGCTTTGTGTGGGAGGGGCTTAACCCCAATTTCCTGTTCCTGTTCCCTTCACCCCCCCCTCTTTTCCTGTTTGAATTCCCACCTGGGAGGATGGTCATCCATGGCTGTCCAAGTTGCTCATACATGCATTCAGCAAGGCCACATTAAGAAGACTGTGGGTTTGTTCAGAACGTATCGCTCGCACGCATGAATCATCCTCTGCTACCATGAAACTGATCTACAATAAAACTGTAAGCTATTTTTCTGTAACTTTACATTAACGTGTGAGGTGTGTTTATTTTGTGTTTTGAACTGATTAAGCCTTGTGCAAGTTTATTGGGGTGCTTCTGCTCTGCTAAATCTAGATAAAACTGCGTGGACTTCTGTTACTAAGAACCTCAATCTTTCCCTCTCCCTCCTGTGATTGAAGAGCAAAAACACTTCTCTTTTCATTCCAAGAAGGAAAAGCCCATGTGATTGGCGGTGGCATCTTTGTTCCACATGAGCAATGGAAGAGTCTCCCTGAAGCCCCTCAAGGCAGAACCTGGGATGCAGCCAGGCTCTTGCTGCCAGAAGAGAAAATACTTGGGCTTGCTTAAGGGTAGACCTGATCTTGCCTAGATTTACCTTTCCTGTCCCTTTTTGTTTCGATCCACTTTTCCAATTTCCATAGGAGAGTGTCAGAGTAGGACAGTCCAGAGGCAATTCCAGTCATAGAAATAAACACATTTTTTTTAACCCCAGAATCTGGGTAGGAGACATATGACCTATTTATGGACTTGTTCAATTCCCCTTTCCAGCATGGCTCATGATCAATATCAGGCCCTGGAGATTTGAGGCCCTTTCAGCTTCATCCGCAGCTATGCATTTTGCGCTTTCTGCATGTGATGTGACCAGAGGCAGCCAAGTGTCTTGGGAAGGTTCTGCACAAACCCTATTTCTAAATTTATTATGCAAATAACAATCTAAAGGTATCCCTGTTTTCACAAAATGGGAAACCACAAGATGAAGCAAATTTATCTCCCAGCTTTGGTGGCATTTGGACATGTTAAAATTGGACGTCCTTGTATTTAGAAATTCTTTTTCAACAAAATTTAAAGTGGCTTCAAAAAGAGAGAGAACCGTCTAGGAAACAGGCACTTACCGTTTGACCAAATATTCCCAGTTGAGCCGTACCCAGTCCCAAGCCATTGTTTTGCCATAGCTATTAAAGGAGATGTATCTCAAGACAGTGAACACATCCTGACTTCTTATGAGACTTGTATTTCTGATGCAATTTAAGAATCTAGAAGCAAAAACAAAGCAAGTATCTCATTAGGACTGCATAGAAAATGAAATATAAATTGCTTTTCTCAACCTAATTTACATGAAGTAGGAAACTTTAAAAATAAAAAAAACCAACCTCAGAATCCTCTAGACATCAATCAAGAGAGATGTAAGGAGCATGGTGAGTGGGGAGCATTACACTAGACCCTTTTGATGTATTAAGATGATACATTTCTGTATTATATATGACATTGGTTATGATTCAGGACATTGGCTAAGTCACCTGGGCCTCATGGTTGCCCATGTAAACTGAGCAAAACATATCTAGCACTTCCCTTCAGTTCCAGTTTGCAGGATTGGTAGGTTGAGTTAGCTTATGGTGCTTTAGGGAAGTTGTCCATTATTCTTGTTGTCAATTAAAGAATTCCCTGATCAATTTCAAGAAACTTTGCAGTTGGCAGGCAGCGAAAAACACTTTGAAAGCTACTGCTTTAGGCAATCCTGTGTATATGAAACCATAACCCATGGTCCCAGTGTAACTATTGGTGAAAGGATGTTAGAAAGATAGCATTATATCTATTGGGAAATTAATCACTGATTTCTTTAAGAGCCTCTTGCTTCCTGCTAAACTTCTCTGCCCACTAAGCACATGCTCAGAAACTCTGCTTCAAGTTCCTCCACCATCACCTTTTTGTTGCTTTGAGAACCAGGATTGAAGAACAGCAAATGAGTATTTTTAATACAGGAAGTTAAAGATAATTTAAAGAAACCTGTTCAGCAGAGTGATATTTTTCACTGATGCCAGGCCATATAGAAGCTTCTCCTTTTCTTGAGCTAATGTTGTATTTTGGTACTTCTGAAACATGTAATTCCAGGCTTGCTCATCCCCCGAGTGCTGCATCCCAAAGCGGTACACCAGGAGACGGAGATTTACATCTAGACTAACATGGAAGAGAATGATACGGTTAGGGAAAGAGGCCTGTCTTCCATTTCACTTTGCCTACGGATCCCATATGCTTCTGCACATAAATATGTAGAGTCACCTCTTTCCATTTATCCACTGCTTAAAGAAGGAAGAGGCATTCCCCAAAGCCTCTGGGTCATCCATATTGCATGCAAATTCCAAAACAGTTGTGCGAAGGAGCCTGGAGAAAAGGAGGAAGGAAAGGTATGTTTTATTTGTTTGGAATATTCATTCATTCATTCATTCATTCTTCGAATTTAGTCACCGCCCATCTCACTCAGGGAGCGACTCTGGGCGGTTTGCAATAAAAACAAGAATAAATAATCATTAAAATACAATAAAACAATATTCTTACATAAAACTACAATCTAAGACAGAGGTGTTAAAAAGTTCTTAATTTACGGGAGCATCTTCAGGGTGCTCACCCCCCCCCCAGGGTTGGTTGCTTCTCCTCACACCCCCTGCGAGCTGGCAGAGCCAGGTCTTCACCCCTTTCCGGAAGGCCAGGAGAGTGGGGGCTTGTCTCATTCCTGGGGGGAGAAGGGTCCATAGGGCAGGGACAATGGCAGAGAAGGCTCTTTTCCTGGGCCCCGCCAATCGACATTCTTTCACAGACGGGGTCCATAACATGGCTTCTCTGCCTGACTGGGTAGTATGTATGTTGTACACATACATATTAAACTATGTGTACGTATACATATTAAACATACACACATTCAAGCCTCAGACAGCAGCTGCAGGGCACGTGGTAACCCACTTCTGAAAATGAGGGGTTTCTGAAAAGCAGAGATGGGGTATAAGATAGGAATTGTTGTAGGAAAAAAGAAAAAAGACCACGGTGGTCTTTTTTCCTGTAGGTATTTTATACAGTACTTACAGAAGCTCTCTTCAGGCATTCAAATGAAGTCCTGTTTCCTATTTGTTCAGCAGAAGGTCTAAAGGGAACGTATGTTCACCTTGGCTTGTATATAAATACATCTGCTTGTACAGGCCAGTACCTGAATATAGCAGGATCCAAGCTCACACTGAGAGGTGTACTCCCATTCAAGCACACACAAGACCAGCTCCCTTTCAGATCTCCTGCTGGACACCGAAAAGTCAAGAAGAAAAAGGGACAGAAGCAGAAGCCAGTGGAGGTACCCTGTGCGTTCAGTGGAATGCTTGAAAAGGACCAATATTTGATATGTGATTCATGTAATCATGCAGAGACTTGGGAAATGACCAAAATGTTTATCATAAAAAGGAACTTTTGAAACTGGAGGATATTGATATGATTATCACATCACATTCCTTCTAGGGAATGACAAAATTACAAAATTACAAAGTTACATTACTGCATGCCCTATCATATTGCCGCAGGGTGGATCAAACACTATGGGAGGCAGATTTGAGTGAATGTTGATGATGAAATTAAGAGTGATACTAGAGGGAAGGTTGATAGAACTATCAGTCAAAAAGAATTGTGCCGTTATACCATCTTTCACTGCTGAATTATTCTCTTTTTATGGCTAAAGGACATGGAAGCAGTACTAGAAAACACAGGCAAATTACCAATGAAAGAAAACAGTGTCCAAACAGGGCAGGGTAATTTCACATTTTTAAAAAAACAACCTTATCTGGAAGCACTAAGCTTTAAGACTATCTTCACCCCCACATTCCTGCTCCCTGTCTCATGCACAAGCAGCCAATTAAAAAGCTGATTAGTACAGCTGTTTAGTTCTTTTTGTCTGTTTAATGCTAACAAGGGTGGCTGCCATCCTCTAACCATAGGGTGCTTAAATCTCATTATGTACAAGATTTCATTTATCTGTAACTTTGATCCTACAAATAAAGAAAGAGCTGATAAACATCAGCCAAATGGGACATCCAAGGGTCATTTGAAAGATAATACTCAAAATACAACGCTCAACAACAAGTCTGTATATAAAGTAGTTGAAACAAATGATTCACCTCTTGATATGGCCCCCATCATTCTCCCATCTCAGTTGACTTGCAATGGGCTGGACCAGGCTACCAAAATATTTCTGGAAAACAGAAGCAGTAATGGTTCATGTTGGAATCTCTGCATAGGAATCAGATTTAAATAGCCTAATTACATTCAAGAAAGCTCTCAGAATCATGAGCATTAAGCAGACCATCAGCAATAAACACCTGATTGGCATTTCTGTACTAGCCACCAACATTCGTACTCTCTGATATTCGATATTAGGAGTTCAGTACTGATTGAAATGGATGAGAGTTTGTGTTGTCACTGTGGCAGTTGATAAAAATGATGTGTTATTTTGAATAGTTGAGAATGAGCATGGTTAAAATATGGTTTTTTAATGGGCTAACTTGAGGCCATAAAACCAGAAGCTTTGCAGTAAATGGATCTTTGACAGTGACTGGAAAGTCACTAGAATGTGAGGCTTCGGGAAAGAAAGCAGGTTATTCTTTATTCTGCTGTTATTGTGTCTGGCCAGATAGCCTCCCCACTGCATACATTTCAACTGCACCATTGTTATCACAAAAGTCTGCATTCTGTTGTGTAAACAACATTGTTCCAATGAAATAGTACAAGATTGCTGTTTTCTTGAGAGTGACTGGTATTACATCTCTCTAATAACAGGTTGGGTTTGATCTGGATTTATCTCATGTCAGTCTACTGATGGATAATGGAAATCTGTTGCAGTATTAATGCACATCATTTGCGATATTTATATGTGTGAATGACCCTTATATCACAGAAATGGCAAAATTCTAGAATCCCTGAAACTTCTCATTGTACAGAGTAATCAATTCATTCTTAAATCTGAAATTACAGAATAGCATATTAACATTTATATTCCCCCCAAAATAGCTAGCCAGCGCTCTGTCTCTCTCTTCTATAATTATTTCTAGTTCAGTTGTCTAGCTTCTATTTCTGTTTTTCCAAGGCTACTGTGTTTTGAGGGGTTGAAAATAAGTTGGAGTTACTTGAAACAAACCAATTTGTATATCAATTTGCATTCCACCTATTCCTTCTCTGTACCAGACTATAACTACATGCAGGCACATAGCGTGAAAAGCAACCAAATTAACTTCTTCCTCTTTTCTGCTGAAGACTTCTTCAAAACTCTTCAGAACTCAAAAGCCTACAAGCTGTTTTGTGACTTGATATGGTCTAATACAAGTATTTCTTTCATAAGGCTTATGGATTTGGGGGGCAAGGCTGGGGGGACAGAGAGACTAACACATAGGCAACATAAAGCTGACCTTGCTTCCCTGCCTTTCATATTCCAACTATCCACACTCCACAATTACACCATCCATTGATCTCTAGATTGGTATAAGCAACATTAACACTTCTAAAATTTGCTAAAAAGGGAATACTTTAAAAATGTCCTGCTAACAACTGAGCATGTTTAGTGTTCACAGAATGCTGATTGCTGCAAAAAAGAATCACAGAATCCTGGGAATTGAATTGAATATCAGTGATAAAGAATACAATTTGGGGCAGGTTGGAACAGGAGCCTTCCACACAGTAACACTTCGTTGCAGAACCGACATTTAGCTTGTAATACACATTTCAGAAATTCAGTACTACTTATTTGTTTTTGAAAAATGTCCAGATTGATGCAGTCAGTTCTTCAGCATTACTGCAGGAGGTAAATAAAGGTGAGGACTAGAGATTTTATTGTTGTTTTCATAGTATATACAGTTTCTCAGGGAACTGTACCTGAAATTTGGGATAGAGTGCATTATCATCTTCAATCATGTGTCCAATATAGGATATGGCTACTACAGCTCTTTGCCATGGTATATATTCTTCCTCATATTTCAGATATTTTGTAAGGTTCAGTGCATCAGCATACTTCAGAAGTCCAGCTCTAAGAGGGGAAATGGAGAACAAGGAAAATGAAGAAACGTCTCAGGAATTAAATCCCATGGAATATCATTTATTTATTAATTATTTGCTGCTGAAATTCTGTCCACAAGCCAGCCCACAGCATTTGATGACCTAATCCTCAATTAATAAAATATAGGATAAGAGCAATACAATAACAATAAAACCACATAAAATATTGCCCAAACAGCCACCAAACATAAATGATAAATTCAAAGCGTGAAGCAAGGAAAACTTGTTTATAAAAGTAAGATTTCAAATTTCTTTTAAAAGCAGTTGGAGAGGATGAAGGTCACACCTCCAGGGGGAAGGAATTGCACAATATTGGTGCTGCCACTGAGAAGGCCCTGGGGTTTGTCCTTTCTAGCTGGGCCTCCTTTCTGGGCAGCCTCTGAAGCGGATCCTGAGGAGATGAAAGGAACTCCTAGTTGGTCATATATTGGGCAAGTCATACCTTTCAGTAAGCAGGACCCAAACTGTAAAGGGAATTATGAGTTAAAACTAACACTTTGAATTTGGCTTGCATAGCAGGGAGTCAGAGCAGCTGCTGCAATCCATGTTCTCTCTTTCAAAAACCTATTACCTCGTCTTTTGTGGAAGAGTGAACTCACCACCTGGAGCGAGCAGGCATTTTTTCCCTCCTGGGATCCAGAGTTCTGGTGCTACCAGGGAAGGAGGGTTAAAACAGCCCCAACATTTCCTTAACTGGAGTTAGTTTTATAAAAAAAGGAACTGAAAGTAAGCACGTGTGTGGGTGTTTGAAGAAAGGAGTAAGCCAGGAAGAGAGCAGAGAGGTGGGAAAGAGAAACCCCCAACCCAAAGGTAAGACTTCAGCAGGAGTCTTCAGACAGCAAGAGAAAACTTCAATTCTTGGAGCTGCAAGACCACTGAGAAGCAGACCTGAGAGCTTTTTCTCCCTCTCCTGGTTTTGTGCTACAATAATCTATCCCAAGTGACCTTGCTGCTTGCATACAGATACATACATGTTGGTGAGTAGCAAGCATACTGGTATTTGTTAGCAACAATATGTATTGTTATTCAATGATTTTATATCTTGCCTTTCCTGCAGAAGATCAAGGAAGCACATACAGTACGTACTACATCCTCCAATTCCCCCTACCCGGTGACAACTCTGGGTCAGGATGGGCTAAGATACAATAACTGGCCCAAAGTCACCCAATAAGCCATCATGACCGAGTCAAGGCTTGAAGTTGGCCCTCCCTAGTTTTCCTCCAGCATTTAACCACTATAGCATACTGAAAGGAAGGGAAGGGGGGGGGGAAGTTTGAGTGCAAGAATGGGGCAAATGCTCTGGGGTTGCAGGGTATAAATGGAATGATTATCGTTACACATTTTAAAAACATTCTGATAGCATCTACAGTTTTAAAATAGGGGAAGCAAAAGGAATGGACTATGGACATTTAAGGTTTTGACTCACTGTTGGAAATAATTATTCCTGTGATGAACACAGGCATTTCACTTTTTCAAAACAGAGGAGCAAAGGAAGAAAGGGGTAAAAAATGATCTAGCTTGTAGATTTTGTGTCCATGACCAAGCATAAAAAAAAAGGCTGGACTAACATATTTCAAAACATGGAAGGGAAATAGAGTAAGATTTCTCTTGTGAAATGCTAATTTTGATTAGCTGTTTTCCTCTTCTACTCTCAGAATAAGGCATCTGAAAGTAATTTAGAAAGAAAGAACAGAACAATTCATTTTTGATCTATATCAGTTTCAGATCTGTTTATTCACAAGTCTGCTCAGTTCTGTTTCTAAATTAATCCATTATACACACACACACACACACACACACACACACACACACACACACACACGAATTTAAATATACATTTCAATACAGCATATGTATTGAACACATGTTTTTCTCTAATTTTATTTTCTCAAAATACATACTTTTGAACACATTTTTCTTGTAAATTATGCTACTTACAGTATGTAAATTTTGGTATGGTTTTGAACGGAGAAGAGCATCACAAAATTTTAAAGAGGTTAAGTAAGAACTGAATGATAGTGGCATTCCAAGTTGCAAATTCAGTAAGTACATACCTTCCAGATTCACTGATACTAGAACTCACGGAGTACCTATACTGCAGAACCCAAGGATGAGTGAAGCCATCTCTTTTCTCAAAAAAGCTCCTTTGGAACTAAATATGTCAGTGAGTGAATAAGCCTAAGGAATAGAAGGACTAACTAGGACATGTGTAATTATCTGGAGTAAGTTCCTCTGAGTTCACTGGATATTACTCCAAAGTAAATGTGCATAGGATTGCAACCTTAGCAGAAAGGGAATGAATTATAATGTATTTGCATGTGTCAGTTCACATATCTTTCTTGAGTTAAGTATTATGTTAACTAGCTAACTTGTAATATAACATCAAATAAACAATTTCATTAATTTAATTATGACACCTACCTGGCCAATGCAAAAGCATCATCTATAAAACCAGCACGATCAGTCAGACTAAAATTCTATGGAGGAAAAAAAGAAGCAGCAGTTGACATCTGATGGGTAAAATTAAGTCGCAGTGAGTAATCATCTCTAAAACTGAGCCAAAAGATTAATTTCAGCAGACTGACCTGATGGCCGTTCATCATAATACCAGCTAAGTCATGCCAGGCTTGGGTTTCATAATTTACACGATAAAAACCAATATGATCTTGGTTTACTTTCAAGAAAGAATTGGGAGGAAGATCACTGGGTCGTGTAATAGTAATTCCTGTGGTGGTATCAACAACAAAAAAGTAGGGAAGAAGTTATAAATGTATTATAGTGGTACGAAATATCTTTCCAAAAGACAAACATTTGGAAGAGCCAAAACTGATGCAACACAGACTGCATTTAACTGGCCTATTTTTAAAATGCAGATAGTAAGGCTGTTAGTGTGGGTGAGAAAAAGAGACACACAGAGAGAATTATTAGGCTAATAGAATGTAGGGGGAGGAGTTTAACATTTGTGCTGACTTCACCATTTCCTTTCCAACAAAAGTAAATTTGGAGAAACAGTAAGAACAAAATCCTCTACCCTTAGACAATTTTCATCAGGATCTCAGCAAAAGGGGAAAAGGTAAATTGCCTCCTGCAATATGCCTAATAATTACAAGCCCCTGCTCATGAACAGCCACTATAAGGTTCATTTCACATCTCATCTATTTTGAGTTTCGGGATGTGGATAGCTGATCAGTCGTAAGAACTCAACAGAGGAGACTTATGGGGGTTTCCTCAGGACTAGCAGTCACAACTGGCTATTTGTTTTTCCTCTAACATTTTCAGCAGTGCAATCAACTCCCACCCTACCCCACCTTTGCTGTGTAGAGCATTACAAACAGTGCCAAGGAAGGGTCTTTTCTTTTCACTAAGACTGGGTTCACATCACATGCTAGCCTAAACTAAAGAAGGCTTGGGTAGCTCTGGTTCAGCTTTTGGGAATTCAGCTCTTGTTTTAGCATGTTGTGCGAACTGAGCCATCACACTCTTTAGGCATTGTACAGTATGTTAACTTAGCCTAAATGTGGCTAGAAAGAAAAGGGCTAAATCTTCAATGCTGCTTGCTGCAGTTACAGATAAAATGATATTCTCTGATAGATATTTAAAAAAAGGAAAATGGTTGGCTGCTAACTGCATAGGGTAAGTAGCATCTAATCTGACCATGGGTGCTTGATGTGGTTTATTCTTAACCAGGATAACAGCCTAAATGCATGAACTGTAAGTCAGGAAGTCTGTAATTCATCCACAAATCAATAAGCTAGTTTTAAATAGATCAGTATTTTCTTAGTTTCAGATAGCCATCAGTGCTTTGTGGCCAATAATCACAGATTATCCTGCAACATCTACTGTATGCTTTGCATGCTTGAATCCATGCACGCACAGGTAGGGTAGAATAGATTCTATCAGGGGAGGGGAATCCCACCCCTGATCCAACCCCATCCACTCAATGATGGAGAAAAAGGGTGCAACTTCCTAGTCTATGAAAAGCAGTCCTTCCTGACCTGCACATTTCACATTTCAGGGCAATGCAAGGAGAGATCCTCCCTCTTTCTCTGCATTAGAAAGGTATTTGAGTGGATAGAGTTGGCCTAGCCAGTATGGGGTGGTGGGGGTAGTGTTTGTTTTTCCTCACTGTGGCCGGATTATGGCCAGCCTATCAAGTACCCATGAAAGCAATTGTGCCCCCTTGCTCACATTCCCAGCAATTGCTATTCAGAGACATGGGGACCCTGGCATTGGCTATAAAATAGGCCAAGAATCTTGTCTCCCAGTCAAAATGGTGTCCTCTGTGATCTAAAAAGAGCAATAGAGAGGAAGATTTCCCCCTGTTCTCCCCAAATAGCACCTCTGTCTTGTTCAGAGTATGATAACTTCTTCATTCATTATTTATTAATCACACTTGTTATACCACTGGCTGAAGTCCCTTGGCAGTTTACAAGAAAACATAAAAAACTAAGTCAGAACTACAGATAAAATCAAACAGTAAAAGCAATAAATATTTTTTTAAAGTGTGTTTTTACAGTAGGGCTTCTTAAAAAACCATAAAAAGATAAACCAGCACCATAATGTTGTTATGCCAGCCTGCATTCTCAGTAGCTGCCCCGACTGGGAATACACATTTTTCCATCTTAAGCAGAATCAGCATTGGGGGAGGTATGCTTTGTCACTTCGATGCCCCAACCCCCCCCCCTTTGCTGGATTTAGGAGATTTGAATCCTTAAGACAAAGGCATAACTCCAGAGAACAAGAAGCTGCTGCTTCTGAGTTGGGAAAACAAGGGAGAGAACCATTTCTCCAACAGCTCTAATAAATGTTGATCCATTGGTTGCGACAGGAATTGACCAACCGGCTCGTCACCCGAGCCTGACGTGGGCTGAGAGAGCGCAACTGGCCCAAAGTCACCCAGCCGGCTTTCATGCCTACGGTGGGACTGGAACTCAGTCTCCTGGGTTCAAGCTTGGAGCCTCAACCACTAGACCAAACTGGCTGGGTTATCTGCATTAATTTAATTTAATCTGCATTAAATCCTTTTATTTTATTTTGCTGTGTGTATTAGATAAGCTGTTTGTCTTTTCTGCTTAAGGCTCAGTCCAAATTGAGGATTAGTATGTAAGTTTCCCAGCTATGTATTTTGAATAATGTTGATGAACATAACTTTACAGTCTTTGTTTTCCATGATGAACTTGGAGCTCTGAAAGATCCTGAGCTGAGCATTAAATTAGCAGTTTGTAACAAATCAGCTCCCTCTTGTGGTGTCACTGGAACATGCATCTTGTTTCGTTCACCCCACCCCACCCCACCTTTGAAGCATTTTGGAAGCATCTGTTTTATCAAGTCAACTCTCCCTCTCTCTTCTATAATAGACAATGGTTGCTTGTTAATATTTGAAGTTAAAATAGGTTTTCTGTTTGATCATTTTTCTTTTAAATAAAAATGTATTTTGTTTACTTCTATAAGAAATGGTCGATGAAGGTTCTCAGTCATCCAGGTGGAACAGTCTGTAGCTTGAATCATGTCAACTGGATTTCTATTTTTTCAGTGGAAACGTTTCGCTTCTTATCCAAGAAGCTTCTTCAGTCTGAGCAAAGATTCCCTTACTAACTTTGCTCAGACTGAAGAAGCTTCTTGGATAAGAAGCGAAACGTTTCCACTGAGAAAATAGAAATCCAGTTGACATGATTCAAGCTACAGTCTATAAGAAATGGTTTACTGCTATAAAAATTATTTCATTATATCTGTTTTTATCTCTTACTTTCCAGAAGGGCAGCACAGGCTGTAGGAGCCCTATCTGTCTCAAATACCATAGATAGGGGGAGAACACCAAGCAAGACACCAAGTAGCTATCCCAAGGCAGAAAGTTGATTGTGTAGACCCATAGGATTCCAGCATTTTATACTATGGAGCCAGACATACCACTATAAGGTGAACTTCCTCATTTAATCATGGTGAATAACAGGAATAATTAAGAGCAAGCATTAACTTAAGTAGCCTAGATCCAAGCCATACAGGATCTTAAGGATGATAACCAGAGCTGTAATCCTCCCATAAATAAATGATAAATCTGTGTAGTATTTTCAGTATTATTTGGAGACCAACCTGGCTGCTAAGTTCTGTATTCATTGAAATTGCTGGAAATTTACAGGAGACCATGAGTTCTAGTCCTGCCTTAGGCACAAAGCCAGCTGGGCAACCTTGGGCCAGTTACTTACTCTTAGCCCTAGGAAGGAGGCAATGGCAAACCACTTCTGAAAAACCTTGCCAAGAAAACTGCAGGGATTTATCCAGGCAGTCTCTGAGAATCGGACACGATTGAACGGATAAAAAACAACTGTCCATTAGTTATGATTACCTGCTAATTCTGATTTATTGTAGAATGCTATATTTGATGTATTCCCCTCATACCATTTCACTGGAATATTCCACTTGTAACTGAAAATTCAGAAAGGAGAGATATTTTTAAGTATTTAAAATTATGAATCATGCCAGCATTTGTGAAATACGTAGTCTTGCTGGGTAGAATATTTACATCAATATAATGAACTATTTTGGTTTTTTGTACCATATTCATGCATATACATGAAAAATAGCTATTTTTCTTTATAATGCCATGGGTGACATCAATGTCTGTCATATCCAATAAAAAGGAAGGAAGGAAGGAAGGAAGGAAGGAAGGAAGGAAGGAAGGAAGGAAGGAAGGGAGGGAGGGAGGGAGGGAGGAAGGAAGGAAGGAAGGAAGGAAGGAAGGAAGGAAGGAAGGAAGGAGATTGCAAAATAAAATTTACACCCTTACTCTGCCTATGCTTCAAAGGAGTCACTCCTTAGTGCAGAGCTTTCCAAACTGTGTGTCAGGACACATTAGTGTGTCGGCTGCAGTGTCTGGGTGTGTCGCAGCTGCTGCTGCCTCCAAGCCCTGCCAGGATTCCGCGCAGGTCCTAGTGCCTGCCTTGTGCCCTGCTGTAAGAGTGTGTCACGAAATGATGCCCTGCTGTAAGAGTGTGTCACGAAATGATGCATGTCTAAAAAGTGTGTCACCAACATGAAAAGTTTGGAAAGCTCTGCCTTAGTGCCTCATTTCTTAAGTAGAAAGGCTACTTGTTTCTTATTGCTGTTCCCAAAAGGTCCTCATCTTTCAGAAGAAGTTTTCTGCCTCTCCTATTTGACCCAGCAGAGTGCAGCATAACATGCCATCTAAAAAAGTGAACTCTCTCTATAGGTATGGGAAACTTTCATGGGTGCAATACTGTAAACGTTCTTCTTCTGCCCACCTGGAGCTGCAAAGAAGTACAACCCTTCCATTTCTAGGTCTGGAAGAGATGGCACTTTCATTGATCCCCATGGCTAACCCTGGCATGCTATAATTATACAGAAGTGTTAATTGTGGGAATAATTCTCATGCACAAGATGCCACACATATTTGTCAGGCAAGAAGGAATTGAGAGGGGAAGTACATCTTTGAATCTTATAGCAAATTGTAATTTGAATGCAGCTAAGTGGAGGGAAACCTATGGCCCTTCAGAGGTTCCCTGACTGATGGGAATTGGAGTCCCAAAACATCTTGAGGATATGTTTCTTAGAACCTTAGATGTGACCACATTTTTGGCAGTGCCAAGCATACGGTCTCCAATTTTGTGTAAGATGATGGGTTACCATGTAAATATAATCAGTCAAATCAAACATGCCACCCTGGGACTTGCATCCTACTCCTTTCTGCAACAGGCCAGTAAAAACATGGCTTTTCCAGAAATCCTCTGGAGGCTGATTAGTGTGGAGCCATCAGTATCAGGATGGGCATTATTATCCACCCAAAAGGAGATTCATGGTCGGTAAGACAAGGTGGGAGAAAGGTAAGGCAGACACAGAGTACCTAGGAAAACCCTGTTTTGTGGGACTGCTCTAAAATTTTGACTCTGTTCAGGTAGCTGGATGAGAGGGCACTACCATGTTAGTTAGCGTAGCTCCAAACAACTCTGGTGTTGTTTTGAGTTAAAACTAATTTCATCTAACCCTTGTCTGTACTGAATTCTTTGCAGACATGTTGCTCCCCTACGTTGATGCTGCTAAGCATGTCATGCAAAGTGGACCATAACATTTTTCTTTGGAAAAAGGCTCAAATAATGTGCTTTTCACCAGTAGCCAATTCTAGGCTGTCTGAATAAAAGGTGATTTTTTCTGCAAGTCAGGGAAGTTTTCCTACGTACCTACATACCTACCTACCTACCTACCTACCTACCTACCTACCTACCTTTGAATTGCACATGGAATCTAATAGCAAGCCAATGCATGGCCTGGAGCACTGGTGTAATGTGCTCATGTTGGCAGGTACCCATCAACAACTGGGCTACTGCATTCTGGACTAATTGAAGCTTCCATGTGGTTTTCAAAGGTAGCCTCATGTACAGTGCATTACAGTAATCCACCTAAGTGGTGAACATGGCATGAGTCACTGTTCTAAGTTCACCTCTTCTTTTCCTCCCCTCTCATAGTGATGTCATCACATTTAGACTTACTGTTCTCAAATACTAGGTGGCATTTCTCCAGTAATAGGTTGAAGCTTGACACATGTTATTTAATTATTTGGATAAAAGCAATCAAGATATTGGCAAATTATTTGAACAGAATGCTTTTATAACAACTCAGAATATATTAGTTCAGCTCTAGAAATTAGCAACAGTTCCAACAATGTAGGAGGCTGTCTTTACTGTGTCAACCTGTCTGCCCATCTAATTCAGTTTTATTTAAACTGACTTGGCAGCTGCTTTCCTTTAGGGACCTCCTGAATGCAAACATATACTCTGTCAATGAGGAATGAATAATTTTCCAGGCAAGCAATGACTGATCAAGCTACTGAAATTAATGAAATTGGTGGGTTCATTGATCAACTTCACTGACTGTAGAATCATGGTTGATTTGGGAGAAAAATAGACTTAGTTTTATTGCAGTTAAGTCAGGCATGGATCAGCATTTTTTTCTGAAAATATTGTTGGGCTCCAAATTCTATCAATTCCAGCCATTAGGATCAATTGGCATAAAAATGGAAGTTACACCACAGCAACATCTGAAGGTTCACAGGTTCTCCACTCCAAATATAAGAATCAACCCAACTATTTTGCTATTATATCAATTATCTGTGTAAGGAGACTTTTGAGAAAACAAACTGCCCCAGTCTGAACTGTGCTCAACCTAGCAATATCTTTTCAAACTGTTAGACGGCAGATACCTAAATTGAGAAGATGGCTGGGAAGGGTCTGCTTTGGGATCCAGTAGAAAACGTTGCTGTGTGACTGTTAAGTTTAAAGGAACATTTAGCAGAGGGTATCCCATCTGCCTGGTCCATGTGTCCATCACTTCTTTGACAGGCTTTCCACTTACCTAACAAGAACAATGAATAGTCATGTTGTGAAAGCAAAAGCAGACTGAAAAAATTATAACAGTTTGGCTATTCTAGTGACAGAATCCTTAAAGAAAATTATTTCCATTTCTAAACACCAGCTTTAGAAATCCCATATATGCACCTTGTCCAAATAGTGTAACTGTATTTAGTGAATGTCAATAATAGCACAGAGGATCACTATATTACTTCCATTATTAGATTTTACAGCTATCTCTTGAAACTTCTGGACAGAAATACTGGAGAGAACTATCAGAAGTGACAACATGTCATTCTGATATCTTCTTCCCTCTGCATAAGAGTTAGAGAGAAAATTGCAAGAGTAAATAAAAAATAAATAAAGAGGTGTGCTATAATGAACACAATAAAAAAATAAAGAGAGATCTTGGCACAGCCAGGTGTAAAGAAATTGCAGTTTTCAAAGACAAGCCCTGGCTTAGGAAAAAGCTCTGGAGACTTTTCTCATCAGAGGGGACAATAATTATGGAAGAAAACTTATTGGCTTGTCTTCTGCATGCAGTGGGGCTATTAAATCCACTGGAATTATTCCCTCATGCACCAAAAGTACACTCGTATTAGTCTGATACGCTTTGGCTGCAAAAGCTGTCTAATTGTGCCTGAAACACAGAAAAAAAAAGTTATAGACACTTTATTTTAAAGAAAATAGTAAACTCGGAATTTAAAGTAAACTAGCTCCCAAACTTAAAATTGCTTCAAACTCTTAGAAGAATCTAATCTATATGCAAATTTCATCCCATTACGCTGAAAAAAAATGCCACTGTGTATGGCTTTCCGTTGTTTGTTAATGGGTGGTACAAAACTTTGGTTTCTTGGATGCCACTTTCAAACTGGGCCTGTCAAACTGGACTGCTTCTGACTCAGGAGAGTTTCAGAATCCTGCAATACACCAGTTCCTGGGCTTGCAAGTTATCCCCAAATGAGAATGAATCTACTCCACTATTCTACTGCATCACATTATAAGCTTCGTTCAGGCTTTCCAGATGAAAAAAAGGATGGATGGAAACAATGAATTCAAATGTGTGCTGCTCTTGAACAAGAGAAAGAAGGTGATATCAATTTTCCTGAAGGTTTCTGAGTAATTCATTTGTTTGTGACACACTGCTATTAAATTGTAGCTGGAGTTTTGGTGGCACATCTTGTTCTAAATGTACAATTTTCTTCCTTTTTGGCCAGCTTCTCTGAGTATTTTCAAGATTATCCATTGGGCCTCCAACCAAACCATGTAGTTGGTTCATACCCCAAGATAATGGGTATAACTTAACTGAGGCTCCATCTAGGGTTGAAAAAGCCTTGGTTCTTTTTCTTTTGAGCCTTGCTTCACTGTTTCAGCATGTTTACTTTACAAACCCACCCAGAGAATTTTGGCAGTTGGGTAAAAGTGCACAGAAAAAAGCTGCAAACTGCTATTAGACTCATCAATTCCTAGTTCTTTAATTCATTTGTGGTCTCCTTGTCTTCTCCTAATTGTGCCATCAGAACAACAAAAGCTCGATTAATGTTAAATTATTATCTCTTCTCTGATGCAAGGTCATATGCTACTGGTGAAACGTGTGAACTTACTGAAGAGAAAGAGAACATACCTCTTCCATTGCTTTCCAGAAATCATCTGTTTTTGCATTTTTAAAATAATAGTCTCTTAGATATTTCTGTGGGGGAAAAAAGAGAGTTACTACATGGGGTTTGCAAATTCTGAATGTTATCATTTACTGTAACAGATTATATTGATTGATATTACCGCAGCTTTCCTTTACTTGGCACCTGCAGATCATGCTTTGATCATTGTACATGGCTTGGTGCAGTGTACAAACTCTGTACAAGTTGTATACACGTCACAGAGGCAGCCAAATAAATGATATGCACAGATATGCACATCATAGAGGCAGCCAAATAAATGGATAGTGCTCAATACTACTTTTTCTAAACAATTCCACTTGTGATTTAAGGCTGCAAGGCAATCCATCTTATCCCACTAAACACCAAAGAAGGTGTTTCATTGTAAACAAAAATAGCACTAGGTTTTCAGAGCCAAGCAGCCCTGATGAAAGAACAGGTAAAGCAGGGGAATTGTTGGCACTCCAGATGTTGCTGATCTTCCCAATTCCAACAGTCCCAGCTAGTCTGGAGGGCTGTAAGTTTTCCACTCTGATATATACAATATGGCTATACATTGCTGAGTTTTTTTAAGAATACCAGTTTGTAGGATGCAAAATTAATCATTTAGGACTATACATTTGTTTTCATAAAAGTTCTCAAGATGAAAAAAAACCCTGGATTTTAAAAATGTCCTTGGTTTACACATAGTTAGTAATGTAACTTTCATTGACCTTAATTATTTCTCCAAGTGAAAGCTATTTGGGTAAAGTGGATTGCTCTCGTAATACTCGGCTTCACCTTCTATTTCAATTATTCAAGAACACACTTCTTAAAATAAGTCTCTCATCCATTAAACAAGACAGGAATTTATAATCTAGGCACACCACATAGGTTTCAGTAAACAAAAAAAGAACACAACTAGAATTCTGTCTGGCTCTTTCTCAGCTCTCTGGCCCCTAATGCACAGCCCAATACATTTGTCAGGCTAGAAACTGCTGACTCTCAATGTCACTGCTGGATAAAGAATAGATTTGTCCTTTCAAAAGCATTGAAACTTGCTTTCAGGGACCAAAGAGCAGATCCTGCAGACATGCAAGATTCGGAGTGTGGATTTTATTGTCAGAAAACAGCTGTGTTTTTGCTGAATTGTCTTTTAAGTGTTCTCTCCCTCCTCTCCACACACCCACACACCCAGCACTTTTGTTTCTAACTTATTTTTTCTTCTTGTTGAATTTCTACCTGAGGTCAGCTTTTAAACAAAAGAGGTGAGTTTGACAAGGACTGCACATGGGAATAACTTCTGCTGAATGGTAAGCTCTTTAGGGCTATAATATGCCTAGTTTGCTAAAAATGTAAAGGTTGGATAAAGGTACATATTCATCGCATGGCACAGGGCCACAGGCCATAAGGCTCTGCCGAGTGGCAAAGAGGATTCTATCACTGTTTCTTCTTCAAATTAATGACTTAGTGCAGGAAGTCAGTAAAACTTTCCTCTTCATTTGGTGGGATGGATGGAGGACATGGCTACTAAAATATGTCCTGTAGAGACATGAAGAACATTGTATGTTATACTTGATAAGCCACTATCCAATGGCCATGCTGTGATTTAAAGTTATAAATCAGAAGGGTAAATAACCCTTTGTTAGAGCTAACGTGGTTTAGTGGATAAGGTGATAAACTAGAGAAGGAAAGAGCAAAATTCAAGTCCATCTCAGCCACAGAAGCTCATCAAGAGATTTTGGGTTAGTCACTGTCTCTCAGCTTAGCCTATCTCAAAAGCTGTGTGTGTGTGTGTGGGGGGGGGTGTTGTGGGAAAACCTGGAGCAGGGAGCGTTTTAAGCTCCTGAAGGAAAGGTGGGATATACATCATAATAATTAACAACCGTATCCCATGATTCATTGACACGTCCCTGGGTCCCTGCAGTAATGTGGTAAGCTTTGCTTCTACAGTTGTTCTGACCTCATACCCATTCATGTGAATAACATCTTCTATCCAAAAAGTTGGCTTTCTCCCCAAGGAAATCTACTATGGGCACAGTTTCTATAAATGTGTTCATAGCAGCAACGTGGAAGTTAAAGTGAAGGTGAAAGCAATTTTTGTGTCCATGTGAGTATGTGTATAGTGTGGAAGCTTCAGAAACTCCCTTCCCCTAACTGTATGTGTGTGGCGTGTATGTGTTTTTATCCATGTGCATGCCAACAGCAAAATAGAGGTTGTGCAGAAAAAAAGGCCTAACTGTGTAGTCTCTCAATCACTTTTCCAGTCATTTTAGATACAGTTGATGTATTTCAAAAGCCATCTCTTGTTTTGATACTTTAGAAGTGTCATTTGATAAATCACATTTTTCTTGGCACTTCCTACAAATTTGAGTGTGCTGCGTTAGAACGATAGATGGCACTGTTTGTCTCATTCAGCACTTTGATGCTTTCATGAAGTTAATTTATACGATTCTTCCTAGTTTGAATCGAAAGTACAAATCAAATTGCTTCTTGCTCAAGTGTAGAAAGCAGTCAGCTGCTCACACAATGATTATTTCTCAACTACCATGAGTGGCAATTATGAAAATGTTACTATGGGCTCTGAAACCTTTACTATTTGATCTCAGTTTCAACTTCATAGATGCACTTCTATAAGGTAGGCAGCAATGTGGTATTGTGATGTGAGTTCTTTCTTTTAAACAATCAAACTTTTTGTTCAACCACCACTCTTAAGGGCGGAAAGAGGTATATTTTTATTATTTGTATTACAGCTAATACATAAAATTGTAAGATTGGGATTTGGGTTGTAGTGGAAGTCAGAAATACTGATGGGCACAGTATCAATGACCCCTGAAATTTGGACTACTAATATCTTCATTAGGTAATTTAAAGGTAAATGTAAGTTGCTAGACCCTCCTGTAGAAGTTGATAACTCTGTTGGCTGAGTGGCTGCTTTTCTCCCCCAACTACTCCAGCAAAGGATATTGAAATCTAGGAGGCTGTATTTTGAGATAAGGATGAACAGCGACTTCCAGGTGAAACCATAGCAGACTAGCACATCTCCGCGAAATAGCAGGGATGACGCAGAGGCAAAGACCGATAGCTGGGCGATATGCCCAAGCTAATGGAACTTCTTGGAACAAGGAAAAGCCATGAGATCACCCACATGTGGTTGGGGGGGGCAGCTCCTTGCAAGGAAGCCCGCAGGGTCCAGAGAGACCCTGCGGGCGACCTGCGAGGAGAGCGCTGGGAGCCACAGAAGAAGAGACCATGCTCACAGCCTCGGATGAAGCCTGTTTAAAGGACATGGGGGCTGCCCAATCCTAAAGCACTGGGTCTGCCACTTTCTAAAGCATGTTTAAATGGAGCATATTTAAAGTGTAAAGAGACCTTCAGAGCAGCAGAGCACCTAGAGTCACCTGGGTGAGTGTACGTTCAATCCGGGAAATATTACAGTAAAAAGGAACCAGTTACAAAGATCTAAAAAGAATTAAATGCAAAAAGCTTACTGGAATTTTGGAATAAGAAAGTTTAAAAAACGGACTATAGGGGCAGTTAAACTTGGAATATCGCCTCATTTAAAGTATTTTTTGAATTAAATAAACAGATATCTCCATGGGAAAGAAGAACATCTAAATTTGTCAAGGAAGCTGATTGGCTGACTTTCATTTCTAATCACTTTTGGAAATTGCTTGTTAACTGCTTTTCAGTTACTAGGAACCTTTGGATTGACAAGTTTTACAGTGCCAGGTGAGTTTCCTTCAATCCTTAACGGAAAAAGTTTTAAATACAAGTTTAAGGACTTAAAAAAAAATTGTGTGTGTGGAATAAACAGCAAAAGTGTGATTAGAACTTTGATATTGGAAAGTTACAAATGGACTAAAGGTCCAGATAAATTTGAAATAAGATTTTGGAATTAAGTATAAATAATCGTTCCTGTGGGAAAACGCTTTTGTTTTGAATTCTTTAAAAAAATAAGATAAGACTTTAAAAATTGGACACTAGAGGGAACTAGAAGGAACTAAAGGTTACAATTAAAGGAGAAGAACACTTACATTTGACTTACTAATACAGAATGGAGCAAAATATTTTAACATTGGACATATTGAAGGATATTTTTGAACCTGAATTAATTTTAAGATTGTCTGCCTCTATAGATAAACTGTGTTTAAAATATGTTATGGAAGAGGAACAAATTTTACCTGACAAGATTGAGACTGATTTGAAGTGGAGATAAAATGACAGGCTACAAGAATGACATGGAAGAAGATGTTACACTGGACATACAAAAGAAACCAGCTGATGTCTTAATAATTAAAAAGGATATACAAATAACAAACCAAGAGAGTGACCTGGATAATATTCCTATATTGTATTTACAAAGAGGCTTGTTAAATCTTTGAAGAATTTTGTGAGAAGTGACAAAGAAAAAATGAAAAGAAATCAAGTTCTAGGACATTATTTGGGACTAAAGATCAAGATTGTTAGAAGTAAAAGGAAGGAAAATAAAGTTGGTTTATCTGATCAAGGTTAAAATACATACGTTATCTCTAGTAACCCTTAATGGACTTTTGCTGACATCAGGACTGAAATGACGAAGCTTTATGGATTTGTTTATAGATAAGAGATGGAATATGGGAAGAAAGGATCATTTGTTGTATTTTAAGAGAAGGTGATAAGTTACTAAAATAGTTTATACTTGTTGTGATGAAGGGAGAAGTCATTTCTTTATATATTTCTTTTTTTTTTCTTTATTACAGTATATTCTTATTTTTTTCTATTTTTTCTTTTCTGCAGTTTCTATTTTTTCTTTTTATTCTTTTATTTTTTAAATTTGTATTAGTTTTTATTGTAATTTAATTTTTAATAAAATTACTATTTAAAAAAAAGAATTCTGGGACCTTTAATCTAAACTCATGTGAAAGGCACTAGGTTAGGGAAGATTGTCCTATGCTGTGATTCACACAGAGTCCTCAAAGTTTGTTCATTCACAACTCTGTTCATTCACAACTACTGTTGTAGAGATGGGCAGTGATAAATTCGAATTATAAATAAAATAAATAAAGCCCAATAATAATTGCCCAGAGTCATTGCAATACGAGATGGATGGTAAAGAAATATGATAGATAGATAGATAGATAGATAGATAAATAAATAAATAAATAAATAAATACTCCCAGGGAAATATGTACAGCTTCAAATTATTAAACATTTGGGGTGATTGCTTTGCACTTTTTCAGCAGATCTTATACCTGACATCCATCTCTGAAGTGATTTGGTGAGATCCAGTCTTCAAGCATTCTGAGAAGTGACGCTCCCTAGACAGAGATTTGATAGTATTGATAAACAGCACTTTATATACCAACTTCTATTCATGGTGTTTGGAAAAACAAACAAGCAACCTGTGTCAGCCTGCCTGAATAAAACGCATTGATAATTTATAGTCTCCCCATTTCTGTGCAATCCAGCAACACATACATAGTATTAGTCATTCTTTGCACTGTAATAAACTGTTCCTCCTCCTTCATAGGTCTTCTCCTCCCAGTCTGAGAACAAATACTGTATAACCAAGAATGAGCCAAGCTTCATTTCCCAGCCATTTGTTGAAATCTTACCATAAATGTTCGTCTTTATAGAAGCATATATGATATAAAAGTTTACCCTCCAGCTCCAAATTGCTCAACTCAAGCCCTTGTTGGCTTTTTGTGGCTTCACATGGATTCTGTCATTTAAATTTTGGAGAATGTTGACAAAAGCCAATATACCCATAAATTCCAGTCTGTGGAAATTTATAGCTTCCAGACTTCACTAGATAAGTACCAAAAAAAGGCAGAACACACACACTGCTTTAATCAGAATGATTTTAACAATTATATGTGAATACCAGTACTGTGTTGAAGATTGCTTCTACTTTGACTCCAGCTCTAAGGAGAACATTTCAATGCAATTCTCACAGATGAAGGGCAGGATTATTATAACCAAGTGAGCATATGTCTGTGTGCAGGTGAATGTCTTGTCTTTCACTGGTACAATCATCTTTCCAGCCATCTGCAAGTTCCCTGGCTTCCCACATTTCAATTAAACCTCAGATGAAGGTATCATAAGGAATCATTAATCATTAATTAAAAAGAATGGAAGTCCTTCTATGGAACTTTAACAAATTGGGAAGTGGGGACAGCCAAGGAAGCTTCAGGATCATGGAAAGATATGTAACAGAAAATAACAGAAGCACCCTTCTTGACACCTTACAACCATTCAGTAAGCACAAGCACCACCAATAGAAACTTAAACTCACCCTGAGAACGAGGGACAGAAAAGCAGAAAGCTCTTTCAGATTGGAAGAAAACATTTGAGAAATTGAGCATAGTATTAGTGAAGAAATTTTCTGATAAACATGAGCCAGCTCCATTTGGCATGCTGATTCAAGCCATTTGTGCCAATTTACACATCTGCTTACGGTCAGTGGCTTTGTTTCCCCATCCCTACTCCAACTTGAAGCAATCCAATGAGAAAAGTGTCAGAGTTCAGTGGCAAATACACGCTTTGTATACTGAAGGTCCCAGGTTCAATCTCTGGCACTGCCAAGTTAGTTTGAGATTCTGGAGATCTGCTCATAACCAGCATAGGCAACATTGGCAGAAGTAGAGTAATACTCTGATTTGATTCAAGGTACCTTCCTAACTGTTACAAAGAGATAATTGGATGACCAAAAGGTTTGTAAGCAACTTAGTTTGCTACAGTTTAATCCAGCTGTGCAATTTCAGCCTGTAAAAAAAATATATGTGGATGATCCAACCAACATGAGTGGAGATCTGTGCCTGGACATGAGTAAAGCTTATACGATTGGACCATAATGGTATCACTGTGCAAGCCCAGATGAAGGTTGCATTGCATAAATTTTGTAACTGGTAATCCCATCATCAGTTATAAATTTTAGGCCATTTCTTTCTTTTTTTCATACCTTGAGCTTGGATATCAAAGTCCCAAATACATATTAAAGAGCTGGCTATGAATGTGAATTTCCATTTAAATGGCCACTTTCCCTGAATTATATAAGGAAGTAGTGATAGAAAGGCATGGCTATTGCAAAGAGACAAAGCCACTTACATCTAAGTTGTATCATTCACTATTGATGTACTATATAGACACCCACTCACACAGAACACACAGTGAAAAAATCAAGGAGTAGGAACCATAAGCGGGCCTTCTCTGCAGTGGTCCCCGCCCTGTGGAACACTCTGCCCCCAGATGTGAGACAGGCCCCATCGCTCCTGGCCTTCCGGAAGAACCTGAAGACTTGGCTCTGCAGTCTCGCTTGGGATGGGAAGGGGAGTAATTCTTGGGGGTGGCTGGCACCTTAAAGCTCTCCTCATGGAATTAGATCTTTATGGCCACTTGGTTTTATACTTATTTTATATTTATATTTGGTAAATTGTATATGTATATTTTAGATGTTTTTATATTTATCCTTTTTTTGTTGTTTATTCGTTCAGTCGCTTCCGACTCTTCGTGACTTCATGGACCAGCCCACGCCAGAGCTTCCTGTCGGCCGTCACCATCCCCAGCTCCCCCATGGTTGAGTCAGTCACCTCCAGAATATCATCCATCCATCTTGCCCTTGGTCGGCCCCTCTTCCTTTTGCCTTCCACTTTCCCTAGCATCAGCTTCTTCTCCGGGGTATCCTGTCTTCTCATTATGTGGCCAAAGTACTTCAGTTTTGCCTTTAATATCATTCCCTCAAGTGAGCAGTCTGGCTTTATTTCCTGGAGTATGGACTGGTTTGATCTTCTTGCAGTCCAAGGCACTCTCAGAATTTTCCTCCAACACCACAGTTCAAAAGCATCTATCTTCCTTCGCTCAGCCTTCCTTATGGCCCAGCTCTCACAGCCATAGGTTACTACAGGGAATACCATTGCTTTAACTATGCGGACCTTTGTTGTCAGTGTGATGTCTCTGCTCTTAACTATTTTATCAAGATTTGCCATTGCTCTCCTCCCAAGAAGTAGACGTCTTCTGATTTCCTGGCTGCAGTCAGCATCTGCAGTAACCTTTGCGCCTAGAAATACAAAGTCTGTCACTGCCTCCACTTTTTCTCCCTCTATTTGCCAGTTATCAATCAAGCTGGTTGCCATAATCTTGGTTTTTTTGAGGTTTAACTGCAACCCAGCTTTTGCACTTTCTTCTTTCACCTTCGCCATAAGGCTCCTCAACTCCTCCTCACTTTCAGCCATCAAAGTGGTATCACCTGCATATCTAAGATTGTTAATGTTTCTTCCAGCGATTTTAACTCCAGCCTTGGATTCCTCAAGCCCAGCACGTCACATGATGTGTTCTGCGTACAGGTTGAATAGGTAGGGTGAGAGTATACAGCCCTGCCGTACTCCTTTCCCAATCTTAAACCAGTCCGTTGTTCCGTGCTCTGTTCTTACCGTTGCTACTTGGTCGTTATACAGATTCCTCAGGAGGCAGACAAGATGACTTGGTATCCCCATACCACCAAGAACTTGCCACAATTTGTTATGATCCACACAGTCAAAGGCTTTAGAATAGTCAATTAAACAGAAATAGGTGTTTTTCTGAAACTCCCTGGTTTTCTCCATTATCCAGGGGATATTGGCAATTTGGTCTCTAGTTCCTCTGCCTTTTCTAAACCCAGCTTGTACATCTGGCAATTCTCGCTCCATGAATTGCTGGAGTCTACCTTGCAAGATCTTGAGCATTACCTTACTGGCATGTGAAATAAGTGCCACTGTTCGATAGTTTGAACATTCTTTAGTGCTTCCCTTTTTTGGTATGGGGATATAAGTTGATTTTTTCCAATCTGATGGCCATTCTTGTGTTTTCCAAATTTGCTGGCATATGGCATGCATCACCTTGACAGCATCATCTTGCAAGATTTTAAACAGTTCAGCTGGGATACCATCGTCTCCTGCTTCCTTGTTATTAGCAATGCTTCTTAAGGCCCATTCAACCTCACTCTTCAGGATGTCTGGCTCTAACTCACTGACCACACCATCAAAGCTATCTCCAATATTATTATCCTTCCTATACAGATCTTCCGTATATTCTTGCCACCTTTTCTTGATCTCTTCTGCTTCTGTTAGGTCCTTACCATCTTTGTTTTTGATCATACCCATTTTTGCCTAGAATTTACCTCCGATGTTTCTAATTTTTTGGAAGAGGTCTCTTGTCCTTCCTATTCTATTGTATTCTACCACTTCCGCGCATTGCTTGTTTAAAAATAATTCTTTATCTCTTCTGGCTAACCTCTGGAATTTTGCATTTAATTGGGCATATGTCCCCCTATCACTGTTGCCCTTTGCTTTCCTTCTTTCTTGGGCTACTTCCAGTGTCTCAGCAGACAGCCATCTTGCCTTCTTGGTTTTCTTTTTCTTTGGGACGTTTTTTGTTGCCGCCTCCTGAACAATGTTGCAAACTTCTGTCCATAGTTCTTCCGGGACCCTATCTACTAAATCTAGTCCCTTAAATCTATTCTTCACCTCCACTGCATGTTCCTTAGGAATATTAGTGAGCTCATATCTAACTGATCTGTGGGTCTTCCCTATTCTCTTTAGTCTGATTCTAAATTTTACAAAAGAAATTTATCCTTTTAATATGGTTCTTATTGTAAACCGCCCAGAGTTCCCCTTTTCTGGGGAGATGGACGGTGGCAAAATTTGAATTATAAATAAAATAAATAAATAAATAAATAAATAAATAAACAAACAAACACAAGGTACAAAGTCAGTACAAAGATAATGATTAGTTTACCATTCCCTGTGTGTCACTGCATATTATATTGGCCTGGATGGCTGTGCTCCTGCAGACAATTAAGTGGTGGAAATTACAGTGCAGGATACCAAGATTATCCACTTAATTATTGTCTCAGGTACTTTCTATATTGCATTCCTCTGCTACTCGGGGAAACCAACAACTTCTCCATCTCTCCTGCACTAAACTGTAGCACCACATAGTGCAGATATACACATAGAATGCAGGTGTAAAATCTATATCCATATGGTCCACCTCCTGGTTTTTCCCTAAGATCACTGAATAGGCTCAAACACAATAGATTTTTATCTTCTTTTCTCCCAATTATATGGGGAAACTTAAGCTCTTCCTTACTTTGCTGTAGGATATGCCATCAAATACAGAAGTTATTTCATCAGGAGAAGACACATTCACTGTAATAGGGTGAGATGAAAGCAAAGAATCATCCTTCAGCACAGGGAGTAGGTCATCAATTAAAATTTGGTCCAGCTGTGGAGAAAAATAAGGGGTGGGGGAGAAAAATAATTATTTCCCAAAATGATTTACTTAATTAGCTAAAAGCAGGTTAATGCATGAGGAATGATTAGCACATCTTCCCTAACAAAAGCATGCCAAATGTCAATCTCACTTTATCATGGGATAAAAGGAAAGCTCCAGTTTTGGACTGATAGCTAGCTAATGAACAGGATAAGGAGCAAAGAAATAAATAGTCAAAAAGATGTAATTAGTGCAGCTCCCTTTCCTGTTATTCTCCAGAATTTTGCCTAACCATTATATAAATCTAGGATATCATCACTACATCTTGTGGTAATGAAAAATTAGCTAATTTTTCTAAGAACAGCTAAGGTCAAGCTGTTTTTCTATCACCAAATTTGATTAACTTTCGAGGAGGAAAATTTACAGGTTGAATCTACTACTGTAAATCTCATATCCCAGAGCTAAATAAGTTAATGAAACCTATCCCTCTAAAAACAAAAATACCTCCCTTACGTTGAGCTGAACTCCTGGTGACCAAGATAAAACCATTCAGTTTATTTGGCAGCAATTCCAAAGTTGTTTGCCACTGTTTCCTTCCAGGAAGATTTTTAACTTTCCATCTAGCCTACAGCCCTGATATTCCTGGGCAGTCTCTCAGTCAAGCACAAACCAAACCTGAGGTTGCATTGCTTCTGAACTCAAATAAGGTCAGCTAATAGCTATCACCTGTTGAGCAGTAGCCATGCTTAATATTTAAGAGGTGTATTTAAATTATTAGAAAGGAATGTTTCTATAGATATTTTAGAGCAGCTACCTCCAGCCTTGATACTTGCAACTCTCAGAATTCCTTAGTAAGCATGGTCACTCATGAGAATTCTGGGGATGGAAGTCCATGTAGCTGGAGAGCACTTAGAATGGGGAAGTCTATTATAGCTATTTTATAAAATAGTAAACCCCAAAACCCATGCTGGAGGATTCAACAACTCAACTAAAATGCCTGTCTCCTATAGTCCTCGATGGACTATTGAGAAGCACAGTCCCACTACATATTCTCAAATATAGGCTGATTTTCAACAATGATCAGCACTACACTAATAATACATTAATTAAAAAGAATGGAAGTCAGTGGTGGAGAGTACAACATGGGGTTTCAAAACTGATTTTATTCAATCCTTGTCTTTTTGGAAAAACCATTTCTATCAAAATCCCTGGGCTAAAAATGTACCTAAAACATGAGTAACACTGCTTCTGTTCACATTCTATAATTATACAAGGACATGAATTCTTACCATTTGCCAATCGTTTTCTGTAGCGTTTACACCCATAAACTCAAAGAAACTGGCGAATCCTTCATTTAGCCATAAGTCATCCCACCAATCCATGGTGACAATATTTCCAAACCACTATAATTAGTCGAAGAAGCAAACAGCATTATCTTTGTGAATAGGAAGATAAAGAGCATATTGTCCATAACACAGCTGTTTAGGTATTACACAAGACTTTTTCTCCTTTTGCTGGAAAAGAATTAACACAAGGACAACTCAGACAGGGGCTACAAAAATCCAGATGTCAGTAGATGGAAGGAAAGGATTAGAGTTTTCTGCATCTCTTCCAGTGATCATCTGGATTTTTCCAACCCATATCCGATAGTCCTAACTTATTTGCAACTTGTCCGGGGTGTTTTATTAAGGTGTACCTTGTTGTATTAAAAAGACCATCTCTTGGGATCAAAGTATCTGAAGAATGATGTACTACTTTCTGAGGTGGGCAATATGCTGAGGTCTGTTATGTCCAAGAGCTTCAGTTTTGAGGTTAGATGGGTAATTACTGGGAACTGGACATTCTTGGTTGCAAAACTCCATCATTTGAAATGAAGAAGTTCCTGCTTTCTCTCAGGAGTTTCAAATACCAAGCCAAACCATTGTTACTTGCCCATATTGTTGTGCAACTGTAGTTATGGTGCTTTATTATTGAAGTCTTATGGTTTTCATGTTTCCAACTAGTTTTGTTTAATATGGACTGCATTTGGATAATGATTTATCACATTGGGAATCAGCATAACCTCCTTCCATGTTCATGAACATCCTGCTTCAGCTCAAATATAACTATAATAAGAAGGCTTGGGTCTTTTCATTTCCATTTTCAGTATGTCGTGTTACTGAAACGTGACAACCTCTAGTTATGATAATGGTTTGTCTGAAAGGAGCACAATGAGAACTCAGAGCAACTGAACTGTTCATGATGTTGTCAGAACAGTTTGGAGGAGAACTAAGCTTTTTCAGTGATTTATTGACATCTCAATTCAGCTCTTTTGAAATGCATATTCATTTAAAAATGATAATAAACTTCTAACTGAACTATCCTACCTTGAAAGCTTTTTGTCAAAAGGTGGGATAAAAATGCTTCAGATAAAAAAATAAAAGACTATAGTTTTGAAAACACAGTGTTTGATATAGGATCATAAATGTTACCCTTTAAAAGTCTGATGAGGTTTCTCAGAACACATACATTCATCTGAAAATGTATGCTTAATATGTTAAGATAACCATTTTAGGCACCTGTTAAACATCAGGTTTTACTTTAATTAATTTTGATGCAATCTTTATGAGTGGTTATATTGTAAATGCTGGTTGGAAGCAGTTGTCCATATTGGTGAAGAAGTTCTGCTGCTAAGCTGAGAGGTTGTTGAAATCAGTGTAATTTTTTCACACACTTTTCTTTTACCCTCCTTTGTGAGAAGGGCCAAGAGAAAAGAATCCTTATAAATAGCACAACTCTTGCAATTTAGCATGATTTATAAATGCTGAATAACACAGGAACCGAGGAATAGCTATAGCTTTATGCTGTAGCAACTGCCAACAGTAAACCCCCATCCAACAAATAAAATATTGATAGAGGATGAGATAAAACCTGCTTGTGAAATATATCTGAAACATCAAATTAATCCAATTATTTTATAAGTCAGAAGCAAACAGATAAAGATCCTGTTGAAAATGATTTATGGGATAAGCACATTATAATTTCCTGGAATACAATACTGTGTTTTGGTTTCTTGTTGATAACAATATTCAGTAAACTGTACCTGATGAACAACTTCATGGGCAACCACAGCTGCCACTCTTTGCTTGTTTGAAGCAGCAGATTCTTCTGAATCATAAAGGAGATTAGTTTCTCTGTAAGTGATCAGTCCCCAGTTCTCCATGGCCCCAGTGCCAAAATCTGGAATTGCTATTTCATCTAAATGGAACAAGAGAGATCTTTACTTAGGCACTCAAGCTTTTTCATCTCCTTCTAGTCACAGAACATCCGCCTCTCAGAGAACTGACAATGGCTGCTTGTGAGTTTGCAACTTAGAAACTCAGTGCCAGGCATTACAGGATAATACTTATGAATCAATTCCATTCCTTTCCATTTTACCTTTCCACCAAGGCAACTTAGACACAACCATGCATAACATTCTAGGGAGCCTATGAGAGAACATAACTGAAAGATTGCAAATATGAAATATGGTGGCTCTCCATGAGTGTATCTATCTACCTGTCCATCTTCTCAGCCAATGAATGAGATTTAGAGTAGAATGCGTCCAGCAGTAGCAGAGAGAGCAGGAGAAACTAACATAAGAGGCAATCAAGGATGATAATAATAATATAATTAGAATTATTTATTTATTTATTTATTTATTTTCCCGCCTTTATTATTTTTATAAATAACTCAAGGCAGTGAACATACCTAATACTCCTTCCTCCTCCTATTTTCCCTACAACAGCAACCCTGTGAGGTGAGTTGGGCTGAGAGAGAGTGACTGGCCCATATTCTATATTATTATTATTATTATTATTATTATTATTATTTATTAAATTTCTATGACCACCCATCTCCCCCTCAAGGAGGGACTCTGGGCGGTTCACAGCCATAAGAATCACTAAAATACAATAAAAACACAATAAAATACAAATATATTATAATGATAATAAGGACAATGATAAGGATCAGTATAAAATTAATCTTTTTACTGTCTGCATCATTAGGGTAGTTTCCCAGTCACCATTACAAATCTTCATTCATAGCTTTCCCTAACGTACAACAACTATATATAATTTTCTTTAAATCTGCAAAACCTTTTTTTTAAAAAATAATTTATATGATGTCATTTTAAAATGTAAAATTTCCCTCATACAACTTATTTAAAACAAAGCTATTGCTTTTAAGATATAACTTTGAGAAATATATATTCTTTTCAGATGTGTGTCTCAAAAAAGAGAGATTTATCTGCACACATTTTTTTTAACTAAGTGAGACATAACAGGGCTGTTTGGTGTAGTTATCCATGCCAAGTTCTCACAGAAATCCAGAAATACATATGGAAGGTCAAGACTGATGATGAACTTCGCCCCTAATGCTTCTTACTTCATTGGGGCAATATGTGTGTAGCACTGCACATATGCTGAGTAACCCCACCATGAACTGAAGCTTGCATATCACATGAGCAAATAACGTAGAGCAAGTAATGGGACTCTTACAACCTTTAATGAAAGTGAGTCATTCCATGGTACTATTTATATTGAACTTCATATTAAAAGGGCGTAAACCATTGTTCTTAAACTGTTTAGTCAAATTAATGTGTAAGAAAAGGGAGAAGGGAAATGTACGTAATATACAGAGAAACAGTGTTTTGGAATCAGATGCACATCTTTGAATGTAGTATGTAGTAAGTAGGCAATCTGTCCGCCTTCCACCATACACACACACAGAGTAATACTTTTCACTGCTTTGGGGTTAATGCCAAACTAATTTCTATAGAGTCTTCCTGTGATTAGATTGAAAAGATTTTGTATTTGGGACTTTTATTGACAAATTAATAAACTAAATCCACATGTAATGAACCACATCTTCTTCTATTCACCACACATGTAGGAGCGGGTCTTCATGGCAGGCAATCAGTATTAGTTCAAATGAAAATGATGGACTCAAGAATCCTTGGAGGGCATACAATACTGCCACCTGGTCTAGTTTAGAAGTCAAAGTGTTTCTCAGATGGACAACCTTGGATCCAAAAAGCTTGAAGCCCCCATGTCTCCTTTATTGTTGTTCAACATGGGTTTCTCTACAGGTACAGTACCTGATATAAATTTTTAGTTCAATTATTTTTATATCTATCACAGTTAATTCAGCACTTGCTAACACTTATTTCATCCTCACAGTAACTATCTATTTAAAATACTTCTAAAGTGCTCTTTATTGAGTGGTCACAAAAGTATAAATAAAAGTATCTACATAAATGTGTAAAATGTGTTTTAAAAATCCTATAAATTCTTCTTAGAAATAGATTCCATCCAATTCAATGGAGATATGATAAGTTTTCCTTTTATATCAACCATAGCATTTAAAAAGGTATCACAAGATTTTGGATAGTTTGCCAGCCAAGTTCTCCCTTCTGGCTTAATGAAAAGCCATCACCTATAATTCATCATTTTGTCAACAAATATATTATAGTTCACTTTGTCACATATTTTCATGAGGACAAAAAAATTACTGTGTTCATATATCAGACTAATGATTTTATCAAGGACGAGGAGTCTGATCTCACCTAAGTTATTTTTTATAAACTCTTTTAGTAATCAAACCATTTTTTAAATCAATATTCACAGAGTGACATAATTTTGCCCTATCATCAACATTCGGGTAATTGCTTTCCAGTTTCCCATATTTTCGTCCTGTGGAAGATGGGGATATATTTACCATCTTCATTCTTCAGCAATGAACATAATCCACGTATCATCAAAAGTTATAACCAGAGTCCCCAATATAATCTCCTTTACACAGTTCACAAGCTCTCGCTTCCTATTCATATTCAAAACATTCTAAATTATTTGTTGGTACTACAATTTTAAATTATTTGCCAAAACATGGCAACGAAGTACAGTAAGTGTGACCCACATCCATAAACTACCCAAAATTCAGTCATAACAGTCAGCTGTGGTTGAATGCCTTCCTTCACATTGGTTGGAAGCCAGATGCCTAGTATAATGTAATGTATATGGTTTGTGTATATGTTCTGTGCTGCTCTCAAGCCTATCCTGATCTAAAGATTCTGTTTGAAAATTGTTTCCATTGTTTTCACTTTGTTCAGCTTGATTTACTTCTCCACCAGTGGAGAAATGCAGATCAAAACTGCTTGGAAAAAGACAGATCTATTACTAATCTGAGCAGGCCATACTTGTTGATATGGACCAATAATAGGAAGCCTATGAAAACATGACTGTGAGACACAACTGCCTATAAAAATATGACTGGGAGGCACAACTGGAGTATAAAGTAAGCAACAAAATGCCAACTATTTGTAACTTCATCCTTGTATATAATTTTCAGATTACACAGAAACTGGAAACAAAAGGTTAACATTCATTAAAAAATTAGGAATAGAAATTTACCCAGTTTTGGAAGAGAATAGCTCATATTGAAGTACTGTTCAAAATAATCAAATACAGTTTTAGTTACATCTGCTGCATAGTTGGTTGTGTTTATCTGCTGTGGTTGGGCATAAATGCGGAGCTGTAAAACAATGTAGAGATATTATCAGAGAGATTCCAGCTTGATACCATATTTGATCAGGTTACCTCTTCTTCTGAAAGCTAAACTATGGAAGAAGCACCTTCTTGAAACTATTTAAGTGGAGCAGTTAAGTTATCGACAAGTGGTATTATTTCTTCAAGGCAACTTTAATAGTAAAATTGCATATGTTATATATATATATATATATATGCATTATATATATATATATATATATATATATATATAATATTATAATATATACAGTATATATTATATATATTATATATTATATATTTCTTTCTTTCTTTATTTAATTTATCCCCGCCCATCTCCCCGAATAGGGGACTCTGGGCGGTTTACAAAATAGCAGAAGTTAAAATCTATACAAAAAATTACTATAAAACAATAAATAGAGGGAATAAGTAAAATCCAAAAGATGGTTAAAATCCACTATGAAGATCAAGGCACTACGGGGCCAGCCACCCCCAAGAGGCACTACCACCTCCGTCGTCCCAGGCAAGGCGGCAGAGCCAGGTCTTAAGAGACTTCCGGAAGGTCAGGAGTGAGGGGGCCAGCCTCACCTCCGGGGGCAAGATGTTCCATAATGCGGGCGCTATCGCAGAGAAGGCACGCCTCCTGGACCCCGCTAGATGAAATTCTCTTGTTGAAGGGGTCCGAGGCATGCCCTCTCTGCATGAACAGGTGGGGCGGGTCGATGTCATCAGGATGAGACAGTCCCTCAGATACCCTGGCCCCATGCCATGTAGGGCTTTAAAGGTGATCACCAACACCTTGAATTGGACCCGGAAGCAAACTGGTACCCAATGCAGCTCGCGCAGCAGATGTGTCACATGTGCTGATCTTATAGCACCCATAACTGCCCGCGCTGATGCATTCTGAACCAGCTGAAGCTTCCAGATAATCTTCAAGGGTAGCCCCATGTAGAGCGCATTACAATAGTCTATATGGGAGATGTCAAAGGCGTGAGTGACTGTTCAGAGGGCATCCCAATCCAGGAAAGGGCGTAGCTGGTGCACAACTCGAAGCTGTGCAAAGGCCCTCCTGGCCACGACTGCCACCTGCTCTTTGAGCAGGAGTCGTGAGTCCAGGAGGACCCCTAGATTCCACACTGGATCTGAGTGGGGTAGTGCTACCCCATCCAGAACCAAAGAAGATAACTTCCCGGATACAGGGGGGGTGGCATCAATCCATAGCCACTCCGTCTTACCAGGGTTCAGCTGAAGCCTGTTGTTCCTCATCCAGGCTCCCACAGCCTCCAGGTACTGAGATAAGGCATCGACTGCATCACTTACTTCACCCAGGATGGAGATACAGTATATAACTGAGTATCATCAGCATATTGGTGATACCTCATCCCATGGTGACGGATGATCTCGCCCAGCGGCTTCTTGTAGATGTTGAACAGGAGAGGAGAGAGAACCGACCCCTGCGGTACCCCACAAATCAAGGGTTGCGGGTCAGCTCTCTCCTCCCCTATCACCACCGACTGGGAATGGCCCTGGAGGAAGGAGGTGAACCAGCGTAAAACCACGCCGCCCACTCCCAACTCCCTGAGCCGCCCCAAAAGGATACCGTGGTCGACGGTATCAAAAGCCGCTGAGAGATCTAAGAGAGCCAGGATGGACGCACTCCCTCTATCCCACTCCCACCAGAGATCATCCATAAGTGTGACCAATGCGGTCTCCGTCCCGTATCCCAGCCTGAAACCTAACTGAAAGGGGTCCAGATAATCCGTTTCCTCCAGGATCCTCTGGAGTTGCAACGCCACCACCTTCTCAACCACCTTTCCCAAAAAGGGAAGGTGGGAGACCGGATGAAAATTGCCCAAGATGGTGGGGTCCAGGGATGGTTTCTTGAGGAGCAGGTGCACCAGCGCCTCCTTAAAGGCAGCCGGGAACACCCCCTCACTCAAGGATGTATTAATCATTGCCTGGACCCAGCCACATGTCACCTCCCTAGCTGACTTAACCAGCCAGGAGGGACACGGGTCAAGCTGGCATGTGGTGGCATTTACAATCCAGAGGATCCTGTCTACTTCATCAGGCCCAACAGGATCAAACCATTCCCAGATAACAGGGTAAGTACATTCCTCTGGCATCTCCCCAGATTTTGTCTCATGCTTAGAGTCCAGCTTGGAATGAATCTGAGCGATTTTATCCTGCAGATGCTCAGAAAACTCTTCCGACCGGCCCTGTAAGTGGGTCACCGACTCTACCCAACCCAAAAGAGATCTAGTAATCTTAAACAGCCGTCGGACGGCATTCTGTGGATGCAATAAGAGCGGAGAAATATTCACGTTTCGCCGCTCTTACCGCCACAAGGTAGGCCTTAACCACAGCTCTAGATTGTGTTCGGTCAGATTCAGTCTTCGTCTTTCTCCAGCGGCGCTCTAGACGTCTCTTAACCCTCTTCAAAACCCTCAACTCTTCCGTAAACCATGGAGAGTGATGGGCCGAGCGGGGCAGGAGAGGTTGCACAGGCGCGATCTTGTCCAGGGCTCCGGCCGCTTCCCTATTCCAGGCTGCGACCAGGACCTCCGCTGGACCATGCAGCAGGTCCTCGGGTATAACCCCCAGCTCCTTCTGAAACCTCACTGGGTCCATCAGTCGCTGGGGGTGGACCAATCGAATGGTTCCCACCTCCCTGCAGAGTGGGGCAGCACAAGAGAGCCTCAGGGTCACCAGGGCATGGTCTGACCATGACAATGGGGATAGATGTAGCTCTCCCCTCAGATCACATTGCCACTGCTCAGACAAGAAAACTAAGTCCGGGGTGAGACCACTGTCTTGAGTTGGGTCCCGAATAATCTGGGACAGGCCCATGGCTGCCATGGTAGCCATGAACTCCCAGGCTGCTTCCGAGGCCCGTCCCAGAGACGGCAGATTGAAGTCCCCCAGAACTATAAGTCTATTATATTATATTATTATATATAATAATATTATATATATATTATATATATTATATATATAGCCGCCCAGAGTCATGGTACACGAGATGGGCAGCAAAGAAATTTTACAAATAAATAAATATGTTAACAGGTTTATTATTAGTATCCTTAATTAGAAAGTGTTCTAGTCCTGTATATATATAACAATTGAAATTTGGATTTTCATAAAGGATTGTCTCTGTGGATTATTTATTAACTGATGGTCTCAGCATCTTGCATTTAGTACAAGCAGCACCCAAGCATAAATATATATCAAAGTAGCCACATTACAACATATTAATTAAACATATTAAGTTCTCTGCAAAGTCCAAATTTTTTTGAATACTGTGAGAGTTCTTTTCACTGCTTCAGATGACAACATGAAATTTCTTCTGTCAACATAACCTTCATTGAAGGAGAAAAGAGCTTGCATGAATCAATCTCACTTTTCCCAAAGCCAATGTTTGGTAAGGGACAATATCGAAGCACTAGAGTAACCTACTTGAACAAGATGCTATTAAAAGACAACTTGGGGCCTCTGCCTTATTTGGATTCCAGAAAGTGTGGATCTGAACAGAAGGAAAACATAGTCTCAGGTACCAAATGTTTGCTCATTATGGTCTTGAGTAGAGAATCAAAGAAGTGAAAGGGATTGTGAAGGTCTGACTCCTTCTCAGCGCCAGCCTCTATTTTAATATTGAAAGAACATCCAAAGTAGGGTCACCTATTAGGAAGTTTATCCTATTATTTCATTGAAATCTGCTTCATTGAAATTTCTAGCCAATTTTTCATCTCACATTCAGAAGCAAAGAGAGGTATCAGGGATTTGGAAGACCAGCATGCATCGCTTGTACACGTATCTATTAGGAGATACTAAGCTTTTAAGCCTAGCATGAAGTCACATGGAGTCGAATTTGATTTGAAGGAAACTTATCTATTTATCTTTCCATCCAAGTGGTCTGGCAGCCCATCACGGCCTTGACAAATATCTTGTAATTGCCATCTACTAGAAATAGCAAAAGATACACTACCAAATCATACTAACTTGTGACTGCCTACAGTAGAAATAAAACCAAAAATAAATAAAATTCAATTTAAAATCTGAAAAACAAGCAACAATATGAATAGGATAATAAAATATCAGTAACAATAACCTTGAGATCAGCCTTAACCTATCTGGAAGGAAATCATAACTTCAAGAACCCATCAAAGAGTTCCATTTTAGCTTCCTTCTGGAAGGCTGCAGGATTACAGGTAGTCCTCATTTAACAACCATTCATTTAGTGACAGTTCAGACTTACGACGGTGCTGGAAAAAACGACTTACGTCCGGTCCTTGCACTTATGACCATCGCAGCTTCCCTGCACTCACATGATCACAATTTGGGCACTTGGCAACCAGTTCGCATTTATGACCATCGCAGCATCCCATGGTCACATGATTGCCATTTTTGACCTTCCCAGCCGGCTTCTGGCAAGCATAATCAATGGGGAACTGCATGATTCATGTAACGACCATGTGGTTCACTTAACGCCCACAGTGATTCGCTTAACGGCAGCCGCAAAAAAGGTCGTAAAATCTGATCAGATTCACTTAATGACCACTTCGCTTAGCAACCAAAGTTCCGGTCCCAATTATGGTCATTATGTGAGGACTACCGTAGGTGCCAATAGAGCCCTGGGAGTGAGGCTGTGTTTCCCAAGGTGAGGGTCCTGAAGATATCTGGGAGATGAGTCATATAGGAGGTTAAAACTAGGACTTTGAATGGTTCCCAAATTGGAAAGGATACAAAACATTTAAAATAAATATCCCTTTGTGTGGAGCTCACCTTGTTGATCACAAGGCTCATCTCTGCATGTTTATTGCCAATACAGAAATGGTTTGCCTTCTTCTAAGATGTTTTTCAATTTGCCAGCCTAGCCTAGGCTTTCTTACTGCTTTCTCCAAGTAATAACCAGGTCAGACTCTGCTTAGTGGCGGTGGGGGGTGGGGGGGGGGGGTAATCCGCCAAGCTTGGCTAAATGCTGCCACCTGCTGTGTCAGACCACCACACCTAACTGGTAGGCTGTAGTGTGCTTGGTGGTTCATAGAAGGGAGTGGCTTCTTTTCAAGGCTGGTAGGCGAATATAATAAAATTCTTCACAATGTGTTATATTTAGACGAAGTTTTATTTCACATTTACTCTGAATCCATTGTTTCAGTCAGATCCTTAGATTAAAAAATAGCTTCAACTATCTTCCCAAAACATAGCATAATCACATAATTAGAAGAAAGGCAAGTTTCAAAACTACAAAGTCTTTACTAAAGCTTTATAGCAGTGCTCCCCAAACCTGGGTAAATTAACCAAAATTAGGTAAAAGTGGTTTTTCTTTGGGTAACAGCACACGAACCCATTACCCAATCACAACAGGGGCATTTAAATTGACTTAAAGTGTTTTACCTACATTGGGTAACAAGGACTTTCTGATAAGCAGTTTTGGGTAATGAAGGAAAAAGTTTGGGAAGCCTTGGTTTACAGCATGACTGTGAGAGAATTTTGTAAAACAGCACAATTAAGTAGGAAATGATATGATCCCTTTTGCAGATAGAGAAACTGAGGCAAGATTTACTGTTAACAGAGGCAGGGGGAAATTACTCAGGATATCACTCTTGATAAAAGCTAGTGTTTGCTTTTCATTCTGCAAAGCAAAACCTCCTTGGGAAAGATTGCAAAACCAACATACAACTTACTGGAATTCCACGGGATGAATTTCTTTCGGTATACGCAAACTGGTGCACAGCCCAGGCCACCAAGTAAGTACTCATTGGGACAGATTTCATGAATATGGTCTTTGTCCAGCCATTATCTAATGAGACTGTTTCCTGGGGAATAAAAGTGTGGAAAAATTAAATTCCTGTGGTTACAAATGAAGCATTTCTGTAAAGTAAACAACTGTCTGTTATGATTCTTTCATGTACGGAATGAAATCAAGAAACCTGATCTTTTTCATTGTTAATGTTCTTGGAATATAGGACAACATCTAATTCAGTGTTCTATACCTCTTTGTTGTCATCTAGTGCAGGGGTCCACAACTAGTGGGCCGCGGCCTGTTAGTAACTGGGCCGTGGGGCTCCCACCCGCAAACCCTGCCCCCTTCCGCGCAATTGGTTCCCGCTCACAAACTCCGCCCCCAGTGTGCGCAATTGGCTCCCGCCCACAAACCCCACCCCCCGGTCCGTGGAAATCCTGGAAACCCTGCCACCCCAGTCCGCGGAAAAATCGTCTTTTGAAACTGGTCCCTGGCGCCAAAAAGGTTGGGGACCCCTGATCTAGTGGTCCTCTGAATTTTTGCATCCCATTTTTGGTATGCTTTACCAAGATTATCCCCTTTTTTGTTGCCAGAACATTGCTGAGCAGAATTTTTCTGCACGATTCCTCTTACTAGATTACAAGAATTTTTTTTCTTTTGAGTATAATTTTTATTAAGAATATTAATTACAATAGTAAAAACTAATACAAACGAAACTTAGAGAAAGAGAAGTGAATGGAAAGAAAGAATAAAAAGTGCAGGAAAAAAGAAAAAGAAAGAAGAAAGGAAAAACAGAAAAGAAATATATAAAGAAGTGACTTCCAACCCTTATCACAACAAGTATAAACAAATTTAATAACTGTTCACCCCCTATAAGGTTAAACAGATATCTCTTCATCCCATATCTCATTTATTTATTATTTATTTATTTATTTATTATTTGGATTTATCCCCGCCCATCTCTACCATGGTAGACACTGGGCGATTTACAATCACAATATAAAAGTTAAAAGCCTATACATTTAAAAACTAGTATAAAAATAAAAAATAAAAATCCAAAAGATGGTATGTTCTTAAAATTACTAAGCTAACCACCCCCAGGAGGAACTATTATTTCCTTTGTTCCAGGCAAGGCGGCAGAACCAGGTCTTTAAAGACTTCCTGAAGGCCAGGAGCGAGGGTGCCCGTCTCGCCTCAGGGGGCAAGATATTCCACAGGGTGGGTGCTATCACAGAGAAGGCACGCCTCCTGGACCCCGCTAGATGGAATTCTTTTAGTGATGGGATCCGAAGCATGCCCTCCCTGCATGACCGGGTGGGGCGGGTAGATGTGATCGGGATGAGATGGTCCCTCAGATACCCTGGTCCCATGCCATGTAGGGCTTTAAAGGTGATAACCAACACCTTGAATTGGACCCGGAAGCAAACTGGTACCCAATGCAGTTCATGGAGTAGCAGTGTTACATGTGCTGATCTTATAGCACCCAGAACTACCCGTGCAGCCGCATTCTGAACCAGCTGAAGCTTCCAGATACTCTTCAAGGGTAGCCCCATGTAAAGCGCGTTGCAGTAATCTATATGGGAGATGACAAGGGTATGAGTGACTGTTCAGAGGGCCTCCTGATCCAGGAAGGGGCGCAACTGGCGCACGACCCGAAGCTGTGTAAAGGCCCTCCTGGCCACAACTGCCACCTGCTCCTCGAGCAGGAGTCGTGAGTCCAGGAGGACCCCCAAGTTTCGCACTGAATCTGAACGGGGCAGTGCCACCCCATCCAGAGTTAAAGATGAGAACTTCCTGGAAATCGAAATCCCTTATCTATAAGCAAATCCATAAAACATCAACTTTTTGATCCTGGTGTCAGCAAAAAGTCCATAAAGGGTTCCCAGAACATTGCAGAAAAAAAAAGTCTTATTTTAACCTTGATCAAATAAACCAACCTTATATTCCTTCCTTTTACTTCTAACAGTCTTAATCTTTAATTTAATCAAATATCAAAAACAAATGTGGGCGCCAGTTTGGTCTAGTGGTTAAGGCACCAGGCTAGAAACCAGGAGACTGTGAGTTCTAGTCCCACCTTAGGCATGAAGCCAGCTGGGTGACTCTGGGCCAGCCTCTCAGCCCATATCACCTAACAGGATTGTTGTTGTGGGGAAAATAGGAGGAAGAAGGAGTATTAGGTATGTTCCCTGCCTTGAGTTATTTATAAAAATAATAAAGACAGGATAAAAAATATCATTCATATATATGCGCCTTGAAGAAATCTGTGCAATGGGATAAAGAATTAAAGAGAAATCAAATCCTACGATAATCTCTCTCTCTCTCTCTCTCTCTCTCTCCCCCCCCCCTCTTTTGTAGACCCAATAAGAAAACATTTTCCAGGTGGTTTTCTTTGTCATTTGTATTTCCCTTTGAATTTTTAAAATTTCAGCCAGTTTCTTTTGTATATGCAGTAAAGCATCCTGCATTTGTAGTTCCACATTCTGTACTTTCTCTAACTTGTCAGATAAAATTTGTTCCACATCTGTCTTTCTTTCATTAACATATTTTAGACATAGTCTATCCACAGAAGCAGACATCATTACTGACAGTGTTGATATTGTAGTTATCAATTTCTGGCTCCATTCTTCAAAGATCTCCTTTAATATTTGGTTGTTGGTCAATTATGGTTGTTAAGCGAGGACTACCTGTAAATCCCATTGTCCTCAAATGGCTTTATTTCCAGGTAAGTGGTCATTCACGGCATTAAAGTCAGCACCTGTTATACTAGTGTGATGATATTGGATATGGGTTTGTGTGTGTGTGTGTGTGTGTGTGTGTGTGTGTACTTTTGTGAGTGACAGAAAGAAAGAGGGAGAAATAACTCTCCATCAGTTCCCCATTCATAGAAGACAATAACAGAAATACCCATTGGTATTTAATGAGAAGGGAAAATGTGGGAGCTATATGGCAATAGTGAATTTGCCACAATGGAGCACATAACTCTGTAAGTATAACTGAAATAATACAACTGAAATAAATAAACCACATATAATCACATAGTTATGCATTGGATCCTACCCTTTTACATCATGACATTTCCAAACACCGTGTTATGAAAAGGAATTTGTACCTTAATACTAATATGAAAAAGATATTGTGTCATTCCTTTTTATTCTTTCCAACACCATGGAATGTTGGAAATAAATTATGGAAAGGGGCTCAGGACTCTCTCCATCAGTGTGACAATTCTCTGAAAACTGAACAGGAGGGAACCAAATTTGACAGTGTGAAAAGCCAAGAAAAGAAATACATATCAAGTTTGAGAAAGACCAGAGCCAGCTGGAGGGTGCAAAGAAAAAATGTTTTGGAAAGTTTTCCTCCAAAGCATCCCTCTGGGAGAGGCAGTTGGGCAGTGGCTCCAAATGCTGTGAACTCTTCCACTCTAAGACACCCTGGTCACATGAACCAGAGTGAAAATATGTAGCCCACCCTCTACTTCTTAGTGTATGTCTTTATACACAAGCACACACAGATGCAACAGAAGGGAAAGCAGAAATACACTCACAGACACACAACACATATGATTAGAACCACACACATATACACATGTCACATATGACTAGAACCACACACAACCATATACACAAAGACAGCATGTATGCATGTACAGTATGCACATACTCTGATTAGTTCCCTGGGGAAAGTGCGTACATACACATAGATGAGTCAGATTGGGAAAGAGTGTGCTAATGCATTGGTCCAAGTTGCAGGATATATTACCAGGTTGCAATTTAAAAATTCCCTTCTCACCCCTATGGGTGGTATGTGTCTTCCTCAACCTTAGGTTTTCTACCAGAGGCCTGGGAGTTTGAGGGTTCTGCGCAGTATCTTAGCTGTTCCTAGCATTGCACTCTTCTGGACAGAGAGCTCTGATGTTGTTCCTGGAAACAGTTGGAGCCACTCTCCCAGCTTAGGAGTTACAGCCCCAAGTCTTCCTACCACCACTGGGACCACTTTGGTCTTCACTTTCCATATCCTTTCTAGTTCCTCCTTCAGACCCTGGTACTTCTCTGGCTTCTCATACTCCTTCTTCCTGATGTTGCTGTCACTTGGCACTGCTACATCTATTACCACCACTGTCTTCTGGTCCTTGTCTACTACCACAATGTCTGGTTGATTGGGCAGTACCTGCCTCTGTCTGGATCTGTTGATGGTACATCCCATGCAGGGTCTTGTCTTGCCATAGCACTTCCTCTGCTTGATCTTCCTCCAATGTCTGCTGCTGCCTCAGGCATTCTCTCATACTTGGTACTTGGATGTTGCTGTCTTCCTTGCCTCCTCATTGTGGTTCCCATGTGACTGTGGGTTACTAAGGTACTTGTAGCTGGTTTATGTCTGCTATGTGGCCTGCTGGTAGTTCAACTCCATCAGTCTTGACTACCTTCCCTCTCTTTACTACCATCCGGTCACACTTCTTCAGTCCGAATGACATCCCAATGTCCTCACTGTAGATCCATGTCAGGTGGAACAGCGAGTTGATGTCCTGTTGACTCTTAGCATACAGCTTGATATCATCCATATAGAGGAGGTGGCTTATGGTAGTTCCACCCTTGAACTTGTATCTGTATCCAGTCCCTGTGATTATCTGGCTAAAGGGGTTCAAGCCTATGCAGAACAGCAGCGGGGACAGTGCATCACCTTGGTATATGCCACACGTGATGGCCACTTGTGCGAGCTGTCTTGAGTTGACTTCCAGAGTTGTCTTCCACAGTCCCACTGAGTTCTTGAGGAAGGTCCTTAGTGTCCTGTTGACTTTGTATAGTGCCAGGCATTCACAGATCCATGTGTGTGGCATTGAGTCATAGGCTTTCCTGTAGTCAATCCAGGGTGTGCTCGGATTGGTCTGTCTAGACCTTGAGTCTCAGGTGACTGCTCTATCTGTGGAGTCCTTGGTGCTCTCTGAGCCTTGTTGTTTTCTTGCAGACATTTCATTGCCAGGCTAGGCAACATCTTCAGTGAGAAAAGGGAGTGGGACGTGCTCTCTGTTTATATACTCCCACTCCCTTTTTTCACTGAAGATGTTGCCTAGCCTGGCAATGAAACGTCTGCAAGAAATCAACAAGGCTCAGAGAGCACCAAGGACTCCACAGTTCAACCCTGAGCTACAAATATTCTCTTCGATTGGTACTGCTCTATCTATGAGCAACTGAACTTCTGGTGTTGTTCCCAATGCCCTTCTGAGCTGTGCTCATGTACTGGCTAATATGGTCCTGTAGCTTGGCAGCTATGATGCCTGCTACGACTTTCCATGTTGTGGGGAGGCAGGTTATTGGCCAGTAGTTGGATGACTAGATAGTGTAGTGGTTAGAGCACTGCCTTTGATGCAGGAGACCAGGGTTCAAATCCTGGCTGTTACCTACCTTACCAGTAGGGGTACTTGGGCAAAGACTTCCTAATGCTTCACCTGCCTACCTCGAATATGAGAGTGACACGAACTAAGATAGTCATGCCAGCTCGGACGTCATCTGGATTAACAAGGTCCGTGCCAGATGTTGGGGAACCAGGACAATCTGACAATAAGTGGGCTACTGGAACAAACCATATATGGACGAGACAAGAGAACCTGGAATTGATGGAATGCTACTACAACAGTAAATCTAATGAGAGGGAATTTATGAAACATGAGGGAACTATGGGTGGACAGAAGACCTGCATCCACACTAACTGATAAACAGCTAGTTACCCAACACTTCAACATAGTGAAGAGGAAGCTGCTCTCCCAACTTGAGATAGACCAACTACACATTACATCTCAGACTCAAGAAGTCCTGGAAGAACAACTGGAGGTGCAGCAGGCTCCCACCCAGATGCTAACACAAGGAAGGACAGTGCTGATCATGAAAGACCCTCACAAGGGAATGATGAGTCAGATTGGGAAAGGGTGTGCTAATGCATTGGTCCAAGTTGCAGGATATATTACCGGGGCGGGGGGGGGGGGGGGAGAGATTTTTTTTTTCCAAGAAACAGTCAGAATACGTACCTCCACTGGCATGTTTGATAGTGCTTTATAGTCATGTTTATGAGTAATAGATATCTTATATGTTGCTTTTTTGTTAGGTTCATCAAAGCAAGGAAATGATTTTCGTGCATCAGTTGGCTCATGATCAGTCGCTGCTATGTATCTTTGGAAAAGAATGAAAATAATTGCATTAAATCATTACTCATGAATATTTGGAATAATTTCTTAGATGAATGAGGACAATGCTTATTTATTTCATTTGAATAAAAAAGGATATCAGTTTCTTATGCCACATGTCTAAATAAGACAAAGAGTTAATTCTATAAAAGTAATATTACTAAGCTTTCAATAACATATTGATAGTAATAGTAGGAGGATGGATGGATGGATCAACACATATAACAAACAAGATTGCAATCAAAAACCAGGTGCTATGGCCTTTCAAGCCCTTTCAGTGTGTGTGTGTGTGTGTGTGTGTGTGTGTGTGTATGTATGTATGTATGTATGTATGTGTGTGTTTGTGTGTCTTTTGAATAGGTTTTAGCAACTGGTCAAAAACAACCAGGAACCAGTATATTCATAACAACATCATTCATCACTCTTGAGTATCTTTGTATATCTTCTTCCTATTGCTCATGAAATACAATCTAACAGCAATCTTGAATAACCTGCAATATTGGGATACCAAAGTTCATCTGGAAACCTACTGGAACAAGTTGGTATGATGATGTTTCTTATATCAATTTATCTGCAGAGAATATGAATGACTGAAGTAAACTGTTACTAAAGCTGTTTCCAAAGTTAACATTACATATCTTAGAGGTGAGACAGGCCCCATCGCTCCTGGCCTTCCGGAAGAACATGAAGAATTGGCTCTGCCGTCTCACTTGGGGCGGGAAGGGGAGTAGTGATTCTTGGGGGTGGCTGGCACCTTAGAGCTCTTCTCACTGATTTATATCACTTTTAGCCACTTGGATTTTATATTTATTCTTACTTTTATATTTATATTTGGAAATAGTGTATTTATATTTTAGATGTTTTTATCTCTACTGTTTTAAAGTGTTTGCTATTGTAAACCGCCCAGAGTCCCCCTTTTCTGGGGGAGACGGGCGGTGGCAAAATTTGAAATATAAATAAATAAATAAATATCTTCACCCAAAGTTGAATTATGCTTTTCTTAACAGCATTGTGTACAGCGGTGGCAATTGATTGATGAGAAAATACAACCAAATGTGTCTTTTCAATTAATTAAAATGTTGGTAATTTTTCAACCACATGTTTGCAAATACTGTCAACTATATAAAAGTAAGGGAGGGTCAAAACAAATGTAGAAAAAATAATAAGAGGAAGAAAAAATCATAGATTGTAATTTTTCTAAAGCTTTATAAGTTTGCCTTAAGAATCAATTTGTCAGTGTTCTAGTGTCCTTCGCTTGGTCCTCCAGTTTTTAAATGCTTAGCAGTTTAAAAACTGGTCTTAAAACTTGGGTTAGAACATATAGCTAGGATTTTCATCATTTACTGATGAAATATAGGAATGTATTTGGAAATTCAGGCACCAACATGAACTATAGCTATTCAGTCCCAGCGAAGATGACCTGCTAGAAAGTGAACTAGAAATTAAATTTGGAGTAGATAGCCAGAGTAGGGATAGACAGGAAAATGTGTCATTTCCAAGGTTAGAGTAATGCTGTAGACATTGGAAAGGTCTTAACTAAAATACAATTTGTTTTGGAAAATGCTGATTGCTGTCCAAACCCTTATATCAGAGCTTTCCAAACTGTGTGTCATGACACAAAAGTGTGTCGCCACACACAGCCTGGTGTGTCACCACACAACCCGGAAGCGCTGATCATCATCAGCGCTTCCGGGTTTTCCCGCGGTGACACACCAACTGCAGCGCGCAAAATCCGAAAGCGGCAGCAGCACTTCCGGGTTTTTGCACGCTGCCGCAAGGACGGCATTTCCGGGTTTTCCCGTGGCGACACACCAACGCCGGTTGGTGTGTCACCGCGGGAAAAACTTTGGAAAGCCCTGCCTTATATAGTACTCTAGCGTTCCTGCTTCATCCCAGACTCTGGGACTGTGCTGTACAACTGAGATATTAAAGAACCTGTCTTTGGAACCATGTTCCACCATGTCTCTAATACACCAGCAGCTGGCCTATGATGGTGATCAGATTTGTTCAATGGAATCTTTGGTAATCAAGGATGCTGCTTTCTTAATGATCTCCACCCCATGGATTCTAGTCCTTAGGAACCCTGGTTCAGGAGTTTCAGATTCAGTGATCTCATATTCCAAGGGGCATAATTGATTAACTTGGACTTTGGGGAAAATGTTACTGCCTAAGCTGGCTTTTCTCTAGATCATAGCTTTGCAAACTGTGCCACGACACAGTACTGTGTCGCCTATGGGGCCCAGGTGTGTTGCACGAAAACCCATAAGTGCTGATGGCAGGCCATCAGCATTTCCAGGTTTTCACGTGACACACCAGGATGACGACGACGCGCCGCTGCGGTGCACGAAAACCCAGAAGCGCCGCCACCACCGCCACGGCGCTTCCAGGTTTTCGCACGCCGCCGTTGGTGTGTTGCCAATGTGAAAAGTTTGGAAAGCCCTGCTCTAGATGGTATCCAAGTGAGTGTCCAAGTGGTGCTCTGTTGGGACTTTACAGTTAACGATACATGAGTGCACTCCAACTTCCTAGTTAGCTTTTAGCCTTCTAATTGTTAGATTGTTTCTCTCTGTTTTGTCTCTCTTCTCTTCATCTTCACAGTTGTCTATGGTGCTTCTCATGTTTTGGAAAGATAAACCTTTGAAAGGTCTATCTACAGAGAGACTCAGCACATGGTTAAAAAATACTACCTTCCCATTTAGTCCATGGTTTCCCCATGTCTCCTTCGCATAGTAATAATCCATAGTAATAATCCAAGGAGTGGGAGAAACCCCTTCTAGGGCTTCACAGGAGACAAAGACACAGAAGCTTTGTAAGCTTCCAGCATCTCTGGAGATCCAATGCAGGCCTATGGAGTTGAGTGGCAACTGGAATGTTTAGCTCTTCCTGTGTTTATTCTCAGTCTGAATATCTAAAACTGCTGTAACCTTCTTCAAAAAAAAAAAACTTCAGCAAGTACTGCATCCTGTAACTTTTGTTACCCAAAATGTGGGAAAGCAAAACAATATCATTAAAATAAAATAGCATCAATCTATACAAAATATCATTTTAAAAGCCAACAAGAAAACAGCTCCTGCATATTATTATTATTTTAAAAATCCAAAAATGTCAGGTAAGGATCTTCACAAATTCATCTCATCTGAACTTTTCTATTTGTTATTTTTTATTCCCCTCTTCCTTTAGTCTATTAAGCTGTATTTGGTCTTTAGATAAGCTTACAAGTGATGTTAAATATATGATTGATTGATTGATTGATTGATTGATTGATTGATTGCATATAGCTTTCTAACTAACATGATTGAGACCAAGTTGTGTGGAGAGATTGTTTTAACCATCTTCTTTCATGCTTCTTTTTGTCTCAGTGAAGAATATCTCCTAAAACGACTATCTTGGAAGAAAGCTCCATTGATGTTAACAGGAAGTTTCTTTTCCAGACAACAGAAGCTTCTTTTCTAGAATGGAGGACTTTTGTTATGAGGATTAGACAGACTGTGGAGGGGGAGGATTAACATCCTTTCATCATCTTTTGATCCAAGCCCTGCTTATCAACATCCCCCTACCAACCATAACTTCTACAATTAGAGGAAAAAGCAGCCACATCAACTGCATTCTCCTATTTATCATCACATCTGTGTTGGTCACAGATTTTTGAAAATCAACATAATACAATAAATATGTACTAATAAGCATGTAATTTTTTGAAAACCAAGATATCTGGGATAAAGTGGAAAGAGAATAGATACATTGTTATCGTACAGAAGAAGGGAAAGGGGAAAGAAGGGAAGATTGTACTGGAAAACAATGACAGAGGGGAAGGATTTTTATACGATTGCAAAAAAATGTAAAGAAAATATTGGATTTTGAAATTGAAATTCAAAATGGAATTTCAGATTGAAAATGTTTAATAATATTAAATTTACTCTCTATATCAGATTAAGGAAGAAAGAGAAGGGATCCTACAGTCAGATGTTATTGTGAATTCGTTAAAGACATTAAAGCAATCTAAATTTAGGTCCAAATCCATATTCTACAAAACACAGAGGCATTAGAGCAAGAAATACTATAGATTACTTTCAAAATGTATAATGTAGTATTACCATAAAATTCTAGTCTTCTCTAAAAGACCTGTCTTGTCCTTGTAGATTATACTATAACATCTAAGCCAGGGCTTTCCAAACTTTTCCCGTTGGCGACACACCAATGGCGGTGTGCGAAAACCCGGAAGTGCCGCGGTGGTGGCGGCGCTTTCGAGTTTTCGCACACTGCGGCGGCAGCCTGGTGTGTCACGCTAAAACCTGGAAGCGCTGATGGCCATCAGCGCTTCCGGGTTTTTTCGCGACACATCTGGGCCCCCCAGGCAACACAGTACTGTGTCGCGACACACAGTTTGGAAAGCTATGATCTAAGCTGTAAGAATGAGAACCATAAGGTGAGACTCGCATAAATACATTCTGAATATTATTAGCATGCATCTGTAATTGCATTCAGCTGTTGTTCCCAAAATAAAACACAACCAAAGCAATGATAAATTACTACTTTTTATTTTTATTTTTACCAAACTCAGATTTTCAGTCAATCTGTGATCTCAATAAATTATCCAGTTCAGGATCCATATATGAATATGCACCAACTACATATTTTATACCTAAGTCTATATTCAAAAATCCAAAGTGGTATAACTGTCTAATATTCAAAATGAACAACCATTTGTAAAGCCTTTTTTAGACTAAATTGGATGAAATTTCAGCAATAGCCACTAACAAGAGGGCAGAACCTATCAAATTACAGATTAATAGGTGTATCAGTTTTCATGCTAGATGATCTGCCCTTTCAAAGTTTGTTTGCTTTTTTTTAAACTGAACCGCTGATAATAAGTTATTGCTTGGCAGAACTGGATGACATTTGTGGGCAAAATGGATGTTTCTGTAGAGATCAAGACTGCCAAGGTTTTAAACAAATTTTAGAGGGTTTTATGTAAGAATAACTATTACAGCTCCCTCCTCCCTCCAGACACACAAATTGCACTTATTCCAATTTATTTCTTTAAAACAGAATTCAACATGTTGGCAATCACCTCCATGCAGAAATAAACTTTCACAAGTTTCAACTAAAAGGCATCCTTGATAGAGTGTATGCTTCATGCTTTGTGGTCTTAAATCACATGAAGGCCCTTCCCCTCTTGATCTCTATACATGTAGGTGGCACTTTACAAATGGCTTGCAAATGGAGAGATAATATGGCAGTGTGGTGCAATCGGACTGCAGCTTGCATATATAGTCCTGTTCCATACATTTATTATGGAGGAAACCCCTAATTTTTTTTCCTCTCTGAAGGGATCTGCCTGTAGAACTACATACATACATACATACATACATACATACATACATACATACATACATTATATACACACACATATAGACTCTTCCCTTTCAGGATAAGCAATATTATGCAGAATGCAGAAAAGGAGTAAGAAACAGTAGGTCCAAGAAAGCATGAGATAAGGAAAAGAAAATGAACCATAACTAAAACAAGTTTACACCAACACCATTCATTATATCTCTCTAGATCTTTCTATCCTTAGAAAGCATGCTTGCTTCTATCATCAGGGCCAGAACTGGGGGGGGGGGGGGCAAGCAGGGCATGTGCCCCAGGTGCTGCACTGTGGGGGCGCCAAAATGCTTCTTTTGACGGCCAGCCCTGAGGGAGGCCCACGCTCCTGCCGCCGCTGCCTATGAAGATGCCCGCCGAGGCATTGCACGGCTTGGCTTGTCCATTCCCCAGGGCTGGCTGCGGGCTCCGGGGTGGCCGCGGGGCCATGCCCCCCCCCCGGTGCCTCTCCAAACCATCCCGCTTGGGAGTGTGGCAGCGGGCAGCTCGCTCCGCCCAGCCCGGATGGGCAGACGGGAGCACAGCGGGTCCTTCCCCTGGAGCCGGGGGCATCAGAAAGATCGTAGCCAGGAGCGGGGTGCTTGTCCCGGGGGAGCCCCATGCTGCTTCATGGAGGGGGGTCTGCGGTGGGGGTGTGGGGGGGACTCAACCCTGCGGGGGGGCATGGAATCCATGTGGGGCGCGGAATCCATGTTTGCCCTGGGTGACACAGACCCTAGTTGCGGGCCTGTCTATCATATCATTTTACCACTTCATCTATTGCTTCTGCCTTCTACACTTGTCACCTCTCTCTTTTTGAAGTTCTCACCAACTCCATCTAACCATATACACCACCCATTCTTCTTGATTCTACCTATTCTTATTTTACCACACACACTCCTTAAATAACTCATTCCCTTTGCCTTCAACTTCTATAGTTTTTACTCCATATCCCAAAGTGGGCAGCAGCACATTCTTATACGGTATATAGCCATTTTCACTTTCTTTTGACAAACATTCATTCTTCACAGCAGATCACATACTACCCATTACTTTTCAACCAGTATTTACATGACTTAAAAATTCTCCATTTGTTTTTGCATCTTCAAGAAACATTCAACTAGGGTACACAAATTCATGTACTTGCTCTTGTTTTTTTGCCATATGTATAAACTGCAATTGTTCATTCCACTTTTCCCTGTTAAACATACAATGTTTTTGAAAAAACATTAATTTTTATATTCACATTCCTCATTATATAAATAACATTTTCCTAACATTTGGCTTGACAGCCAACAATAAAGCATTATATGCAAAAAAGGCACATCCCAGGACAATAAATGTCTAATGTTACCACATTCTTTATACATTTATCCATCAATGAATTAAACAACTAATGGGATATCACATTACTTTGCTTGCTCCCTGTTCAATGTTGAACTATTCACTAAGCATTCCATTAATTTTCATGCATACTTTACTTATAATGTGTACCATATTTATTACACATATATATTTGGTACACATATTTATTGTATTCAGCAACAAGCCAATTCTCAACTCCATATTTCTGCAAAACTTTCTATAATTCCAGCCTATCTACTTTATCATATTCTTTCTCTGAATCAACAAATTTGCAATAAACTTTATTTCTCGTATTTATAGCTTTTAGAGTGACCTGCTAAAGAGGAAAAAACCAGCCTGTTATATCTCCTGATTAAAATGAAGCTGCACCACACTTGCCAAATTTTGCTCAGTGTCACCCTTTGGAAACTTTCAGTCAGAATTCTTCCAAACAGCTTCATAGGAACACTTAATACACTAATCCCCTGTTGTGTTTATATTCTATCTTGGTACAATGAATACTATGCTAGTCTGGCACAGACATAGTACTCACAAACAGGTTAAACAAGTCACAACCACTCCATAAGCAAGTCATTCCTCTAGTAACATTATTTATACTTGCAATGTTACAATTCCTCATCATTGTCCCAGCACTGATAACTTCTTTTCCATCATTTTTGTAGATGCTAACATTCATGCTATGCATTTCCATTCCGTGTAAATTCCTATACATATCTCTACTCCTTTTAGCATTTTCTCACTTCTGTTTTATCTACAATCATTTACTCACTTTTATTTTTAATTCCATTCATTCTGCTAGTTCTTTAAGTCTAGTTTATCCATTTCTGAAAAGAAATATTTCCATCAAAATTATCCTGCATTTTCTTTCTTCTAATCTTAACTGTGTTTGCTCTTTCACTACATTCTTTGTAACTTTATTTTTCTCTATATTCACATTATACAATATCTTTCTCTCATCCTTATTTTGTTATTCACCATATGAAATTTTTCCTCACCCACAGCGTCTTTCACTTCATCATTCCAAAAAGCATTCTTTTTCATACAGATGTCTTTTATCACAAACCATCACATTAATCATGCTTTTCAATTTATTCCTTGCCATGTGTACATATGAATTTTTTTCAATCTGTTTAATCATGTCTGATTCTTGGAGACTGCCTGGACTAGTCCCTGCAGTTTTCTTGGCAAGGTTTTTCAGAAGTGGTTTGCCATTGCCTGCTGAGAGAGAGGGACTGGCCCAAGGTCATCCAGCTGGCTTCATGCCTAAGGTGGGAATAGAACTCACGGTCTCCTGGTTTCTAGCCTGGTGCCTTAACCACTGCACCAAACTGGCTCTCACACATATGAATAGACATATGCTGAAATCACATACAGTACTGAAAACCAACAGATATTTTAAACATAGAAGAAATATATATGGATGTACATTCATTTCAACCCCCAAGTAGCTACATTTAAGTAGCTAAGTAGTATCTCTTCATTGGTTTGGGGAGCACTTAAACCATCCCTCCCAAATAATATTGTCCAGGCTTTCCCTACCCTACAACTCCTAGGATTCCCAGCAAGCAGATGACAGCTGTAGCCTCAATACATTTGATAGGTGCTAGGTTAGGGAAGGCTGATACAGACAAAATTAGAAGTTATGTTCCAAAGTACCCATTAGTATATACCAAAATGTGGTAAAAGCATGTTTTTACATTATTTAACTTTCCTAAGTGTATAACAGCTTTGCTAGAGAGGGTAAAAGGATACTTTACTGGTGCTGTTACTGAGTACACATCCCTTAATGGTTTTGAAAGGAAGACTAAGATCAACAAATGGCTAACTTGCCTTTCAACTCCTTTTCATCTACTTAGCAGATTACCATAAAACAGATGTTCCTTCTTCTACTGTCTCTTAATAGTCCATTAATTCTCACATGCAGCAGGGACTTGGCAACACATCACTGAGTGTGTACATTGGGAGCAATCCTGCTTTTTTTTTTAGTTAACAGTCTGCATAACCTGTTCTGTGTTCACAATCCTGACTCACATTTTAATTTATCTTCTCTTGCTCTGTCTGTACTTGCAGTCATAGAGTTAAGAGTTCTGATTTCCAAACCTCTGTCCATTGCGCAAAATAGAGACTGGTTTATGGCTTGTACATGGAAGTTGAAAGAGTTCATGGATGGAACCAGATAGTGCTAATTGACTGCTTTGTAGTCTTATAGGACTATCAAGTCTACAACTTAAGATATTTCCACAGTACAACTGCTTTCCATCTTCAGTCACTCAAAAACAGAAGACAATCCACAATAGGGATTTTGGAGATCCTGTAGCACCACATGACCTACACAACTTTCAGCCTCACCTGTTCTTCTGAATGCCTCATTAAAGTTCATTTTCCTAAGAAAAACTTCCTAATTTTGAAGCATCTATAAGCATCTCAGTACAAACAAGGCCAAACAAGACAATATATATTGTGTATACCTGAATCAGGCCTTGGAAAACTATTTGTTTCTTATTGTTCTAGGCTTTGGATACAAAGAATTACTATATCAGTACTAACATTGCTTCACCAATCCACACTCTTTCCTATTTACAATTCTGACTAAATGTGGGAATGAAGGACGAGCTCCCACTCAGACTGCAATTCTTACTATTGCAGGCAACACATCCAAGTAGCACTGAATGATGAGAGTTGTAGACAGACATCTGGAGACTACAAGATTGGGAAAGGCTGGACTAGGCATGGAAGAATTCCAAACCTTTGGTTGAATATTTATTGTACTTTCCCTGGAAGCAAGTAACATTCACTGTGATGGAACAAATTTCCAATTAAACAATAGGTTGTAAGATTTTTGGAAACAAGTGTTCTCTATGCTACAGCTGTAGACTTTTATAGACAATGCAGCGTATTCTGAAAGCCTGCAAGATAGAATTCTGCTCACTGCAGGAAACTTGCAGCCACAGCATCCTAAACATATGGCTGCCCAGCATTTGCTTAAATATGTCCTCCCTGGAGTGCACTGTTCCATCATTTAACAGCTCTTGTTTGCAATTTCCACTCATTACTTCTAGCTCAGCCCTCTGGAGCAACAGAAAGCAATTCTGTTTCAAAATCTGAGTATTTCTCAAAGCCTTAAGGACTTTAGTACACAGGCTAAGATGTTGAGATTTCCCACAACCTGAGATCTTGTGTCACACCCAATCGACACCTCCACTCCCAAAATCCTGTTTCAGAAACAACTGCATTTTGAAGTTGTGACTAGGAAGATGTGAGGCAACAATCAGATTCCTATCTAGCCTTCCACTGATACATTTCTACATACTTAACAATAGTCAACTCTTAATGTGGATGCTGCCATGTTATTACCAAACAATTATATATCAAGATACATTACAGACAACAAAAGGAAAGAATTCATGCATTAAAAAAGCAAGGCTTCCTAGATGTATTTTCTAAAAAAACAAGGCCATCACTGTATAAACAGTGAATTTCACTTACAATATCATATAATTTAAATTAAACTACCAGCCATATCTTTCCAGTCTTGGAACATTCTGTCTAACAATGTAAAAGTAAGATAAAGAATAGATGTATATTTTATACAACAAAAGCACAATAGATGTGTGCTTATTTTGTCACCTTTGTATTCTGTAACAATGTGGTAAATTGTTAAGCAAAAATAAACCATATTCCCATCTCAACAACCATCTCAGTGTTGCAGCTGTCATGATCCCATTATCACTTTCCTTAATATTCATTAAATTTATATGAAAGACCACAGTTCTGTGGTGAGAAAAGGAAAGGTGTAAGATGGAGAGAAAGAGAGAGAAGCCCTGTGCAAAAATTAATAGTGCAAATATGTTAAAAGAGAGATTTACTTGATCTTTCCATCCTCCACATAGCTTGTTCTATAAAATCCAACCAGGGAACCATTCAAATGGCCTCTGAACTTCATACTCAGGGAATAGTTGCTGGGACGTAAGTCTTCTTCTGCCTCTATTACCACATATTCCTGTTGTTCATATCCAAAGCAATGCTTTATAGCAATGACCTGGCCTGAGGATGTCCTGAGCTGAGGCATTTCCGTGATCTTCGTTTCTCTCAGGTGAAGCCACAAATGCCTGGTCGTCTGTTCTTCCAACCTGATGGAAATATTTACCGTTCCGGTGTACACCTCAGCTTCCATCTCAGGAGTCAAGTCTAAGTCGTAATGAGTTGGGTGGACATAGTGGGGCAGCCTGAAATTTGTCCAGGCTCCATTTTCATTATTTTTGGCACTGCAAAACACTCTGCTCCCTGAAGCAGAGGTTGGTTGTGATGTCGGATGTGTGACCCCTGGAGCAGTGGGTGTGGGTGGTTTTGTTGACACCTGCCCATTGTCTTCTGGAGGATGGCAGGCCTCTGGTTTTAATCCTAAACCTAATCCAAGTCCCAAAATTAAGCCCACAGCAATTACCACTCCACAAATGATGGCCACGTGCTTGCCTCTCATGCAATACATTCTGGATGACTTATCTTCAATATCCATTCCCAGCATCTCCTGCTCTGCTTACCAAACTTAAACTTAAAACAGACACATTAAGCAACAGTGCTGTAGCTTGCCCACTCTCTTCTCTCTCTTTGGCTGAACGGACTCCGCTGTATTTAATATGTTGTCTCTTCCTCTTTCCTTCTCATCTGCTCTTCCTTTTGTCTGCCTCTCTCTTCTCTCCCTCCCCTCAGTTCCCTCCTTTTAGACACTCAGTTAATAAAAAAGAAGTTTGATTTTTCCAAAGGAAAATGACGGGTAAAGCAGGAATCAGTTCAGGAGAGAAGAAAGAGGAAATGCCTACAGAAGAACATTGTAGCTGCTGCTATTTGCCTTATAAGCAGCACAGCCCCACCCCCAACTCCTCCTGCTCTGGCCAGAGTTAAATATAAAACAGTGCTGTGTTAATCAGCAGTTGGAAATGATCAAATGCCAAAGCTCGCTCAGCAGCTTTCTAAAAGACAGCTCACTGCTGGAGAGGCGCAGCTGATCAAAAAACGCAACCTTTGGCACTACCTTTAGCTTTTCCACCCAGTTCCTTTTATGAGCATGGATCTCCTTGGACTTCCACCTCAGATATTTGTGAAAGAAAATCCATGTTCTTGATTAAAAAAAAAAAGTCCTTTCCACGTCTCAAAAACCACAGCTCCCCTTTCTATCTGGGTTTTCCCATTCCGAGTTGAAGAGCTTTTCTTTCCGTTTTTCTATACTCTGTTATTCCATGTGGTTATAGAAAGAACACGAAGCTGCAAATGCAGTCTCTTTTCTTCTTTTTTTTCTTTCTCCGTCTGCTTCAGACAGTAAATATTGGTTCTTTTGTTTTTCTACACACAGAAAGTCAAATGTAATCCTCAAGAATCCACTCTAATTTGCATACCGAGCAAACAGACGGCAGTGGACATACACATCTGATTTAGCTCTTTCTGGTTCACTCTGTTTGTTCAAATAGATAATTGGGATACTTGGAGCAAAGATGATTTCTGTGGGTTGGTTTGCGTGTTACAAATATCAAAGCAAACGCATGAAAAAGAAATTGGACATTCAAACCGTTCTGATCCCATGTATGAATAGTTGTTGCAATCTCTGAAAAACTATGCATTTCCAAGATCCTATTCTTACATTCCAAAGAATGTGCCAAGAATAACCTCTGGAGGGGAGAGGGGGGAGCAGTGTTGCACATTTAGGCTCATCCTTTTTGTGTTGAGAAGCAGTGTCTGAACCAGAAAGTTTTGCATGAACATGGATCTGAAGGTTTGTTGCTAAAGAAAATAATTTTGAAGTTGTACAACACTGCTCATAAATAGTAATTTTGCAGAAAGATGTCATGTTTAATAGTACTATGTAGAGCAGCCTTTCTCAACCTTTTGACCCTGGAGGAACCCTTGAAATATTTTTCAGGCCTCGGGGAACCCCTGCACATTCAGGCTCAAATATAGGCCAGAAGTTACAAAATTATTATATTTGTTTCACGTGTAGGCCTGTATATATGCATTAACAGTGTTCTTAAACTAAAAATAAAGGATGAAACGTACCTCTTTAATGTGAAGTTGCCCGAATTTGAAATAATTTTTAAAATAAATTGTGATCTCCCAGGAAACCCCTAGTGACCTCTCACAGAACCCCAGGGTTCCAGGGAACCCTGGTTGAGAAACCCTGATGTAGAGATTTTGCCAACTATTGTTCTCTTACAGGGTAATTGAAAGGTACAGTTTGACAAGTGGTGCCTAAACTTTTACATACAACAGTGTATGAAGGAAGAGTGAATGGGTTGGCAGCAAGAAGTTTGAGAAAGCTGTGGTTGGAGGGGGTTGATTAGATCCTGAAAAAGAGAGATAGGAGAAGCTTAAAGAATAAAAGGTACTAAATGAAGCTGTGTATAGACATGGTGGAAGAAAGGATAATTTTCAAGGACTGATTAAGAAATACAGTCAATGGGGTTGGTGTAAAGCAGTTTCACCTCTGCTTCCTTTTCATTTTCTTATATCATGTCTTTAATTTATTTGCCTTATTGTTTCGTACTCCTTTTCTGCATTCCTTAAAACAGTGCTTACTCTGAAAGGGAATAGCATAATGGGTATACATTTAGCTGAACTTAGCTGCATAATATTGTACTGAGAATCAATTTAAACTGAGTTTATTTTTTTATTTATTTAATTTGTATCCCGCCTTTATTATTTTTATAAATAACTCAAGGCGGCGAACATAACCTAATACTCCTTCCTCCTCTATTTCCCCCACAACAACAACCATGTGAGGTGAGTTGGGCTGAGAGAGAGCGACTGGCCCAAGGTCACCCAGCCGGCTTTCATGCCTAAGGCGGGACTAGAACTCACAGACTCCTAGTTTCTAGCCCAGCACCTTAACCACTAGACCAAACTGGCTCTCAAACTACCTTTAAACTCAGTTAAACAAGGATAAGACTATAACTTATTAATGTGGAGTGGAAAAAAACCTATCTATTGTATAGTACAAAACAAAACCTAAACAAGAATAAGCATCTTAAGACTCCTCAGAACAAGCTATGAAAATATGGGTAAAGTTTGGGTTCTCTAGTCATAAAGTGCCCCATTATGTTTCTTCAAATTGAAGAAAAATTGCCAACATTGTGAAAATTTGCACCAAAAAGAAAGAATGAGATTTATGTTGAATATTTTTAATTAAAGTATATTTTTTTTAATCCATGCAGTCGTGTCTGATTCTCGGAGACTGCCTGGATTAGTCCCTGCAGTTTTCTTGGCAAGGTTTTTCAGAAGTGATTGCCACTGCCTCCTTCCTAGGGCTGAAAGAAAGTGACTGGCCCAAGGTCACCCAGCTGGCTTTGTGCCTAAGGCAGGACTAGAACTTATGGTCTTCCAGTTTTTAGCCCAGTGCCTTAACCACTACACTGAACTGGCTCTCAATTTAAAAAATAGCAAATGTTTAAAGCTGAAGCTATTTTGAGCTTGAGACTGATATTCAAGTCCTCCCTGCCTATTCCTTCCTCCTCTCCTTTGACTGGTAATGCTTATGCTGATGCAACAACATTACACAATATTGTAATAACATAATGATTGTATAAAGATTGAGTAGCAGCAGCAGAAGTAGACAGAGGCTGGCTTGACTTTGGGTTTTGGAGTGCAATCACTGAGCTTGGTGCTGCTCCCAAATCCACATGGACCATATGTCCCAAAGGCACTATCTCATTAATTCAATTTCCAATATGCAGGGGACATCACATGAATTGCTATGCATTCATAGCAATGCACAAACAGTAGAGTTACAAATGTTGGAAACTGTAGGCCAGGGCTTTCCAAACTTTTCCCGTGGCGACACACCAACGGCGGCATGCAAGAAAACCCGGAAGCGCCACCGCTGCGGCGGCATGCAAAAACCCGGAAGCGCTGCCACCACCGCAGTGGTAGCGGCACTTCCGGGTTTTTGTGCGCCACCGCAGTGCTTTCGGATTTTCACGCGCTGCAGCGGTGTCCTAGTGTGCTGTGCGAAAACCCAGAAGCGCTGATGGCCCCCTGCTGCCGTGTGCGTGGCTGCGCACGGTGGTGGTGCACCATCAGCACTTCTGGGTTTTGACGCGACACACCTGGGGCCCGCAGGCGACACAGTATTGTGTCACAACACACAGTTTGGAAAGCTATGCTGTAGGCAAATATATTTTTATCTTGCCTAAGCATAAAAATATAGGAAAATCCTGCACTGTATATAGAAAAAGAGTCTCATCTTGGTGCCAACAAACTTGTTTAAACGCATGGTATATAGAATTAAGGACATTCTTGTATATTTTAATACTTTTATTTTTCTTGACATTCTTTTAATCCCTGGTTCAAGAAATATGAATCAGTAATGGCATCAATGAAGTTTGCAAACCAAGATATAAATAGTTCATGTCTATAACTTTACCTGTTTAACGAGTTTCGATTTTCATTTTGTGGTTTTCATGGTATATACTGTTGCATTTAACAATAATCTGGAGGGAAAAATGTAGATTTAAAAAGTAATCACAAGAATCACATACTAGCATCTGTTGACTTAGTCTAATGACTGAGAATCTTAGAAGCTGAGCATCACATGTCTACTGAACACAAGTACTGTGCAAACTATTGCTTTTCCTCATACTTCTTCCTTTTAAAGATTCTCAGTTCATCATAGGTATTAACTAGTGGAAGCAAGAAGGTGGAAAATGGCACATATAAAATTAGAATGTCATATTTATTAATTCACAAGAAAGGTATTTGCATTGATGGATATAACCTTTGGCACTTGGTTATAACCTTTGGCGCTTAGTGATAATTTATATACTTTATCTTAGGAGTTTTACAATTGCTCTGTAAAAATTGCCCTGTTCTTTGTACTCCAATGCCAGGAAATAGAAAATGTATTTAAGAAATTTCTCTTAATGTTTAGCTGGATTTCCCATCCCCTGGTTCTCTTGTCATCAAATTCAGTATTCTAAGGAATTTAATAAACTTAAGTCTTACTGTGTCTTTTCTGTGAAGAATTCACACCCCTCACTTTGACCACCATCAATCTGGGCTAGAAAAAAGGCTACTTGTATTTGTGTGTAGTAAGTCATTTAAATAATTTGTAAATGTGCCCATTTGAAAATGTCATGTTTGTCTGTGAACCTGAGCATCAAACAAACACAGGACCCCAATTACAAGCTAATTACTAATTTGGCTGTTGGACTTCTCCTTTCCTATGATAGACAGGGAGTCTTTTACCTGTGCAGAATATTTTGGCTGCTTTCTTTATGTACTCTCAGACTAGAAAGCTACTGGGCCTCATACTAGAAGCCTCAAGATCTCCCCCCACTCTCCCAGGGAATTGCTCTAGTTTTGACAGATGCTATAATTGCTACTGAGCAATAGGAGACACTATGTGAACCGTTTTATCCTAATCGGGATTTGTCAGGCACAGGTAATCTCTTTATGCTCAGTCCCTTTAAGAATCATTCCAATAAGGATGAAATCAGTTGCACAGAGCCTTCTAGTGGTTAGTAGCAATCATAGCACAGGATGTTCTGCCTGCAAACTAACAAACCTTTAATGTGGCTGAACTCCAGAGTGCATATGAAAGCTACTTATTTATCTTTCTCCATGTAAGCTCACATGCAGAAACCTTTAATAAACTGAGTGACATTGAGCAACTCACAATGGCCCTGAGTAATTTATGGTATCAAGATGACTGGAGGGATTGTGTGGGCAAAGTAAGTCAGTCCTATGTGCAATGATGTCCCTGCATCAAAAACAAAGATGCAATTATATCAGCAACATCTACACCCACTCCAGAACTCCTTTCCATGGAAATCACATTCATGGTGAAGCAACTGCTGTAAAAGGCTTGTGCCTCATAGACTAGAAGAGATCCAACTGCTCCTTCAATGATTTGGCATATACTGTATGTTTGGATTTACTCCACAATTGTAGCAATATGAAAACCATTCATTATGCTATTTCCCAGGACACTACCCCAAGTGGTGGCGGCGGGAATTTAAATTCCAATTAAGTCAATTACATTTAACATTATTAGGGTTTTTTTTTCCATCATTCATTGGCGATCACTCGTAGCCGAGTAAGATTGTCTTCCAAAGGTAAAATTTTAACAGTGGATCCGTAAGTGTCTATAAAGGCCAATTCTGGATCTGCACAACCTCCCACAATGAGGGCATAGGTTTCCGGGTGGGAGACAGTCATGATGAGGGTTTGCCTGACGTGCCTTCCTTTTAGCTCTTTTCTCCCTTTCGCCCTGTACTCGTGCTTCTTCAAAGTCCATAGCGCCATTAATAAAGGATGACCTCCAATTGAAACGCTCATGAGTTAGGGCTTCCGTTCTCAATGCTGATATTACATTTTTTAAAATTAGCTTTGAGAGTATCTTTGAATCTCTTTTGCTGTCCACCAATATTCCGTTTTCCATTCTTAAGTTGGGAGTAAAGTAGCTGCTTTGGAAGACGATGGTCAGGCATTGGAACAACATGACCGGTCCAGCGAAGTTGATGTTGGATGATCATTGTATCAATGCTGGTGGTTTTCGCTTCTTCTAATACGCTAACATTAGTCCGCCTATCTTCCCAAGTAATTTGCAGAATTTTTCGGAGGCAGCGTTGATGGAATCTTTCAAGAAGTTGGAGGTGGCGTTTGTAGAGGGTCCATGTTTCACAGGCGTACAGAAGGGTTGGTAGTACAATGGCTTTGTAAACAAGCATTTTGGTCTCCCTGCGAATGTCCCGATCCTCAAACACTCTACGCTTCATTTTTTTTTTAGGCCTGTCTAAAAAGAATTGCAAGGGCATTCTACGCCATATCAGCTCCCTTGGAGGCTGCATCCAAATAATATTAACTTGTGAAGATCAGATTGATAGATGCAAATTGGTATTTGTAAGCAGAACTGCATATGCAATATCATAGTGGGATATTTTTGGTCTTTGAAGCTGCAGTGTTGTTAATTCCTTGATGGCTCCCTTGTCACATATGAACAAATACAGAAGCCTCAAAATGTATTTTCCTCTGTTTCATTCTAACCTCAACAGGAAGAAGAATGTAGTATTTTCCAGTAGCTCTGAACTGCAATGCTAGCTGATTTGTACTGCCAGGAGGCAGAACGACAATGTAACCATTCCCTTGACTGATGCTTAAAGGGAACAAGAGCTGTTGGAAGTATTCAAAGACTCAGAAGTAAGCATGAAAAATGAGCAGGGCCAATCCCAGTCAACATACAGTAGCTGAAATTTTGATACAGTTTCTGATTCTGACAAATTTACACTGCAAATCTGTACTTAATTTTGTTTGTGTGTGCCTTAAAATCAGTTTTGACATCTGGTAAGTACATGGAGAAGTCCCTACAATTTTCTTATTATTTTGGTAGTGGTTTGCCATTGCCCTCTTTCTAGGGCTAAGAGACTGTGACTTGCCCCAAGTCATCTAGCTGGCTTCCATGCCTAAAAGCAGAACTAGAACATGGGTTTTCACACTCCTAGACTAGTGCCTTAACCATTTGGTCAAACTGACTCTCCTGAACATGTATATTCAGAAATAAATCCTATTAGGTTCAATGGTCCTTGCTCCCTGATAGAAATGTGCATATCAGTCCAAATATAGTCTGGGCCAGTTATGTAAAATTTACATATCCTGTTCTTTGAATTTTTTGCAGTTATTTTTAACTTCTGAGAAAGCATTTTTTACTGTTGTTTGCAATTTCCCCTAATATATTGAGTTTTATATGGAACTCTGTGGGTGGCAGCATCTGAATGGCCTTCTCTGGGCCTAAAACATTAGTCAGGCATGGATAATATTTGGATGGGATTTCTCCAGGGAATAGAAAGGTTGCAGGCTAAACTGGGAAATCACAAAAACACCCCACACAAATCATTTTTGTATTGCTGCCAAGAAACCTATGGGGACATGTCCAAGAATTCTCCAAGAACTGAGCTCAGCTTGAAGAAAACTTTACCTTATCTTTAATTTATAAGTTTTGAAAGTATATTCATGTGTGCTTTTTTAAATGTAACTTTTCTCAGATGTGTACTCATTTTTGGTCTCATCTTTCTCAAATAAATGTTTTAAATATATATATTTGGGTCTGTTGAGGGGAGATTATTTTATGTTTGCTGCCTACAGTATTCAGGAAGAGATAGCATACAGGTAAATCAAAGTAAATAAACACTTTTTGGGGAGCATAGATTTATGAAAGGAGAATGGTAGACATTGCTGTCTGTCCATTATATGGTAGAATCCATTTTGGAGGACTATATCAATTTGATCTCATTGAAATCCATGGCACATTTCTTTTACATCTGTCCTTTCAAGTAAGGATCTAATGAATTACAATCTTACTGGAATAATGAGAGGAAGCCTAAACATATACATACATTTTCATTTATTTTTTAAAAAAATCTTCAACATGATTTATGATAAACTCCTTCCAGTCAGAATTAGGAAAGAATGCAATTGGATCAAAAGCCATAAGCCTTAGAAAGATAGAAGGATATGACTCGAGTTATTATAAGAATAGTTCATGTATCAGCCCTACTTGAATAAAGCAATCCTAACAATTTTTAGGGAAAGACTTCATAGGTGGGTAAAAAGCTCAACATTCCACTCCTTCCAGAATCTGAATTGTGTCTATGACTGGTTTTCTCACATCACTCTAAGCCATGGCTTCTTTTGTTATGATTTGCTGAATAAACCACAATTGGTTGGTGTGGAAGGACGGGCTGTACTAAAATTGCAGGCAGCTGGGATTGCTTTCCTCCCCTTTGTTTCTAAAGCACCTCAGCATAAGGGCAGTGGGGTGATTGTTAAAAAGCCCGGTGTGTGGAACAGCTGTGTGGGGTGTGTGGGAGAGAAGAAGAAGACAGGAGAAAGCGAGGGAGAGAGCAGTGGTAAACGCTTGCAGAAACGACAGAGAAGGCACAAGTGAGACTTTGTCCTCTTAAAGGAGCACTGTGTCCTGGAGATAGTAGTAGAATTGTTAGTGTTTAATAGTTATAGTAATAGAGTAGTATAGTGACAGTCATAGCTTAGTGACCTACATGTATTAGTGAGGATAGACATAGTTTAGAGTAGTAATAGTGGTAGAAATATAGGTTAGTTGGAAAGAAACCAAGAATTGTATTAGTTGGTCACCTATGTATAAAGAGCATTTTTATACTATGAATAGTGGTTTATAAGTAAAAAAAAAAACCAACATAAAAGGAGAGAATTTTTTTTTTCGTGTGCAGTGTCTCATTGGGGAACGCCTTGGTGAGTCTGAGTAAAGAACCCTTGGGTATCAAAAGAACCTGTGACAGTTGGACTAGGTGACCTTGGGCCAGTCACACTCTCTCAGCCTAACTCACATCACAGGATTATTGTTGTGGGGAAAATAGGAAGAGGAAGGAGTGGAGTCCTTGGTGCTCTCTGAGCCTTGTTGTTTTCTTGCAGAAGTTTCATTGCCAGGCTAGGGCAACATCTTCAGTGCGAAAAGGGAGTGGAACTTGCTCTCTGTTTATATACCCTGGCTTGTCCTGCCTGTGTTGGTGGGGGTGTTGTACTCTCCTTGGTAGTACCTTGATTGGGTTGTTGTTTGCTGCTTGGTTGATTGACTGAGTTAATCGTTCCTTGATTAGGGTCTATTGTGTTGTTTGATTGCTCCTCTGCTGCTAATCTTGCTGTTAATCTTTGCCTATCTGGTTGTTGATTGCTGGCAAGGAGGTGTTCTGGTCTTCTGGCTTTTCTATTGTCTCTTATGAATGGTGTGAAAATGTTGTTTACCTCTATGTGTCTGTTGATGGCTGCTTTGTCTGAGTGCCAAGCTTCAAGGAATTCTCTAGCATTTTTGGATTTGGCTTGGCTTGGTTTAAGATGCTCACAGTTTCGAGAAATTTGAGCTTCCTGTGGAAAATGGCCGTCTGAACAACTTTGCCTGTGAGCTCCATGGGCAGAGCTGGCAGCGTGGTAATTTTTTGGGGACACAGACAGGTTTTTCTGTAGCCCCAAGTGTTTTTCCAGATTAAGGAAAACACTGAGAATCGACCCATTTGTCCTCCACACGGTCAGTTGTAGCCAGGAGATCGTAGACAGCGTCTGCGACCGAGTGTTAAGACTACACTGGGAGGCTGGGATTTAATCTTGTTCTAATCCACGTTTGCATTGCCTTATTAAAAAGGGAAATAAGTCATTGCCTTTCCATATCTTAAACACCCAAACACCGTTTTTTTAAGTTTTGTATCTTAAGAGAAGCTTTTTACAGTAAGAAAAAGCGGAATCTCTTGGTGATTATAGTTATTTTTGGAGATTTTTAACTATATAAAAAAAAGTTGTGGCTTTCCCCCCCATCTGGGTTATATTCAGAGCTGTAACATTGCCTTTCCGTTGTTATCTTTGTGGCTAAATCTCAAGGTTGAAGTGTTTTATCTTTCTACACATTTTTTATTTTAAATTTTAGGCTTTCTGTTTACTTTTTTCCACTATCTGCTAGTATATTTTCTTTGGTTAATTTTGGATTAATTCATTAACCTCTATTTCTGTGAGTTAACTTTTTAGGGTATGCTATAATTTACTGTTTGAACAATGGAAGAGTTTAAAGAAGACCTCAGAGAATTACATTGTCAGCAAGAAGATATTATTTCAAAGAGTTGTCAAACTATTATACCGACTATTTGGGACATTCAAGATGAGATTTTACTTAAAATGAAAGAACTATATGAAAATATTATGATAGAAGACGTTGGAAAAGATGGTGTTTTTACTGTTGTGGGGGAAAATGGAAAAGTCTCAGCTGAAAACTCTGGATTGGTGTTTATGGGATTAAAACGATTCTTTAACTTTAGGATTGCAAAAGGAGCTGCCAAGCGGGGGAAATGTTATGACTATTTCAATCAATGTTATGGGAAAGAAGAGTATGTTATGTGGGAGTTTTTTTTCTCTTTCGCTGGAAAGTTTGCATTTTTTGAAGCAATTGGACTGTTAGATCTTTGAAAAAAAAATGCTGTTGGTGTAATGGTGAAATATCTGAATGCCCTGGTATATTTTGAGGAGGGATAAAAAATTAAGAATATTTAATTGGACTGATAATGAGGTTAACATGATTTACAGGATTTTTGATTTCTAAGACTTAAAAGCTATTGACAAGTTCTGGTAATATTTTATATTGTTTTTAAGCATAATTAGGGTTAAGATTGTTAATTATAAAGGTAGACAATTTATAAAAATTAAGAATATTTAATTGGATTGATAAAGAGACTAATATGATTGTTTTATAGGGTTATAGATTTGTAAAACTTAAAGGATATTGATAAGATATAATAATGTTTTATATTGTTTTTGAGATCTAATAGGGTTAAGATTGTTAATTATAAAGGTAGACAATTTATAAAAATTAAGAATATTTAATTGGATTGATAAAGAGACTAATATGATTGTTTTATAGGGTTATAGATTTGTAAAACTTAAAGGATATTGATAAGATATAATAATGTTTTATATTGTTTTTGAGATCTAATAGGGTTAAGATTGTTTATTATAAAGGCAGACAATTTATTTGTTTCTATAATTTGATGTTTATTGTGTAGACAGAAGTATATAGAATAGTAGTAGAAGGGGAAAAAATTAAATGGATTATTTTTTAAGAGGAAGGGAAGTTTGAAGTAAAAAAATTAAATATATGTATATATATATATATTATGTAAGGGGAAGGAGCAATTATATTAGAGATTTATATATGTGTTAATGGAGGGATTTATAGAAATAATGTGATTATGGTTTGATATAGAGGAAGGGTTTGTTTGTGGGAATTGTATATTCTTGCTGTGAAAAGCTGGAAGCCACCTGTATGTACTGTATGTAACTTTCTAAAAGTTTTCTCTTTTGTGTTTTTACACTTTTAATGTTTTTTTTGTTTGTAGTGTTTTTGTTTTTTGTAGTTTTTTATCCTTGTTGTAAAAAATAATAAAAACTTTGAAAAAAAAAGATGCTCACAGTTTCCCAGTTGAAAGTTGGATTAAGTCTGTCTATTCCCCTCCCAAGCGAGGCGGCAAAACCAGGTCTTTACGTTCTTCCGGAAGGACAGGAGCGACGGGGCCTGCCTCACCTCCGGGGCAGAATGTTCCAAAGGGCAGGTGCCACTGCTGAGAAGGCCCGCCTTCTGGACCCCGTCAAGCGAAGCTCCCTTAACGACGGGGTCCGAAGCATGCCCTCTCTACATGATCGAGTGGGACGGTTTGAAGTTATGGGGATGAGACGGTCCCCCAGATACCCTGGTCCCATGCCATGTAGGGCTTTAAAGGTCATAACCAACACCTTGAATTGCACCCGGAAGCATACCGGCACCCAGTGCAGCTGGCGCAGCAGAGGTGTCACATGAGCCGATCTAGGGGCACCAATAACTGCGCGCGCAGCCGCATTTTGGACCAGTTGAAGCTTCCAGATACTCTTCAAGGATAGCCCCATGTAAAGCGCATTGCAGTAGTCTATATGGGAGATGACCAGGGCATGAGTGACTGTACGGAGGGATGAAAGCCAGTTGTAATTTCTCACCTACTTTTGAAGCTGAAATGCTTGCAAAGTGATTTATGCTGTAATTTGATCTTGACAATGTATTTTCCAACAGTCAAGTTATGCCTGAAGAAGTTCATTGAATTAACAATGTAATGATTCAGCTTCATTGGACAATCAGTCCATGCATTTTGTTTCCAGTGATGGCCAGCCATATGTTTTGGAGACATTTATAGAACACGTTTGATGACCACAGTAACAATGGCAGATTCTGCTATTCAGTAACAGATTACATATGAACATCTAGTATATAATATAACTGTAAAAAGCAGTATGCTAATCCAACATGTGAAACAAGCAGGCACGGGCCTCCTAAAGAGTCTTTCGGGATTGTAGTGGTCTAAGACATGATAAATAAGGATTGTTTGAAGTTTGTTTTATTTAGCAACCCAGCTGAATCAAAGCATGGCAAATATTTATTCCAGTATTGTCTCCTACAGTGTAGGAAAGGGGATAGGCTGGGGGTTGGCTGCTTGGAAAAGTAAATGTAGAAAATTCTTTAATAGCTTCTTATCTGCAAAGACCTGTTAGGTTAGGTGGATACCCTGGTTGAACTCTTGAAGGGAAGCTATGAATGGAGAACTTTTCAAGAATAATTGGGGAAATTATCACACTGTTATGTCAAGTGGGATGACTTTTTCCTGAAAAAAAAAGCTAGACTATATTTAAATATCTTTTAGAACTCATTTACTTATCATTCAGCAATTATGATAAAAAATTTAGATACAGTGCATGCAATACAAAGTGCTTAACAAAACCTGCCATCTGATACTCATATCTGGCAATAAACTCCACTGAACTCAGTGGGGCTTACTCCTAATAGATATTTCTAGAAGTGTAATACAGGAGCCAGTCCATAAAAGCCGGGTATACCACAAACTCAGGAGATGCATCCTACCTCTTCACAGACCCTTTGCTCATAATGCTATGACCACATAAGCTTTGCTGCCTGACGTTTTGACTGAATCAAGTGCTCCAAGATTAGTGGAATTTCTTTCCACAAAATTGTAAAATGGCTTTTAAAAGAAATAGGACTATTACTGAGCATGATGGTTATATTCTGGTTTCTGTGACAATTGTTAAGGATTATAGGTAGAAGCATATGGCTGTGTTCATCTACTGTTTGTCGGCATTCCATATGTATCTGAATGGCCATTGTGGAACAGAATACTGGACTAAACAAGTAGACACACACACACACACACACACACACACACAGATTGCCCCTTCTGGCAAACCATCTAACTGCAGATGGCAACTTCCCAGTGAAGCACTTTCAAACCCAGGATTAACACCATCCACGCACCCAGGCTGGTGACTTCTGGACACGTTAAATAGTATCTTGTAGAAACAAGTTGGTGTTATTCAAAACCTGACCAATTTTCAATTTTGGCTTAATTTTCAGAGCTGGTTTTTCTATTATCCTTTAGTCCTGCCTTGCTTTTCAGTCGAGCCTCCACTGTCCATAGTTTCTGAGACTGCAATTCGTTGCGCACTCCTACTATCATGCAATGTTCTCTCTGGATCGTTATTTGCAGTCTTATTATGTAAGACTGTGATCATGAGATAAAATTGTCACTTGTTGAGATGGGCGGCTATAGAAATCAAATAAATAAATAAATAAATAAATATTTAATTAAATTTATATCACCGCCTATCTCCCCCAAATAAATAAAAGCTGTTGTTGTTACTGTTATTGTTGTTATTAGGACTGATGGGTTTTATACACATGGAAGAAGTATTCATAAGGAACAATAATGTCTGTTCCTGGTGGATCTACTGAATCTTGACAAAACTAGGAATACCTTCCTGGGATCCACCGAAGGTTTTGTACCAGACTTTAGCTAGGAGTTTTAGAAAGGAAAAAGTTCATCTTCATTTATTTTACTTTCCTCACTTGATCTTGAAGCCCTTTCTGTAACATAGAAAAACCTGTAGTATGTCAAAATACACAATACTTGAAACAATGCCTGTCTCTCTCCCAAGAAGAATTTCTTTTATTCTGAATGTTGTTGTCTTGTAAGCCCATGGCAGTCCACAGGGACTATAATGATGAGCTAAGTTTCTGTGGATTTTAGTAAATTTAGGCTCCTCTAATCTTTTAATACAGCTTTATCTTGTTCATACTCTTGTTAATCCACTGGCTTTCACAGACCTGCCAATATTTTTTATCAGTTGTAACAGGTGCAACTCTGGGTACGAAGGTACTGGCATTCTGAAATGGCCAAATAAAGTGGCTGAAGGGCAAATGAAGAGGTCCCCTCAAACAATGGCTTTCCATTGCTTCAATGTAACATTTTTCTCCTTCCAGTGAAAATTGAGTAAATGAAGATTTATTGAGCTTGGGCCTCCCTTATTTGACATATATGCTTATGACAAATGACTGTATTAACTTTCACCATCCAATAAAAGTTGGAAGTCTCACCCATAGGTCCATCCCTTACGTACTTGCATGTGCTGTCACATTGCAAATATGAAAGAGAATAGCTTGCGTCATGATGTCATGACACCTGTTTCATTGTTTTGGCATTATCACGGTTAGGAATAGACACCTATATACTAACCAGGGTATTTTAGCCACCAGGAATCAGGAGACTAGTACATTTAAGATGAGTGAATGTTCACGGTTGATACTATTCAATAACCGTATTTCACACTATCCTGTATCTTGCAAATAGCTTCTTTCGGCAAATTCTTGCATTGTTATTCAGCTTGCCAATGCCAGAATGCTTGTGTTGTAATTAGCAGTTCCTTATGATGGCCACTGTACTTATTTTATATATGTTTAAGGTTGAATATAATTGTCATTGTTTGTTAGTTTGTTTTTGTATTTCATTTCTCTGAGACTGCATAGCTTCTTTTCTCCCTGATTCCTACTCCCTCACTTGCTCTGTCCATTCTTGCTTCAGATAACATTAAATGGTGAATATGTCAATGAAGATTCTCAGTCATCCAGGTGGAATTGTCTGTAGGTTGAGTCATGGCAACTGGATTTCTTTCTTTTGGTTGAAACGTTTGCTGCTTATCCAAGTAGCTTCTTCAGTCTGGGCAAAGGTTGGTGAGGGGACCCCATATATGTCTTCCAGGGTGGCTGTATTGACCTTACACCTGATTGACTCAACAGTGGCCACAGGATTGGAAAAGGTCAGTTTACGTTCCAATTCCAAAGAAGGGCAATGCCAAAGAATCTTCAAACTACCGTACAATTACGCTCATTTCACATGCTAGCAAGGTTATGCTCAAAATCCTACAAGCTAGGCTTCAGCAGCATGTGAACTGAGAACTACCAGAAGTGCAGGCTGGGTTTCGAAGAGGCAGAGGAACTAGAGATCAGATTGCCAACATTCGCTGCATCATGGAAAAAGCAAGAGAGTTCCAGAAAAACACCTACTTCTGCTTCATTGACTACGCTAAAGCCTTTGATTGTGTGGATCACAACAAACTGTGGCAAATTCTTAAAGAGATGGGAGTACCAGACCACCTTACCTGTCTCCTGAGAAACCTGTATGCGGGTCAAGAAGCACCAGTTAGAACCGGACATGGAACAACCGATTGGTTCAAAATTGGGAAAGGAGTACGACAAGGCTGTATATTATCACCTTGCTTATTTAACTTATATATAGAGTACATCATGAGAAATGCTGGGCTGGATGAATCACAAGCCGGAGTTAAGATTGCCAGGAGAAATATCAACAACCTCAGATATGCAGACGACACCACCCTAATGGCAGAAAGTGAAGAGGAACTAAAGAGCCTCTTGATGAGGGTGAAAGAGGAGAATGCAAAAGCTGGCTTGAAACTCAACATTAAAAAAACTCAGATCATGGCATCTGGTCCCATCACTTCCTGGCAAATAGAAGGGGAAGAAATGGAAGCAGTGACAGATTTTATTTTCTTGGGCTCCAAGATCACCGCAGACGGTGACTGCAGCCATGAAATTAAAAGACGCTTGCTCCTTGGGAGGAAAGCAATGGCAAACCTAGACAGCATATTAAAAAGCAGAGACATCACCTTGCCGACAAAGGTCCGTATAATTAAAGTTATGGTTTTCCCAGTAGTAATGTATGGCTGTGAGAGTTGGACCATAAGGAAGGCTGAGCACCGAAGAATTGATGCTTTTGAACTGTGGTGCTGGAGAAGACTCTTAAGAGTCCCTTGGACTGCAAGGAGGTCAAATCAGTCAATCCTGAAAGAAATCAACCCTGATTGCTCATTGGAAGGACAGATACTGAAGCTGAAGCTCAAATACTTTGGCCACCTAATGCGAAGAGAGGATTCACTGGAAAAGACCCTGATGCTGGGAAAGACTGAAGGCAAAAGGAGAAGGGGACGGCAGAGGATGAGATGGTTAGATAGCATCACTGATGTAGCAAACATGAATTTGAGTAAACTCTGGGAGACAGTGGAGGACAGGAAAGCCTGGCATGCTATGGTCCATGAGGTCATGAAGAGTCAGACACAACTAAAAGACTGAACAACAACAACAACTGATTGGCTTGTTAATTGGGCAATTGAGGTGTAGATAGTCTTTAGGATGGAAGATAGGTGGTTTGAGAGAGGGGTTAAGGAATCCATTCATGCCAAAGTAGAAAATCTTTCCCTCAATAGAGGCAGAGGCCTCAGGCACAACTTGTCCCCCATTTATCATGCTGCCCTTTCATTAGTCCCCAGGAAGATTAAGACCACTTCACAAGTTCACCAGCAAGGCCACATTTAATGATCCTCTTGGGGATGAATAAAGGTTGTAGGAGTAAGACATCCTAAAGACTATCTACACCTCAATTGGACTATCTTTGATTCATCTCTAATGAAGGCACATGAAGAATGAAATGGAGTATCCAGTCTAGTGCAATCAGCTGTTTGACTCTATTAATCAGATGGCTCCAAAACGTTTACCTGGACCCAGATGTAAGTATGCATTACCATTGTGAACCTCTGCAATTGTCTTCCTCCAGGGAATTGTACTCTGCCATGGTTTGGTATAAAATTAATTGAAAAGTTCATAATAGTGGCAGGTATTTATGTGCCATATTTATTTATTTTATTTATTATTTCTAACTTATATTGCTGTGAAATCTGGGTGAGGTGTCCCAGACTGTTCTTGCACAGTAGGAAAACTCATAAAATTGACTCCCTGGGAGCAGTAACTCACACAACATCATAAGGATTGTCCACATATGGACATATGCACACATACATCGGTCAGTATTCCACATGGCAGTCATACAGTCCAGGTTTTAGGAAGAGCACCAATCAATAGAGTACCATTTTACCCTTACCTCTCTTTCTCTCTCTGTGACTGAATGGAACAAGTCGATACTGCCTGCCATCCTATCATGTGATTATCCAGACACATAAGCTGTGCCTGGAGATGATAAGATCAGTCTGGGAAAATAGCTGGAGTAAACCAGGCAAGGTGTACACAGACATGCACAATCTCTCATGGAAAGGTGGGAGAAAATTGAAAATGGCTGAAGGAGCTGGCAGAAAAAGAAGTGCAATTGGAGGGATGGAAAAGAAGAAGATGATGACTAAAAAAACATATTGGATCTATTGGCAAATTTAGCTGCTGAAGAAATGCGATGGTTCCCCAGAAGGGAACTAAGTCTTGGTCTTCCATGTGACAGATGGAATACTTACCACTATACACTTGGAGCATCTTCACATCACCTTTCTTTTGTCCTTCCTCATTATTCTTTGCAAACGTAGAGAGAGAAGATTTAAGGCAACAGCAGCAAAGGTAGAAGAATAAGGGTGTCTGGAGGCCTTTGCAAATGTATGGGCCCAAGCAGATGCTCAATGATGCCAAACCATGTGAACAATACATGCAATAGTTGCAGTAAGAATTATGCAATCTGAAGGCATTTTGGCTGGTAAAACAAAGTCATTACAATATGAATGCAAGTTTGAGCAAATACCCAGAGTTTTTTTTTCAACCAGTGAAAGACAAGAATACCTTTGTAGCACATTCCATAACATACTTTTAAGGGAGATCCTGAAACTTTGAAAAATGCAGTCAACTTCTATTTTTTTTTAATGAATGTAGTTGAAGTAAAGCATCACTCCCCAGGTGTACGAACATTTCTTTTATTTCACTGTCACATCTGGCTAAAAAGTTCTGCAACTGTCCCAAAACGGGACACAGTACTCCAAATGGTGTCTGACCAGGGCAGAATAGAGTGGGACAATTATTTCCCATGATCTGGACTCAGTGCTCCTGTTAATGCACCCTATTGTTTGAAAGACTATGACTCAACTGTGTCATCTGTTTGATATATTTTGAAAAACAATCACTTTTACAGTAGCATTCTGTTTAAATGAAACTAAACTCCCCAACTAGCTGCTTTACAATAGTGCTTCAAGCTATTACTGTATTTGGATTCCTTATTGAGATTTCAGTTCAGTTATCAGCATAGTCTGCTAGTTTTCAGCCCTGTTCAGGATTAATCAGAACGAATGGTATCCTGTCTTCATGTCAGAGTAGGCAATTTTGGGAGGCCAAATGACACATTTAGAATTTTGAGCAAATCAAGGGTGCTCTCATAAAATGGCAGCCATGACCACTCACAAAATAAGCATTTACAAGAAAGCAAGGTAAAAATGTGGTTCCTCAGCACCCCTTCTAGCCCTCCAGCATGCTGTCTAATAGCCAAGTTTACCTTTAGGTAAGCATACTTCCAAAAAAACAAACAAACCCCAAATTGTGCTGCAGCTGTTTAGCATTTTTATTTTCTAAGAATGCCTTGGGCATCGATATGGGAGTCAGATGTATCTTTGCAAATAAATATGATGCTAAAGAGTTCTGCTTTGCTTTGCAGATTATCCAGGAGCAGCCAGGAAGGAGGTGGTAAAAACTATCAAGATAGTGGCTGTGCCTGCACAATTAAAGCCTTTTTTATATGTGTTGCATGTGTGACATATATAAAAAAGGGGGGCAAGGCTTTAATTGCATGGTCATGGCCATCTTGACTTTTTTGACATGCACACACACACGGTGGATGCCCCTGAGCTTACTACAACAAGACCAAGAAGGTGGCAGTGCCAAGGGAAGCATCCACAGTATCATGATGGCCACCCTTGCTTTGTGATGGTCAATTAAAAATGTAAAAAAGAATATTAAATATATTTCTAAATAATAAATACATATTATTCAGTTTCCATCCTTTTCCACAACACTGGCAACTTAGAATATAAATGACGCTTTGCTGTTAAGCTGGAACATTTTTCAACCTTAATCCATTTTGCGACAAAGACCTAGAAATAAACATTCCCAGTTCTCACTTCCGTGTATCAGTATTCGGTGTACAGAACAAGGTTTTTATATGGCTGAATCCTGAAATTAACATGCTTCTTACCTTTTCTAAAGGCAACTGACTGCATATAATTCCCTGGTGACATTTTGAAACGATAATGCAGTCATAGCTTTCATCAGTACATGAGTTGATTCATGAGAACGGGCTTGGAGCTAATGTGAAGTTGTACTTACTGTTGCCAGAAAGGTTACAGATAAATGTAATCAGAGTTCTTCATCTGTTCTAGAACACAATGAAGGACATAAATCCTGATAAAGAGGTTGAGTTTTATTGCTCCCCCTAAGTCCTGAATCACAGGCATGATTTAATATATTAGCTGATAAGATAACAGAAAAGTAATCTTGAAATTGCTTTATGGAGACAAGAAAATAGTTCTTCAAGTGTCCTAGAGTTCTTACAGTAACCTTAACAGCTGTTTAGATTTCTGAGTCTCAGGTTTGAACACTGTCAGCTGGAGACGGACTGTGGGTTTCACAAAGAGCCAATATGGGTTGATGAGAGCTTCACTGGTGCATACTGTAGCTATTTCTTTTCCCACCTTGTAATCTTTGGTCAAACAGGTCCTTCGGGTTTTTTAAATGTTACAGAAACCTGCCAAACACCTATGCTCAGAAGCAATGAACAATAGTGGGCATTGCTGAGATCATGGGCTACCCTCTCATTCCAGTTTCAGTATTCTGGGGGAAATTAAATGGTTTATCTTCCGTCTGAAGTCATGGATTCAGAGCTGCCTAAGAATTCAATCCTAATGGGATAATAAAAAGATTACTCTCACTATAGTTATAATGCTGCCTTGTTGTCTGTTTTGCCACACTGTATAATTTTTGGAAGCATGTCTTACCTACACTAGAATAAGATAATGAACCTATTTAGCTTCTTCAAAGTATATTGTTCAGCATAGGTTTGTTAATTCCAAGCGAACAACAGGTTTAAGGGTGCTTTCTGTGCCATTACATATTTCAGATGAATGTATTAGGTGATGGTGACCTTTTGGGGTTTTTCAGGCTTGAAGTAATCCAAACAACGTGTTGTAAGGCTAACAATATCTTTATTGATAGCATAAGGCAATAATGGATGTATAGTGCATTATTGCAAAAAGGAAAAATCAAAGCATAAGCAGAGTTCCATCACCAGAAGTGAGGAAAGAAAAACATCATGGTCTGTGCAAAGACCAGGCATAGTTACAGTTCAGATACAAGTACATGTAGATAGCAGTCTACATAAAGAAAGCATAGGAAGAACATAAGTGAGAATGAATACCCATGGTTCATAGCTGAAATATACCATGGTTCAGAGATTTGATTGGTTCTCTTTCAGCCTAGCATTTTGGTAGCAATTGTACTTACTATAAACCGTCACACGATGGCAGTGTGGCACGTTGGCTTTCCCTCAAGATACTTTTTTCGGTTCCCCTGGGAAAAACGCTGATAAGAGGTTGTTTAGACTACAAGGGCACCTGTTGTTTACGAATACGTGCTTGCAACAGGGGGACTTGTAACTTTCCACTTTCAGGCCAGATTCAGTGAAGAAAATGCCATGCGTTTAATTCTGCATAGAATACTTTTACCAAATAACTTTAACAGAATGCGTAAGGTAAGAACATAGACATTCATCTTAAAGAAAGTACCCTTAAAGATCCCCTGAATGCGTTGGTGTTTGCTACTATATTGGAGAAAATTATTAAAAACATAGTGAGCATGTAATTAAAGTATTAAGGTAAGGGTTCACCTTAATACTTTAACTGTAAATAATTAAATTTACTTCACTAACCGAACTGAATTTTCATTTAATGTACATTTTATATAGATTAAATCCAGTTCATTTCCATTTAATCTTATCTTCACCCATTTCTTGGTCCTAGCCCTACCTACTTTTTGGAGTGAAGCTGCTGGCAGGCCATCCAGCCTGAAAAAATTCATTGGTATAGCTTAATGCAGCCCTGATTTTGAAAAACTCCTTTTGTTCTCGTTTAAAGTAAAACTATCCACATTTAGCTTCTGCCTGGTGTTGCTGGACATGGTGTTCTATATTATAGGCCCTTTAAATGGTTTTTTTGAGCTCTGTACCCTGATTAATTCAGATATTGCTGCCTGAACAGATGCCCAAGCACTTCCCTGCACCATAGTTGGAGATTTGAGAAGTATGCATGTTATATTATTTAATTTAGAATATTTACATAGCAATATAAATAAAAATATGTATATGTATATGTAGTGAAATATGGCTGACACAGATGTTTCAATAAAGTTGATTATAATTTCAGCAGGTAATGGGAGAATTTTATATACACAGAGGCTTGTATGAGAAGCCCATATAATTTTTTGTTGTATTGTTTTATGTAGTGAAATATGGCTGACACAGATGTTTCAATAAAGTTGATTATAGTTTCAGCAAGTAATGGGAGCTTTCACATGTTGGTCTTCTGGCCCTGAACAAAAGAACAAAGTCTCCCACTGAATATCACTTGATGTTACTTATAAATCAGGAAGGAGTTGTTTACAGACTTAGATTATGTATGGATGACTACCATCAAATGTGGTTATCCCATATGCTTGTTAGCCCATATAATTTTTGTTGCATTGTTTTATTCCTTTTCTCTCTTTTTTCTTGCATTATTTTCCCCCTTAGTTCTGTTTCATTAAATAAAGGCCAAAAAAAAATATTTTTAAAAAGTCAAGCTGGACTCTTGATGACTTCTCAAGAATCCCCTTCTCAAGAGGCCATCTTTGGACCCAGCCATGTTAGACAACTTTTGTCCAGTCTCCAACCTTCCCTTTCTGGAGGGTGGTTGGCACATAGCTTCAGAGTGCCCTGGGTGAAGCGGATTATCTGGACCCTTTTCAGTCTGGGTCCAAGCCAGGGTATAGCACTGAGACGGCATTGGTCGCACTTGCTGATGACCTCTGGAGGGCTCAGCATGGGGGTGGTGCAACTGTCCTGGCTCTCCTGGATCTCTCAGTGGCTTTCGACACCATCAACCAAGGAATCCTTCTGGACCAGCTCCAGGGGTTGGGAGTGGGAGGCACCATTTTGCAGTGGTTGTCCTCCTTTCTCTGTGGCTGGTTTCAGTCAGTGTTGGTGGGGGAGGAAAAATCGAGCCCTAGGCCCCTGCAAAAAAAAAAAAAAAAAGGGGCGTGGTGGCTCAGCGGGTAAGACGCCAGGCTTGTCGATCGGAAGATCGCAAGTTCGGAGGTTCGAATCCCTAGCCCTGCGTGCGGAGTGAGCTCCCGCACTAGCTCCAGCTCTTGCCAACCTAGCAATTCGAAAGCATGCAAATGCAAGTAGATTAATAGGTACCACTTTGGTGGGTAGGTAACAGCGTTCCGCGCACGTCATGCGGCCACATGACCATGGAATCGTCTTCGGACAACGCTGGCTCTTTGGCTAACAAACGGAGATGAGCACCGGCCCCTAGAGTCGGACACGACTGCACAAATGTGCGGGGGGAACCTTTACCTTTACCTAGGCCCCTGCAGTGTGGGATAGTTCAGGGCTTGGGTCCCTCCCCTCTCCTCTTTAACATCTACATGAAACTGCTGGGGGAGGTCATCCAATGGCACAGGGTACAGTATCATCAGTATGCTGATGATACCCAGTTATACATCTCCAGCCCTGGCCGGGCAGGTGATGCTGTAGGGGTGCTGACCAAGTGCCTGGAGGCTGTGAGGGTCTGGATGGGGGGAACTGACTTCGGCTCAACCCCGGCAAAACATAACGGCTCTGGGTTTTTGGCCACCCAGAGTCTGGTGATTTGTCATGTTTGACTCTGGATGGGGTTGCACTTCCGCGGACTGAGCTGGTGTGCAATTTGGGGATCCTCCTGGACTCGATGAGCAGGTGGCAGCTGTGTCTAGGGGGGTTTTTGCACAGATCTGTCTTGTGCGCCAATTGCGCTCTTGCAATTGGCGCACAAGACCAGGAAGCTTTGCTCATGGTCACTCATGCCTTAGTCACTTCCCATTTGGATTACTGCAATGCGCTTTACGTGGGGCTGCCCTTGAAGATCACTTGGAAGTTATACCTTCCAGGTGCAATTCAAAGTGCTGGTTATCACCTTTAAAGCCCTACATGGCACGAGACCTGGTTATTTGCAGGACCGTCTCTTCCTAACAATATCTGCTCATCCCACCAGATCAGAAAGGGTAGGCATGCTCTAGATCCTTTCCCTGAAATCTGCCACCTAGTGGGATCTTGGAAGCGTGCCTTTTACCATGGCTGCCCCTACCTTATGGAACATCCTCCCCCTGGTGATTCAGCAGGCCCCCACCCTTTTAGCTTTTTGGAAGGCCATCAAGACCTGACTTTTTATCCAGGCGCTGGGATAGGATAGGATGAGATGGGATGGGATGGGATGGGATGGGATGGGATGAGGGTAATTGGAGCTAGCTGGGGGCATCCTAAGGGGAAGATTAAGGCACTGGGTTAGTAGTGCTTCTGGTGAGTAGTCTGGTTTTACTTCATCCATATTGAATTATATGAATGAATAATGAATAATTCATTAATACTGAATTATTTGTCCATCTTGCTGTCAAAGGTATTCTAAACAATTTTCTCTGCACCACTGTTCGAAGGCACCAGTATGTAGTATAATGGAATTATACTAAATTAAAGAAAATGCTTCCTTGCTTATTCTTGGTATTTTGGGTATTCTGATGGAATTTGTCATTCCAGCGATGGTGATAGACTTAATGTGCCTATTGGGTATAAAGTGTCATCATCATAGTCATCGTCATCATCATCATCATGCCAACCCCTCCCAACTTAGAAAAATAGGATGAAAATTTCAGCCCCCATTTTAGTGATTTATTTTGTCACTAATAAATCCCCTGCAACCCTGGAGATTCACAGAAGGAGACGGGTAGACAAATGAGAACACTTGTGTCATGATGTTATGACACAAGTACATAAATGCATCATTTGCATGATGACATCATGAAACATATTGTCAATTTGACATCATTGTGGCTTATTATGGACGCCTGTGCACAGAGGTCTCCCTTCCTTCCTTCCTTCCTTCCTTCCTTCCTTCCTTCCTTCCTTCCTTCCTTCCTTCCTTCCTTCCTTCCTTCCTTCCTTCCTTCCTTCCTCTGCAAAAGGTTGCCCACCTCTTCTGCTGTATAGGAGTTAGTCCTCATATGTTTGTTAAGAACACTGGAAGAGAGCTAATATTTTAAGGTAACTCATGCTGAAAATCTCATCCATTCAAAAGAGTTGCTTTCTCACAGTCCCAGAACAATGCTTGCTTTGCTTTAAAATTAAATTTAATTCAATATCTACCACCATGCTAACTTGAAGTGTACATCCTTTTTTTCAGCTTGAAATCTCAAAAAGTTAGGAAATCTTGCAAATAAAAAAGAATGATGCATGCTACCTGAAAATAGAACAGTCACTGAAATCAATAGATTTCTTTCTTTCTGTTTCCAGAGATGCAAAATTGCAGTTTTATTTCTTTCAAAAGTGCAGGTTGCTGTGAACAGCAGAAAGTATTAAAAATTGATTATAACGATGTCATAACAATTTCTGCATCTCAAATGGTTCAGGCTATTAATCACAGAACAGCTTTGGTGGTAAGTGCTGAGTCTTTAAAGCATAGCTTTCCAAAGTGTGTGTCGCGACACACTACTGTGTCGCCTGCGGTGTCCTGCTGTGTCGCGCAAAAACCCGGAAGCGCTGATGGGGGAACCGAAAGAAGCGGCACCCCTGCCAACCAGTTTGGTGTAGTGGTTAAGGCATCAGGCTAGAAACCAGGAGACTGTGAGTTCTAGTCCCATCTTAGGCACGAAGCCAGCTGGGTGACTTGGGCCAGTCTCTCTCTCTCAGCCCTAGGAAGGATGCAATGGCAAACCACTTCTGAAAAACCTTGCCAAGAAAACTGCAGGGACTTGTCCAGGCAATCACCAGGAGTCAAAAACTGACCTGAAGGCGCGCGCGCGCGTGCACACACACACACAATAAAATAAAATAAAATTGTACACTTAACCATGATTTATTGAACAAATCACAAATTAAGCCATTTAGTTTGATTTACAAATCACAGCTGGGTACACACAACACAGTAAGCCAAAACCAAGCAAGACACATTATGGCTTAGCATACATCTAGCTATAATTAGTTGGTCATATGCAGATGCAATTTGAACTATTTACCTAGAGCAAGGGTCGGAAATGGCGGCTCGCGAGCCAGATGCGGCTCTTTGGCCCCTTGAGTGTGGCTCTTCTGCAGCTGAACTCACCCCCGCCCCTTCCACGCGATTGGATCCCGCCCCCAAACTCTTACGCTCTTACGCGCTCTCGCTCTCCAAGGCCGGGGCCACCCGCAGCCGCCCACACCTCGCGCATGGGGTTCTGCTGAGTTGCATTCTCCCCCACGTAGAAGCGGTGCCCGGGCCGCCTCTCGGGATGGGGCGCCCAGCCCGGCTGCGCTCTCTTGGCATCTCGGGCGACTGTAGCGACCGGAGGTGGCCAAGGGGAGAGCGGGCGGCTCTTCGCCCTCGGCGCGCCGCGGGGCCAGACGAGCCTCCGACTGCTGCTTCCTGCGCCCGTGGCCTCTTCGCTGCCGCCACCGCCCACCTCACCTCTGCCGCTCTCCGCTTCTCCACAAAGCTCCCGGTTGATCTTAATGTTTCCTTTTCCTCCCCTACAATATGTTCCAGCAAGCACAAGACTCCATTAATAAACAGAAACACTTCCATCCTCTGTTGTTTTTTTACTGAGCTTTAGAATCTTTTGATCTAGAAAATACCTGCCTTTGGGCCCAATCTACAAAAATGATTACTGATTACTGAAAAGCCTCCAAGTTATGGAAAGTTCTGCTTATAACATTAAATTATTCAAGCTTTTTTGGAAGATCAGTTTTTGACTCCAGGCAACTACCTGGACAGTCCCCACAGTTTTCTTGACAAAATTTTCAGAAATGGCTTTCCTTTGTCTTATTCCTAGGGCTGAGAGGGTATGACTTGCCCAAGGTCACCCAGCTGGCTTTGTGCCTAAGGCAGGATGAGAACTCAACATCTCCTGGTTTCTAGCCTGGTGCCTTAACCGCTACACCAAACTGGCAAAATGACAAATACAGAAAGTGTCCAAGATTATAGATATAGATTAGATATAGATATAGATATAGATATAGATATAGATATAGATATAGATATAGATATAGATATAGATATAGATATAGATATGAATACTAAGTAAAGGTAAAGGTAAAGGTTCCCCCTCACAGTCGTGTCCGACTCTAGGGGCCAATGCTCACCTCCGTTTGTTAGCCGAAGAGCCAGCGTTGTCCGAAGACACTTCTGTGGTCATGTGGCCAGCATGATGCACGCGGAACGCTGTTACCTACCCACTGAAGTGGTACCTATTCATCTACTTGCATTTGCATGCTTTCAAATTGCTAGGTTGGCAAGAGCTGGGGCGAGTACGGGAGCTCACTCTGTCATGCGGGACTAGGATTCGAACCTCCGAACTTGCGACCTTCCGATCAACAAGCCTGACATCTTAACTGCTGAGCCACCGCGCCCCCTGGAATATATGAATACTACACCTTGATATAATACTTAGATCCAGATGTCAGTGATCTTGAATCATTTATTTCTACCTGGATGGGTTCAGTTAAGCTGATTAGATTGCAGTAGTGCTCTATCCCTAGAATTCCAATAAAATAATTCATTGTTTATGTTAAATCCCACTGAAAAGCTCTTTGTTTCTCTGAAGACATTATTCACAGAAACTTGCTTCTCTACATACCTGGTGAACTGAATTTTATTTTTCTAATTTAATTAAGTGCTATGTTTTGGTTTGTATAATCATAGATTCAGACAGTACCATGTGCTGATAACTTGGTATATGCAAAATGATATTTAGACAGCAAGCCTTCAGTTCATGGAAGCTACTTAAGGCTATAGAACATAAGCTCTACGCCTCTGCTTTTACAGAGAAAGGCCAGAGATATATGAAAATGAAAATCCTTCTGTGATGCAATGCTAAAAGACCTTGGGAACACAGAACAGGGGATGTTAGGCTTTATGGTTCTGGCTTATGGTTCTGGGTAACCACAGGCTTATGGTTCTGGGTAACCACAGGCTTATGGTTCTGAGTAACCACAGGCTTATGGTTCTGGGTAACCACAGGCTTATGGTTCTGGGTAACCACAATTTGCCTTCTTTAGGCCCAAAATTGGAAATGGCTTGGGAATTTATGGCCCCAAGGCAACTATGGACCTGTTCTATGGTAATCATGGGGGTGGGGGGTCATACACTAAATCTGGTGTTTGTCTCTGGGTAGTAGTGACATGATCTGGAGTTGGAGCACATAGTTGTCAGTCCCTTCTTCTGGACAGATCATTCCTTTTTAGCCTCTGGGGCTATTCCCCATTGCAGGGAGGTAGAACCTATTTAAGTGGTTCATCTCAGGTGCCTGTTATACCCAGTGAGGTTCTTGTAGTTGTTCTTGAAGCTCTGCTACATGACTTGACTGAAGCCTTCATCGCTGCTTGGAATGAGCAGATGCTAGTGGCCTGGGATCAGATTGCACCTATACGGGCTGTCTGTGCACATGGATCCTGGAAGGATCCTGTGATTTACAGAGGAACTCTGGGAGATGAAATGACTCAGGAGATGGCTGGACCATCACTGGAAGAAGATGAAGAGCAAATCCAATGAGACACAGGTAAAACCTTTATTAGGGATTATATTGTGGCAATAAGAGCAGCAAAACATTTATTTCTCCACTGTTATCACATCTGCAGATACCCAGCCAATGTTTCAAGTAACGGTAAGGAGGGACCAAGGGACCCTTTGCATGGTCATTGTGAGGTGAGCTTCTTGGCAGCATTCTGGCTGTGCAGGTCCTATGAAACTGATGAAGGCATTGTCTTGCTTGATTATCTGGAGGAAATTTGAGACTTTTGGTCATGAGGACAGGGTGGACAGGGTCCTTCGAGCTTTGAATCTTGCCACCTGTGTTTCAGATCCATGTCCTTCCTGGTTGGTTAAGACTCCCCCAGGATATGACATGTAGTTGGATGTGACAGAGGTGAATGCCTCTGGGGAGTGGATGGTGCTACCTGCTTTGAAGGAAGCAGTGGTTTTCCCTCTTCTCAAGAGGCCATAGCTGGATCCAACAGTACTGCACAATTTTCATTTGGTCTTCCACCTTCCTTTTTTAGGGAATCTTGTTGAGAAGGTGGTTGGCTTGCAGCTTCAAAGGGCTCTAGAGGAAGCAGATTATCTAGACCCATTTAGTTTGGTTTCAGGCCAGTGTATGGGCTGAATGATGGCAAGATGGCATTAATTGCACTTGAAAAGATCTCTGGTGGGCTTGGAATGGGGTGATGTCTCTGTCCTAGCCCTCCTTGATCGCTCAGTAGCTTTTGATACCATTGATCATAATATCCTTCTGGACCAGCTTAGATGGTTGGAAGTGGAAACATTGTACTGCACTAGTTTTATTCCTTTCTCCTAGGTAGGTTCCAGTTGATAAAGGGAAAAGAGGTCTATCCCTAGAACCCTGTCTTGCAGAGTAACTCAGGGCTCTTCTCTCTTCCCAATCCTATTTAACATCTACATTGGAAGAGGTCATCCATTGGCACAGGGTTAAAAGTGATTATACTGTATGTTGATGATATTCAATTATATATTTTATCTCTGCCCTGGGCCATCCAAGTGATATTGTTGATGTTCTTTCCCAATGACTGGAATCTGTAAGGGTCTGGATTGAGAGGAATAGGCTCCAACTAAATCCTACAAAGGCCAAGTGGTTCTGGGTTTTAGACCCCACCCCTGGGTCTGGTGTGCAATCTTGGTGTCCTCCTGGACTTACAGCTCCTGCTCAAGGAGCAGATGACAGCCATAGCCAGGAAGGTCTTTGCACAAATCCATCTTATGTTCCAGTTGCACCCATTCCTCAATTGAGAGGCTCTGCTCACAGTCACTCATGCCTTAGTCACTTCCCGGTTGGATATTGCAATGTGCTCTACGATGGAAAAGAATTTGGAAGCTGCATCTGGTTCAAAATGAGGTGGCACAGGCAGTTTGGGGTACACTATGAAATGCCTATGTAACACTACTGCTATGTGAGCTGTGCTGGTTTCCAGTAGATTTCCAGGTGCAATTCAAAGTGCTGGTTATCACCTTTAAAGCCTAGCATGACATGGGGCTAAGATACTTGATGGATCAGCTGTTTTCAGTGGTTTATGCCCATCCCATCAGAGGAAGGGGAAAGTGTGAGAAGGAAACTCAAACTAACTCTGCCTTAATTGCACTATATATAAATTGTGTGGGATAATTACTTTGATAGGCTTTCTGTTATATTGCCCTACTAGCAATAAAGATCTTTCCAGAAATCTAAGTGGTTCTTGTTTCCTGAGCTTGCCAGCCTTGCTGGGGTTGACATCTTCACTTCTGCAGCTGCAGTAGTCCATGTGCTTCTGATACTGAAGTTCTAGTGTTAGTAACAGAAAATGTGGTATTCTGTATGCACAAATGCAATGCAAATGTAAATGTAAATTCATGGGATGTTGCAGTGCTCTGGTTGGGATATATGGTGTTGTTGTGGGGTACAGTCAGTTTTATTTATTCTGTTTTGATGGAATATTATTGTGAGTTGCCTAGGATTATCATGCATAAGATAGGTGACTATGTAAGTTTCTAAATAAATAAAAATTAAAAATTAAGTACTAGAAATAGATAGGAATAGAATGCCTCTTTTGAGAGAGGGCATGATGTCACACAGACTTTAAACAGGTACCATTCCTCGTGAGGCCATTGTTTGAACTGGAATGGACAATTATTGACCTGTCTCCTAATAGGGGAAGTTGTTCAGAAGTCTGAAGATGATCATATCATCATGGTTGCCACCAAAGTACCAGTAATCATGCATAAAATCTGGGGGATTTTAACTTGCCGTCCCTGGGGTGTGCCTCAGAAGCGGCTCGGGAGTTCATGGCTACCATGGTGGCCATGGGCCTGTCCCAGATTATTCGGGATCCGACTTGAGACAGTGGACTCACTCCGGATTTGGTTTTCTTGTCAGAGCAATGGCAAAGTGACCTGAGGGGAAAGTTAGAACTATCCCCGTTGTCATGGTCAGATCACGTCCTGGTATCCCTAGGATTCTCTTATGCCGCCCCACTCCGCAGGGAGGCTGGACCTATTTGATTGGTCCGCCCCCGGCGACTTATGGACCCATTGAGGTTTCAGAGGGAGCTAGGTGTAATACCTGAGGATCTGCTGCACGGTCCAGCGGAGACACTGGCTGCAACTTGGAATAGGGAGGCGGCCGGTGCCTTGGACAGGATCGCGCCGATGCGACCTCTCCAGCCCCATTCGACCCATCACTCCCCGTGGTTTATGGAGGAGTTGAGGGTCTTGAAGAGGGTGAAGAGACGTCTAGAGCGCCGCTGGAGGAAGACGAAGACAGAATTCGACCGAACACAATCTAGAGCCGCTATTAGGGCCTACCTTGTGGCGGTAAGAGCGGCGAAATGTGAATATTTCTCCGCTCTTATTGCATCCGCAGAATGCCGTCCGACGGCCCTGTTTAAGATTACTCGATCTCTCTTGGGTAGGATGGTACCGACCACCCACCTGCAGGGCCATGCGGAAGAATTTTCTGAGCATCTGCAGGATAAAATCGCTCGGATTCAGTCTAAGTTGGACTCCATGCCTGGATTGCAGTCTGGGGAGATGCCGGGAGAGCGGTCTTGCCTTATTATCTGGAAACAATTTGATCCTGTTGGACCTGAGGAAGTGGACAGGATCCTTCGAATGGTTAACCCCACCACATGTTATTTAGATCCCTGCCCTTCCTGGCTGGTGAAATCAGCCGGGGAGGTGACAGGTGGATGGGTCCAGGCTATGATTAATACATCCTTGTTGGAGGGGGTGGTTCCAACTGCCTTTAAGGAGGCGCTGGTGCATCCCTCCTCAAGAAGCCTTCCCTGGACCCGACCATTCTGGACAATTTTCGTCCAGTCTCCCACCTTCCCTTTTTGGGAAAGGTGGTTGAGAAAGTGGTGGCGTTGCAACTTCAAAGGACCCTGAATGAAGCGGATTATCTTGACCCTTTTCAGTCAGGTTTCAGGCCGGGATATGGGACGGAGACGGCATTGGTTGCGCTTATGGATGACCTCTGGCGGGAGCGGGATGGAGGTAGTGCATCCATCCTGGCTCTCTTGGATCTCTCAGCGGCTTTCGATACCATCGACCATGGTATCCTTTTGGGGCGGCTTCGGGAGTTGTGGGTGGGCGGCGTAGTTTTGCGCTGGTTCACCTCCTTCCTCTGGGGCCGCTCCCAGTCGGTGGTGATAGGGGAGGAGGGATCCAAACCGCGTTCGCTCCTATGCGGGGTGCCGCAGGGCTCGGTTCTCTCTCCTCTCCTGTTCAACATCTACATGAAACCGCTGGGCGAGGTCATCCAACACCATGGGATGAGGTATCATCAGTATGCGGATGATATTCAATTGTATATCTCCATCCCTGGTGAAGTAAGTGATGCAGTGTCCACCCTGTCCCAGTGCCTGGGGGCTGTGAGGGCCTGGATGGGGAACAACAGGCTTCAGTTGAACCCTGGTAAGACCAAGTGGCTGTGGATTGATGGCTTAGCATCTTCTGGGAAATTATCATCTTTGGTTCTCGATGGGGTAGCACTACCCCGTTCAGAACCGGTGCGTAATCTGGGGGTTCTTCTAGACTCACGACTCCTGCTCGAAGAGCAGGTGGCAGTCGTGGCTAGGAGGGCTTTTGTGCAACTTCGGTTGGTGCGCCAGTTACGACCATTCCTGGCACGCGATGCCCTCCGTACAGTCACTCACGCTCTCGTCATCTCCCATGTAGATTATTGCAATGCGCTCTACATGGGGCTACCCTTGAAGACTATCCGGAAGCTTCAGCTGGTGCAGAATGCGGCCGCGCGGGCAGTATTGGGTGACCCAAGATCTGCACATGTAACACCGTTGCTCCGCGAGCTGCATTGGGTGCTGGTTTGCTTCCGGGTACAATTCAAGGTGTTGGTTATCACCTTTAAAGCCCTGCATGGCATTGGACCAGAATACCTGAGGGACCGTCTTATCCCCATGTTATCAACCCACCCCACCCGGTCATCCAGAGAGGCCCTGCTACGTACCCCATCAATTAGAGAAAGTCATCGGATGGGGTCTAGGAGGCGGGCCTTCTCTGTAACAGCACCCACTTTATGGAACAGCTTGCCCACAGAGGTGAGACAGATCTCCTCCCTCCCAACCTTTAGGAAAGAGCTGAAGACCTGGTTCTGCCGCCTGGCATGGGAAGGAGGAAGGGATTAGCCTCATGGAGATGGCTAATCCCGTAATTTTAATGTCCTTCTTTTAACTAATATCCATCTGGATTTATAACTACTTTATACTGCTGTAATTTTATGTATACATTTTAACTGTTGTCTTGTAAACCGCCCAGAGTCCCCTGATTCGGGAGAGGGGATAAATTTAAATAAGAAATAATAAATAAATAAATAAATAAATAAATAAATAAATAAATAAATAAATAAGGCAAGGCTTAGGTCAAGAAAATATGGAAAACACTAATTCTTAACATAAGATCAGATAATCATGTGTGGTTTTACCTATGGGTTGGGGATAAGATGAAGGCAGTGTCTTGGGGACACATCTTTAAGGAACAGTTCGCAATACGTCTTCAAGCCACAATTAGGGGAAAGGGTGGATGAGTCTGTAGGTGTCTACAATGCATTGGGTTCAGCTGCATCTTGAGCAGAAGGACGCTGTGTCAGATTCTGTGGACTGTCCATGGGATATTTTCAAATAATTGGAACAGAGACTTTATGCACAATTTGGGACTTTGCGCTGCAAAAAGATAGACACTGTGTTAGAAAAACCACTATTTTTAGAATCCATTTCTTGGTAAAGGTGAGAAGGAAAGGTATGGAATTCAGTGACTGAGACTTCTGATTTTGTGGGCAATATGGATCATGCAGTCAATGCAGTCAATGCATGATGAATGTTGAGTCTTCTATACCTTTGCCTGCAGCTCTCATCTATCCAAAATAAGTCATAAAACAACAAAACAACAGAATTTAAAGGTAGGCCCAGCTCCTACCTCTTTTAATTGATATTCAAATGTTGCAATTGATCTTCAAATGCTTTAATTGATCTTCAAAGTATTTACTGTACCTGCAAATTTTCTATGCAAATCAAAGAAAAGCACGAAGTTTATTTTTTCCAAATCTCACTTCAGATTTAGCCAAATCAGGCAGCTTATGATTCATTTTGAGTCAAATTGGGCTGCATCCAAATTTCAGAACTGGACCTGAACCAAACCTTCCCGCTTTTTATCTAACCCACAAATCTGATGGATTCATAAAATATTGGTCATGATTACCATGGATAGGTCAACCTGTACACAGAACACATCATGCGACGTGCTGGGCTTGATGAATCCAAGGCTGGAGTTAAAATCGCTGTAAGAAACATTAACAATCTCAGATATGCAGATGATACCACTTTGATGGCTGAAAGTGAGGAGGAGCTGAGGAGCCTTATGACGAAGGTGAAAGAAGAAAGTGCAAAAGCTGGGTTGCAGTTAAACCTCAAAAAAACCAAGATTATGGCAACCAGCTTGATTGATAACTGGCAAGTAGAGGGAGAAAAAGTGGAGGCAGTGACAGACTTTGTAGTTCTAGGTGAAAAGATTACTGCAGATGCTGACTGCAGCCAGGAAATCAGAAGACGTCTACTTCTTGGGAGGAGAGCAATGACAAATCTTGATAAAATAGTTAAGAGCAGAGACATCACACTGATAACAAAGGTCCGCATAGTTAAAGCAATGGTATTCCCTGTAGTAACCTATGGCTGTGAGAGCTGGACCATAAGGAAGGGTGAGCGAAGGAAGATAGATGCTTTTGAACTGTGGTGTTGGAGGAAAATTCTGAGAGTTCCTTGGACTGCAAGAAGATCAAACCAGTCCATACTCCAGGAAATAAAGCCAGACTGCTCACTTGAGGGAATGATATTAAAGGCAAAACTGAAGTACTTTGGCCACATAATGAGAAGACAGGATACCCTGGAGAAGAAGCTGATGCTAGGGAAAGTGGAAGGCAAAAGGAAGAGGGGCCGACCAAGGGCAAGATGGATGGATGATATTCTGGACGTGACAGACTCGACTGTGGGGGAGCTGGGGATGGTGACGGCCGACAGGAAGCTCTGGCGTGGGCTGGTCCATGAAGTCACGAAGAATCGGAAGCGACTGAACGAATAAACAACAACAAACCATGGATAGGAAGTAGATGAGTTAGAATGACCAATATATGATACTCTTTCTTCCAGCCTTGCCTTTGTACTATTGCTACAAAATGAATGAATGAATGAAACCCTTTTAGATCTGCTCTGGCTTGTGTTTTTTTTAAAAATGAGCATACCGTGTTTAGATTTGGTCTTGTCTAACTCCAGTATAGTGGAGCTTTAAAGGTGAATTTCCACACTTTCTTAATTGCTATATGGACTAATAAGCAGGTGTGGCAGGTGTGACAAAACACTATTTATCAGATGAGAATAAAAACTGGTGAGATTGCTTTCTGCCAATCAACCTAGCCCTATACCCCAGCATATTCATTATCAACCCTCGGCTTCTCCTTCACTTTTATTCTGCAGAGTGGGCACATTTTCAAAGAAAGCAACAAGGCACTGGGCTAGAACTATGCACCCTTTTGATACCCCAGGAATGCTTATGGGCCACTGCAGAATCCAGTGGAATTCTAGGAACTAAAGAGAATTCTCTCTGCACAGCAGTTATTTTATGGACCCTGATTGGTTGATTCCCCTGGATCTTTACCACTGCCACCTATACGAGGAAAGCAAATGCAATTGCTTTTCTTTTCATGACTGAATCTTGGGGGACATGCCATTTCCATCGAGAAACCTTTGGTATCGTTAACTCTTCTTTAAAAATCTTTAAAAATCCATTCTCCATTTACCTGCCTGACATGTTCTCCATCATTCCTGAAAGAAAATATTATCGTTATAAAGTTGATAGCGGGAATGGAAGACCTATTTTGGAATAAATGAAGAATCACTCAAGGGCTGGGTTTCTCTGCTTTCCAGCAAGGGGGCGGGAGCTGCATTTTTTCCTGACCACTTCTCATTCAGTTTGATGAAAGAGTATTTGCTTTAGAAATTGTTCAAAGAAGAAAAGAATGTCGGGGAAGTTTCCCTGTGTGGGTCATGGTTAGTTTATTATTTATGATGAGGTGGCCCAGCTGTGTGTGTGAATGTCCTGCCTTTCACTGCAGGATCATCTCTCTCACACGGCCTGCAGTATCTTTGCTTTCTGCACTTCCACTAAATCACTGCTCAGGGTCCCTCCTTGTGTGGGAGATGGGCGGTGATATAAATGTGACATATAAATAAATAAACAAACAAATAAAATAAATAAATAAATAAATCACAAGCAAAGGCTTCATGAGGGAATCTTCCAAACAGCCTTTTTCAGCCAGGGAAGGTTCAAAGTGAGAAAAGGGTGTTAACAGAAAAGACCAACAAGTACCACCTTCAACGAGAGGATAGACTCAAAAGCACAACTAACAGAAATATTTAACAGACAAAAAAAAAAAAAAAACCTGAAACACCAAGAGACTAACACAGAAAAACAGAGAGAGAAGGGATCTGAGAACCTGCAAGGCAATATTAGTTACCAGGTCGACACGACAGAGATGCTCCTTTACCAAGACACACTGAAAGATCCTAAAAGGATTTCATCTGTGTTCACTTAATAGACCAAGCTATTTAAATTAGAGTTATTTTTTATTATATTGGCATCTTAACATTTGTAATTTGTTTTACAGACTAAAAAATTGCATATTTTTTTTCAAATCCATCAATAGGTTTTTGGTCATATGTTTTTCCTGCTTGCCAATTGAGTTACATCCATGAATCTTTGAAATGCTGAGCACTTAGCTGGAAAGCAAAATGCTCTTTTTTGTACAATGTAATAGTATTTCCCCCTCCATCTGGGGGAAAAAAAACGTTGGGAAAAAATGCACACTGTGATTTTTATACTGTTTTTTAATTCTCCCCTTGGCCTTTGCATTCCCAATTTATTACCCAGTCCTACTCTTGCTTAATTAGAAATTATTCCCATCCATTTTCAAACGTTTACTTATGTTTAGTGGCAAACAATGGTAATGTACTTCAGGATGCATAAATATGACCACAAGGGGGCAGAGCCGCCAATGTAGCATGGGACAAATCTAAAGAACAGCAAAATGTTTTTTCTTGTCTTTGATATAACAAGTCGGACACGACTAAACGACTGAACAACAACAACAACAACAACAAAAAATCACCATTTTATCCAAAGATCTGGTTGACTTAATAACTGTGCATGGTCATTAACATTTTCTCACCTCTTCACTCCCCTTTTCCTTCATGATACTGAATTTTTGATTCCATTAAGTTTTAAAAAGTTATCTCATGATAACATGCAAACTGCTTTTTGCATACATATTTATTGTTGAATTTATATTCTGCTACAATCGCATGACTCTCAGCAGCATACAAGATATGAGAAGAAAAAAATTAAATCATCCATGATTAGATTCAAACACAAACAAACAGAAAGAGAGAGTAAGATTAAAGCAACCGTTATAACAGTAAAAATAAAAAGCAAAAGAAGGTGCAGTAAGTAAAAACCACTGGAACGTTTCCAAAACAGCTCAGTTTGTAATACCCTTCTAAAAACCATCAAGGAGGGGGCTAGCCTGATCTCCACAGGGAGACTATTCCACAGTACTAAGAAGCAACACCTGCTAGCCTCATTCCTAACCTCGCAGAATGTGAGACCACTAGGAGTTCCTCTTTGCTCCAGTAGGTCAGGCCAGTAGCAGTTGGAGGAGGGGGCCACGACCAGCCAAGAGGTGCACGGATCCAGGCTATGAGTGGCAGAGCTCACCGTAGCAAGGACTCCTGTCCTCTTCCTCAGGTTTGACCAGCTCAAACTCCTCCCAGATAACCAAGCTGGGGTGTGCCTCAGTCACTTCCATTGTATCCACCCAGCCAGAGTCTAACTTGGAACAAAGTCATGTGATGTCGCACCTTATGGCCGTGTCACTTAGCGACGGAGTTCACAGTCCCAATTACCATTGGTAAGTGAGGACTACCTGTATAGAAACTGTGGGAAAGTGCCTGTAGGCCTCCATTCTGGCTTTATCAAGGGTCACTCTACTAACTGATATAGACTGCCCCGATGTAATTGATTAAAGTGCAGGAGCTGTGGGCCGTAATTGACCCAGAGTTTCCTTGGAAAGATCTACAGCAGTACTTTTGTCTCCTCAAACCAAATGACTTAACCAGTGATCATCCCCTGGCTTTTAGATCCTGGAATTGCAAGGTGGAAAGTCAGAAGTAAGGATCTATTATTTCTGGCATACATCTCTATGATATAGTTTTTTCTCCAGAAAACAAGGTATGCAGGTGAATTGTCCTTAGAGGGGATTAAGACAACCACTTTAGCTGTGCCTGGAGTAGTCAAGGGAGGGCTTAGGCATTTTAACTTTCACCTCTCTACAGGCTCAAGTAAGTAAAAGAGCTTGGGATCACTCAACTATGGCAATTATGAGATATTAACAATATTCCAGGTTACCCATTGCATTCCAAATGTGGTACTTTGGTGGGAAGCAGGAGACAATAAACGTGAATCCAGTCTTTGCATAAATATCTTTACTTACTGGCTGAAACTACTCCACAACCTGTTGGACTGGTCCACCTAATACTGGCAGATAATTTCGGATCGTCCTGGGAAAAAGCAAACCAAAGGAAATTGAGCCGTTACAGCTTTTCCAGTGATGCTATTTTACTATTAGGGCAGATCAAGCTAGATTAGGCTTAAGACAAAGGATTTTAGACATAGAAACTGCTGCCCTCGCACAGGATATGTTTATACATAAGCGAATTTTAGCTCCCAAATGAGCTTCATACCTATACCAAATTCCGACCTGTAAAATCAGAAGAGCTTTACCTCTTTCCCATTTTAATGCCCTCCCCACAGCTGTTTTGGAATGGAAATATAAGAGAATTCCTTTTGAAGCATGATAGTGTCCCTGCAGCATGGGTGCTGATAGAAACCATGGCCCATGTTCTTCATTCTCAGTTTTATAGGATGTTCATCATCAGATGAATAGTCCTTTTTTAAATTTCCAGAGCATTTCGGTAATTTATATTTGCATTGTCCAGGGAAAATAAAGTAGATGGTTTGCCCCAACACCTACCAAAATATCTTGGTTCAGATTCAATTCAACTTTTAGAAGAAGTAGTCTTATGAAGCAGTATTGCATGCTGATTGGTTTCTTCAGTGTATATTCCATTTTACTGCTTCTAACTCAGAACCATAGGCAATACTGAATTTTATACAAAATGACTGGCCATCACGTGCATGCAACACGCCTACCACACCCAGCCCATTTTTGACAGAAAAAGGAAGACTTGTCAAAGGGGTGAATTCTTCATGATGACAGAATTGTTCTTCCAGATGAGATGAGACAAGAGGTACTGGAAAAACTCAATTTAGCTGGAATTTCTGAATTGGAAAACAGAAATACATGGTCATCAAAATAATTTTTTCCCCTAGGGGTTGCAAATATGGCCAATTGTGCCAGACCTGCTGCCATGAAGTGCGCTGAAAACATGATAGCTAGCTGGAGATATCCTGGTAAATCCATAATATGACACAGTTCACACAGAAAGAGTTTGCTTTATAAAGAACAAACAGGCAGTGATTGATAGCAGGGCAAAAGTCATCCATCCTTTCCTAAGCTACAGGATGCAAAGGAGCAAGAGATAGCTGTTAGCAGAGATGTCAACTGTTGCTATGCAACTTGAAATGATCCCAAGGATCATATGTGGCTATGGGCCACAGGCTACCTACCCTTGACCTAAAGGGAAACATGCTCTAAATCAGGTGTTGATATCATCTAATTAGACTTTGGTTTGGAGCCACACATTTAGCACTCTGTGGTGCATCGTCAATTGTATCCAGTGGCATTGGTCTGTAACTAGACAGTGCAGAGATTTGCCTGGTGACTCAAGAATTTTTCTCCATGCAATATTAAGCATCCAAGAAATGTTTCACAGTGTTGGATAAAAAACAGGAATAAATATTTTCTGTCCAGAACAATGGCTGCACATGACTTCATGGTAGGGTCATATCCATACAGCTTACAGTAGCTACATGGTGAAGGATAACTCTATTACCTTATCTATTTCAAGGTGGGTGAGTGCCACACTCACGCTGTCATACAAGAACAAAGCTATGCAGAAAGTATGCAGGTGAGATATATGAAGTCAGTTGTGACAACAAGGTGTTTCCCTTTTCCCCCACTGTCCCAGAAGATGATGACAACAGCATCACAATTCTTTCTGATAGATTTGTGGGTACTGCAAAAGTGAGTTTCTTTTGGATGGAGAATGACAGCCTTTCCTTATTCTTTTGAATACCATTTTTGGCAGGCAACATTAAACCTGAAGGCAGCCAGAGAGAAAGTTGTCAGCTGGAACAAGTCTTGGAGATGGGCAATTCTCCACTTGGAACAATCTTCTTTTCACTTCCAGTTTTGTACACTAAGCTATAGCCAAAGTAATCCCTGGGGACATTTTTTCACATATTCTCTTTTGGATTATATCCATGGAATTGTCATATTCCTTAATGCTGCCCTTAGCCAAAAATAAACTTCATAGCCACCAGGCCCTGGAACAATTCTTATCCAGGAAGGGAAAGCAAAGAAACTTTTCAGGTGGAAAATTCTGAAATTCAGCAGGTCTCAGAGTTAATCATATTTTGAATTTTAATTTCAGCAGGTCTACCCTTCATATTATTTATAGTTATACCTGAAAAGGGGGTGGTTTAATTACAGGATATAAAATGTATGTTGCCTCATATAGAGTCTCATATAGTCTCAGGGATGATGTATTTGTAAACCACCCAGTCACTTTTATAGTGAGATGGGCAGTGTATAAATTTAATATAAATAAATAAATAAATAAATAAATAAATGAGTTCTGCAATGAGCATAGTTGCAAATTTCTCTCTTATCCATGAGTTCAATATTTGCACAATGGAAACAGAAGGAAAAGGAAGAAACTGGTTACACTGGTGAGTTGTCCAGTCCTTGAGGCAGCCACAGCAATAGTACCTTGGAACTGCAACACCCAATGGTTAGAGAGGAGTAGGCAGTTCTGCAGCAGGCCAATTGGAGCCCAGCAGGTTGGTGACCTACAAAGACAACTTCATACAAATTAAAATGGAAGCTTTATTTTATTTTGTATGGCGTTTTTCTTGCTGGGAAATCCCTGGTGATGTCCAGCAGCCGGCTGTGTAGACTATTTAGCTGTGACAAGTCATGTTGCCCAGGGTGCACCACGAGGGGCTAGTCTACATTGCACCCGCTGTTACCTTCCCGCCGGAGTGGTACCTATTCATCTACTTGAATGTGCATGCTTTCGAATTGCTAGGTTGGCAAGAGCTGGGGCGAGTGCGGGAGCTCACTCCGTCACGCGGGGCTAGGGATTCGAACCTCCGAACTTGCAACCCTCTGGCCGACAAGCCTGGTGTCTTAACCACTGAGCCACCACGCCCCCATAAAATGGAAGGTCTTCTGCCATGATAATTTCAAAATAATTGCTTTCATGCCAGAACACCCTGAGCCAGTTTCAATCTTTCTCAATTTTGGACTGCAGACAATATGAAGGCTTTATTTATTTATATTTCAGTGCCACCCAGCTCCAAGGTGACTCTGAGTGGCTCACAATTTAAAACAAAACAACAATATATAAAATATAGTGTACAAGATAAAATATACAAGGAATCAACATCTGTCCAGACAAGACACTATAGATCCCAAACACTGTATATCCATTTAAGGATGTCATTGAGACGTTGAGGGGTCATTGAGGGGTGTCTTTGTGCCATGGCAAGCAGGCTGTGTGGATGGTCTCTCTGTCTCTTTCTACCTCCCACCTCTCTCTTTGCAGGGTTATTCATCTCTAATATGGAGAATTTTTCCAGATTGAGATTATGGTTTCCAAATTAAAATATGCATGGAGGAATAGGAAAGTGAAAACATTACTTTCCACGACAGCTATCTTAGCCCTTGAAAATGCTTCTTCTAGAGTCAGAGGACCCTGTCATAAACTTGATTCATAGATGGTGGAAGAACGTGAACATGTCCCAGATGAAACAGCAAGCAAGCTCAGTTCAGAGCAACCATCAGAGTCATGGCAAAACTAAACCACATCGCTCCTAATTGTGCACCCACGGAGTCTGATCTTGGTGCAGAGCAGCAGCCACTCTGCCCACAGAAGCATTGCTGCCATTGCATAGAGCGGAGAGATGGAAGAGTGTTAGGTTACTTGGAAGAGCCCCTTGGGAACAGTGGTCTCCTGGGGAATAATGGTGGAGTCTGGACCCTTTTAATATTTATGCTTCTGGTTGTGAGCACCCCATTGCTGGAACAACTTCTCCAGATGCTCATATTAGTACTCTCCCTGTCTTGCCTTGCTGATAGTACCTGAAACTGACAATGCTTTTACCGCTCTATTCTCTACATTCTTGTTTCCAATGTAGCCTTGAATCCTTTGACTAGACTATTTTGCCATCACTTTACATTCTACTCTAAGTGTTACTGGCTGTGCTGACATAGGATTGCATGAATGCCCTGCATATATTCATCAACTCCAATCCAAAAGAACAGGCTCTGTATTTGTACAGAGTACAAGGAGTACTCCCAGCTGCAGTGGAACAACACAGTAACAGCAGAGCCACCAACAGCAGAAACGGAACAGTACTGGAAGAACATACGGGAGAAAGAGAAGACACATAACACCAGTGTAAAGTGGTTGAAGGACCTGAGAGCAGACCACAGAAATCTCCCAGAGCAGGAACCAGTCACCATCACAGTAGCAGATATCCAACAGCATGTCAACAACATGAAGAGCTGGACTGCACCTGGCCCAGACATGATTCACACCTACTGGCTAAAGAAACTAACAGCAGTGCATGAACGCCTAGCAGCACAGATGAACCAGCCGCTAGCAGCAGGCTCCCACCCAGACTGGATAACACAAGGTAGGACAGTGCTGATCATGAAAGACCCCAATAAGGGAACAACACCATCCAACTACCAGCCAATAACCTGCCTCCCCACAACATGGAAAGTCCTATCAGGCATCATAGCCGCTAAGCTGCAGGACCATATGGGCCAGCTCAGCTGAGCACAGCTCAGAAGGGCATTGGGAACACCAGAGGCTCCAAACACCAGTTACTCATAGATAGAGCAGTTACCCGAGACTCAAGGTCTAGACAGACCAATCTGAGCACAGCCTGGATTGACTACAGGAAAGCCTACGACTCAATGCCACACACATGGATCTGTGAATGCCTGGCACTATACAAAGTCAACAGGACACTAAGGACCTTCCTCAAGAACTCAGTGGGACTGTGGAAGACAACACTGGAAGTCAACTCAAGACAGCTCGCAAAAGTGGCCATCAAGTGTGGCATATACCAAGTTGATGCACTGTCCCCACTGCTGTTCTGCATGGGCTTGAACCCCCTCAGCCAGATTATCACAAGAACTGGATATGGATATAAGTTCAAGAGTGGAACTACCATCAGCCACCTCCTCTACATGGATGACATCAAGCAGTATGCTAAGAGTGAACAAGACATCGACTCACTGATCCACCTGACACGGATCTACAGTGAGGACATTGGGATGTCATTCGGACTAGAGAAGTGTGGCCAGATGGTAGTAAAGAGAGGGAAGGTAGTTAAGACTGATGGGGTGGAACTACCAGTAGGCCACATAGCAGACATACAGACCAGCTACAAGTACCTTGGTATCCCACAGACACATGGGAACCACGATGAGGAGGCAAGGAAGACAGCAAGAACCAAGTACCACCAAAGGATAAGACAGGTCCTGAAGAGCCAGCTCAATGGGATGAACAAGATCCATGCCATTAACATGTATGCCCTGCCAGTCATCATATACCCTGCCAGTATAGTGAGCTGGCCAAAGGCAGACATGGAGGCTGCTGATGTGAAGACCTGGAAGCTCCTCACAATGTACGGTAATGTAAAGTCCAACACCCAGAGACTGTACACCAGCTGGAAAGAGGGTGGGCGGGGTCTGGTGAGTGTCAAAGCCACTGTCCTGGATGAGACCCAGAGCATCCAGGAGTACATCAGTAAGATGGCACCTAAAGATAAGCTGCTGAGAGAATCCCTGAAGCAGAAGCAGACATGGAAGTAAGATCAAGCAGGGGAAGTGCCAGGGGAAGACAAGACCCTGCATGGGATGTACCATCGACAGATAGCTGAGGTGGCTGACCTTGGGAAATCCTACCAGCGGCTGGAAAGGGCTGGACTGAAAGACAGCACTGAGGCACTGATCATAGCAGCATAAGAACAGGCACTAAGCACCCGATCCATAGAAGCAGGGGTCTACCACACTAGACAGGACTCAAGGTGCAGACTGTGCAGAGAGGCCTCAGAGATAGTCCAACACATAGTGGCAGGGTGTAAGATGCAGGCAGGAACAGCATACACTGAACAGCACAACCAAGTAGCTGGCATTGTGTCCAGGAACATCTGCACAGCGTATGGGCTAGACCCTCCAAAGTCCAGATGGCAGATTCCACAGAAGGTTGTGGAGAATGACAGGGCTAAGATCCTGTGGGACTTCCAGATCCAGACAGACAGGCAGGTACTGGCCAATCAACCAGACATTGTGGTAGTAGACAAGGACCAGAAGATGGTGGTGGTGATAGATGTAGTGGTGCCAAGTGACAGCAACATCAGGAAGAAGGAGTATGAGAGCTGGAAAAGTACCAGGAAAGTGAAGGCCAAAGTGGTCCCAGTGGTGGTAGGAGCACTCAGGGCTGTGACTCCCAAGCTGGGAGAGTGGCTCCAACAGATCCCAGGAGCAACATCAGAGCTCTCTGTCCAGAAGAGTGCAGTGCTAGGAACAGCTAAGATACTGCGCAGAACCCTCAAACTCCCAGGCCTCTGGTAGAGGACCCGAGGTTGAGGAAGACACATACCACCCATGGGGGTGAGAAGGGAATTTATATGCATATGCATATGCATATGCATATGCATATGCATATGCATATACATATACATATACATATACATATACATATACATATTTATTTATTTTTTATTTAATTTATATGACCATATAAATTATATGATGATATGTACATATACATATACATTAAAGGTAAAGGTTCCCCCCGCACATTTGTGCAGTTTTATCCGACTCTAGGGACCGGTACTCATCTCCGTTTGTTAGCCGAAGAGCCAGCATTGTCTGAAGACGCTTCCGCGGTCATGTGGCCGCATGACGCACATGGAACGCTGTTACCTACCCACCGAAGTGGTACCTACTCATCTACTTGCATTTGCATGCTTTCGTATTGCTAGGTTGGCAAGAGCTGGAGCTAGTGAGGGAGCTCACTCCGTCACGTGTCACGTGGGGCTAGGGATTCGAACCTCCGAACTTGCGATCTTCCGATCAACAAGCCTGTCATCTTACCCGCTGAGCCACCACGCCCCTAACTTACAGATACAAAACAATAAAAACAGTTAAAAACATACAGCCTGGATTAAAACAATCAAACCATAACAAATCAAAACAAATGAGGGCCCCCACAAACATCTATTTATTTATTTATTTTATATCCCACCTTTATTATTTTTATAAATAACTCAAGGCTGCGAACATACCAAATACACCTTCCTCCTCCTATTTTCCCCACAACAACCACCCTGTGAGGTGAGTTGGGCTGAGAGAGAGTGACTGGCCCAAGGTCACCCAGCCGGCTTTCATGCCTAAAGCAGGACTAGAACTCACAGCCTCCTGGTTTCTAGCCCGTTGCCTTAACCACTAGTTGCATCATCATTATACTCATCAGGGTTCTTGTTTATCTTCTTCTTGGGTACCGTGTCCATATCCATCCTACTGTGGTCTGCACTTGCCCACCTTAGAGGGAACAGAGCTTACATTGTTCTATTTATTATATTTTTTTCCCCAAAAACAAATTCCGTGTTCAGCTGGTAGAATACATTATACCATTGGAAGACCTGAAGGACCAGTTGCGGATAGATTGTCCTGGAGAAAATCTATCTATGTGGCTGCTAAGAGTTAACACCAACTTGATGATGCATTGTCTGTCTGTCTGTCTGTCTAATCTTGTCTCAGCAGTTGAAATGCTTTTTTAAAAAAAAACTCACTGGAAATTGAACAAAACATATTAAGAAAGAGTTGCATTCCTAACTCCTTTATCTTGGAGGTGAGATATTTATTGGTAAGAATCTTTTTAACATTAAAGTTCACTGAAAGCTGAAGTTATGTGTCCATTCTTCAGCCTTGTCCCAATACCATCCTTCTGCATGTATCCCCTTAGGAATGGTCACAAGTCACAACTCTGCACTTCCCCGTGTACTTTGGGGGGATTCAAACCATTATATTGGTATTACTTTGACTCAGTGGGCTACATCTGAACTTTATATCCATCACTGCAGTTTCTTTATTAACATTCTGGGGGAATTATGAATATCTGCTTTATTTGTCAAGTTCTGTAAAAGTTGAGTGACATGAAAAATCATCAGTCACAATTTGTAGAGGCATAAATTTTCAGAATAAATTAGGTGTGCAATACAATTTGTTGACAGCTCAGCCAAGCTTACCATATGGCTAATTATGATGATCTCCGAGCTGTTGCACATACATGTTTTTTACGGATCTCTGCTGTTCATTTGTCAAGTCTGAAGGAAAATCACTGATCTCTTTTAATGAATGGGTCTTGCACACTTTCATTTTCTTTCAGTTTTCCCTCTCTTGGTAGTTCTAAATCCAATTGTGCTTTTGTGTCCACAGACACAATCTGATGGGTTTGGGATATTTTTGTCTTGTTTTTCATCAAGGACTACAAGTAATACACCAATTAATTTGTTTAGATACTAGCTGTCAGAAAAAAAATGCTCACTGGAATAAAAAGCTGTTTATTAGGATGTCTTGACTACGGGTAATTATGTAGTACAGAAAAACGAATAAGGATGCAGCTGGAATAATAAATTAGATTGTACATGCGTGATCATCATCACAATTATTTTAATGTTTCAAAGCTGAAAAACAGTATCACAGGAAACAAATACTTACTAAATTATAAGAACTATGCTGGATTAGGCCAAAAGTTTCTCTAGTTGTGCCATCTGTTTCTAGGTGTAGCCAGTCATAAATGTCGTAGATATCTAAGATACTGTAGATGTGATGGGCTGGATCCAGAGCAAATTAATACTTAAATCACACTGAAAGTAATATTAAATATTAATCATTACTAATAAATCTATTGGTTTTAATGGGACTTTGGCATCACAAGTAGTCCTCGCTTAAGGACCACAATTGAGACCGGAATTTCAGTTGCTAAGCAAAGGAGTCATTAAGCGAATCTGACCCAATTTTACGACCTTTTTTGTGGTGGTCATCGAGCGAATCACCATGGGCATTAAGCAAACCACATGGTTGTTAAGTGAATCATGTGATTCCTCATTGATTTTGCTTGCCAGAAGCCGGCCGGGAAGGTCGAAAATGGCAATCACATGACCACAGGATGCTGCAACAGTCATAAGTGTGAACTGGTTGCCAAGAGCCCAAATTGTGATCATGTGACCATGGGGATGCTGGGATGGTCATAAGTGTGAGCACTGGTTGTAAGTCGGTTTTTTCAGCACCAGTGTAAGTCCAAACCATCACTAAATGAATGGTCCTTAAGTGAGGACTACCTACTTAACTTAATAAAAATCCAAGATAATAGGGACAGTAGTTAAGATTTCTTGTTCGTTCCTAGCATCTAATAACATCATACTTCCTCTGCACTTGTAGTTTCAATTAAGCCAATTAAATAATTAATGGACATTTACCAAAGTATCGTGCATGACATTAATCCTGTTTTAAATAGTAATTACAATGCAGATATATCTTGCAGTAATACATTTCATAAATTAAGTTGGAAAAGGAATATTGTGTCTTAAAAAGAAAACACATCAATCTGAAGATAGCAAAAAATGGAACAATTTTGTCATCCTATTGTGTCCAATAAACATGTTATTACCCTCCTACTTTTAAATTTGAGTGTGGCAACATATATTTGATTTGTAAAATTATTCTTGTCATTTTCTATGGACAATAACAACAGAGCTCTTGTGGCATTACCAGACATCATTTTTCTCTACCCAAATGATGCTGAAATTTATCTTGTAATATGCACAGATCAGAAAGTAGAGAACTTGTTTTCATTTCAAATCTGCTGGAGTAGATAAAAGCAAGCAGTACTTTAAAATATATTTCAACAAACCTGGGAAACAAACTTATAATTTTATGTTCCTTTTAGGATCAGAAATACTTTCAGCCCCATGTACAGTTTTTAGATAACATCTTCTTCTTTGATTCCTTTGCTCATCATAAAGTTGACTGTAGAAGCCATTGCCCAAGCCTACACAGATTTTTTGATACATGAAAGAAAAATTCCTCCTAAAAACAAGCATGTTTGCTATTGTGCAAGGACTTGGATTCAAAGTGTTAAGAGAATGATATGTTCTGGGAAAGGGAAGTGTGAGGCTATAAATAGAAGAATTGTGGTCTGTGTGAATACAGAGTGATATTTGTCCTCTAGCTGTTAAGAACATTCGTAATGCAATTCAGATACAACAAATGAATGCTTTATCTCTTCACTTTTGTTTGGGCACACCAAAGCTAAGTTTCATTTATTTTAAAAGAATGGATCGTGGAAAATTTCCTTACAATAAATTGTACAAATGCAATGTTGCCCTGGTTTCTCTTTTACATAATAACACACACACACACACACACACACACACACACACACACACACACACACACCCCACTGCAATTAGAGAGCGCTCTGGAAGATAGTTCTTTATCTAGATCCATGGCAGTCTGGCTTCAGATCTAGGCATAGGGTAGACACTGTGTTGTCTGCTGTCATGGATGACTTGGGGCAGCAACTTGGATCATGTCCTGCCGTTACCATCCTTGTCCTCCTACATCTCTCAGAGGCCTGGACACATTAGCCTTCTTGAGCATCTATGGGGTTAGGATTTGGGAACGTTTTAGGAGATTCTATTCCTACACTGATGTGCAGTTAAAGGGAAAGAGGTTGGGCCTACAGGCACTCTGTTATGGAGTGCCACAGGGTCCAGTCCTGTTTCCTATCCTAGTTAACATCTACATGAAGCCATTGGAAGACGACATTCAACAGTTTGGATCATACTCAGTTATACATCCCCATCCTGGGCCCAATGAAATATGTGGTAGAAGTTCTGACTCAATGCTTGGAGGGTGTCAGGGTCTAGATTGGGAGGAACAGCTCAGACTCGATCCTAGTCAGACAGTTGATAGGCTAGCTGAATTGAAAGGAGATTCAAAAGGATTAAGTTATGTTTCCTCCAGAAGCACATACATGTCACTTGGAATGCCTCGGTGATAGATGCTCTGCTAGAACATATAACACCTGTCAGGAAATATACCATTATGATGGAAGGATTATTAAATTTCCTCAAATCAGTGGACTACTATTCTCTTTCTTGCTGAACCATAAATAAACCAATTATACAACCAGCATTAAGCAGCGCATGATGCTTGAAAGTGCTGTGTTGTTAGCCTAAGGAAATAGAGAAAATGAGCTCCTGATAGAATACTTACCAGCCCTGAGTCCCATATGGGGAATTCTTGGACAATTCTCTATCAGTCTATGCTTTTGCTTGGCCTGTCCCGTTAGGCCCAATCTGAACTGTCACTGAGGGAAAAGGCAAGAATTCTGCTTCCGCTTACTTGCTTCAGGGGTCACCAGGAGCAGAAGACTTCAAGGGCTGGTAATTGCTGGCTCCTAATGCAAGCCATAGGGGGCGCGGTGGCTCAGCGGGTAAGACGCCAGGCTTGTCGATCGGAAGGTCGCAGGTTCGGAGGTTCGAATCCCTAGCCCCGTGTGACGGAGTGAGCTCCCACACTAGCTGCAGCTCTTGCCAACCTAGTAATTTGAAAGCATGCAAATGCAAGTAGATGAGTAGGTACCACTTCGGTGAGAAGGTAACAGCGTTCCACGTGCATCATGCCGGCCACATGACCGCGGAAGCGTCTTCAGACAATGCTGGCTCTTCGGCTAACAAACGGAGATGACTACCGGCCCCTTCTTCATTTATAGCTGTGCTAATTACCATTTGATCCCATTTATTTACTACTTCCACAGTTGAGAAATACGTGCTTTGTGGATTTGCCCTGCCTCACATTTTGTTCCATTTACCTTCTAGTTGGGCACAACAGTCTCATGTGTCCTGTAACTCCACAAACTTTGGGAAACAGTTTCAGATCAACCTATTGTTATCCTCACTACCGTGGAACTCAAAATACATTAAAATCCACACAAGGCACCTTCCAGTTTTCCAATAAGAGAGCTTCGAAAGCAGCATGAGTTGAAAACTGCACCCCACATACATAGTCTGGCTGGCACTTAGAACATCTTAGCGTTCGCAGGAGGGTTGCTGCAAAGCCACCAACATGCTATTCCTCCTCTCAATTTATTAAAATATATTTAAAAACCAGAGAAATAATACTGTGAGCTGGAGTCACTTGACCTGTGCAGGGAAAGTGGACAGCCCAGAAGCTAAAAGGCAAGATGGTGCAAGAATCCCTGCTGATGGGGAAACGGCCTTTTGCAAAGATGTGCAGAGCTCCAGCACTTCTACGTGAAAATCAAACACAATGCATTTCATATATATATATATATATATATATATATATATATATATATATATATAATTAGTTTTTAAATTTACATAGATAAAAGTTTGAAACAGAAAAGAAAATGGAAATACAAATCAAAGAAAGAAAGAGAGTAAAAAAGTGTAGTAAAGCAAAAAGAAAAAGGATAAAGATGAAACATAGAAATTAGTCAACTTCCGATTTGTCTCTGGTCATAGTAATTTAACAATATTATCTTACATGCTAGGTCTATATAAAACATTAAAAATCATTTCTTGTCTATTATATCAAAATATATATATATTAATCTTCAAATCCCCATATAAGCTTTGCTCCTCCCGCATCTTGTAAATAGTCAGTTAATGGTTTCCACTCTTTAAGAAAATAATATTTTGAATTTTCTTTTAATAAACATGTCAATTTATAATTCTCTGCCATATCCATCAATTTTAACATCCAATCTTGTATCGTAGGCAAGATCTGGTTTTTCTAATTTTGTGCATATATAAGTCTTGCCGCTGTAATCATGCATTGCATAATTCTTGCAAATTGCTTCCCAAGTTGTCCATCAATTATTCTCAACAAAAAAAATTCTGGTTTAAATTGAACTCGAATTTGTAATATGTATTGCATCAATGAATGTATTTGAGTCCAAAATTTCTTTGCAATCTCACATGTCCACCACATATGGTAAAAAGACCCCTCTTTTTTTTTACATTTCCAACATAAGTTGGAAACATTCCCATACATTTTAGAGAGTTTTTGTGGGGTCATATACCATCTGTACATCATCTTATAAAATTTTTCTTTTAAATTATAGCACAAAGTAAATTTTAGTCCTTTAGTCCACATATCTTCCCATTGCTGCATTTGAATATTACAATCAATATTTTTAGCCCATTTAATCATACAATCTTTAACTTGTTCCTCTACCATTTCACCTTTTAACAATAGTTTATACGTTTTTGCAATTAGATGATCATCAGCTTCACATAGTTGTATCTCGAATTCTGATTTGGTTTGTTCAAATTCAAAGTCTTTCTTATCTGATTCAAATTTCTCTACAAGTTGCATATATGAAAGCCATTGAAAAGTATATCCATCTGATGCCAATTCTTCTATTGATTTAATTATATATTGTCCTTGTTCTTTCTTTAAAAAATCTTTATAGGTTAACAATTTATCTTTAATTCTTACTTCTGTTCTATAGAATGCTTCTTGCGTAGAGATCCATAAAGGTCTTTTATAACATAAAGTTAGTTTATATTTATTCCAAATTCTTAACAAGGATCTTCTAATAAAGTGATTTTTAAAATCTACATTAACTTTAACTTTATCATACCACAAATACCCATGCCATCCATATCTTAGTTCATGTCCCTCCAAATTCAATAATTTTTCATTTTTCAAAACTATCCATTCTTTAATCCAAACCAAGCAACAGGCAGCATAATATAATTTCAAATCCGGCAGACCTAGTCCTCCTCTTTCTTTAGAGTCTTGCAAAACTTTATATTTTACTCTTGGTTTTTTCCCTTGCCAAATGAACTTGGAAATATCTCGCTGCCATTGTTTAAAAGGTTCTTCTGATGCCAATATAGGTAGTGTTTGAAAAAGATAGAAAATTCTTGGCAAAACATTCATTTTAATTGCTGAAATTCTACCTAATAATGATAATTGCAATTTTTCCCAATGGTCCAAATCTTTTTTAATATCTGTCCAAAGCGGGATATAATTATTCTTAAACAACTTAACATTTTTAGTTGTTAAATATATTCCCAAGTATTTTACTTTTTCTTCCATTGAATATCCGGTTATTTCTTTCAATTTCTCTTGTTGATGATGGTCCATGTTTTTAGTCAAAACTTTTGTTTTCTGTAAATTCACTTTAAACCCTGCTAACGATCCAAAGTCTTTTAATTTCTGTATTAAAATTTCAATTCCATCTAGTGGATTCTCCAAAGTAATGACTAGGTCGTCTGCAAAGGCTCTTAGTTTATAAACTTATTTTTTTAACTTTGATACCATGGGTACCATCATCCTGTCTAATATCTCTCAGTAAAACCCCTAATACCAATATAAACAAAAGTGGAGATAATGGACAACCTTGTCTAGTACCTTTTTGAATTTCACATGACTTACTAAATTCTCCATTAATAATTATTTTGGCAAATTGTGGAGTATATATTGATTTAATCCATTTTATAAAGTTTCCTCCAAAATTCATATTTTCCAGTACTTTGAACATAAAAGGCCAATTTAAGTTGTCAAAGGCTTTTTCAGCATCAATAAATATCAAGGCAGCTTCTTTATCATAATGTTGTTCCAAATATTCAATTACATCTAATATATTTCAGACATTGTATTGGATTTGCCTCTTGGGCAAAAATCCAGCTTGGTCTTGATGAATATAATTCTTAAGAATATTTTTCATTCTTTCTGCTAATATCGTTGTAAATATCTTATAGTCATTATTCAATAAAGATATTGGTCTGTAATTCTTAGTTAATGTCAAATCCTGTTGTTCTTTGGGGATCAGTGCTATATGTGCTTCTTTCCAAGTTCCTGGCATGGTTCCTCTTTCCAAAATAGAATTCATGGTCTTCTGCAAAGGTAGGCATAAATCATCCTCAAAGCATTTATAGTAGGGTGCTGACAATCCATCCGGTCCAGGAGCTTTTCCACTACTAATTTTCTTGAAAGCCTTTACCAATTCTTCTTTTGTTATAGTATTGTTTAGTATCAATCTTTGTTGATCATTAAGAACAGTTAGTTTTTGTTTACTCAAATATTCTTCAATATCATCTAAATTGACATCTTGTTTTTTATATAATTTAGAATAGTAGTCATGAAAGGCTTTTTGAATGTCCATATTGTTCACCAATGTTTTCCCTTCATGTTGAATATTGGTAATCAAATTCTTTTGTCTTTGTTTCCTCAATTTGTAGGCTAGCCATCTACCTGGTTTATTTGCATGTTCAAAATATTTTTGTTTTGTAAATTTCATTTGAGTCTCTATCTCTTGAGTTAATATCATTGATATTTGCTTTTGTAAAAATTTAATTTGAGTGAACAAAGTATCGTCCATTGGTTTATCTCTTAAACCTATCTCTTTACTCTTAATTTCATCTAAAATCAGTTGAATTCTTTTTTGTTTCTTCTTCCTCATTTGAGCATTGTATTGAATAAAGTAACCCCTCATATATGCTTTACTGGCTTCCCATACGGTTTGAATATTAGTACCTTTGTTCAAATTAAATTGAAAATATTATCTTAACTTTTTTTTACATACATCAACTACATCATTATTCCGAAGTAATGACTCATTCAATCTCCATCTAAATACATTCCGTTTCCCTTTAAGAGTTAACATTACTGGATTATGATCTGAAAGGGTCTTAGGTAATATATCAACTTTACTGATATCCATCATCAAGTTTTTAGATATCAAAATCATGTCTATTCTAGAATGTGATTTAAATCTCTCTGAGTAATATGTGAATTCTTTGGAAGTCCCATTCATGCATCTCCAAATATCTTGTAAGTCCAGCATCTCTTTCAGGTCAAAAAATGTTTGCGGCAATTTTCCCTGTGTTTGTTTTATTTCTTTTTGTGACTGTCTATCCAGTCTGGGGTAAATTACCCCATTCCAATCCCCCATAAAACACCAATTGTCATAAGTTAAGTCCAAGAGTTTATCCATCAAATTTTTGTAAAATACTCCTTTATCCATATTCGGTGCATAAAGTCCAACTATCAATGTTTTAGTTCCTTGTATATTAATTTCTACTACAATATATCGACCTTCATCAGCTAATATCAATTTTGGATTTAACTTTGGTTGTACATATACAACTACCCCCTTAGTTTTTTTTATATCCAGCCAAAATAAATTCTTCTCCAAGCTGTTTTTGAATCAAATATTTAGTGTCTTTTTTGCAAATATGAGTCTCTTGTAGACAACTTATATCCAATTTCAGTTTTTTTCAGAAAATGAAATATCTTTCTTCTTTTCTGTGGGGAATTATCCCCATTAATGTTCCATGTAAAATATTTATATTCCATTGACATTTTATTCTTTAAAATCCCTTTGTCAAGTCCACACCTGTAGCTCCCTTCTCAGATAAGTCTTCTGCCTTCTCTTTATCTTTCGATGTTTCTCCTCCTTCTGCCAATTCTCCATCTGGTAAACCCATTTCTTTCTTATATTTCTCTAAGAAAGCTTTTGCTTTTAAAATGGAAGTTATTCTGAATCTCTGCCCTTTGAACGTAAACGATACGCCTTCCAATTTTTCCCATCTAAATGAAATACTATGTTGCTTTAGTTTATCTATAAGGAAAAAGTAGTCTTTTCTTTTCCTTAATATTCTCAGGGGGATTTCTTTTAATACAATTATTTCCTTCCCTTCTATATTTAATCTAGTATTATAATGTTTCCTCAGAATTTGCTCCTTTTGTCACTTTTCTTACAAAATATATCAATATGTCTCTAGGAACTTTTCTTTCCTTGGCATAACGTGAGTTTACTCTAAATATCTTGTCTATCTCCAAATCTAAGTCTTGTTCTCTTATCTCCAAAAATTTAGCCAATTCAAAAGTCATCCTTTCTCTCACATCTTCATCTACTTGTTCTGGAACTTCTCTAAGCCTCAAAATGTGCTCTTTCTCTCTGATTTCTGCTAAGGCTGTGATATCTAAATTATATTCAATCTCTTTAATGGCATATTCTGATTTAACTTCTAATTTTTGCATCTGGTTTTGCGTATCTTTAAGTTCTCCTGACAGAGAATTCACCACTTCCTTAACTGTTTGAATTTCTTTTTTGAAATCTTGCTTAATCTCTTGGGTTATTTCTTTCTTCATGTCATCCATCTTTTTGTCTAATGATGTAATCTGATCTTCCATCTGCTTCGTGGAGTCATCCATTTTCTTATTTAGTGCTGCAATAGCTTCTAGTATCTTTTTCATTTCTGGTAATAAGGTTTCTGAGGCAGATGTAGCAGGTGTAGCAGAATCAACAGGTGGTCCTCCTGTCTCCTTCTCTTTCTCCCTCTGTCTCGTTCCCAAAGATGCCATAGCCCTGCAAAAAAAGAAGAAAAAAGGGAGAAAAAGGGAAGAAAACACAATGCAACAATAATTGTTTAAAAAAGGGAAAAAATTAAAAGAAATTAAAAATAAAAAAAACAATAAAAGGAAAAGGAAAAAAGGAAAGGAGCAAATGTCCAAAAAGTTGTAAAAAAAAATAAGGAAGCTCCTTTAAAAAATTTTTCCTCTTAGTTCATTTATAATCCCTTATATATATAAATCCACAGTATTTCAGACATCCAAGATAAAAAGCCAGTAGGGACTTTTTGTTCTCCTGAAGTCAAAATCAAAGATAAGAACAGTAAATATTCCCAGGGTTTCACCTTCCCACTTGTAATTCTTCAATCCAACCACAAGTCAAAAAGGGAAAATGTTACTAGAAATATATAAAAAAACCCTCTACGTTCCAAATAATAATCCAAATTGAACATTAAACAGCTTGACTTTTTCCAAAAAAGCAAATCCAAACTGAATTCAAAGTTCAGGGGAAAAAAAGAGGAACTTATATATATAAAAAATAATAAGGTTTTTTTTTCCTTTCAGGCAGCAGTCCCAACATAAAAGTCTTAAAAAATAAAGTATTAATCACTCCATGAACACAATGCATTTCCTGTAGAGTTGCAATAAATCACCTGAGCTGAGACTAGCAAAGGAGCATGTGGATATGGATCTGGGAATAGCAAAAGTGTTATGTTTGCAGATGCCCTAAATGTATGTATCGCTTCCTAAGTTTGGCCTGCTTGGGAGTTATTGAAGAAAACACATTTTTTAAAAGCAAAGCAAAGCAAAGCAAAGCAAAGCAAAGCAAAGCAAAGCAAAGCAAAGCAAAGCAAAGCAAAGCAAAGCAAAGTTTTGTTTTTATTTCCCCCCACTCATGGAAACCAATCAAATGAAACTTAAGTAACTTATAACCATGCACGGATCCAATTTGTACACATGTATGGTGAGTGGATCTATGACTATCCTTGCATTATACCTGTCATATAGCCACAAAACTCCCCAGACCCGCACCTATCAAAATTGAGAAAACCACTATTGTGCAATGCCTATTGAACTTTTTGTGAGTATACTTGGAGCCTATCAGGAAAAGAGCACAGAATGTATTTCTGCATCAACCTAACCCTGTTTCTCCCCAGTCTTGCAGTCATTCTTCAACATTTCTGTATGTGGCTAGTTTCTAAAACGGATAATCTAATTGGAGCATCATGCAATTGTTTATCATTTTTTAGTTTGCATCTCATTTTGTGTAGGCTAACAGTGCTCACTAGCACCTATGGACATACATTAACATCACTGCATGAAGATTCCTTTGTGCACTTATATGTACAGTATATGCATTATTAAGCTGTAAGACAAAAAGGTATAGCTGAAACTTCAGTCAACTTTGTTGAATATATCATTAAAATAAGTTACATTTTTGCTTCATTTTCCAATATGTAGTGACTGAAACATAAACTTCACAAATCTAAATTGGAAGATGGTATATCACTATGCATCAGTGCCACACCAGTTGTGATTTTGAAATCCATGGTGATACTAGGATGGGGAGAATTATGTATGCATTCCTACTCAAAACCTAACCTAATTAGTAGATATAATTTGCATTCTTGGCTGACAAAAAGCATTTTAATAGACCTTTTCTGCTTTCCATTCAACACCATAGTCTAAGAAGGGAGATACTTTTCTTAACAGAAAAACAGATCTTTAAGACAACGTAATCCTCAAGTAATACAGCCCATACAGATGTCTGCTTTTCCCACAATCAGAGAGTTGAGCTGTCATCTCTGAAAGGAAAAAGGGAAAATAGGGAGAAAAACCTTATGTAAAAGTCTTCAGATTCTTGCTATAATTTTAGTCCTCTTGCTATCAAAGTGAGACTTCCACTTAGCAGCTTTTTCTCAAAGAATGTAATGAATTGTTCAGTTCATTCTCTGAGCTTACAATTTTGCTTAATGCAGCTGTTGATATTTTATTATTTATTTATTTATTTATTTGTTTATTTATTTTCTATCCCGCCTTAATTATTTTTATAAATAACTCAAGGCGGCAAACATACATAATACTCCTTCCTCCTCCTATTTTCCCCACAACAACAACCCTATATATATATACAATTGTATTGTGTATTTTTTCATATTCATAGACAATATAGTAGAGGGAGGGCAAGGACCTTTAATTAACTAGAGTAGCCTACATGGGGCTACCCTTGAAGAGTATCCGGAAGCTTCAGCTGGTGCAGAATACAGCTGCGCGAGCAGTTATGAGTGCCAGAAGATCGGCACATGTGACATCCCTGCTACGCGAGCTGCATTGGGTGCCAGTTTGCTTCCGGGTCCAATTCAAGGTGTTGGTGATTACCTTTAAAGCCCTACATGGCATAGGACCAGGGTACCTGAGGGACCGTCTCGTCCCGATAACGTCGGCCTGCCCCACCCGTGCATGCAGAGAGGGCATGCTTCGGACCCCCTCAACAAGAGAATTCCATCTAGCGGGGTCCAGGAGGCGTGCCTCCTCTGCGATAGCGCCTGCCTTGTGGAATAACCTGCCCCCGGAGGTGAGACTGGCCCCCTCCCTCCTGGCCTTTCGGAAGGCCCTTAAGACCTGGCTCTGCCACCTGGCCTGGGACGACGGAGGTGGTAGTGCCTCCTGGGGTTGGCTGGCCCCGTAGCTCTACTATCTATTCTGCGGGTCCAAGCCCATCCTGGATTTTATTTTATTATGTTTTGTTTGTGTTTTTAGATATTTTGTATAGTTTTAAATTTTTATTTATTGTAACCTGCCCAGAGTCCCTTGCATGGGAGATGGGCGGGGAATAAATTTGAAAAATAAATAAATAAATAATTAGTTTACATTTATATAGATAACATTAGTTATCACATTGATATCTTGCCCATCTCCCTCACAAGGAGGGACCCTGGGCGGTTTTTATTTAGGTTTATAGATTTAGGTTTATAGATTTTGTTATAGATTGTTTCAAGGGTCCAAAGAGGATTCTGCTTTTTATTTTTGTGATTAATTGTACAGTAAGTAGAATATATCTATAACAGAATATCTCTTAACATTCTTGTTGAATGGATGAAGTCAGAAAAGGAAAAAACAAAAATAAAATTTTGTTCTGCTGAGATTCCCACTATACAGTATATAATGGAAACAATTCTTCCTCCAGAAGTTAAAACAATTTATAAATTCTTAGCTGAAATTCTTCTTTTAATGAGACACTCTTTCTTTACATAAAGAAGTAAGTAAAAATGTCTTAACCTGGCTTATACCTTTTTACATGTAAAAAAAATCTCATTGAACATGACAAATGGAAATAACATTTAAAATACCTATTCAGGAACAGAACAGAATTTCAAGAAAGCAAGGGAAGACACACTATTCCAAACCCTGAACTTAACAATTTATATCTTTAAAATACAAAATATACTATAAGAATAAACAAATGATGAGTCCCACTAGAGTTTATTAAAATAAATAATACAAGTTAAAGTCCAGCTTGTCAAGATCCTCCTGAAATCTGATTGTATCCTCTACATCTGATGTTTGCTACCCCCCCCCCCCGCAACATTGTATTGTCACAAATCTGATAATTGTCAAGTCCTGGTGCTTTTCTACTATATTCCAAACACACTTTTAACCCTGTCCATAGTTAAAGGAGCAAATAATTAAAGTTGTGGTAAGGAATCTAATTATGGAAGGTCTTTAAAACCTTTAAAAGTTTAGTTTTAAAAAGCCTGTATAATGTCATCAGATACTCAGATTTAATATATAGGTCAGGTCAGAATAACATTTAAAAGTTTGCAGAAGAAATATATATATTTATGCATCTCTATATACTGTAGGTGTGTGTAGGTGTGTGTATTTTCTCAGTTTAATAGTGTAACAGTTTTTTCTGCTTCAGGTAATTTGACAAGGTCTAGTCAGGTTTTTTCACCATTTTCCTTAAATTTCTGATACATGTCAAAGGCAAACTCAGATCACTGTGAAAGTATTATTCAACTAGATTAACTTCCTACATAGAGTGGTAATAGAATGTTTAGCCATCTGCATCCAAAGAGTTTTCCATTTGTTTTCAAATGAGTCTCAGGCATATTTTTTTTGCTTCTTCTTATATAATGCTTATGTAATAGTACAACCACACATTCGGCTCCCATTAAAAGATTAAAGATGAATGGTTAACCAAGTTGAATAATACTTTCACAGTGATCTGAGTTTGCCTTTGTGAAGTACTTCTAATGACAACGTTCAAGAGTTCAGTCGCAAAATATTTTGCCTGACACAAAAAGTAATTGTGGGAAAGTTGCATCTATTCAAGTGATTATGGAATAGATTATTGTACTCTTGGACATCAAGAAATGCATGAATTGACAAGGAAACAGATGAGATGTTTCCTTTTTTTATAGTAATTTCATTAAAAATTACAACTACAACAATAAAAAACTAATACAAACTAAAAAAAAGAAAAAAATAGAAGGTGCAGAAAAGAAAAAGAATACAGAAAAGAAATAGAAAAGAAAAAAAAGAATATAGTAAAGAAAAATAAAAGAAATATATAAAGAAATGACTTTCTCCTTCATCACAACAAGTAAAAACAATTTTAGTAACTTATCACCTTCTCTTGAAATAGAGCAAATGATCTCTTCTACCCATACAGTATCCCATCTCTTATCTATAAACATCCTTAAAAACCTAGTCGTTTCAGTCCTGATCAGCAAAAATCCATTAAGGGTTGCCAGAGTTAACAACATATCTATTTTAACCTTGGTCAAATAAACCAACTTTATATTCCTTCCTTTTACTTTTAACAATCTTGATCTTTAGTCCCTTCAAATAATATTTATTTATTTATTTATTCGATTTATCACCGCCCAACTCCCTCAAAGGGACTCTTAAACTTGATAACCTAAAACTTGATTTCTTTTCATTTTTATTTGTCCCTTCTCACAAAATTCCTCAAGCCTTTAACAAGCTTCTTGTAAATCCAATATAGGAAGATTATCCAGGTCATTCTCTTGGTTTGTTATCTGTATATCCCTTTTAATTTTTAAGACATCAGCTGGTTTCTTTTGTATGTCCAGTGTAGCATCATTTTCCATATCATTCTTGTAGCTTGTTATTTTTAAATCCACTTTCAGATCAGTCTCAGTCTTGTCTGGTAAAACTTGTTCCTCTTCCATAACATCTTTTAAGCGCAGTCTATCTATAGAGGCAGACACTCTTAAAATTAACTTCTGGGTCCATTGTTCAAAAATATCCTTCAATATGTCGAATGTTAAAATATTTTGCTCCATTCTGTATTAGTAAGTCAAATTTAAGTGTTCTTCTCCTTTAATTGTAACCTTTAGTTCCTTCTAGCTCCCTCTAGTGCTCAACCTTCAAAGTCCCATCCTATCATGTTTTTTTTTTAAATTCAAAACAAAAATATTATCCCATGGGAAAGATTCTTATAATTAATTCCAAAATCTTATTTCAAATTTATCTGGACCCTTAGTCCATGTGTAACTTTCTAAAATCAAAGTTTTAATCACTCTTTTGTTGTTTATTCCAGAATTTGTTTTTAAGTCCTTAAACTTGTATTTAAAACTTCTTTCGCTAAGGACTGAAGGAAACTCACCCAGTGCTGTAAAACGCGTCAATCCAAAAATTCCTAATAGCTGAAAAGCAGTTAACAAGCAATTTCCAAAAGTGATTAGAAAAGTATGTGAACCCACTGTCCTTAAAGGCGCCAACTGCAGTTTGAGCAAGATGGCTATTCCCTCATCTCCCAGAGCTCTAAACCCACTGGAGACCACTGTCTTGCGGTCTCCTCGCAAGAAGCAACTGTCTGGAGCACTTGTGGGTGATCTCAAGTCCTCTCTTATCCAGAGAGGCATTACGAAGAGCCAGTATACTCACCATCTCATAATTCCACCACGGTCGTCGGCTCCACTTTTAGCGGTGCTGTCTTCAGCTCACCATTTCTTCTGGAAGTCAAAACAGATGAGATGTTTCCGTGGGTTCTGTAGACTGAAAAATTGATTTGTTTTATACTAGCATAATTTATAGTACAGCAAACTTGGAAAGTGATATTTTTGATAATATTTAAAATAATAATAATAATAATAATAATAATAATAATAATAGAAGTGGTAATTAATAAAAGCAGAATTGGTTAATAAATGCAAAAGTTTAGTTTAAGTACCACTATATAACCTGACTGGACAATGAAGAAATTCTTACAGTAAGATATCTGCAGATTTTCCCCTTTAAAGAACTGATTGCCTACAGTTATTCTTGTTCTAGAAGAAAATGTAAATAAATAAGAGAAGATAAAATAAGTGAAATTGTCCATATACTAGTTGTTTTGTTCAGGAATGATGTCTGCAATAAATAGTATGTGCAGTGCAATAAAGCTGCAGCTTATTTGGATAAAGATGTTTTAAAAGGAAAAGATGGAAAACCCCAAGTGTGTATAACAAGGGTAATCTAGGTAAACTACTTACCCACTGTTTTCTAATCAGTTCCTCTACATCAGAGCTTTCCAAACTTTTCATGTTGGTGACACACTTTTTAGACATGCATCATTTCGCAACACACTCTTACAGCATGGCACAAGGCAAGCACTAGGACCTGCACAGAATCACAGCAGGTTTGGAGGCAGCAAGGCACAAGGCAGGCACTAGGACCTGCACGGAATCCTGGCAGGGCTCGGAGGCAGCAGCAGCCGCGACACACCCAGACACTGTAGCCGACACACTAACGTGTCCCGACACACAGTTTGGAAAGCTCTGCTCTACACATAGTGCTCCTCCTCTTTGCTTACATTTCTCCTGTTCTCTGGTTCTTGACTTTTCTCCAGCTACTCACAGGTATTCCAAAGTTCCCTTAGGTCCTCATGGACATCTCCAAGGATTTAAAAGCAAAAGATAGATAAACAAAAATGCTGAACATACCACTCAATAAAGGCTTCTTAACAGAGACACATTTTGTTTTGACAAAGTACTGGAGAAATTGCACTTGATTTGCTAAGGCAAAACAGTGATGCATAGCTTTATATCATTTCTGGGATCTGCTTGTACTGGAGATGCCAGAGTTTTAGAAAACGAAGCAAAGCAATATGGTGGCTTTGCTTCACTCTTGCGAATGAGAGACATTGTTGCTCCATGAAGCAGCTTCAAAAGGGGACTCCCTTTGAAACTCTGTTGAAATGAAGCAATCATTTGAAACTGCACAGCCCTAATATTTATGATAAAAACAATTCTTCCTTTTTCCACTGGGTGGCCTTGCAAAATCGGCTGGCCTCAGTAGCTCCTTTGTTGATTTTTTTTTAAAAAAAACTTTGTTTTAGTTTTCCAACAGCAAGACAACTGCAACAAAGCCATATTAAATAATTTCTGAAATGCCCAATATGCAGAAAAATAGTTTGAGATGTATTACCCTTTTGATAAGATTGAAATAGGTTAATTCCCATTTAAAAAACAACCACCTTCCACCTTTATAAAAGAATGGGACATTTAACTCATTGGAAAGAACTGAGTCTCATAAAAAAATTTAAAGTTGGTGTGGAGTGTTCAGTTAGTTTATTTCATTTATAAGTCAAACACCAAATTAAGAGGAAAGAGAAAACATGTATTTGTGAGACTAATAAAATGGATTAAAAGAAGGAACAAATGACAAAGTAAGAGGTAAAAGAGGTTAAAATCAAAGGTAGAATAAAATGTTTTATATATGTTTATAAACAACAATAGTACAAGAGTTAATAGCATGAGATTATTATCTTTATAGTCCCTCAAAAAACCCAGTGCTCAAGGCCTAAAAAAGTTTAAACTCATTAGCTTCTGATAACAATTGCAAAAATAAAATTCAGCAACTTTCTTATGAACTTCAGTGGATGTACTCAGTGGGAGTGGGGAGTGGGAGTCATAATAGCTGCTGCAATCATGCAAAGCCCCATCCCTTTGCATACATGTGTGATGTCAAGACCCGTAGAGGTGGGGCTTCAAGTACATCGTCTTCACCACCATCTGAACACTTCCTGCTGACTGCCCTGAGGTGTGTTCCAGGGTTAAAGTCAGTGTATATGTATCAATTTGTTGAAAAATAAATTATTGATTTAATTTCAATGAGGATTTTTCCAATAACTTTTTCATTTCTTTATTTCTTTATTTTTCATTTTCTTTATGAGTTCTTTCTACTAACTTGTACCTTTAGAATATGTTTGCGATTCTATTCTTTTCTTTCTTATAAAACACTAGCCCAGTGCTTTCCAAAGTCCCGCCGTTGGCGACACACCAACGGTGGCGGCGCACATGGCGGCGGCACGCACGGCGACGGCATGCGTGGCAGCAGCGTGTACGGCAGTGGCGGTGGCGGCCTCGTGTTTCATGCTAAAACCCGGAAGCGCTGATGGCACGCCAATGCCGCCGCCGCTGCCGCCACATGCACCACCACCATCGCCGCGCACGCCGCCGCATCAGCACTTCCGGGTTTTGTTGCGACACACTAATGTGTCGTGACACACAGTTTGGAAAGCTATGCACTAGCCATTCATTAGTTGAAAAAGGAAATGCTTCTAGTATCCTCTTGGGCTAGGGATCCTGTTAAAGGAGTCAGCACATGTTATTGGTATGTCTTTTGTCTGTGGTTATACATAATGAGGGAACTAAGACCATTCTGCATAAAACATAACACTTCATTATGAGTTTTACTGTTAATCGGTATAGTTTTAATGAGAATTATCTGTATAAGGTGGTATGTGTTTGTGTGTGTGTTCGTTCTTAGGTATATAAGCATTTGGCAAATGTATATAGCACTCACACCTGTTTCTGAAATTGGAAGTTGAGTCAAAATCATAGCTGGGGCAGTTAGTAAGACATATTGCTTAAAATAATTCTTAGAACTTATTCAAATGACCACAGGGCTGTAATTCTATTTTATATGGGTATCATATATGAGCCTCCAGTTTCTCTTTCTTTGGATAAAAGTTAGCAAGAAGGCATCCCTGAATGCAGGATGTCCACCCTCTCCCATTAGAATGATGTCCACTGCTACCCCAAACTAAATTAAGATTAATTTTAATATTAAAAAAGTTAAATGTCCAGAATTTTGTGAAATCACCATATCTCATGAGATCTTATCTAAGAATGTTAAAGTTTTGTGGGGATTTTTTGGCATTCTTTCATGAGTCTTGTGAGATTGCCAGAAACATACAAGATATAGCAGTCTTGTGAGATTTCAGATGGTTGTTTGTGAAGCAAGATTATTTATAAAGCCTAGGGCATGAAGAGCTTACCAAATCCTACTTCAGACTATAATTCCCCATGTGTTCTCCTACTGCAAAAGAGTGGTTTAACAACCCCATAAATCTGTATTATATGAACACACTGTTTATAGGAAGGCTATGATTTCCCAGAATATTGATGTTTTGCAATCACTGAAATCTGTATTTATGTTGCTTTTGGGGCAGAAGGAAGGAAGAGTGGATTTCCTTTCTAGGATTTGATAGGATAGTAAAGATCTGATAGAAGTTGGAAAACTTGAGAAAAATAGAAAATTCTTACAATAGTTAAAAACTAAAAAGAATCAGCCTAGGAAAGTGAAGAACATAGTATTCCGTGTGAGTGAAAGCTACCATAAATTGTTTGGTACAATTGTAACTGTTACTCTTGTTAAAAAGGTAAATAATCGTAACTGTAAACAAGTACTGTATATTATGCAATATTTCCACATCCTGTTTGGGGATGAATCCCTTCTACCTCAGCTGACCGGAAAAATGAAGTGGTGCATCATTAGCCTTATTAAAAAAAAAAGCCCAGGGATAAGGGATAAGTAGGTAGCTCAGGGAAACAAAAATAATAATTAGGAAAATATTTTCTCAGGTTATGAACCAGCAAATATATATTTACAAGTCAAGTATTGCATTCATTGTGCTGTTATAACATTCTTGATAAAGATAACTCTAGAAGACATTAGAGACCATGGTAACCACTGACTCAGTTGAGGGCAATTACAGAGTGTTGTCCATTCCTTCCTTCCAAAAATAGTTCTGGTGACAGGGCAACTGGTCAAGTTGGATAAGCACTATGAAGAGAGCTAGAATTTACTGGGGATGTTTAATCTTGAGAAGAGAGTGAATAACTTGGCTCTCTTCAAAGATAACACACAAAAGAAAATCAAGATTCATTCTCCATGGTTCTAGAATGCAGGACAAGAAATAAGGAAATTGAGTTACAAGAAGACTCATTCCAGTGAATGTTAGAAAAAAAACACTGTAGCAACAATCACCAGTGGAACTAGTTATCCAGAGAAGTGGGGAGGGGGGCTCTCCCTCATTGGATGTGTTGAAGTGGAGACCACGCTGTTGTGGATGTTTTAATTTGGATTCCCTCACTGATCAGTGTTACACGATGGCTTGAATAGCTCCTTCTGTCAAAGAATTTCAGGGGTCTCCCCTGAGCACCCTTGCTTTCTAATGTCAAGCTGTAGGGGTGGCTGCATCCAGGAACCAATGCTGAGAGGTTTAGACCTTGTGCAACAGTAGATATGGGACCATGAAAGAGCAGCAAACATTTTTGGCTTACTTAAGCAGCTTTAATAATTAATTCTCCCTCATTCACACAGACATATACTGTATACTATCTATCCCATGATCAGGCTGATCACGGTTTGGTCTGGGGAAGGCAGGGTGCAGCAGATGGACAACATGGGTCAGAAGTCTTCTACCAAGTTTCTTGATTCCATCTTCCTTTTATAACATTCTTGTTCCTGTTTCCTCCATCATGGCATGCACTGTTCACCAACTTTGGCTCGGGGTGCATACTTCCTTTTCCATGTAGTAGCCGATCTCAGAAGGATTGGATTTCTGTTGTTAAGGAGTTCTTGTCTTCCCCATGGCCACACAGAATTCATTATGGCTTTCCTTTGGTTCTTTCCTTAGCCTGTTTTTAACACTTCCAGCTTTGTGATTCTGCGATTCTATAACCCAGGGCAGCCAACAGTCCATCCTCATACAAGAAAAGGAAAGTAAAACAGAATTAAATACACAGGAAGAATTGCTTAGATTCAGATATATGCAACTTGGGTGGTACAGGAAGCTGCATCCACTAAAGGAAGCTGCCTGCACCACAGCTCACACCACAAGGGGCCCAAATTCACTTCCAGACATTAAAGTAGAATAGATCTATCACTCCCATATGGTGAGGGGCTATAATGATCAACTTTATTAAACTTAAATGACAGTTGGGAGAAAGTCCTTGTATAGCTGCAAGGAATGTGAGCACTCCTAAGACTGCTGCTTAAAAGGAATAAAAGAACACGTTAAAACATGAATAATTAAAGCAACCTCATGTAGATGTTAAATAGGAGGGGGGAAAGTATAAAGCCCTGAGGATCCCTGTAATTTTTTTTTTTTGTAATATGGAAACCACCAGATTAGAATGCAGTGATATACAAAAACTGTAAAATAAATACATACAGTGCATACATTTAAAAGTAATGATTCTCATTCAGTTCATATCTTTCTGGCAATTCATAGACAATAAACTACAAAGACACTTGGTTATAGAAATAACTGTTGGTTATGTGGTAATGGAGAATTCATGATTTTTTCCCATTAACTTTTCTAAAGCAGAGCTTTCCAAACTGTGTGTCGGGACATGTTAGTGTGTCGGCTGCAGTGTCTGGGTGTGTCGCGGCTGCTGCTGCCTCCAAACCTGTCCTGCCAGGATTCCGCACAGGTCCTAGTGCCTGCCTTGTGCCCTGCTGTAAGAGTGTGTCGAGAAATGATGCATGTCTAAAAAGTGTGTCACCAACATGAAAAGTTTGGAAAGCTCTGCTCTAAAGCCTCACAGTGTGAGAACGAGCTGATTATAGTCCTGTTTGTCAGTGACACACATTGCTTAAATAATCCAGGAAGAAGCATACACAATAGCATGTAACCAAGTGTAGTACCACTAGCTACTAGTTAAGTATTTAAGAGGAGAGAACTACAATTAGCTTTGAGTGGTTTGTGCTGCTACTACATGTATTCCACAAAGTGGACAACTGGTTATTTACATGGCCATTACCAAGAAGATGATATGAAAAACTGTTAATTCTACACCATTAGCTTAAATCTAATCTGCGTCAATAGTGCAGGAGATGATTTGGAGGCTGTGTAAAATAAATTGCCTGTTCCAGGAACACCCTTGGGATTAGCATAAATTGATACCTTTGGCAGATTTAAATTGAAGTCCATGGAGATCAACTGTACATAAACTGTGATTATGCTTTCAGGTATTAAAATCATTATGTTATATAAACCTTTGAGTTAGCCTCAATAAAGAGCACTTCTAACTGATCTAATTATAGTACTGTATAGGTTTGATCAATTATCTTCCAGTCTTTCCCACAACTAATGCCAGAGAAATGTCTCTGCGTTTTTTCTACCAATTGTCATTCAATTTGATAAAATACACATTGACATTATTTAACAAGAAAAGAGAATTCCAGATACTTTCTCCTAGGCCAAGTGGTATTCTTGCACTTACTTAGTTATGACATGGCCAAAGGAAGATATAAAAATGGCCTTTTCAGTTGCTTTCTTTGAGTGAAACATCCATCTCTCTGCTTTGCCATACTTCAGTCAAGTCCCAGATGAAAGAATGTGGGACTTCCTTCCACTGGGCTCTGTCACTACGGTGGTACTGTCACTGCTTGGGGGGGGGGGTGTCTTGCCCAAGGAATTGTTGGAGAATTTTTCCTTTCCCTGGGGATACTATCCATCCAGTTTGCAAAGAATGTTTACAGTTGTAGATGATAGAATGAGGCTGGCTTTACATCATTATAAGATCAGAATCTAGTTTTTAATCTATGGTTAATCATCTGGTGCCATGAGACACAGAATGCCACCAGCCTTTAATACAGCATAATTGTTTATAAACAGATTGTCAATGATTGCAGACTAAGGGCAAACAGGAACCATATATAAGTTACCCCAAAGGACAGAGAAAGAAAAGGCTTAGCTGAAGAAATTATCCACTATGTCAGTGCTTTTCAAAGTGCCGCCGTTGGCGACACACCAATGGTGGCGGAGGGGGCAGCGGGGGGTGCACGCGCGTGGGCGTGCATGCCGGTGGCGCAGGGGGTGCGCGCGGCGGCATGCATGGTGGTGGCGGCAGCGGCGGCAGCCTCCGCTAAAATGTGTAAGTGCTGATGGCGCACCACTGCCGTCGTCGCTGCCGCCGCCATGCACACCACTTCCGCCGCGCGCACTGCCGCGCCGCCGCCATGCACGCCCCTGCTGCCGCTTCCGCGTTGTGTTGCGGCACACCAAACTGTGTGTCGCGATACACTAAACTGTCGCGACACACAGTTTGGAAAGCTATGCACTATGTCAAGGGTCGGAAATGGCGGCTCACGAGCCAGATGTGGCTCTTTCGCCCCTTGAGTGTGGCTCTTCCGCAGCTGAACTCACCCCCGCCCCTTCCACGTGATTGGCCCCTGCCCGCAAACCCCGCCCCCTGGCTCTTGCACTGAGCGAGGCCCGGCGCGGCAGGGAGGCGCTGCTGGCCCGGGACGCCACGCTGTCGGAGGCGGCGCAGGAGTGGCTGCAGGGGCTGCCGGGGCTGGACATGGCGCTGCTCCGTGGCATCCAGGTGCTGGGCGAGGGCACGGGCCCGGGACTCCGCGAGGCCCCCTGCTGCCTTCCCGGGATCCGGGTGTGCTGGAGAGGTCTGCGGGGCAGCGTCGGGGCTTTCTCACCCTCTCGAGGCTTGGCTGCAAGGGAACGGGAGGAGACCGCCTCGGTCCGGAGAAAGAGAGCGCACGGGGCCTCGCGGAGGGAGGCAAGCAGGCAGGCAAGCGGGCGGGGCGGGCGGGCGGCCCGGGCCTCCTCCTCCTCCGCCGGCGGGAGAGAAGGAGGAGCGGCTGCCCGCCTGCCTCCGCCCGCCCTGAGGGGACCCACCCAGCAGCGGCGGCGGCTCCCCTGAAGCGCGCCGCTTGTCGTCGCCGCCCGCCTCGTTTCCTGCCCCCCATCATTTCCTTGGCTCGACGCAGGCAGGCGGAAGCGGCAGCCCCGCCCGCGCCGAGTGGCGGTAGCGTGGGCCCGCCGCTGCCCTTTCTCTCCGGCTCGGATCCCGGGAAGGCAGCGGGGGGCCTCGTGGAGGGAGGCAAGCAGGCAGGCAAGTGGGCGGGCGGGCGGGCGGCCCGGGCCTCCTCCTCCTCCGCCGGCGGGAGAGAAGGAGGAGCGGCAAACCCCGCCCCCTTCCACGCGATTGGCCCCCGCCCACCAACCCCGCCCCCTGGCTCTCGAGCATTTCAAAATGTGCACGAGCATGTCAAAATGGCTCCCGGCATAAAAAGTTTGCCGACCCCTGCACTATGTAGTAGTGTAGTATCTTACGAATCCATGTATATGTATTGCAGGCATGGTATTTCTGCTATGCCCAGCACGATAGTTCACTTATTAAGGAAAACTTATATCCTGCCTTCTGGTGCTTACATGATCACTTAGACAAGCCACCAGGAATAATTAAAATTACTCAAAGGAAGAAGAGGAAGAATTAACAAACAGGCAGATGCAGTAGCGAAAAGTCTATTTGGGAAACAAACAAGATGTATGTATTCAATAAAAACTAAATTTTATTACACGATGAAAGAATTATCATGGGACAAAGAGGTGCAACATTTGGACTGCAGCCACTGAGAAGGTGTTTGTCCTGTTTCCCTCAGCCAGGCCACCCCCCCCCCCCACTCTCTCTCTTTTTATAAGAATTTTATTAAGTTTAAAGCAAAGGTAAAAACTACAAAAAAGAAAAAAACTACAAAAAGAAAAAGAAAAAAAACTAAAAAAGTGAGAAAACACAAGATGAAAAAAGATTTTTTGAAGATTACATAAGAAGTGACTTCTGACTTTTAACAGCAAGAATATACAATGATTTCCCATAGTCAATCTTACTATAGTCAATCTTCCCTTACTCTACGTTAAACCAGAATCACATTATTTTTATAAATCATTCCATTAGCATATTATAAAAATTACTAAATGCAATTGCTCCCTCTCCTCATATTAAAATAAAGAAAATATATAAACCATTTAAACAACCTCCCACCCAAAAACAACACTTATATAATTACTTCCATCCTACCACTATTCTATATACACTGCTCAAAAAAATAAAGGGAACACTGAAACAACACAATGTAAGTCCAAGTTAATCACACTTCTGTGAAATCAAACTGTCCACTTAGGTAGCAACACTGATTGACAATCAATTTCACATGCTGTTGTGCACATGGAATAGACAATGGGTGGAAAGCATAGGCAGTTAGCAAGACATCCCCAATAAAGGAGTGGATCTGCAGGTGGTGACCACAGACCACTTCTCAGTTCCTATGCTTTCTGGCTGATGGTTTGGTCACTTTTGAATGCTGGCGGTGCTTCCACTCTAGTGGTAGCATGAGACGGAGTCTACAACCCACACAAGTGGCTCAGGTAGTGCAGCTCATCCAGGATGGCACATCAATGCGAGCTGTGGCAAGAAGGTTTGCTGTGTCTGTCAGCGTAGTGTCCAGAGCATGGAGGCGCTACCAGGAGACAGGTCAGTACATCAGGAGACGTGGAGGAGGCCGTAGGAGGGCAACAACCCAGCAGCAGGACCGCTACCTCCGCCTTTGTGCAAGGAGGGACAGGAGGAGCACTGCCAGAGCCCTGCAAAATGACCTCCAGTGGGCCACAAATGTGCGTGTGGCTGCTCAAACGGTCAGAAACAGACTCCATGAGGGTGGTATGAGGGCCCGACGTCCACAGGTGGGGGTTGTGCTTACAGCCCAACACCGTGCAGGACGTTTGGCGTTTGCCAGAGAACACAAGATTGGCAACTTCGCCACTGGCGCCCTGTGCTCTTCACAGATGAAAGCAGGTTCACACTGAGCACATGTGACAGACGTGACAGGGTCTGGAGACGCCGTGGAGAACGTTCTGCTGCCTGCAACATCCTCCAGCATGACCGGTTTGGCAGTGGGTCAGTAATGGTGTGGGGTGGCATTTCTTTATGGGGCCACACAGCCCTCCATGTGCTCGCCAGAGGTAGCCTGACTGCCATTAGGTACCGAGATGAGATCCTCAGACCCCTTGTGAGACCATATGCTGGTGCGGTTGGCCCTGGGTTCCTCCTAATGCAAGACAATGCTAGACCTCATGTGGCTGGAGTGTGCCAGCAGTTCCTGCAATACGAAGGCATTGATGCTATGGACTGGCCCGCCCGTTCCCCAGACATGAATCCAATTGAGCACATCTGGGACATCATTAGGTGATTTAGAAATGGGGTGGCCGGTCTTAGTGTCCCTTTAAGGCTATAGCGCGGCTTGGAAATGATGGCATCCCCGTCTCCCGGCAGCTCTTACCCGATTGGCGCGAACACTGTTTGCAATCCTCAGGCTACAAGTTGCCGTTCCGGAGAACAAATGGGTGATTCCGAGCGTTTTCTAGTCCATGAAAACACTCCTGGGCTTCAAGAAAAGCCTGCCTGAGCCCAAAAAAACTGCTGCGTTGTCAGTTCTGTCTGCGGAGCCCGCAAACAAAGCTGCTTAGTCCACCATGTCCCCCACTGGAAGCCCAGCCAGGCCTCTCTCACATTTGGAGCACATTAACTATTTGTTCATCTAGTCATGGGCACCTACTCCTACATTCCCACCACTTCAGATAACTTGTTCACATAATACAAATTAACATTCTAATAGGGGAAGCTTCCGGTGGGAATGGCGGACTGAACGGCTGTGCCCACTGGTTCAGCGGGCGGAGCTGACAATGCAGTAACTTTTTTCGGGCTCAGGCAGGTTTTCCTGAAGCCCAGGAACGTTCTCCAGATCAAGGAAAATACCTGGAATCATCCCATCTGTCCCCCGGACGGCTGCTTGCAGGCAGATGATCGCAAACAGTGTTTTGTGCTCGACTGGTAAGAGCAGCCGGGAGGCTGGGACATCATCATTTCCAAGCCGCGCTGTAGCCTTAAAAGGACACTAAGACTGGCCACCCCATTTCTAAATCACCAATTTGTATTTTTTAAAAAATATATGTACCCCAAGAGAGGCTTTCTACAGTGCGGAGAAGCTGGTTCTCTCGGTGCTTAGTGTTATTTTTGGGATTACTTCTAAAAAAGAAAATTCTTTTAAGTTTTGGATTTCGTTTTCCTTCCAAAGGAAATTCCAAAGACTGAGAGTAAACAATTGTCTTCCTGTTATTAATTTTGTATTAAATTTGAAGATATTAGCATTTTCCTACATGTTGAATCGGCTGATTTGAACCTTCAGCTTTCAGATTTTTTCTGACCTTCACCAGGATTTTAAACAGATTTCTTTTATTAAACTTATGCAAGACATCCAGGACATGGTGAAAAATATGGGATCTAAAATGTGCCATCAGGTTGGGGATGTGGTGGATGAAATTGAGGAATTTAAGAGCGATAGAAAGGTTTTTTTTAAGACCGAGATTGGGATTTTTATCAAGATGCTGGATGAAGGTTGGATAATGGAGTTGGAGAAATCTAAGGGAGAGAGTGATCTGCAAGCCATAAGTAAAATCGATCTCCTGGTGGAATGCCATGAAAAGAACCTGGAATCTTTGAGGGGGGCAGTTGGGCTGTTTGATTCTTTTAAGAGGAAAGCTCTGTGTATATTGTGGGGATATGTAACTGCTTTGGTTTATTTTGAAGTGGGATAAGGGTTGAAGAATGTTCATCTGGTTTGCTTTAAGGATTTAATTGATGCTATTTTCCTTTAAAGATTTGGATTTACTGTTTTGAATTGGCTTTGGTTTTTGGGTTTATTAAGATTAAAATTATTTAAACCATTGTATTAGGGTTAAAGAATCTTTATTTGGTTTGCTTTAAGGATTTGATTAATGTCTGTAGCTTGAATCATGTCAACTGGATTTCTATTTTCTCAGTGGAAACGTTTTGCTCCTTATCCGAGAAGCTTCTTCAGTCTGAGCAAAGTTAGTAAGGGAATCCTTAAATATGTTTCTAGGGTGGCTGTGTGACCTTGCACCTGGGGCTAGGTCATGGTTATTTGAGATGTTTATTTCTAAGTCCCTTTATCATCCAAAGGAGGATCATTAAGATTACCATGCTGCTGTTGAGCTTGTGAAATGGTCTTAATCTTCCTAGGCACAGAAGACAAAGCAGGAAGGAAAATAGGGGAAAGATTGTGCCTGAGGCCCCCACCTCTATTCAAGGAAGGATTTTCCAAGTTGGCATAAATGGACTCCTTGATCCCTCTCTCAAACCACCTATCTTCTCTGTCTAAAATGTGAACATTAATGTCCTCAAATGAGTGTTGTTTTTCCTTTAGATGAAGATAAACTGCTGACTCTGGTCCTGTGGTGTTTCTTCTCCTGTGTTGGGCTATCCTCCTGTACAAAGGTTGTTTGGTTTCTCCAATGTAGAGTTCAGAGCACTCCTCACTGCACTGGATTGCATACACTACATTTTTATTTATTTATTTTATTTATTTATTTAATTTATTCCCCGCCCATCTCCCATACAAGGGACTCTGGGCGGGTTACAATAATTAAGACTTAAAAATTTAAAATATTTAAAACCATACAAAGTAGATGTATAAAAATAAATCCAGATATAAAATAAAATAAAATAAAATAGAATAGAATCCAAGATGGATTGGGGACCGTAGCATAGGTCTTATTGCTACGGGGCCAGCCAACCCCAGGAGGCACTACCACCTCCGTTGTCCCAGGCCAGGCGGCAGAGCCAGGTCTTAAGGGCCTTCCGAAAGGCCAGGAGTGAAGGGGCCAGTCTCAACTCCGGGGGCAAGATGTTCCATAAGGCGGGAGCTGTCGCAGAGAAATTGCTTTTACATTGCTTTTCTTGTGTTTTGGAGTTTGATCTTTGGGGTGTACAAGCCTCTGTCTCAGTGTGTTGGTGGGTTTGAAATATACAGGTATGTGGTGTTTGCCAAATATCCGTTTTATCTTTTCAGACACGCCAGCCATGTAAGGAATGACCAGGTTCTTTCGTTTACTCTGAGTCTCAGCCCTATCTGTTGCTGTTTTAGGTCTGGTAGACTTAGATTTAGTGAAGGCCCGATTTGGATATCCACAGGCCTTCAGAGCTGTTCTTGTGCTGCAGTGGATGGTGGGAGTCAAACCTCAGATATTGATCTGTGTGTGTGGGTTTCCTGTAGATCCCTATTTCTAGCTTGCCACCGGTCCCAATGAGGACTTCACAGTCTAGGAATGCCAGTCTGTTGTCCTTGGTGTCTTCTCTGGTGAACCTAATGTTGGCATCTATGGTGTTTATATGGTCCGTGAAGGCCTGTACTTCCTGGGCCTTGATTTTGACCCAGGTGTCATCCACATACCTGAACCAGTGGGTGGGCACCGTTCCCTGGAATGTGTTGGGTGCTTTCTTCTCCACTTCTTCCATGTATAAATTGGCCACAATGGGTGACACAGGAGAACCCATGGCACAGCCGTGTTTTGGTCTGTAAAAGTCACCTCTGTATGTGAAATAAGTGGTGTTAAGACACAGGTCCAGAAGATGGCAGATCTGGTTTGGGTTGAGATGGTTTCTCCTTTCAAGGGTGCTGTCCTCTTCTAGTCTCTTCCTGACAGCGGATAGAGCATGAGTGGTGGGGATGCTGGTGAAAAGGGAGGACACATCGAAGGAGACCATAGTTTCATCTGTATCCAGTTTCAGGGTCTTTGCTTTGGAAACAAATTCTTCCGAATTATGGATGTGGTGTTCAGAGTGTCCAACTAGAGGTGCTAGTATGGTAGAGAGGTGTTTGGCAATGTTGTATGTTACCGAATTAATGCTGCTGCCTATAGAAGATAGGTGGTTTGAGAGAGGGGTCAAGGAGTCCATTTATGCCAACTTGGAAAATCCTTCCTTGAATAGAGGTGGGGGCCTCAGGCACAGTCTTTCCCCTATTTTCCTTCCTGCTTTGTCTTCTGTGCCTAGGAAGATTAAGACCATTTCACAAGCTCAACAGCAGCATGGTAATCTTAACGATCCTCCTTTGGATGATAAAGGGACTTAGAAATAAACATCTCAAATAACCATGACCTAGCCCCAGGTGCAAGGTCACACAGCCACCCTAGAAACATATTTAAGGATTCCCTTACTAACTTTGCTCAGACTGAAGAAGCTTCTTGGATAAGGAGCGAAATGTTTCCACTGAGAAAATAGAAATCCAGTTGACATGATTCAAGCTACAGACTGTTCCACCTGGATGACTGAGAACCTTCATCGACAGATTTGATTAATGTTATTCCCTTTTAAAGATATGGAATTACTGTTTTGAATTTTCTTTGCTTTTTGTTTTATTAAGATTGGGGTTATTAAAATTGTACTATTAAGTATAATAACAGACAACTTATGTGCTTTTTAATTTGATTCTTATTATAGTAGACAGAAATGTATAGAATAGTGGTAGGAAGGGAATAATTAAATATTTTTATCTTTTGGAGGGGAGAAAGATGTTTAGGAGGTTTATATGAAAAAAAATTCCTTTATTTTAATAAAGGGGGAGGAGTAACTGTACTTAGTGATTTTTATTATGTGATAAAGTGGAATGACTTATAGAAATAATGTGGTGTTTGGGTTTAATATAGAGTAAGATATTGATTATGGAAATTTTGTATATCCTTGCTATTAAAAGTCAGAAGCCACATCTTTTGTGAACTAAAAAAAATTCTCTTGTGTTTCTGCACTTTTTTCATTTTTTTTCTTTCTTTAGTTTTTTTTTTTTGTAGTTTTTATTCTTTTCTTGAAATCTAATAAAATTTACTACAAAAAAATTAACATTCTAATAGGGGAGAATACCCATGTCCTAGCATGGATGGCCATCTTAAGATAAGGCCAAATGTAAATCTGGTCTATCACTGTGTGCCATTCAATGGCCCAGCAGACATATCAAATAAGCTCACAAACAGAACAGGAAGGCAATAGTCTACTCCACTGTTGCTCCCCAGTAAACTGCTATTTATGTCATGCTGCCTTATGTTGGAAATTATGTAGAGCTATCACAAAACATTCTATGAATTTGGCCAATCTCTTTTTAAAACCTTCTAAATGGATGGCTATTTATCTGATGGCAAGGCATTCCTTTGTCTTTACTATGTATAGCTGAAGAAACACTTCCTTTTGTTAACTACAATGGAATTCCCTATCATTATAAAGAAAGAAGCCTTCTTCTGTTTATACATTTCCCTTGCAAGCCTCAGGCATTTCTTTTCTAACTAATTTTTAATGAGGCAAAAGACTTTACAACCAGGACATCCAGAGAAACAAAACAGGTAGAGTCAGAATATTTCTAGAACAACGTTTCTCAATCTTGGCAACTTTTAAGATGTGTGGACTTCAATTCCAGGTATTGAAGTCCACATATCTTACAGTTGCCAAGTTTGAGCAACACAGTTCTAGAATGTCCTCACCACAGCAGATCCATCTGGGTTTCTCTCTCCAGGTTTGTACACTTCTCAGGATACAAACGCTATGGCTTCATCTCACAGAGCACAAACACTATATCATCACTAGGCTTGATTATTACTAGATTTCAGTAGGCTCAGATTTTAAACCAGGACAATATTTTATCTTAGAGGGAAACTGATCTAATGTTATTTCTCAACTGAGGAATCCAGCTAAATGCCCCTGGAACAGCAGGATTCCCTGAATAACAGTTTGAATATATCTTTCAATTGAAAGCAACTTTGAATCATCTGGGAATTGGTGTAACATATGGAGTTCTTCCACAAAAATAATGCACGCAGTTTCTGATTTTTCTTAAAGCTCTCTAACCATATTGCAAAACTAGAATCATAAGGGACTCTGTTGTGGGACTATTTTACTTTTTTAAAAAATTGTTGATATCTGTAATGTAAACCAACAGTTCCCAAACTCTTCTATTCTATAAACCAGTACACTGAAAGGTTTTGGGGACCACCACATAAAACCAAGGGTTGCGAGCACAGGACCTGTCAATATCATGGCATAAGTGATGTCCTCCAGGTAGCATCCCAAAATTTAATTAAAACTATATGTGTGTGTGCACACAGGCGTGTGTTGTAATAGCTGAAATCTTGTGAGATCACGAAATCTCACTAAAGTGCGGGGTTCCCTCCTAAAATGACAAAATCCTGTAAGATTTCAAGGAAGAGTATCAACATCTTGTGAAATTTGGTAGTTTTGCAAACTTTTGGCCTGTCTTTATTTTGGTACCTACACCAGTGATCACCTGAAGTTTCCTAAAAGGCTACAGGTTGGAAAACATCAGTATATATATTTCTTAAAATTAAAAGGAATGGATCCAACAAGTGATATCCGTTCTGTTTCAGACCAATGGGTCATTTTCCAAGTAAATTTAAGGTGTTGGACTTAGGTCCCCACAAGCTCCACCAGTAAAATTAATAATCCATGAAAGGTATAAAATCATATACAAATGAATAAAGGGGATAAATTATAAGAATAACTACTTGATCTTAAATACGTAAAACAAGTGGGAACAGAGTAAAGAACTATTTGCTTAAAGCTGCATTGGAAAATCTAGGAGAATTTTTAAAAAAGCAAGGCGCATGTTTCCCACCAGTATTTAGTTGTTGTCTGCCAAGCCAAATACCGTATGTCATAAACAACAGACTTAGCTGATAATAAGGCTGTCTGACCCAATACGCAGCCAATAGCCTAGCCAATTCCATGAGAGAAGCTTTTGATCTATTGATCTTCATTAACTGATATGATACTTGTGGAAGGTCTACAATTACTATTGAGTCATAACAAACAATTTCACAAGCCAGATAATAACAATATATGGTATTGGCTTCATAAGGATATGAGTAACATCTCTACAATCTTACATACATTAGAGAATTTTTCTAGTCAGGTTTTCCTTTTGCAATTAGCCTGCCTTAGTTCTAGATCAGGGGTCGGCAACCTGTGGGCCGCAGGCTGTTAGGTAGTGGGCCGTGGGGCTCCCGCCCACAAACCCCGCCCCCCGGTGCTTGTTACGTGACGGTTCCTCTTTGTCGCGCGTGCCCTCGCCATTTGTTCGCTCGCCAGGAAGAAGCGGCGACCGCGCGCTCAATGTGGGAGACTGGGGCATGCATGCATCAGCGCCGGCGCTCCGCACGCATGCTGTTGTTATTGGTGCTGCCGACTTGACTGGCTGGGCCGCCGGCTGTTGGTTGGGGCTCGTGGTGGTGGGGAGGGGGAGGAGGTTAGCACCTGTGCCCCGTCTTCTCACTCTCTAGGCATGGGGGGTTTCCAGGGGGTCTCCTGCCCCTCTGAGCTCACAGTGCCCGAGTTTTGCAGGCTTCGGACCCTTTCTGACACGGTGCCTGTCCTCTGCGGAGGCGCGTGTCTTTTATGAGTGGGTGCATCCCGCGGGGGGGAGAAGAGCCCCACAAGTGTGAGCGCTGTTGCGCTTCAAAAGGCTGTGTTGCTCCTGTCTGGAGAGGGAGTGCAGGGTAGTGGTGGTATCCATGGACCTTGAAACAAAGGAGCAAGTTTTAGGGCTGCCTTGGTGGTGGCGCAGGGGACTCTCTCTCCTTTCGGCTTTGATCTTCCAAGTACTGGGCTGGAGCATTTTTGGGTTCCCGGAGCCTGCCCTTTCAAAGAGGCACCCTGGCGGGGCAGACTTTTCCTCCCCCCCACTTTTGCTCTCTGTGGTTTTTTTGGCCCCTACCGGGTAGCTCAGCCACACCTCCGCTGCCCCACCGCACAGATCGGCATGGAGATTTTCCACCCTGGGGTGCCCCTCCCCACCATCACTTTTTGCGGTGATCCGAGGCTTTTTCGCCTCGCAACCGCAGCTTTTCTTGGCAGAGCGGCACTGTCACAAGGCGAAAAAGCCTTGGATCACCACAAAAAGTGACGGGGGGGCGCTCTGGGGTGGAAAATCTCTGCACCGATCAGCTGTGCGATGGGGAAGTGGAGGTGTGTTCTAGCTACCCGGTAGGGGCCGAAAAAACCACGGGGAGCAAAAGTGGGGGGGAGGAAAAGTCCACCCCACGCCCGCCAGGGTGCCCCTTCCGTCCAATTGGCTGCTGCCTGCAAATCCCGCCCCCTCCGTCCGTCTGGTTGGCTGCCGCCCACAAACCCCGCCCCCCGTCCATCTGATTGGCTGCCGCCCGCAAACCCTGCCCTCCGGTCCTTGGACAATTTTTTCCAACTAAAGTGGTCCCTGGTGCCAAAAAGGTTGCCGACCCCTGTTCTAGATGATTACTGGAATTATCGCCTACCTTAAAATTCCCATGTGTTTCTACTACTCCTTTCAAGTTTCTCTTTCTATAAAAAAATATGCTAAAAGGATGGAATAGCTTCATAGTTCCATTAGAATGATAGCACTAAGAACCTTCTGTCCAGAAGCTTCTATGTCCTTAATCACTTTATAGATCAAATATTCCACAAATATATTGTGCTTTTTTTTTTTAATCTGTTCAATCGTGTCCAATTCTAAGAGACTGCCTGGACTAGTCCCTGCAGTTTTCTTGGTAAGGTTTTTCAGAAGTGGTTGGCCATTGCCTCCTTCCTAGGGCTGAGAGAAAGTGACTGGCCCAAGGTCACCCAGCTGGCTTCATGCCCAAGGCGGGACTAGAACTCACAGTCTCCCAGTTTCTAGCCTGCTGCCTTAACCACTACACCAAATTGGTTTTCATATTGTGCTTAAATTGATTAAAATAAAATAATCAAACATATAAAAAGCTAAGTGGCAATGCCACATGATAAAAATTATGCCATTAAAATACACCATGGCATTTTAACAATTAACCAATCATTTAACATGATTCAAAGGTTTAACAAAATTCAAAAATGCAAATAGGTCAGTTAAAACATCCAATAGGTTAGATGTAGCATATTTAATTTTTTTCTGTTGATCCTATTATAATGGGATATTTTTCAGTTTGCAGTTTAACTGACTCTGGCCAGGGAGGATGGATAGTTTCATACAGAAGGATAATGGTGAATACTTTTCTGGAACAACTTATGATACCTTCATTACTAAACAAAGTAGTGTTGAATTTTAAATAGGCCAAAGTGGTCCCAGTGGTGGTAGGAGCACTCTGGGCTGTGACTCCTAAACTGGGAGAGTGGCTCCAACAGATCCCAGAAGCAACATTGGAGCTCTCTGTCCAGAAGAGTGCAGTGCTAGGAACAGCTAAGATACTGCGCAGAACCCTCAAACTCCCAGGCCTCTGGTAGAGGACCCGAGGTTGAGGAAGACACATACCAGCCATAGGGGTGAGAAGGGAATTTTAATTTTTTATATTTATATTTTCTGGAAACCCACTGTTGGATAATGTCTTGTCAGTTTCCAATAGGCCACTTTTGGACAAGTTGTTGAAATGAGATGATATCTGAGCTTTAGGCCTCTGAATGACACACATTATCTAGTTCAATTCAGTCTGGTTTCAGGTTTCAAACTTTGGTGCATGATCTGGCAGAGTCTAGAAAAGACAATTATAGAATTGGAAAGGGGCATTTAGGCCATCAATTCCAACCCCATTTCTATGTATGTCTTTGATTATTCTGCTGTATCTGTCAGTGGCTTTTAATACCATTAATTATGTTCTCCTTCTGGAATAGACAGGTCTTGTAAAATCCTCATTATGGTGGCTTCAGCCTTGTTCAGAAGATAGTGTCCCAAGTCAGGCTTGACTCCTGTGTGCCATACTGACCATTCTCTGTAATAATTTGTAGCTCTTCCTGTGTCCTCCTTGATCGTATCAAACAATCCCGTCAATCACTGAAGATAATCCTTTTGATAGGATGTCTGTTGGGTCACAGTCCAAAGAGGCTGAATGACTAAACAGCATTAATCCTTTTCCCTCCACAGTTCCCATCAAGGGTTTTCTAACCCATCATCTCCTTGCATCACATACCCAAAGTATATGAGTTTCTGTTTGCTAATCTTGCCTCAAGGGAGCAATCAATCTATTTGGTCCACAACTGATTGATTGGTTCTTTTTGCAGTCCAACCTTATAGATTTCAGATCCATAATTTGAAGGCAGATTATCTTCTATTACTCTTTCTTGTTGGAGGTTCCAGCAAATCAGCATGCCTCATTAGCATATGGGTGATTGCTCTAGGAGGCAAAGTATGTGCTTCTTCCTGAGGAAGCTGTTTGTTGCCAATCCCACTTCCTCTCTCTCTCTTTTTTTCTTCCACCAGAGAAGAAGGACCACGTGGCTGCTGGTCCTTCCATGGAGAGGCCATGTGCTAGGCCTCAACTCCAGAATTTTCCCCTTTTCTACATGCAGCCTTCACCAGCAATTAGGGGTGAGGGTAAATTAAGTTTAGGGACAAAAGAAGAACAAGAAGTCATCTTTCCTGAACGAAAATGTAACTGGACCAAATAAACAGTAAGAACCCTTTTTGTAACCTACATTGTCTAAGCGTGTAATTCTTTATGCTTGGGTGGGCTATGTGCTTAAGATCAAAAACCTATATTTCTCTAACGTGCTCATTAATGCTATTAACATAAAAACTCCTTTCTGTGTGCGCTTATTGTTTTGCTGCAATTAAGCTCTGCTCCATTCAGTGGTCCTAGCTGCCCACTAATGGTCTTCATTTCTCAGGGTCCAACTTTCAAAGCCATGCATTACCACCAGAAAGAACATTGCTGTACTATTCTGAATGTTGTTGTCGTAGAAATGTTCTTATTCTTCATGATTGTTTGTCTCTACTTTCTTCCCTAGTATTAATCCTTTACTTCTCTAGCATATTGCCCATTTTCATCTATATCTATCTTTCTACCACCTTCATTCTTCACTATCAACTGTTAGTTCACTAAACTGACTGAAATTACTTATGTCTTCATAATACTTAACATTAATGTAGTTTTTCACTTTCCATTTTTTTCTTTTCATAATAAACTTTTCCAAGCCTTTCTTTCTTTCAACTATCACTAACATTGTTGTCTACAGTTGTTAGTGTTTCAACTTCCACTTTAATTCCAACTGTCATCTTTCCAATCCTGCCATTCTTTTTTTTTTAAATTCGTTCAATCGTGTCCAATTCTCGGAGAGTGCCTGGACAAGTCCTTGCAGTTTTCTTGGCAGGTTTTTCAGAAGTGGTTTGCCATTGCCTCCTTCCTAGGGCTGAGAGAGAGTGACTGGCCAAAGGTCACCCAGCTGGCTTTTTGCCTAAGGCAGGACTAGAACTCATGGTCTCCCGGTTTCTAGCCTGATGCCTTAACCACTACACCAAACTAGCTCTGCGGTTCTTATATCTACCTCAATTCTAAGGTTAATTTTTATAGAGGGCCAGGGAGATGGTCTTAGAGAAGGAATCCAGACACTGTTAGGGAAACACCCAGTGCAGAAGCAACATGTGTTAAGGAGAGACTTGCAAGATTCTGTTATTATTTTGTTGTTTATTCATTCAGTCACTTCCGACTCTTCGTGACTTCATGGACCAGCCCACGCCAGAGCTTCCTGTCGGCCGTCGCCATCCCCAGCTCCCCCACGGTCGAGTCCGTTCTGTTATTATAGCCTGTCTCAATGAAGTATAGTTATTGTTCTTCTGGGGCATCTGTTTGCTGATGTGCCTACCTTGAATGGATGACAGCTTTTCAGAATGTGAAGTAATAATTCATCAGTTGATTCCTTAGCAATTTTACATTTCTTGTTTATTTGCGATTTTTAAAGGATTGGTTTGCTTGGTTCCCTTTTTTTCTAGCACTCTCCTATGGCTGCGAGAGCTGGACCATAAGGAAGGCTGAGCGAAGGAAGATAGATGATTTGAACTGTGGGGTTGGAGGAAAATTCTGAGAGTGCCTTGGACTGCAAGAAGATCAAACCAGTCCATACTCCAGGAAATAAAGCCAGACTGCTCACTTGAGGGAATGATATTAAAGGCAAAACTGAAGTACTTTGGCCACATAATGAGAAGACAGGATACCCTGGAGAAGATGCTGATGCTAGGGAAAGTGGAAGGCAAAAGGAAGAGGGGCCGACCAAGGGCAAGATGGATGGATGATATTCTGGAGGTGACGGACTCGACCGTGGGGCAGCTAGGGATGGCGACGGCCAACAAGAAGCTCTGGTGTGGGCTGGTCCATGAAGTCACGAAGAGTCGGAAGCGACTGAACTAATAAACAACAACAAACTGGATTTGCACAATAAGCTTACCCATGACTAACCTATGGTTTAGTCAATTAGCGCAATTTGGTAGGTTCATATGATATATCTAACATTAACTAATTGTATAGTATTAGATTAAAATGTGGTTGGATTCTGGGTGTTGTGCAAATCCAGGTATCAAATTTCTTTGCTAGATGCAAAAGGCAGTACTTGACCAGATTTTCATGTTTCTTTCTAGTCAGCTTTCAGATGGTACAAAAGAATTAATGAACCTGTGATTCTGCATTGCCAAGTGCAAAGCAAACACCTCAAACTAAGGATAGATAGATTGATTGGTCTTATGACCATATTTAAAAAAATCTATCAAACTAAGGAGAAGTTTCTGGTTTCTCATTCATTACTTTCTCTAAAGTTAGCAGTTTATGAACCACAGTGCATCCACATACATAGCATAATCCTCATATTTCTTACTTTCCTTTTACCTTCTCAATACAGAACAGCCAAATTATTTTACCCTGTAACAGCCAACTGGAACACATTTCATAAAAGAGATTCTAAAGATTAGGAAATTAACTTTTTCTGGAATCTCTGGGGCAACATTTAATGTGTGTGTGTGTGTGTGTGTGTGTGTGTGTAAGACCCCCTCTTTAAATTTCCCACTATATCTTATCACTCTCCTCTCCCAGGCCATCAATTCTCCCCAACCCATCACACTCACTTAAATCCACACACTCACACCCACATTTACTCTGGGCCCTCACAGCAGCCCAACAATATTATTGTAGTCATATATTATTTTATTGTTTCATTGGCTTTGGCTGTTGTCTTGTACACTGCTTAAAGTCATCTGACTGAAGCAGTCTATAAATTCATAAATAAATATGCCAATAATGCTAAGACAACTTAAGCCTATCTCACTCATGGGTTATGAATTAGATGAAGGCAATGTCATGGAGAGATGGCACAAAATAAGGGGCAGATGTATTTGTGCCATGGTTAGTTATAAATTGGGACACAGCCTTACTGAGCCTGCAAAAACAGTTAATGTTTAGAACAAACCTGGATAAGTGAATTCTAAGAAACCAAATAGAAAGTAGGTTAAGGAGCTACCAAACTCTTTACACTTCAGGCGTTACTTCCCTTGAGATATCCTTCTCATGAAAGTATAAGAACAATCAGGATGCAATCAGGAAGACAGGATACCCTGGAGAAGATGCTGATGCTAGGGAAAGTGGAAGGCAAAAGGAAAATGGGCCGACCAAGGGCAAGATGGATGGATGATATTCTGGAGGTGACGGACTCGACCTTGGGGGAGCTGGGGATGATGATGGCCGACAGGAAGCTCTGGCGTGGGCTGGTCCATGAAGTCACGAAGAGTCAGAAGCGACTGAACGAATAAACAACAGGATGTAATATGAAGATCGAGACCGAGGCTTCTGTTGAAATGCTAGATGAAGATCGGATAGTCGAGATGAAGAAATTAAAGGGACAGATCGAGTTGCAAGCCATAAGTGAAACTGATTTTCTGATGGAATGTTATGGAAAATAAGGGGTTATTATGTATGGGATGTTTTCTGTTGAGAAGCTGGAGTTTTTAAGGGGGGCAGTTGGGCTGTCTGATTTCTTTATGAAAAATACTCTGTGCGCATTGTGGGGATATGTAAATGCTCTGGTTTATTTTGAAGTGGTTTAAGGGTTCAAGAATATTTATCTGGATTGTTTTTAGGGCTTGTTTGACTTCATTCATCTTTAATGATTTGGATTAAGATTAATAAGGTATAATAATAAATACTTGGTTTTAGGTTTAATATGATTAAGATTATTATAATTGCTGTATTATTAATTATAATGGCAGACAATTTATATGCTTTTTAGTTTGATCTTTATTATAGTAGACAGAAATATATAGAATAGTAGTAGGAAGGAAATAATTAAATAAATGTTATCTTTGGGGGGGAAGTTGATTAGGTTTATATATATAATATTTCTTCTTTTAAAATAAGGGGAAGGAGCAATTGCATTTAGTGATTTTTATATTGTGCCAATGGAATGATTTATAGAAATAATGTGATTTTGGTTTAATATAGAGTAAGGGATTGATTATGGAAGATTGTATATATCCTTGCTGTTAAAAGTCAGAAGTCACCCCTTTATATAACTTTAAAAAAAAACCTTTTTCTCTTGTGTTTCTACACTTTTTTAGTTTTCTTTTTTTCTTTTTGTAGTTTTTATCTTTGTCTTAAACCTAATACAATTCTTATTTTAAAAAAAAGGCAGGCAGCAATATATACTCAACTGATTCATCCTCTGCCCATCAACTGAATCCAGCCAATGAGAGCAGAGATAGAACCCACAGACCTCGACCTTTTTAAAAAAAGCTAACCACAGTGTAGCTAATTTTCTTATTGTCAATGTTATGTGGTTGTTATCTTAGATTCCTCCCTTTTTAAATAATTGTTGAATTGTTTGATTATACTCCGCTCTGAGAAAAAGCCTTGTTTAGAAATATTTTAATAATTGAAAGCAAATTATTTCATTTCTGTCTTTATTTTCTTTTTCCAAAGCATATAAAATTGCGTACATGAGATCTGTATTTTGTTCTTCAACTGTAAATTAAAGAGAAACAGAAGGGCATGCACCAAACAAACGAAGATAAAAAGTGCACATACACTTTATTAGAAATCTTAATCCTGATGTATTTTGAAGAAAAGTCTCTTCTGCTTCAGGGGATTGTGAATGATAGAAATTACCTTTTTATGAAAAATACTTTGAAGTAATAATTTCAAATGAAATGCACACAAGGAACACATTAACCAGCATGAAGCAAGATCAAGATAAGGTTTTATATGTAGAGTTTCTGTTGCCCATCTGTGCATTAATGACCCAGACCTGAGCTGCTGCAAGGTTGCTTAATCATGTGCTGTACCTTCAAATCATAGTTCTGACCATACAACTTGATACTAATCACGCTGAAGGGACAAAACACTTTTGCTGCTTGCTGAGATGACAATCAGTTTCACATCTGCCTACCAAGTTGCTGTGTACAGGTACTGTAGGTAGCTTGGTAAATATTTATCTTGCTGGATCACACCACTTCAGATGCTAAATAAAGTTTTCTATTTCTTTTCCCAGTAAAGAGAAAAGCAAAATAATTCACTGTTAAGTTCACCTGCTTGAAATTACAATAGATCTGCTTATTAAGAAGGCACGTGTGGGCACAGGCTGTTAACTGTTCAAAGGGAGCTCAAATAATATCAAAGGATTAAAACTCAGCCTATATACTAATTGGAATGCAGACTATCTACTCTTTCACCCACCATCTAGTTACCCTTCTGGACTGGTTTCTGGATCGCAACCTTAGCCTGAAAAAGCTAATAACACAAATATCAAGATGTTATAAGTACTGTAAATATCAGGGTAGGGTGTAGTAATAAACAAACTCTGATGAATCTGCTGGCTATTAATTGTGACTATTATTAAAGATTGCTATGCATATGCCGGTAGGTGTAGTTTCTTTCAGAACAGGAAACATATCGTTAGTTAATTTTAACTATTATTAAAGAACAAACGTCGGCACTGGCTATTCCCAGGCCATTAAAGCTCATGTTCTCCTACCTGGATTCTTCAAAATATACTGAGACGACAACTCTGGCCGAGAATTTGGGGAACTGCACTCTCAAAAGACCTCGAGGGCACCAGGCTGAATTTCATTTAAATTTAATTAATTTAAGAGGTTAAGAGCATTCTGCTCTGTGCAGTAACTTCCGAACTGTGAGATTTGGCTCCTTTTCCCACAAAATAAAATACTGAACTAACAAATAACAGCTCTAAATGTTTATTGGTTCTTTTGCAAAAGAGGCTTCCCCCATACCGCCACAAATTTGACTGGTATAGAGAGAGCCATGAGCAAGGTTCATTCATTTCTTTTATACATGTATTTCAAAGAAAAGTCAGTTTACATATTTAGTTTACATATTTACATATTTACATATTTACACAAGTTTGCAAAGTGTCAGACTGACAGTTCTCAGTTCCTGCCTCGACGTTTTACAATACCACGGCCGCCTTTTGTCAATTTCTCTGGGTGATATCTTTACTCTTTCTTGTGTGAGACTTTTCCTGATTAGTTCAGTCTTTAGTCATTAACATAGTCATAATGGCTTTGAAGGTCCCTTAAAGTTCAATGTAGCTTAGTTTGTGTCAATAGGAGGCAATAGTCTCGTTTTAACAAGCCTTTCTTTTAAGTAACTGACATACTAGTCTTGTTTTGAAGCCGACACTGAATCTCCTTTGAACTCAATGTATCTTAGTTCCTCTTGATAGGAGACACAACTGACAGGCTGGTTTTGCTTTGATTACCCATTGATTGTTTCTTAAGTTACCTGAAGCTGACACAGAAAGAGGAGTTTGCTTATTTCTCCCCCTTTCTTCCCAGACCCTTGTCATGCAAATATCCCTTGGTGCTCCGGCAGCTATGTGTTGGAGGTTGGTGTTAATGGGTGTCTCCCTCCGGATTCATTATCACCTATATGCATCGCTCTTTTCTGTTTCAGAATTTTTGGCAGCTATTTTAGGAAGAATGATTTCCTCATCCTTCTATTGGGATTTAATTATTCTTTGAGGAACACTAATTTTTAATATCTGACAATTCCCCCCTTTTTTTTTTTTTCGAGCCCATTGTTCCTCAAGAACTTAGTTCATACCCCATTATATTGATTTGTCATCCACTCCACTTTCTCCCATTTCTCTACAGGTCCACTTTTTATTCTTTTTACTTCTTCGGGGTGTAACTTGTAAGTTTCTTCTAAGAACTCTCTTGGCCCTGGGTCATTCCTTCCGACCTTCAGTCTTATCATATTGTTTTTCTCTGGTTGAGTTATTAGGGTAGCGCTTTGTATGGTTCGGCTTATCATTCCTTGAATAATGGGTAATAAACAAGGTAAGGCAAGCAGTCCCCCGAGGCCCAGCGCTATTAAAACCAGGACCCTTTTCCAATTTTTAAACATGCCCCTGAACCAATTCTTGATCCCTAAGTCTCCCATACCTTTCCAGGTCTGTACTGGCACATGAGCTTTACCACACACACACCCTTCTTGAGCTAACAGGTAGTCCAAAGCTAACTTGTCCTGGTATATTGCTGTATGCAACCTTTCATCGGTTTTGGCTAGCAACAATAGGGTTTCCGATGTTTTATTGGTTATTATTTCTAGAACGGTTTGTAACCTTGTTATCCTATTGATTAGATATCCTGGATCTCGATACCCTCTGACTGTGGGTCCCCAAGATGCTGGACCATCGTAATTGATTATACGTTCCGGGGCCTTTGTTCCCCCATGTTAGTCTCCCCACAGTTCTTCCTAGACCAACTGTTATCTTTTATTTCCTCATGTGCATCGAACTGTTCCTGAATTTCTTTCTCCTTCTACTTTAGTTTCTGTCACTATTTCCTCCCTAATGTTTCTGACAACTATTGTGCGGTATATGGTCTGGGTTCCTTTGGAGTCGTGGCAGGTTACTATTCCATCCTCTCTGCGAACGCTAAGGGTTACATCCTTAAACTGGCATTTGGTGGTACTTCCCTTACACTCATGAAAACTCCTATAAATTACTGTCTGTTGGACCTTTCCTCCTGAATACAGTTTCTCTTTTTAACTGGCGAAGCGTTTTCCCCCATAAGCATGTTCCTGCCCAACCATAGGTTAACTGGGAAAACTTTGAAGTACATCCTCCTTTTCCACACTCTACGTCCCAATCTGGTTTGGGTAGAGTCAGATTATGGCACATCCCTTGTCTCGAGGTAGGTCCCAGAACTTTACAAGCAGGGGCCAAGAGATCCCATCCAGTTTTCCACATTCATAGCTGGTTAACCCAGTCATCAAATGGCTTTAGGTCTTTACAAGGAGTTTTCCTTCCTCCCTTTGCCCAATCTCCATGTGTTATAGCCAGGGTGACTTCACAGCTACTATATCTTCCCACTTGTTGGTGGGGTTAATTAATTTGGGGTTGCCAATCACACTGCCCTGAGTTCTGAAAACATGACCGTTAGATCTGGGAGCCACATACTTGAACCCAGACCAAGATTAAGAGTCTAGTGTTGGTCAAGGGCCACTCCATATTCCCAATTTAAACCGATGGTTCGGAGGTCAATGTCTTCCCTTTGGGGACAGATTCTAGTTTCACACACTGGGAGTACCTTGGGCTTCTCTGGGTCTATAGTTTCTATTAGCACAACCACCCTTTCTTTCCGTGGGTCTTGAGGAATGTCTATTTATGTTCTCATTCCCAATCTTCTATCACTACTATATCACATACAATTTTACAATAATTATGAAAAGGGGCACAGTCACAACAACACATAATTACAGGATCATTTTCTGAGGGTGAGTTTCAGCGGGTTATCAGAAAGAACCACCGTCCCGTTGGGTTGGGGCTGGCACAGGCCCTTTAGTTCTGGAGTGATGTGTCCATCCTTTCTCAGCTGTACGAATCGATGTCTCACCGGTAAGTAATACCAGGAAAGGGCCTTCCCACTGTGGCTTCAGCTTATCCTCCTTTCAGGATTTAATGAGAACCCACTGGCCAGGCTGATGCGGGTGGACTGTAAATTCGAGAGGAAGGGTCTAGGTCAACAGTCCTTTGTTCCTGAGGTGAGACAAAACAGAAAAGAGCCCACACACATATTCTTTCAACCTTTTATCACTAGCCTCCAACTGAGGGACTTCGAACTTCCTTCCTGTGTATGGCATTGAGGAAAGAAAGGACAGTTCACTTAACAAAAAGGTTTAAAGGCAGGAGAGTTATACACAAACTGAGATTCTGTTATTTCCAGTTGCATTGTGTTTAAGTGCATCCTCATTAGTAATTTTACATGTCAGGTTTACTGCCTGTTGCTATACTTGGTGGTGCCCTTTCCTTTTCTCTCCAGCTTAGTTTGATTTATTGTTCACACATCCATTTCTGCTGCTTGGCTGGCATCTTAAACACTGCAGAGATTAAAATAGTTAGGTGTAGCTTAGATGAACGGACTGGTAGACAAAAGAAAACCACTCACAACCTTTCAACTAAATATCTGTTGCTACTACCCAATTCTTGTTAAAAATTAACTGGTTTATACCCCCTTCCCTCTCCTATAGCATGATTAATTTTGTCCCTAAAAATTAACATGGCCCTGTGGGTTTTAGGTTCCCCCAATTCCTAGCAGCTGAGACAGCGTTTATTTGATACAAAAATAGAGGCTGGGTGGGTTCCTCTCCTTAGGCTACCGGTCAGTGCCCAAGGAAAAAGAACCACCCCAGTCCTTACAAACAGTCACCTTTTATTTTACATACATCTTGTCCAAAGAAATACACTCCTTTTGTTCAGAGAAACAGAAGAAACCCCAGTTAGCATAGACGGGAAATTAGTACTCTGCTTAGTGCAGATGTAAAAGGATCCCATTTAGCGCAGGCAGGGGATAGGCACTTAAGAGATAGGCACTTAAGTGAGAAGATTTCTTTTAGCGCTTAGAAGAAACTGACTCATTTCACCCCCTTCCATCGGTATCTTAAGCATTAGCAGGTAGGGGTTAAACAGAGAGTAAAGGTGGGGTAGCTTAAGGCCACACACGCACACACATATACATGGGGGGGGGAATTAGCAAGAGGCACACTTCAGGGAGGCAGGACAGAATGCAAAAAGAGTATTGCAAGCCTCAAAACAGTAAGAGTAGGAAACTTGACATTTTCCTAAGAAAATTAGGCTGGGGTTTCTCCCCTTACCTTTCTTGTACTTTTTGACTCAACTTTTTACTCCTGGCAAATGCCTGGATGAGTCCTGGCAGTCTTTTGGCAATGGTTTCAGAAGTGGCTTGCCAGTACCTCCTTCCCAGGGCTGAGAGAAAAATGACTGGCCCAAAATCACCCAGCTGGCTTCCTTGCAACACAGGTAGGACTAGAATTCAACGTTCCCATTTTCCACCCCTTTTGCCTTTCCCACTACACCAAGCTGGCTCTCTTAAAGAAATCGTTTGCCTTCCTTTCCTTGTCTTCAAGAAAAGGGAAGAAAAAATTAACAATGACTTGTCACCTCCTTTACAGTGGCAAGGAGTTCCCAAGGCAATGCTTCATTAGGTTTTGAACAAAAGTGTATTAAACATTCCTGTTTCTTTTCCAATGTCTTTCTTCCTTTGCTAAAATGCCTCCACATGCATTACCAAAAACAAATTTAGACCCAGGTGTAACAATCAATCAGACCCAGACACACACATGTCTTCAAGCTCTCTGAATCACATTTCTTAAACCTTCTTACTTCTCATACTTTCCTCTTGCTTCCTTCCTACTCAGACTTCTGGTCCCTCCTAGAGCCTGGCACTTTCTAAAATTCCTATCTATGCTACATACAGTTACCCACCATCAATTTTCTTACAAACAAGACAGAGTGGCAGAAATCAAGAGTAGCTGCAAGCATGGCAGCTTCCTTATATGTACTTCCCTCATCTCCTGCAATAGTTTGTTCTTTCCCATAAATGAAGGGGTTTTAGCAATAACCTTAATTTTTCTTAATGCTTCTTCAAGCAGCTGCCCTTGGCTATTTCTTCATCAAGGGAGCAAACTGTGGAAGCAGGGCCTTAAGGGCTAGTGGGCATCTATGATAGCCCAGAGCAGTCAGACACACAAACAATCAAAACACTGAATGCACAGACATACTTAGAAAACAAAGCAAAAACTACTTAGTGACTCCTGATTTTCACAAGCCTGAGGTGAAAAAAAAAAATCCCAGCTGGAGGAAGAGATTATGCCCATTGCAAAGGCTCCAAGGAGCATGCACAGAGTGCCATGGGGCATTTTAAAATAAACTCTTCCCCAACAATAGTCTTCTAAACATTCCTTCCCCAGGGAGCTGATGAAAACCTGGACCACCTGTAGTTTGGTTCTAATAGAACATATATTGGCCATTTTTGTACACACAACTGAACCATGGTTTCCTTGAGCAGCGTCTTAGTCCAGGGGATCAAGTTTTCTTCATCCCACTGGTCCAAAACAAATGCCAAAGGGGATATAGCTGGTATTACCGGTTTACTTTCATCAAGGTACCTCTTAGACTCCCTTGGACACTCTTCTCTTTTACTTAGCCAAGCTCCCATTCTGGAGACGGACAACGGCGGGGTGGGGGAAAGATTCCTCTTGACCTCCACACGCACACACACACAATCAACCGACCCACACCTGACCGGACTCAGTGGACGTTCCAACACTTGAGCCGCGGAACTGCAGATATGGGTCTCAGATTAGCCGTGCAGGAAGGTTTCTACTCTTCCCTACGGTATCTCAACACTCACACGAGGTCTCAAATCAATTCCCTATGATCCAGGAAATAGCTCTCTCGGATGTGCTTGCCAGCTGGCTCCGAAAGGCCCTCACGAAGTAGGCGCAGCTATAACCCGATCCCTCCCCGAGACCACCCAGGAAACACCGACACCGGAGGTCCTCACGAAGTAGACCTAAGACGGCTCGGCTCTTACCTGGGATCGTGCGCACGATGTTACCTGGCCGTCCTCTTGGTTCCTTCGGTGTCCTCTGGAGTCCCCCTGTCTGTTATGTGCTAGTTCAAGGGGTTTCTTGGGTTGCGAGGAACCGTTCCTACCCCAGTCCCATCGGGCGACTGAAATCAGTCGGCGCGCCCCCAAGGGGAATCTGGACCAGTGCCGGTTTCAACGAACCCAGTAATCCCGGACGAGCCCCCAATTGTGAGATTTGGCTCCTTTTCCCACAAAATAAAATACTGAACTAACAAATAACAGCTCTAAATGTTTATTGGTTCTTTTGCAAAAGAGGCTTCCCCCATACCGCCACAAATTTGACTGGTATAGAGAGAGCCATGAGCAAGGTTCATTCATTTCTTTTATACATGTATTTCAAAGAAAAGTCAGTTTACATATTTAGTTTACATATTTACATATTTACATATTTACACAAGTTTGCAAAGTGTCAGACTGACAGTTCTCAGTTCCTGCCTCGACGTTTTACAATACCACGGCCGCCTTTTGTCAATTTCTCTGGGTGATATCTTTACTCTTTCTTGTGTGAGACTTTTCCTGATTAGTTCAGTCTTTAGTCATTAACATAGTCATAATGGCTTTGAAGGTCCCTTAAAGTTCAATGTAGCTTAGTTTGTGTCAATAGGAGGCAATAGTCTCGTTTTAACAAGCCTTTCTTTTAAGTAACTGACATACTAGTCTTGTTTTGAAGCCGACACTGAATCTCCTTTGAACTCAATGTATCTTAGTTCCTCTTGATAGGAGACACAACTGACAGGCTGGTTTTGCTTTGATTACCCATTGATTGTTTCTTAAGTTACCTGAAGCTGACACAGAAAGAGGAGTTTGCTTATTTCTCCCCCTTTCTTCCCAGACCCTTGTCATGCAAATATCCCTTGGTGCTCCGGCAGCTATGTGTTGGAGGTTGGTGTTAATGGGTGTCTCCCTCCGGATTCATTATCACCTATATGCATCGCTCTTTTCTGTTTCAGAATTTTTGGCAGCTATTTTAGGAAGAATGATTTCCTCATCCTTCTATTGGGATTTAATTATTCTTTGAGGAACACTAATTTTTAATATCTGACAGAACCTAATAAAAATGGAGCGGGTGACACGCTACTGGCTAAACACAGCGAGGACCGCCTTGCAAAGGACGGTACGAGCATGTGGGCGTTATTTCACCTTTACAAAGAAAGCGATTCCAGCTAGAAAAAAACTGCAGTTCGTGGCTTCAGCTACGCTGCCTCTCCGCCGCCGCCGCCGCCCCCCCCCCCCCCCGCTCCTTCGGCCGTATCCGGCTGCGCACTTTGATCCTTTGGCTGGCGTTCTCCTGAGTGTGACATCATTTCATTCATTCTCAGTTCGAAGAGCAATCGAGGGATCATTTGAACTGAGATGAAAGGGGCGCTACATCGCCTGATAGCTACCCCCATTGATAAACACTTAAAAACATAGTCGTTCATTTCAAAGCACACGTTTCGGTTAAATGAATCCATGCAATAGATAAATAAAAACGTAAATTTTTCTTGACGGCTTTTCAGTACCAAGATTTCTATGTATCGAATATTCTTTCGACCGATCGTTGAATAAACAATAGCCTCCCCGTTTCCTGAATCTTAGTGGTGCAGTCCCTTTTGACATTCCGCTAGGAAGTCTGTCTGCTTCGGCAATTGGAAATCGTGAGGATGCTTCTGGGTCTTAAAGCCCATTATGTAAGCGCGATCAGGTTTCTTTCTCATGGGCAGAAGTTGAGACAGAGAAATACTATTCTTTGCTCAAGTATAGTCCGTATGCATTTCTCTATAAATACTAAGCAACCAAGGGGACATTGCTGTCCTACTCTGCTCCATCTTATATATTACCAGTATATGTTACAAGCTTTCATGAGCTAGAATTAACTTCATCAAATGGAGTGGTGAAGTGAGCTGTTGCTCATAAAACCTTATGACTTTTAATAAAATGTGTTTGTCTGAAAAGGTGCTACTAGACTCTTCCTGATTTTTGTAGGGTACATCAGAAGGTTTCAGGCTATCTTAAAAGGTCTCTACAAACACAATGGGTTTTTAATACATGACCATTTTTAATACATTTATTTTCAAACATTTTAAGAATAAATGATTACACAAAAGGGAAAAGAAGAAAACGAGAAAAGACATAGTAGATGGAGAATAAAATATCACTAAGTAAACAGATTTACAATTGTCATGAAATTTAAAATTCATTATTTCATTAAAAATAAAACTAAACTCATCATATCTTGAGAAATAATTGTTAATCACTGCAAAACTCTAAAGATTATTTACATTGCTATCAACACTATTTGTCATTCTCTAGAATAAATTCACATGAATGTATCAAAATGGAAATAATAATAATCAGTAAAAGCAACATTAAATACTGATTCTCTTTCACTATATTCAGCTGGTGATTACATTAAATTATTTATAAACATTAAAAGTATTTCTGGTTACTATTTTTACATCAAATAACTCCCCCTTAAAAACATACTCTAAGTATCTGGATTTGCCTTGTAGTGTGGTATGTAATAAATAGGGAAGCCATTCTTGCTTAAATTTAGTCAAACTTCCATTCTGAGTATACACTGTTAATTTTGCCATTGCTGTGTATTCCCCAAGTTTGCTTGCCAGTCTGATATTGTCGGCAAAGTATCTCTTTTCCAATGTTGGGCCAAACCTGTCCTTATAGCTGTCAGCATATATCTTAATAATAAATTCTTTTTTTATATATATAATTTTATTAAATTTTACAATACATATTAAAAGTTAGAATAGAAAAAAGAAATACAAATACAAATACAAATACAAAACAAGAAAAAGAAAGAAAAAGTGAAGTCAAGAAATAATAAGCAAAGAAAGTATAGAAAATAGATGTCCTCCAATCTATCTTTGAACTTAAAGTACAATAATTAGTTTTAAATGTTAGTCCTTCATACAATACACAGGAACTTTTCTTTGTCATATGCCTTTTGATTTCTTTAATCCAATCTTCTGATCTTCATATAGGTTTCACCTTTCTTGCTGTCTCCCAACAATCCATCCCTGGCTTCCACTCCTTGAAGCAGCAGTTAAATGTTGAACGTTCATTACTGCATATTTATATCTTCAGTAAAGTCCAATTAGTATAACAAATAAAAGCCTTATTTACTTCTGTTAAACTACAATATATTCTATTCATATTATGACTACATATTCCACTAGTACATAACCTAACATATTACATAACTTAATACATAATATAGCAATTCTTATAATATTCATACATATATGTTTCTATAATTTAATTCTAATATGTATATATCTCCATAAAAAAAGAATTCTTATATCTCAATTATCCATCTATAATTTCCACTCCTTGTGATAGTGTCCATTTAAACTAAGTACATATCCTATCCTATCACTTAACCTCATACCTAATATAGCAATTCTTATAATATTCATATAAACATATTCATACATATCATCCTGTAATAACCGTCATTCTAATTCCATCTCATCATATCATTATCTTCTCATAAATGTATCTCCAAAGAAAACAATAATCTATGATATCAACTTATGTTTGTATTTAGCCTTGTAATCCAAATCCATATTTTCATTAACCTTTATATATCCACACAGTTTCTCATATCTTCTGTTTAGGTTATGCCAAAATCACAGTACATAATAGCAAATTCGCAATATACTGCCTGCTCCTTCCTATATCTTGTATAAAATATCAGAGCAATCTTCTCTCCCTTTCCACATATTTCACAACATCCATCCAACCGCACACCCGAATTTTCACCCTGTCTCCACTGCCACAACATATCTATACCAAGATTATAATGTATAGCCTTCAGAATGTTTTTCTGAACTAATATATTTAAAATTCCCTCCTCCTGTTTCTCCTCTACTTCAAAAACATTTTTCTTTCCTGTTTCTATTTCTGTTTTTTGCTCTTTCTCTTTGTCTTGGAAAGTTACCAACAATAATTCCAATGACCTCTGAATATCCGAAAGAGCCTCGGCAAATTCCCTCCTAAACTCCTGAATTGCTGCCACGAAAGCCATTGTTTCTATGTCCTTCAGATTCTAGTCAAAACAATAATCAGGTGGTCTGTCCATGAAATACCACCAGCAAGATCTATTAAGCAAAACGTCCCTTTTTTTTTTAAAGTTAAAAGAAAAAAGAAAGTTACAATAATCCAAAATACAGGAGAGAGCAATATCTCAAACAGTTTATAAAAGGAGAAATAAAAATATATTCCAAATGAAACAAAATCCACCCTGGAAGAATGTAGAGAGAGAGAAAAAAAAAACGTTTTCCTGTACTTTTATTCTTCAAGCTGCAAGTTGCTTAGTCCAAACAACAGTTTCTCAAAAAATAAATAGTCAATTAGTTTATCAAGGGAAGAATTACAAACAGTCTCTCTTAAATCCCTCTAATACAAAAGAAAGGTAAAAAAATTGCAGACGTTTCATTATGTTGCAAATGTAGAATCCATCAAGCTTCCACCAAAATCAGTTATAGCAAAGAAAGCACAAAGTTAGCCAACATTTTAAACAAAGTCCAAAAGATAGATCTTAGATATTAAAAAACATTCTAATCTAGAATGCCAGCTCGACCAGTCGAATTTCTCAGAGTGCTGAGGACTGGCTGAATTTTCCTTGCTTGCAGTGGATTACAGAAGCTGTGGGACCACTGAAGTTTCTTCCCCTGAAGAAGGGGAGACCAGAAGATTGCTCATGGGGCCATTGGAATTGCCTACCCTTGTTTTTTCTCCGTAGTTTCCACCACGGAGAGAGCAGGGTAAGTACAAGGAAATGGCCGAGAGATATCTGGCTCTCGCAGGGAAAACAAGTCTCTTTGAAGAGACACAAGAGCGTACAGCCGCTTTTAGATCACTTTAGCATATATCTTAATAATAAATTCTGATATTTTTTATTTATTTGTTCTAGAAAAATTCCCAATAGAAAAAACTGAGATTTTAATTCAAGTTTTCTTTTAATTTTTTTTTTAAAATTCTGTGTATTTCTTTCCAGTACTTTAGAATTTTTTTACATGTCCACCACATATGATAAAATGTTCCTTCTGTATCACAACATTTCCGACATATAGGAGGCGTGCCTTCTCTGCAGTAGCACCCGCCCTTTGGAATATCTTGCCCCTGGAGCTGAGGTAAGTTTCTTCGCTCCCGACCTTCCGGAAAGACTTGAAGACCTGGTTCTGCCACCTTGCTTGGGACGGGAATGCCAATAGTTCCTCTTGGAGTGGCTGGTGCCATGAAACCCGCCTTATTATTAACATCTTTCTATTTGGATTATATATGTAAGTTATTGTTGTAATTTTTATATTTTTAACTTGTTGTTGTGAACCGCCCAGAGTCCCTGGTATGGAGGAGATAAGCGGTGATACAAATTGAAATAATAAATAAATAATAAATAAATAATAATTATATCATATATCTACTTTTGCAATTATGGATGGAGTTATATACCATGTGTAAAACATTCCTTTACAATTTTCTCTTAAATTATTTGTTGTTGTTGTTGTTCAGTCATTAAGTCGTGTCTGACTCTTAAGTGACCTCATGGACCATAGCACGCCAGGCCTTCCTGTCCTCCACTGTCTCCCAGAGTTTACTCAAATTCATGTTCGTTACATGGGTGATGCTATCTAACCATCTCATCCTCTGCCGTCCCCTTCTCCTTTTGCCTTCAGTCTTTCCCAGCATCAGGGTCTTTTCCAGTGAGTCCTCTCTTCGCATGAGGTGGCCAAAGTATTTGAGCTTCAGTATCTGTCCTTCCAATGAGCAGTCAGGGTTGATTTCCTTTAGGATTGACTGATTTGACCTCCTTGCAGTCCAAGGGACTCTCAAGAGTCTTCTCCAGCACCACAGCTCGAAAGCATCAATTCTTCGGCGCTCAGCCTTCCTTATGGTCCAACTCTCACAGCCATACATTACTACTGGGAAAACCATAGCTTTAATTATACAGACCTTTGTCGGCAAGGTGATGTCTCTGCTTTTTTCTTAAACTATAGCATGGGGTAAATTTTAACGAATTTTTCCATCAATCTTCCAATTGTTGTAATGTAATTGTTTCTTTAAAATTTTGCATCTTTTACATATACATCCTAATTTGCCCACCCACCTACCCCACTTGGCATAATGCCACACTGCACTTCCCAAATTTTGCTCATTGTCACCTCTCATAGCCTTTCAATCAGAATTCTGCCAAACATTCCCAGACACATTCAATAAATTAATCCCCCTGTAGCTTTTGCATTCATTCTTGTTTATTTTCCCTTTGTATAGAGGAACAGTAATGGCATTCCTCCAGTCCTCGGGCACAGATGCAGACTTCACCCATACATTAAACAAGTCGCACAGCCACTCCATATGCAATCCACATCCATATCTTAACCTTTCTCCAGTTACAGTTGCAGCCTTACAATTGTTCAACATTCTTACATCATTTTCATCAATGTTTTTCTTGAGCAGTAATATTGACTGATTACATGCCATCCAGGCAATGTCAGCTCTTAGCAACCACATAGATAGACCTTCTCCAGAATGAAGTACTGACATTAATAGCATTCAATTCAATTTGACTCTTCAACATGTCGCTGTCATTTCCATACAAATATCTAAAATAGGGCTTCTGGCCTTCTGTCACTTCAGTGTTATCCCAAGTAATTTCATCACTTTTATTTTTATTTCCATTCACTTTGCCGAATGCTCCTTGTCTGGCCCTTTTTACCTGCTTCCAAAACATCACAATATGTTTTCTTCAGAATTACTCTGCATTTTCTCTGTCTTTTTATTCTTTCCAACCCAACATAGTGTAAACAGGTCACCACTCTATCCATCAGCAGGGTAACTCTCCGAAACTAAACAGAAAGGGATCAAATTTGTGTAGGGGGAAAAGCCAGCAAAAATGTCTGACAATGCACTGGATCTGGCAGGTGCCTGTAAAAAAGAAAAAAAATCCGGAATAATTTCCCCAGTATATTATTATGGGAGAGGAAGCTGGGTAGAAGCTCAGAATATGGTGATTGCTGCAATCTAGGCTTTCCCTTCGCCTTCCTTGTCTTGCCATTATTAAGTGATATTAACATTCTGGAAAGAATTCTACAAGCCAGGGTACTTATTTAATCTTAGGTATTTCCTGTTCTTTGACTTCATTCTTAGCAACATCTGTTTCTCTTATTTATTTATTTATTTGTTTGTTTGTTTGTTTATTTAATTAATTTATATGACCGCCCATCTCCCCTTATACACTTTATACCAGTGTTTCTCAACCTTGGCAAGTTTAAGATGGGTGGACTTCAGCTCCCAGAATTCCCCAGCCAGCAATTCTTTTTCATATTTCCCATGAGTATATGGTACTGTATAACATCATTATTTTCTCATCTTCCACTTGTTCTTTTCTTACATCCACTTTCCATCCATTCATTAGAAGAATAAACTATCTTGTTTTCATATAGAAATTGTACTTCTCTTTGTGCAGTTGTTCTACTTGCAGTCTACCTTCTTTCCCCATTTTTCCTTTTCTTCTATGTGCACCCCCCCCCAAGTTCTACAATAATAGTTTGTCCCACATTTGGAACCTTTCATCACACTTGTATCCTTTACAAATTATCTCAATCTTCATCATAATCTTTGTCAAAAACAATCAAATCAAGCATCTGACTTGATTTTGGCCAGGATGCCACAAGCATAACCAAACCCAGTTTTACTTCAGTCATGCGCATGCTGTTCTGCACAAGTGGGGACCTCTAATCTATAGACCAACATACAAACCCCGAATCTCACATCCCTCTAACTAGAAGATACATGGCATTTCCATGAAGTTTTAGGTTCTGCCATTTTAAAAACAGTTCTGTATGAGAATAACTGTAAGGCTGAATTTTATTTCTACAAAGATATATCTCTCTCTCTCTGCTTTAAAGTCAGCAAGTCAGTGTTGGCTCCTGGTGACTGCCTGGACAAGTCCCTGCAGTTTTCTTTGCAAGATTTCTTTAGGGGCGCGGTAGTAAAAACAGTAAAGACGAAGAGTTTATGGGCATAATTGCACGATAGTTTAAACTGTTCCTATCCTGTGCTCATGCCAGATTGACTCTATGACACCTAGGACAGAGCTTTCCAAACTGTGTGTCGCGACACAAAAGTGTGTCGCCACACACAGTCTGGTGTGTCGCCACACAACCCGGAAGCACTGATCATCATCAGCGCTTCCGGGTTTTCCTGCGGCGACACACCAACGGCGGCACACAAAAACCCGAAAGCGGCAGCAGCGGTTCCGGGTTTTTGCGTGCTGCCGCAATGGCAGCACTTCCGGGTTTTCCCGCGGCGACACACCAACGGCGGTTGGTGTGTCACCGTGGGAAAACTTTGGAAAGCCCTGGCCTAGGAAATTCTGGTGTGGACTGAGACACTTTGGCAGAAGCTTGCAAGGTATTCATTTCAGGCAGCAGGTTACTATGCCCTCCCATTGGACAATTCCCCATCTCCTGTACCTTCCAGCCTTTTAGGAAATCTACTGGAAATCTCTTTCTTTCCTGTGGGCATGTCTTCCTGCACATACATATTTTTATATGTCTGTGAAGGTTTGTGTGTATGTATATGCATGTGTATATAACACATTTGTTTGGTGGCTCAGCGGGTAAGATGCCAGGCTTGTTGATCGGAAGATCACAAGTTCGTAGGTTCGAATCTCTAGCCCCGTGTGACGGAGTGAGCTCCCGCACTTGTCCCAGCTCTTGCCAACCTAGCAATTTGAAAACATGCAAATGCAAGTAGATTAATAGGTACCACTTCGGTGGGATGGTAACAGCGTTCTGTGCACGTCATGCCAGCTACATGACCGTGGAAGCGTCTTCGGACAGCGCTGGCTCTTCGGCTAACAAACGGAGATGAGCACCGGCCCCTAGTGTCGGACACGACTGCACAAATGTGCGGGGGGAACCTTTACCTTTTTATATAACCCTTTAATAAGATGGTTGTCCAAGTGTATGCCCCAATCACTGATGCAGAAATAGAGAAAGTTGACTAATTTTATGGTCAAGTTCAATCTGAAGTAGACAAAACATTCCAGCAAGATGTGCTGCTTGTAGTTGGAGACTGGAATGCAAAAGTTGGAAATTGTAGGGAGGAAAACACAGTTGGACTCTATGGGTTAGGAAAAGGAAATGAAGCGGAACTGGATATCAGGACAGAGTATAAAGACTGTCAAGAAGAGAAAAGAAGCCAAAGGAAAGAAAGACAATGATCTCATGAAGGAACTTTACCCGCCCAGGGTCACTCCTTGTGGGGGAGATGGGCGGGATATAAATGTAATAAATAAATAAATACATAAATAAATAAATAAATAAACTTTAAGAATTACCAACACCTGTTAAAAGAGACAAGGAACAGTATTACAATGACATCTGTAAGGACATCAAAGATGGAAACAGACACAGAAAAACAAGGAACATTTCCCCAAAGATCTCCAACCTCAGAAAGTATGCTAAAGGATGCTAATGGATAATAACCAATTTAAAGAAGATCAAACAAAGATGGAAAGAGCAGACTAAAATTCTATACAGTAGAGAAGATATCCAAGATACCCTAGAAGATATTCCTTATTTATAAGAACCTCTAATACTAGAAAATGAAGTTGTATCAGTTTTCTGATCATCACATTAAAGCTACAGGGATTGATGGAATATCTACAGAAATATGGCAAGGAATAGAAAAACCAGTAAAGATTCTAACCAAATTATGCCAGCAAATTGGGAAAATGACACAGTGGCAACAGATTGGAAGAGGCCAGTTTATATTACCAATACCAAAGAAAGGTAATATCTTTAATTTCACATGCTTGTAAAATAATGCTTAGGATCATACAATGCAGATTAGAGCCTTACATGGTTGGGGAGATGCCAGATGTTTAAGATGGTTTCAGAAAAGGTTGAGGAAAAAAAGACATTATTGCTGATGTACCCTGGATAATTGAGAAATCCAAACAATTTTTAAAAGGACATTATGTGCTTCATTGCCTATAAAGGGGCTCAGGTGTGTCCACCATGTCAACCTGTGGAATGTTCTTAAGAAAATAGGAATCCCAGAACATCTCATTGTCTTAATGAGAAACCTATACTGTATATAGGAAGCCGTAGCCCAGAAGGAACATAGTGAAACAGATTGGCTTCAGGTCAACAAAGAGTGGTGGTGGGTGAAAAATTTATTGAGGGAGACATTGTCCATTTATGTCCTCCAGAAATGGTTGCCTGTCCTTTCTGGCAACTTGATAATGGGGATATGTGCTGAGGAGATGGGACATGTTGAAATTATATTATAAATACTAAAATGCAAATACAAAATGAAAAGGAGTATTTTAAAATAGGAAAAGTTCCTTTCCTTCAAATATGATTCTAGAAGTAGCTTTGAAAGTGTTTTCAAACTTCTAAATATTGCTAAGTTTATTTACATCTATTGGTAGAATGAAATAATTGTACAAGTGTTTGCTGAACTAAAAATAATATTTTCCATTTTTCATGAAAGCAGTAGGAAGCTTCTAAAGAGGACAGCCATTATAGCACTTTTTAAAATGTAGGCCTATCACTTGATTTTAAAAAACCCGTAGGCTTTTATTACAGTAAGCTGGGAGTTATCCGATTAAACACAAGGGAATTTGAACTCCTCAGTAAACATATATATCTTTGTACTAATCTTTAGTGGTTTAGTGGTCAGCAAACCTTATTTGCATTCTTGCATTAAGTTTAATTTTGGAAATATATAATCCTCCTATGGGTGACCTTGCACATGTGTTCAGAGCTGTCCATGTTTCTGGAGAGAGCAAACTGAGTTGGGATGCATCTCAAACATTCTCTACTTATAGAGTGTTCTATAAGTCAAAGGCTCTATGTGAGGGACAGAGCAGAATGCCACTGTACACAATATTTCCTTCATTCTGGCAAGACAATCAGAAGGATGTCATGGCCAGAGATATCAAAGACTGCCAGGAGATTCTAAAAAGGAACAGAACTGGTCCCATCTCTCCTACAACAACCAACCAGTGCAATCAAGGATCAAGACAATAATTATTTAGTTCTGTTCTATTCTGTGTAGTCCCTTGTGCTCAATAATCTGAGTTGGTAAGCAAGTACACAAGCAGGGGTTTTATGGCAGAAATTAACTTTCAGGCACACTCTTTCTTCACTAGGGATCTTTAGCACAGCTCAGCCATTGCTGTAGTAGGCTACAGTTTTGTGAATAGCAATAATATGTTGCCCTGACTCTCCTTCCCATGTCAGCTGGCTAACAAAATGTATTCAGAGGGAGAATATTTTGAGAATGCCGATTGGCATTTGCTCCAGAAATGTATCAGTGATAATCAAGGCAAGGTTGCTTGCCTGAACACACCTTCTCAAATGGGTAGGAGGAGTCAGATAAAATTTAGACCCTTTGGCTCTCTGACTGATGAAGCAGGAAAAACTGGTTATTCTCTGGAACTGGAAGAATTAGCAGAATATTTTACAATACTTTTATGGGCTGGGAACAAGATAGGTCAGGGCATTCTTCCACTGTGTGTAGGGACATATTGGTGAAGACTGACCTTAAGTACCCTAATCTCAAACCACTGAGAACCTTAAATATCAGCATCTTGAACTGGCCTTAGAAACTTACTATGTTCTCACATCATGTTTAAACATGTCAGGTAAAGTTCTAATGGCTGCCTTCACACAACATACTATGTTTACTAGCTATTAGTCTTGCTTAATTTTTATTTACCTTAGCATGTTGTGTGAATATAGACCACTTGGTTAGTTGATGATTCAGTGAATTGTACAGACCCCCCAAATGAATTAATTTAGTAATCACATTGGTCTAGTGGTTAAGGCAACGGGCTAGAAACCAGGAGATTGTGAGTTCTAGTCCCACCTGAGGCATGAAAGCTGGCTGGGTGACATTGGGCCAGTCACTCTCTCTCAGCCCTAGGAAGGAGCCAATGGCAAACCAGGAGACTGTGAGTTCTAGTCCCACCTGAGGCATGAAAGCCGGCTGGGTGACCTTGGGCCAGTCACTCTCTCTCAGCCAAACTCACCTCACAGGGTTGTTGTTGTGGGGAAAATAGGAGGGGGAAGGAGCATTAGGTATGTTCACCACCTTGAGTTATCTATGAAATAATAAAGGCGGGATAGAAAATAAATAAATAAATAAAAATAAAATAAACATGTTGGGTGAACATAGCTACTGTTCTAGTAATCAGTGCAGCTGGTGCAAAAGTGAAGAGTTGAATGTTCATACTTTCTGGTACCTATTAACTTTTAGGTAGCTATGTTTTGAAGGGGCATAGTGGCTCAGCGGGTAAGACGCCAGGCTTGTCGATTGGAAGATCGCAAGTTCAGAGGTTCGAATCCCTAGCCCCGCGTGACGGAATGAGCTCCCACACTAGCCCCAGCTCTTGCCAACCTAGCAATTCGAAAGCATGCAAATGCAAGTAGATGAATAGGTACCACTTCGGTGGGATGGTAACAGTGTTCCGCGTGTGTCATGCGGCCACATGACCATGGAAGCGTCTTCGGACAACGCTGGCTCTTCGGCTAACAAATGGAGATGAGCACCGGCCCCTAGTGTCAGACACGACTGCACAACTGTGTGGGAGGAACCTTTACCTTTTTTAAGCTATGTTTTGAACCGCATTGAACTGAATTTAAAGCTTGTTGCAATGGTCCAATCAGGAGATAATTGTTGCAATTCCAGTTTAGGACTACTACCGATACTAGATTGGGATTTCTTTTGAAGGTGTAATAGATTTACTGGAAGAGGCTGCTATAGTGCTCTGCAGTGATAACCAAAATGAGGACCAATAGGTTCCCATCACCTGTGCCAGCTGATGCCTCCTGATGCTGTAGTGATTCTAGTAGAGACCCCAAAGTCAAGGAGTAATCCTGGGTTATAACTAAAGAGGCAGAAAACAGTAGTGACTATTTGGCAGGAGATCTCTACAGTGTTATGTATCTGTTGATAAGAAAACATCTAAGTAGGAAGAAGCAATCAAGGTAGTGTACGAGTCTATTTCTACACTTGACATCACTAATCTAGTCTGTAAGAAAGCTGGCAATGGCATGATAGCTATTGTAGGGCAGAAATCATCCCCTTTACAAAACACTGATTTAGTCAGGCCACTAAACCACTCTAGATCACCAACCATATTGGTACACTACCAGCTGTTCAGCCAAGTGGGGTCCATTTGGTCCAGGCACTTGATGGGTCTCTCATCTTATCCTATGTGCTGCTGTTAGGTGGAGAAACCAGATGTGAATGCATGTCCTGGAGTGGAATAGTTTTAGGAAAAGAAGTGAAACAATGCCACCCGTTTAATTGAAAGCCATGTATTCTTAAACTATGCTTTGTTTTAACTGTGGTTCTAAGCTATGGTGCCTGGCTTGGTGCAATGTGCTAAGCCATAAACTATATGTAACAAACCACAATATTTGGGTTCACACATCAGGCTAAATCAACACTATATAAACTTATATAAACACTATATAAACTTATTATGACTTAGGATAATAAGTGATCCAATTATTATTCCTAAATACAGAGAATTTATTTAAAGCATCCTAGGCTTTGTATCAGGATATATTATTCACTACTCAGAAACAGTATGTTCCATTTGAATTCCATGATTCTTTACTAAAGTGCGCAGGATAAGCCCTTTCTTAAACATTGTTTACAGCAACTGCTGATATAAAATAAGATGTACTCAGATAAAGTTTAGTGATTAGTTGGATTTTCATTTTCTTTTCATCTTCATTCCCTTGTATGATTTGCTTGGTTATTGATCATTATCACATCAGTTTCAAAAGTTTTTACAAAACGAAAGACAAAGCATAAAACATTATTTTTAACCAGATATATTCATCGCTTGCATTCTGCTCTGATAGGACTATCCTTTTATTATTATTTTTCCTGCGATCCTTTCTTTCTTTAGTCTTTTATTACTCCTCTGATGAATATCCTACCAGCAAAGCCTTCAGAACATGGCAGGCAAAAACTGGCACCTTACTTACCGAGCTTACCTACAAAAGACTGACAATTTTCTTCGGACTGCTGCAAACTCCAAGTCCCGCCTTCTCAACGACGATCGGAGCGTTGCGAAAACTAATTTTCCGTTTAACAAGAATGAATGGATCTGGGAGGACTAAGGCGCGGTTGAGCATTAAGACCGCAGCGGCTCTCTTCCCGCCCAGGGTGGATTGCAGAGACGAGGAGATCTCCAGACACGAGAGGAGGCTGTAGGAAGAGGAGAAAAGCGATGCTACGACAAGCACATAGCTGAAAGGGAGAAGGACACCAGAAGAGGAGACACCTGACGAGACGCTCCGAAAGAAAAGGGAGGCGAAAAATAGGTCTTTCGCGGACACGGTCCTTTCAGCCAGGCGTGGGGAAGCGTCCTCTTCAAGATCGGTCCAATGAACATGTCAGTGTTGACTTTGCAGGAATACGAATTTGAGAAGCAGTTCAACGAGAATGAAGCGATTCAATGGATGCAAGAAAACTGGTAAGCGATGAAGGCTCGCGCCGGATTGGCCGCTCCGCGACTACAGAGCTGCTGCTTCCGCGGCGAGCAGTGCCCGTCTGCGTCTGGCGATCTCCGTGGCACGGATTGTGAGAGCGGAGGGGAGGGCGACCGGGGGGCAGTAAAGCCGGAGCCGAGGAGTGAGCGGGAGCAAAGGGTGAGCTCTATGCCCGCGCGCCTCTGACGCCTATGTGGATGGGTGCATTAGGGGGTGCCCTGCTGTGTGGGGTCAGCAGATCGCGGAGCGAGGGGGGGTCGTGCTTCTGCGTGACTGGCTCTAGTGTTCGGACCGAAGAGGAACATACCATTGCCGGGGAACAGCCTCCTGGATGTTCCCCGGTGCAAAATAAATTATATAATATAGGCTATATCCCCAAGTGATGGATTAAATAGGCTCGCGGCTTCTTTCCGCCTTGGTTTTCCGTCGGGCCTTTGATCTTCCTCCGAAATCACGCGGAGTATCTCTGTGTCCTCATCTTAAAACTCCTGTTGTACTTGCAGTCCACTTGCCCTCCCCTGCAACTGTTTCCGCCCCCAACCCCTTGGCGGGCATGTTTTATCTCCACCTACTTCTGGGGTATACGTAGTAGAACTGATAGAACTGATTTATTGGGCGAAGATAAAACGCGCTGGTGTGGAGGAGACGTGTTCAGGGATGGATTGGGAGGAATTGCCGAGTGCCTGAAGCGCAAGAGGGCCGAGAAGTTGGAGAGCAGCGTTGCCCATCTTCCGTGCGTCCCTGAAGTTATCCTTAGCAAAGGCGCACGTTATTCTCATACTTTACGTCCTCCTGCCAGAGTGCTTTGTAAAGTTATTTATTCTGCCGAAAGAATCCGCTAAATCGCGGGGTGCCTTTTGTTTTATTGTGATTCTTCCTCTCCTCGCCCCCATCTGACTTAGACAGAAACCTGTATGTCTTGGAATGACCTTGAGTTAAATATTATTCTTTTTAATGGGGCACTCTCCTACGAGGCGCAGTGGCTGATACGCGCACCCCTCGATATTTCGGAAAGCCCGAAAATATACATTTGAGGATCTCAGGCTTAGCTTGATAACGCGGGTGGTTAGTCGCTCCGGACCTCTCCTTCCTTTCAGCACATCCCTTACCACCCAGCAGCTAACAAGTACCTCCAGGTCTTGCTCAAGCCGGCCAGCAAGGCTCTGAATATGCGCGCGCGCCTTTCTTAAACAAACACACGCCCTGAATGGCGAATCAATGGTAGGCGGAGAAGGAGGTGCGCGCCGGGAGCTGCGTCTACGGGGCTTATTCCAAGCCGGGGTTCTATCCCGGAAACTTGTACGTTAATTTATCAGCGCATGTGCAGAGTGAGTTTCCTACAGGGGAGGAGAGTGAGTTTCCTACAGGGGAGGAGAGTGACTCAAGTCGCCGGCCGGTGCACAGCCTGAGGCTTAAGGGACAGCAAACCCCGGGGAAAGCCTCTGTAAAATAAAGAAAGAAAAGGACCTTCCGGCGGGTTGAGCCTCAATATGTATTGTTTTAGAACTGAGGCGCTGTGGCTCAAAAGGAAGTGAAGAAGAGAGAGTCCCGACAGACGCGTGTCCCCTAGTCGTGGGTATCCGGGTTTTTTTTTGGCGTGGCCTTATTCCCCCGTTTGCTACATGATGCCGCCAGCCTCCGCTCAAGTGCCAGGACGGAGACTTACGCTCGCTTCCAGCCACTTGCCGCTCCTTCAGGTCTGAGGCTTCCTCCCTCAAGCAGGCCCGCGCTGCTGCTTTGGCAGGTCTTGAATCCCGTTGGCCGAGCATCAGTCTCCACTCGGCCGTCCAGCAGGACCCTCCCTCCTCCCCTTCCTCCCCAGCTCTGCAGCCTCGGCGTGAGGTCGGAATTGTCCCTTGGACCACTGGCGGCAAAGGGGCAATTTAAGGCGGCCTTGCCCAATGCGGCGGCTTCCCTCCCTCTTCACCAGAGCCAGGTTGCCCTGCAGCTCGCCTGAGCAGAAAGGGCAGACAGCAAAACCCGGCCCAGAGTGTGAACTTGCAGCTGGCCTAGCGAAGGCTGCCAGCTGCCCCAGAAAAGAAAAGGATTGAAAGGCTTTTCTTGGCTCGTTTCTGTCCTTTCCTACTGGCTAGATTGGTGGAAATTGGCAAGGCTGGCTTTGGCACTGGACGTGGTCTGTTCATGATTACTGCAAATCACACAGCTCCCAGAGTGGAAGAGGCCAGTTCAGAAGAAATGCAGGAGCAGCCAAGTTCCCCCAGTGTAAATAAAATGGCCGCTTCAGTTGCAATCCCCCGTGATGATTCTCTGCTTGGATTCTGTGGACCTTGAATTAAAAAGGGACTCCTAGGCAAGGTGATTGGCCAGGGTTCTGTACAGGAACTGGGGTCGGGTTCCGCTTCAGGATTCTGCCTGTCTTGTCTTGTCTTGTCTGCCATTCCTCCACATCTGGTTTTGGCACCCCCCAAGTTAAAATTATATGAAACAAGGTAAGATACTGTATAGGAAGACTGAGAGGTGGTTTGGTGTGGTGGTTAAGGCACCAGGCTAAAAACCAGGGGCCCGGCGAGTTCTAGTCCCACCTTAGGCACAAAGCCAGCTGGGTGACCTTGGGTCCACTCTCAGCCCTAGGAAGAAGAGGGCAACAGCAAACCACTTTTGAAAATCTTGCCAAGGAAACAGCAGGGTATTGTCGAAGGCTTTCACGGCCGGAGTTCAATGGCTGTTGTGGGTCTTCCGGGCTGTGTGGCCGTGTTCTGGAAGTTGTGGTTCCTAACGTTTCGCCAGCATCTGTGGCCAGCATCTTCAGAGGGCAGGAGCACAGATAGAAGCAAAATCTGAGATTTTGCTTCTATCTGTGCTCCTGCCCTCTGAAGATGCTGGCCACAGATGCTGGCGAAACGTTAGGAACCACAACTTCCAGAACACGGCCACACAGCCCGGAAGACCCACAACAGCCATGAAACAGCAGGGACTTGTCCACGCACTCACCAGGAGTCAACACTGACTCAGAGCCCCGCTCCTCCCCCCCCCCAAAAAAAAACCAGGAAACCAGCCGTCCTGTACAACAGGTGAATTAAAACTGACTATCTGCTGTGAGGGGAGAAGAAAATGCTTGAAACTGACAAGTACAGTACAGGAAACTGGCCAGTAGCCCTTTCTTTTTCTCTAATGAAATAAGGGAGGTTTGTCTCTTCTGCTTCGATGGAAGCCAGGTGTCAAAAACAGCATCATGGGGAGGTTGACAGCTATGAAAGGAGCTCAGGAGACCAAGTGCTAATGGAGAAGGCAAATGCTAGGAAAGAAATGGATGGGCTGGAGGCTAGCTAGTGCTCAGAGGACAGATGGCTGAGCTGCACCTCCTGCACTCCCAAATACATCTCTGTTCACAGCCATGGAGGCCATTTAACTGCAAGGTAAGGGGTGGCAAGGATTCTACACCCCTTGAGGCTGTTGTTGGACAGCATTGGAATAAGGGGGAGAATATTACTTTCATACTGATGCAGCTAATAACAATTTCGCCAGGCTCACTCATGGCTGGGGATAAAACAAAAGCAACCTCATGAGGATAAGGGGGAAATTGGTGAAACTGGTGTGAGGACAAGATTGTGGCATGGTTAAGTGCAAGTGAGGACAGCGCCGGTGTGTTGAAAAAACAATTCCTTCTTTCCCAAAACTGCTTGCTTACATACATTTTTAGCTCTGCCCTAGCTGTCAATATGATCAGTTCACACGTTACATTAAGCCATACTAGGTTTTGTTTGGTTTTGGCTTGGTATGTTGTGTGAACCCAACAACTGCAATTTATAAATCATGATTTATGGCTTAGTGCATTATGTAACCCAGGCAATAGCATTTCATTTAATAAACTATGATTAAAACCAGTTGACTATGATATGCGAACTTGGTTACTGTAACTTATATTTCCTTTTCCTCTGCTCACAGTTTCACCAACTCCCCTTGTCCCAAAGTAATGGCTTAGTTTACACAACATGCCAAGCTCAAGAAACAAACCAAGTTTAAAACTAAAAAGCATAGCATAATAGATAAATGTGATGTCTAGGTCTTTTGATGTGACCACACACTAGTCAAGTGTGTCACGCAATGCTGCCTTATATATAAGGTATATATATACCTTATATATAACTATTATATATAAATATGTAGATATTTCAGTGAAGGAAAACACTTGATTAAAATTCGATAACCCTGCAGAAGCTAGTGCCCTAATACACACATTAATTTCTAAGATGTCACAAGACTTTCTGTTTTTTTCTTCTTGGATTTCAGCTTACATCACATTAACTAGTTAAACAGCCTGTTGGGCTCCTCCCTCCTCTACATTCTTCTCCCACAAAGAACAGGAGAAAAGTTAATTCATCACTTTCTCCCAGCACTACAGCCCACAAGAGGAAAGAAGAAAGGTACAGTGGGGCGAAAAAGTATTTAGTCAGCCACCAATTGTGCAAGTTCTCCCACTTAAAAAGATGAGAGAGGCCTGTAATTGACATCATAGGTAGACCTCAACTATGAGAGACAAAATGAGAAAAAAAATCCAGACAATCACATTGTCTGATTCGGAAAGAATTTATTTGCAAATTATGGTGGAAAATAAGTATTTGGTCAATATCAAAAGTTCATCTCAATCCTTTGTTATATATCCTTTGTTGGCAATGACAGAGGTCAAACGTTTTCTGTAAGTCTTCACAAGGTTGGCACACACTGTTGCTGGTATGTTGGCCCATTCCTCCATGCAGATCTCCTCTAGAGCAGTGATGTTTTGGGGCTGTTGCTGGGCAACACGGACTTTCAACTCCCTCCAAAGGTTTTCTATGGGGTTGAGATCTGGAGACTGGCTAGGCCACTCCAGGACCTTGAAATGCTTCTTACGAAGCCACTCCTTCGTTGCCCGGGTGGTGTGTTTGGGATCATTGTCATGCTGAAAGACCCAGCCACGTTTCATCTTCAATGCCCTTGCTGATGGAAGGAGGTTTGCACTCAAAATCTCACGATACATGGCCCCATTCATTCTTTCCTGTACACGGATCAGTCGTCCTGGTCCCTTTGCAGAGAAACAGCCCCAAAGCATGATGTTGCCATCCCCATGCTTCACAGTAGGTATGGTGTTCTTTGGATGCAACTCAGCATTCTCTCTCCTCCAAACACGACGAGTTGTGTTTCTACCAAACAGTTCTACTTTGGTTTCATCTAACCATATGACATCCTCCCAATCCTCTCCTGGATCATCCAAATGCTCTCTAGCAAACTTCAGACGGGCCCGGACATGTACTGGCTTAAGCAGGGGGACACGTCTGGCACTGCAGGATCTGAGTCCCTGGCGGCGTAGTGTGTTACTGACGGTAGCCTTTGTTACGTTGGTCCCAGCTCTCTGCAGGTCATTCACTAGGTCCCCCCGTGTGGTTCTGGGATTTTTGCTCACCGTTCTTGTGATCATTTTGACCCCACGGGGTGAGATCTTGCGTGGAGCCCCAGATCGAGGGAGATTATCAGTGGTCTTGTATGTCTTCCATTTTCTAATTATTGCTCCCACAGTTGATTTCTTCACACCAAGCTGCTTGCCTATTGCAGATTCAGTCTTCCCAGCCTGGTGCAGGTCTACAATTTTGTTTCTGGTGTCCTTCGACAGCTCTTTGGTCTTCACCATAGTGGAGTTTGGAGTGTGACTGTTTGAGGTTGTGGACAGGTGTCTTTTATACTGATAACAAGTTCAAACAGGTGCCATTACTACAGGTAATGAGTGGAGGACAGAGGAGCCTCTTAAAGAAGAAGTTACAGGTCTGTGAGAGCCAGAAATCTTGCTTGTTTGTAGGTGACCAAATACTTATTTTCCACCATAATTTGCAAATAAATTCTTTCCAAATCAGACAATGTGATTGTCTGGATTTGTTTTCTCATTTTGTCTCTCATAGTTGAGGTCTACCTATGATGTCAATTACAGGCCTCTCTCATCTTTTTAAGTGGGAGAACTTGCACAATTGGTGGCTGACTAAATACTTTTTCACCCCACTGTAACTCCTTCTCTCACACATACTTTTTAGAGTTTTTTCTGAAGAGAAGGAAGTATTGAAATAAATGTATGCTCCTCACTTTCAATTCTCCAAACAATATGAATGCAGTAATCGTAACATAATGATTTAAAATGTGGGACAATTATAATAGAAAAAGATACAAAAAGTAATTATGCTGGAGGATCAAATTATCCTGAGAACCACACAAAATGTTGAAACCACTTTTCTGTAATCTCAAATATACACAGGGCAAGTTTGGTTACTCAGTTGCATGAAGGAAAGGACAGAACTCGCAACAGTTTTCTATCTCCCCAAATCTTTATTTGCTTTTTGCTGATCCCACACACCCACATAGTTGTATGCACATTCTGGCATATTAGTTATCCTCAAATTTATTTATTTTATTTTTAATTTTTATCCTGCCTTTATTTTTATTTTTTATAAACGGCTGTATTATTAAGTTTAATTATGTGATTAGGGGACAAGGATAACCTCTGTGAATGTGAAATGCATAAAAGGTACTTCTGAATTGAACTTTTTACTTTTTTGCTTTACTTTCTATAAGAGGATAATCGTGTTTTCCCTAGTAAGTCCATGCCAGGAAAAATGTCACCTTTTGATTATTGCCTGCAGATATTAAAGACCATTCTACATCCCATTGTCTGTAAAAGAGTGTTTTTCCCCAATAGTGTCAGTGCTCTAGTGTGGAGGTCTGGCTGTAACACAGATTTTAAGAGCCTTTCACTTACCGTGTTAAAACAGACATGGACTTTTTCTAGCGTGTGTATGCTACAGGGCTTAGGTATTTACAAAAGGACCATTGTATAGTGGCTGGCAATGGTCATTCTTTGAAAAAGAGCAAGCATATTGGTATATATTCCGAGAGACTTGAGCAGTTTACAACAGCAAATAAGTTCTACCATAAAGTAGATCTGGGTTCCAGACCACCCAAGCAATTTTTGAAATATAAGCAGCTCTTAAAATAAGGCTCCTCTACTGAAAAGCATGGTTTGGTGTTGCAGGTTTTACATTTCAGAAAATCTCAGTAGAAACGTTTTTTTAAGGAGGGAGTTTTGTTTGCGTGTGTATGTTTGTTTAGAAGAGACCCCTTATAAAAATTGCATTGATTTACCAGTAATGCAATGAACTTCTGAAAAGTACTATTCTGTGTTCCAATTTTATCTCCACAAAAATGACTCTCTGTCATATAAAGGACTGAATGTTAGTGCCTGATCCAAAGTTGCTAAGCAAACTTCTGTGAGTGGGGGTGGACTTGAACTTCAAACGCCTTGGTATCTTAATTTCTACTGCTTAATTACAATTGTACGTAATAACATTACTTTTTACTTTACTTACAGTTTCATTATTTCTTAATTTTTCCCAGTAGCACTAGAATAAGTATTTATTGCTGGCTAAACTTATCATCATCCCTGTCCAATTATCTTGGGGAACTGGGTTAAAAGATTATATATGGGGACAGCCCAAACTATAGCTGATTAGAGAACTTCATTGCACCTTGGCTACTGAGCAATGTTTGCTCTATTGCAAGAGAAGTAATGTGTCATCATAGAAATATCAGTTGGAATGAAGGTGAAACAACTATCTTCAACAAAAAATGAACTTTAATCTTTCCAACAGTATGATTTACCATTCTACATTTTCATCTAGACTATACTGTGTATATTTACTAAATTTAACTTGCAAGGACAATATGGCTCCTGCCTCTAGTTCTTCAACTGCAATATTAATTAATTAATTAATTAATTAATTAATTAATTGGATTTATCACCGCCCATCTCTACCACAGTAGACTCTGAGGGTAAACTTATCTAAAAGATTATTCATTTCTTAATATTTCCGGAATGCTCTGTAAAAATGTGAAATACAGAATATGGTGCGGTGTGTTAATAAGAAACCACAGCCATAATTATAAAATCCCTTGAGTATCCTAATTTGTTGCACAATTTTACCTGCTGGATATCTTATACAGTAATGTTCATCCCTTGCTGTTTAGTCTCATAGGGGAATTCAACTTAACTGTGTTGTTTCACTGCAGCTTTATATATTAGATAACTACATGTTGGTGTCATATTTGTAAGAATGTGTATTTTGTGAATGGATCCCAGTGAAATGCCACCTCAAGTTTAATTGTATATTGTTTCAGGAAACTCTGGAGAAGGTTACTGAATTCTTTGAATGTACTTATCTAGAACATGTGGAAGTTGGCTCACAGAGTATTGGTCCATCTACCCCAATCTTACCTGTAATGCAGAGCTTTCCAAACTGTGTGTCGCGACACAAAAGTGTGTCGCCACACAGTCTGGTGTGTCGCCACACAACCCGGAAGCGCTGATCATCATCAGCGCTTCTGGGTTTTCCCGCGGCGACACACCAACGGCGGTGCGCAAAAACCGAAAGCAGCAGCAGCGCTTCCGGGTTTTTGCGCGCTGCCGCAACGGCGGCACTTCCGGGTTGATCTGTTGCTGCGGGAAAACTTTGGAAAGCCCTGCTGTAATGAGTTGGCAGTGGATCTATAGGTTTTTTTACAGGTATTTAAACCTTTCTTGAGAGAGCCAGTTTGGTGCAGTGGTTAAGGCATCAGGCTAGAAACTGGGAGACTGTGAGTTCTAGTCCCTCCTTAAGCACAAAGCCAGCCTCAGCCCTAGGAAGGAGGCAATGGCAAACCACTTCTGAAAAACCTTGCCAAGAAAACTGCAGGGACTTGTACAGGCAATCTCTGAGAATCGGACGTGATTGATCGGTTTTAAGAAAAACCTTTCTTAGTCCTACCTGGACTATAACTGGGTTTTCAATGAAACTCACGTGCTTTCTCACTAAATTACAGCATTTCCAATAAAAAAGCCTGCTTCTTTACAGAAGATCCTCAGCTTGTTGATTTTAGAGATCCTCTTAGATGTGTTTAGATTTTTGTTGTTGTTTTGTTAAGTTGTATAGCAGATAAGGATGACTTCTATGCTTTTACAGATACTTTCTTTTTCAGTAAGTCACTCTCCCCACTCTCATTACAAGGAAAAGGCATACAAATATAAGCCTGTACACATTTGTTTCGAGGTAAGCATTACAGAACGTGGTAGATCTGAGAGTCAATAGGCATAATAAATGTAATAAATAAATAAATGCTGGTCCATGACTGTAATTTATTTATTTTATTTTTTTTATCCCGCCTTTATTATTTTTATAAATAACTCAAGGCGGTGAACATACCTAATACTCCTTCCTCCTCCTATTTTCCCCACCACAACAACCCTGTGAGGTGAATTGGGCTGAGAGAGAGTGACTGGCCCAAGGTAACCCAGCCGGCTTTCATGCCTAAGGTGGGACTAGAACTCTCAGTCTCCTGGTTTCTAGCCCAGCACCTTAACCACTAGACCAAACTGGCACTCTAAATAAAGATTTGATTTGATTTGAGGAAAGAAATAAAGAAAAAGATGGTTCAGTAGGGTTATTATAAACATTTTCTCCTAGGTTGGCTTGTCAATTTCTGAAAGGACAGTTTCAAGCTGCCAGTTGCTCATCTCAGAGCTGCAGTATAGTAAGAAGCATCAAATGAGAAAAGATATTGAATAAGAAAGGGAGCTACTGACTCATCTTAAAAACATTTTCTTTCCAGCCTTTACACAGCTACATTTATATCTTGATGATGCATTAAAAGATATATATATTTCCCCAAACTAATCTCACAGCGTTTGAGCAACATTTATTCTTGGGATTCAAACATCCATTGATACATCTATTACATCCTTTCCCTTTCTTGAAACACACAACATACTTATTTTTCTTTCATTCCTTTCATTCTTTCATCTACACTCTTTGCAATTTACTCATCTTGCATTCCAAGCTGCAATTTTCCACATGCCATGGTCGTCATCAAATGGGTCCATCAATATTGATTTGTTATGGCTTTGGTCAGTCAAGACTTTCACATAATGCCTTTTAGTAATGTAGGGTAACATACAGACTTTTGCCAGTTTGGTGTAGTGGTTAAGGCATCAGGCTAGACCGAGAGTTCTAGACCCACCTTAGGCACAAAGCCAGCTGGGTGACCTTGGGCCAGTCACACACTCTCAGCCCTAGGAAGGAGGCAATGGCAAACCACTTCTGAAAAACCTTGCCAAGAAAACTGCAGGGACTTGTCCAGGCAGTCTCCGAGAATTGGACATGACTGAATGAATTAAAAAAGAAAGACTAGATTACTAGTCAAATTCTTTCTTGTGTCACATGCTGCATTCCCTTGTAATTATAGAGGCAGAGCTGGTCACTTTGGGTATAATTTGGCCAATATTGCCACAAGCAAAACCAAAGTCAAGTTTATCCCAAGCATGCTCACGTCATACTGTGTATCTCTAATGCAGAGACTTCCTTGTAAGCCAACAAACTGTTACTCATATTCTACCTGCTTGGAAGTACATGCAATATATTGATACGCACTCAGTTGTGATTACTAATATATACCACCCTCTGCCCAACAATCTCAAGGTAGGGTTTTCTCTTCCTTCTTTCCTCTGTCTATCTCTTTTTCTCATACACATACTTTATCCTTCAAATGGTATGATATACAGTAGATAAGGGAAAAAAGATATGACTGTCCTAAATAATCCAGTGAGCATCATAGGTGAGGCCAGGTATTAATAAAGTACATTCTAATCAAGTCTTGCGAGCAAGTCCACAAAAACTACTGGGCTGAGTGTTTTTTGTAATAGATTTTGGGAGCTGATAAAGGTGAGATGGGGAATTGAATTTCCATGCGGCTTAATTTCTATGCTGAATGAGTAGAAGAGAAATGTCTTTCAGCTAGGCAGCTTATTCACATGTATTGACTCTCATGTACTCCCTATTCACCTGTAACTAGCAGGTGAGTGCTTAGATAGCTGGGATTCTTTTTAAGAATGATACATTTAACTTTAGTTTGTTATATAATAATTCTGCATCTGATAAAAAAAGATTTGAACAATATGAGAAATATTTTTCAATTTTTTAAAAGCAAAATATATTTAGAAGATTATATTTAAGCAAAGATCCAACACTGTTGTTGTTATAACTTCATTTGGAAATGTAGTTTGTATCGCCAAGCAAAGCCATCTACTTACAGTAAACTGTGTTGTGACTATTGGTATGGTTATGACTTTAAAATGCAGAAGATATTTTAAGATGTAGCAAATTTATATAACTTTTGTAACAATTACAACTGCTGTGTGCTACTACCGAGTTTTATGAATTGTCATCTGTATCAGTAGAAAATCAGTAAGAGGAAGCAACTATGCAAGTTTTGATTAAAATTGTGCTTCCAGTTAATCAAGTGGCAGATTAAATAATCTCTTCTCTTCCTCCCTCCCTCCATCTCTCTCTCTCAACTTCTTACAAAAATTACTAGGGGCTGATACATATTTTTAAAAAATATTTCTCCATATTCATACTTACAAAGAAAATCCCTCTTCTAAAATTATACTATCTGTAATATTTATATGATCATCTAAACACAAAATAAATCCCCCTTCAGGACATTGTTTTTAGTTATATGAAAATTAATGTATAAGTAATAATATCAAATCAAATCAAATCAAATTTTATTTTATTTTACAGCCAAAAGGCCCAAAAAAGTAATAATATCAGGGTTTTTTTTTAAAAAAGTAAATTGTAATGGACAGAGCCATTTATATGTATACAAGCATTACAAACATGAACTTTTAGGGAATTCTTTCTCACTAACTTAATCTGCCATGTGTGTTTTAGAAGATTGGAGGCGTATTTGTCCAAGGCATTGACTAGGTTTCTTTTGTGTTATCTGTGCCTTTTGTGAGGTGCACATCATGACTATGTAATTTAGTGGCACACATTCTTTTCAGGTTTGCTTGCCTGCTTCTATTTATATTTCAGTTTAGGAACCATTTGTTAAGCCTTCTTAAGGAATCTAAGATGCTATTGGGTTTTCTAGAATTCAAAAATCACAGGTTGATTACATTGTGATTGGATGTACAGGTATATACTGACAGGAGATTTTTGAAGTCTCAAAATCTGTCAATTTGTATTTGGTGGTTTTTCATTTTTCCAATCTGGAACTTAGTTTGTCTAATTGCTTTATCATGTTCAAAATTTTGTTTAAACTTTCATTTCTTAATATGCATGTTTTTTTGTATGCAAGAATGCCTAGTGTAAGGGGGCGTGGTGGCTCAGCGGGTAAGACGCCAGGCTTGTTGATCGGAAGATCACAAGTTCGGAGGTTCGAATCCCTAGCCCTGCATGCGGAGTGAGCTCCCGCACTAGCTCCAGCTCTTGCCAACCTAGCAATTTGAAAGCATGCAAATGCAAGTAGATGAATAGGTACCACTTTGGTGGGTAGGTAACAGCGTTCCGCGCAAGTCATGCGGCCACATGACCGTGGAAGTGTCTTCAGACAATGCTGGCTCTTCGGCTAACAAACGGAGATGAGCACTGGCCCCTAGAGTCAGACACGACTGCACAACTGTGCGGGGGGAACCTTTACCTTACTATGCCTAGTGTATACGTTTTCCATGTTTTAGTACTAAGAAGCAGTTTTTAAACTGTGGTCGACATTAACACACAGGTATTTGTGCACTATTTGTTAACATGTACATTTCTGTGCACATTTTTCACTTGGTGAATTGCACTGCAACATTCAAAAATAAAAGTGAATTTCAAGGGATAAATGTGTTTCAGTCGGTTAAAAGTGCAAAATTGGCTATTTCTCTCCTCAAAGTCTACAGCAGTGCTTCTCAGACCGTGACCTTTGGAACATTAGTGGTCTGGAAAGGTCCGTCATGGGGTCTAGGGCAGCCTCCCACCATTCACTGCCAGTCAACTAGTTTGCAAAAATGGATCAATGGCCAGAAATGATTTCATTGAACTGTACAAGTGATCATTCAAGTAGCAATATAAGTACTAGAATTCAGAAAACTGACAGTAATGAAAAGGTCTCAAGTGAAGTTACTGACTGCCAGTCCACATGTGCTGTACTAAGCAGAACTGTAATTTCACAGAAGCAATCCCAAAAGAAAAGTGTGAAATAGAAAATACAGCAATCTACAGTATATTTTTATTTATTTATTTATCATCATATTTATATCCCGCCCATCTCCCCCACAAGGATATATATAAGAATGGGATCTCATTCTGCTAAGATCCGCTCAGATTTCTAATAAAACCCTCCTGGCCAGCAGAATGGTGCTATGAGATGTTATTATTATGGCATGGGATACATAAAGTAATGCAAGTGATATATATTTAATTTTAATTAATTCTTTGGTATAATGTTTAGTTTAAAAGGGCCTTTAAAAATAGAGGCGATGGGTAAGAATATACAAATGCAAATATACAGTAATCATTACCTTATTTACTGCAAAACATGAACTCCCATGCTCTTAAAGGCAAAACTATAGAGAGCTATCCCTGTATTTTTTGAATATTCATTTAAAGGTGCACAATTGCAGAAAGTTAGACAAATACTGGTCTGGGGAAATGTAACTTGATTTGAGACATAGTATTTCTTACTGTTGGAGAAACGGGGGGCCACCAAAGATTTCCAGTGCTGTATGGCTGCTTTATGCTGGAATTAGAAGCAAGTTACTAGATGCTGAAATATTAAGTTGTGAAATATACCCAAATGTATCATTTGCTTCTCTTGAGCAGGAAAGCTATCTCAACTTTGTTTGGGCAACTCCTTTTCCGGCTTGGAATATTCTGGTTGGCCCCTTGTTCTGAAATTTGCTGGAATCCCTGGACTTTAATCTCTTGGCACAATCCTAAATTTCACCTTTACCAACTGCTTACATTTCAGCCCTGACAAAGCATGATAATAATGTAGAGAAAATTAATAAAATTAGATTCTCCTAATCTGGTTCCTTCCAGAGGTATTAGAATACTATTCCCACCATTCCCAATTTACACAGTAGATCACAATGGGAAAGGATCAGGTTCTGAAAAACTAGGAAAGATTATAAATCTGAGTCCCCCTCTTCTCCCACAGGAATTGCCTGCTCAGAAAGGGTGGAATGACTGTAAAACGGAGCCCCGATTCCCAGTCGTCACCAGCAGCCCAGAAGGATACCATAATTGATGGTACTGAAGGCTGCTGAGAGGTCTAAAAGGACCAGGAAAGGTGCATTCCCTCCATCCAAGTCTCAATAAAAGTGTTTGGATCAGTTTGCTCCTCCCTGATTATTTGTTGTGTTGTTTGGGGCTAGTAAGAGTTGTAGTCAAAACTTCTGGAGGCCACCTGGACTTCTTGCTACATTTTAGTGCAGAGGTTTCCAAACTGTGTGTCGGGACACATGTCGGCTGCAGTGTCTGGGTGTGTCACGGCTGCTACTGCCTCGGAGCCCTGCCAGGATTCCGCGCAGGTCCTAGTGCCTGCCTTGTGCCTTGCTGCCTCCAAACCTGCTGTGATTCCGCACAGGTCCTAGTGCCTGCCTTGTGCCCTGCTGTAAGAGAGTGTCGCGAAATGATGCCTTGCTGTAAGAGTGTGTCGCGAAATGATGCATGTCTAAAAAATGTGTCACCAACATGAAAAGTTTGGAAAGCTCTGTTTTAGTGCTATTCTAATGGGAATCCATTGGTTAAAAAAGATGCAGGAGGAAAATATTGTATGAGGGGGAAAAAAGGTTACTCCCATCACAATTCTTAGCATGCCAGCAGTTACATAAAAGTGAGGAAACGTATGAGGCATAGGGGTGTCTACTTCAGTCCCACCCTAAGTGTAGCCCCCAGTAGACTACTCTTAAGGCAGTGCTTTCCAAACTGCCGCCGGTGGCGACACACAAATGGCGGCAGCGGCGGTGGTACGGGGGGCGCGTGGCGGTGGCGGTGTGCACGGCTGCGGCGGCCTCGCTAAAACGCGGAAGCGCTGATGGCACGCCGCTGCTACCGCCACCATGCACACCGCCGCCGTGCACGCCCCTGCCGCTGCCGCTTCGCAACACACTAAGCTGTGTGTTGCGACACACTAAAGTGTCGCGACACAGAGTTTGGAAAGCTATGTCTTAAGGGAATATGACTCTGAAAAAAAAGGTCATCTACCACTGATTTAAGAACATTTAAGAAATGTTTTGCCTAATCCTTACATCACCACCTTTGCAAAATACAAGGTTTGCATAGCAGCAGAGATTGAAAGGAAGATCTCACAGAGATTACAAAAGTAGTAGCTATTTTGGCAGGTGAGAATTGCAAGCTGAGTATTGCATAACAGGAGAGTAAATAGTTCATAGACTTAAACTTGCAGTCTGATACTGTCCTAGGTTTTCCAGTCTGCGTTTCAAATTCTTTTTGTTGACTTGGAATAAAATCTCTATTTCAAATGTACAAAAAAAGCCCTCATTTTTTTTACGCATTCTTTAATTAAATAGTCAGAGCAGCAAACTCTTCTAGGGTATTGTTTCAGTGGCAAAAGAGCTGTATGGTTTACCAGAACGTCATGTTTTAAAATCACGCCACTGATCCAATCTTTCATTCAGCTACACACAGCTTGTACAGTTTAAACTGACCCAGCCTACATTGGCTGTGACTGTGAAGCCGTTCTGAAAGCTGTGGTTCCAAACTTGCACCTGCAGATTGGGGGTTGTAATTAAAAGAAAAAAGACGAAGAACACTCCACCGAGCATGCAGCAACACCCCACTTCCTCTTTGCTTTGATTTGCATAGGCTGCAGGGAGAACAGCAGTGAAAGACAGTTACTGTCCTTGTAAGGGCTCAGCCAACAGGATTCACCTTCTGATGTCTGCTGATAGAGAACACACCAATAGGAAATTGGGAGGGTGGTGCTGACTGTTAGAGAACGTAAGGTTCATATCATTAGAAGAGCTGGCGTTTTGTTTGGGGGTTGGGTTTTTTGTGTGTAAAGTGCCATCAAAACTCGACTCTTCTTTTCTTGGAACCCCACAGAGTACATCACAGCATGACCTCTGCCAACTCGTCTTTTTTTTTAAAAGCTTCCTTGCAGAGGGGTCTTTTTGTGACGGTTCTGAAATAGAGTTTAGTTTTATGTTTTGCACAAAATTAGACGGACTGTGAACAAAACTTTACGCATGCATGTGTTTTAAGTAAATAAACCGCAGAACGTGTTTTCCAGAAAAGGCTATTTCAGTGCCATCAAAAACATGTTGGTTTTAAGTGCCTCAAATATTTATTTCAACTGAGCCTAATCTTGAATACACATACAGTATATGATAATGTTAGGGAAAATTGTAGACCACATTTTTTTTTATCTGTTCAATCGTGTCCGATTTTCGGAAACTGCCTGGACAAGTCCCTGCAGTTTTCTCGGCAAGATTTTGGAAGTGGTTTGCCATTGCCTCCTCCTTAGGGCTGAGAGAAAGTGACTGGCCCAAGGTCACCCAGCTGGATTTGTGCCCAAGGCGGGACTAGAACTCACAGTCTCCTGGTTTCTAGCCTGGTGCCTTAACCACTGCACCAAACTGGCACTAGACCACAATAGAGTCCTATAATAATTTTGTTCTAAACCTCATGATATAATCTGTGTGGGCTGTTTAAAATGTGAGTACAATTGAATTATACCACTGTCAGAATCACTTTAATAGTAGGTATAAATATTAAAAAGAAATAGACAATTTAATTCATTGTACAGGCATAAATGGGAAACATGCAAAAACTGAATAGATGCTTCATTAAATATTCAAATACATCTGTACTTTTTTTCCTATATAAGCACTCTTTTTCCCTCTTCCATTCTGGATTGTTAGCAGAAATATTAGAAGTTTCCACATAGAAAGAAAGGAAAGTTAGAACAAGTGGCCAGAAAGATAAGTTTTTTAAAAGCAGCAAACTTAAGTGGCTAGTGTTAGATCTGAAAATGGGAGGAACATGTCTTTTGATTGGAGCTGTGTAATTGGGTAACAGCCAATCTAGAACTTAAATTAGGGCAATCTGAAGAGGGATTTAATTCAGTTTGCTATTCTTCCTTACCTTGTACTCAGAAGAACAGCTCATCACATCAAAGTGAAATGTTTTCCAGCAGCCATATATTTATGGCAATAGCTGCCTTGATTTTTTTTGCAGCTTAATTGTGGGATTAGGAGATGCACTGATGCTGCTTCCAGAAAGAAATAATTCTCATATATAGAGGTAAATGTGGATGATAGAAGGTGATTGGCAAAGCATTTCTTCCAAGTTCAGAACTTATAAGACAACAATAATATGATCAGAGTTTCTCCAAAATAAGTAATATGTTTTTAAGTACTGATCAAATGTGTAGTGCAATACCTCTCAAAGGTACTTCAGGCCTGTGTGGGTATGATGTAATTTCCTCCAATGAACATTTGGCATAGGACCCAAATTCAGGACAGAGAGCCTCAGATTTTCTGTTGTTTTACCAAAGGCAGACCAGGGATATTCCGTGATTATGTACTTCTGAGCATTTTTGTTTTGTTTTGTCTTTGGGTCAGTCTAGACTCCTGGCAACTGCCTGGACAAGTCTCTGCAGTTTTCTTGCAAGATTTTTGGAAGTGACCTATCATTGCCTTCTTCCTAGGGCTGAGAGACAGTGGACTGGCCCAAGGTCACCCAGCTGGCTTTGCCCCTCATGTTGTCCCGGTTTGTAGCCTGGTGCCTTAAACCAGTGTTTCTCAACCTCAGCAACTTTAAGATGTGTGGACTTCAACTTCCAAGGCTGAGAAACACTGCTTTAAACCACTACACCAAACTGGTTCCTACTTCTGAGCATGAACACTTTTAATTTTGACTCCAGATGCAAAATACAGTGCAAAATAGAATACAAGAAAGATACTTTGACTATGTTTTGAATATCACTTTCTGATTCAATAAGGACCGAAGCTACCTTTTCCAGCTTACATTCTCCTTTCTTTGTCTGCTCTCAGATGCTGATTCTCTGTTCCATTTTCTATTTTCTGCTATATGTTATTTGTTGTGACAGTCATTTAAATAATTTATGGCTATGACTAGATGTCAACCGTAGTTTGAGGTTAGTTCTAACTGTCACTGCCTGATTTCAGTTACTGTGGTTAAGTATGGTTAGAGCAGGGCTTTCCAAACTTTTCCCGTGGCGACACACCAACGGCAGCGCACGAGAAAACCCGGAAGCGCTGCTGCGGTGGCGCACAAAAACCCGGCTGTGCCGCCACCGTGGCACTTTCAGATTTTCACGTGCCGCAGCAGTGTCGGCAGCAGTGTCCTAGTGTGCCGTGTGAAAATCCGGAAGCGCTGATGGCCCGCCGCCGCCGTGCTTGCGACCGCACACGGCGATGGCGGCGCACCATCAGCACTTCCAGGGTTTGACGTGACACATCTGGGCCCCGCAGGCGACACAGTATTGTGTTGCGACACACAGTTTGGAAAGCTATGGGTTAGAGTAACATGAAAATGGGGGTAGCGATTGGCCCATGAGAAAATAGTGCGGAGTCTGTGATCTTGTGATACATTTTTTGATGTGCCAAGCCAAAATCTGAATCTTGAACTGAACCTTTGTCTTTTTTCTGTTTTGGCTAATCATTTCCTACTACATTATGTGGTTATGAGGATTAACTTAAACATTAAGAACTGCTTATCCAGATTGCATTACACATTGTCAGTGAACTATTTAAAATAGTATTTTGAATTAAATTGCCAGAGCAGAGGCATGAACCATTTATCTATCCTGAAAAAAAGCTATCCATGCAAAGTATTTTGTTCTGAAAGACATATCATCTTGCTCTCATCCTTTTTAATACAGAGATTAGGTCATGTGACTTCAGCCTCCTTAAGCAAGCTAAACAGCCCTGACCGGACTTCTGGATAAATGCCCTACTTCCCTGTGGGTCTATTTTGCCTTTGGCCTCATAGTAGCATGGGATGAGTTCAGTCAGATCCGATGATAGGGTCATCTAGTCCAGTATTATGGCTAGTCAACTGCCTTTGCAAAGTGTACAAGCAAGATACGTTTTTCTCCAGCATCTAATAGTTGCAGATGGACTGGTTCTGCACGTAAGATATCTGTTAAGCTATTATGGTCAATACTGACTGGCTGTAAATTTGTTACATCGTTTTTAAAAGCTGTCTTGGCTTCCATGCATAGGATTGCCATCCTTGGCATATTCTGAATGCAGTTATTTCAAAATAGTTTGTTCTTTTTTGATGGCTCTAGTTTGGTCTTTTCCTACCCCTTGCCTTCCAAAAGTGTTGGAACTACAGGTTCCAAAAATTCCAACCAGGCTGGTTAAAATATTATTGGAAGCAAGAGTTCTGTTTTGTTTGTCTTAAGTGCCATCTTCAGTTCTATACCCCAAAATTTAAGAATGATTCTGACAAACCTGAATGGATTTAGAAAGCCTTGGAAGTGCAAGAGAAAGTGAAGAAACATAGTCTATTTAGCTTTGGGAAGAGAAGCCCGAAAATGATAGCATTCTTCAAATACCTGAAGAGGTGTCACAGAGAATAGTCCATAGCCTCTTCTCCACTTACCCAGAGAGTTGCATATGGAATCATGGACTTCAATCACAGGAATGCAGGTTTCACCAAATGTTGAAAAAACCTAGTGAGATGGTGGGCTCTGCATTGTTGAATATATTCAGGCAGAAGTTAAACATCCATCTGTTGGAAGTGTTTTCTTTGTGTGCTGAGCCGGGGTTAAGCTTCTCTTAAATGACGCATTTCAATGATAATCCAAATTCTTTTAATATAACTGGAGAATATTAGGTTGGGGAAGGCTGTTTGGCTCTTTTCAAAAGAATCAGAATGTTGTCCCAATATCTCATTGTATATATACATTCATTCATACACACACACACAGGTATATATGTAGCTTATATGGTCATATTCATTCTGGGTTTATACAGGAGAAGAAATTTTCCGTTAGTGAAACTCTCACTGGGAAATGCCCCATTGTTGCTATTAGTTTGAGTAAATAAACATTTGATAGCTGCTTCATTTCTTTACGTTTTTGGACTCCTGTGCTTTTTTTTAACCTGTATTAAGTGGTGAAATTCACAGGTCAATGTTTCCACTGCACAAAAAGAGACAGTGCATTGCTTGATGACACACCACTGATACAGACCAGAACCCTGCTAGAAAAAATGCCACAGCTGTAATGCAAAGCATGATCAAATCAACCATTACCATATCAATCCTACAGTTTGTGCCAGCATAATGGTCCTTCAGTGTCATCATGACACATGATACATTTGATCCAACATGTTGCACTGCAAATATTTTTTTTAGATTTTTTAAATTTTTGTCCCGCCTTTATTATTATTCCCCACAACAACAACCCTGTGAGGTGAGTTGGGCTGAGAGAAAGTGACTGGCCCAAGGTCACCCAGCCGGCTTTCATGCCTCAGGCGGGACTAGAACTCACAGACTCCTGGATTCTAGCCTGGTGCCTTAACCACTAGACCAAATGTTTCCCAGCATTTGAGTCAGCTAGATGTTACTTCCATCTTCGAGAATGAGATAGTGCAGTCAAACACTTGTCGTATGTTTGCATTTGATAGTGACACAGGGAAAAGGGCAAAGCACAGTGACAGAGCACATGCCTTTTGTGCAAATGGTCCATCGTTCAAGCCTTGGCATATCCGGGCAATCTGAGAAAAACTCCCTGGGTATAAAATACTGAATAGCTGCTACCAGTCTGACAGTCTTGTCTAACCTAGTATGTTTTAAATCTATTGGGATTACAATTTCAAGCATTGTAGCCCAAAGAAACCTGGCAAGGATCAACCGTATTGAGCCAGCCAGACCAACATATGTAAGGCAGTTGCCTATTTGAAGAAGCCTTGAAGAGTCCTTCAAGGATCCACTCATTTGTTTCAAAGGTATATATACAACACTCTTCACTTAAGTAGGATCTCAACTTAGCTGTTAATTAATGGTACAAGAGAGCTATTTTTTTTAAAAAATGTAGAAGGCCAGCAGTGTTGTGAGGGAGGGGCACATTGGGGTCTACAGTATTCCAATTAAATCATCAGGCTAAATCATTAAATAAAAAGATTATCACCTGGCACTGTAATGATGATGGTTGGCTCTAAGCAAGACTTCCTGAAACATTTTCTCAAGGAAAGCATGATTGCCTGCCAAGTGGCTGATAAAACACCACTGTTAAGCAGTTTGAAAAAAAAAAGTCAGAACCAGGAGATTCAACCACTTCCTGATTTGCTGCTCTTGTATTGCTTGGATGGTCTCTACTTGGGAGAACTATTGCTATGTAAGCTTTTGCAGGCCAGTTCACATATTGTGCTAAACCATGGACTATTTTCACAGGGACCATCTCAGGAGTTAGGAGTGATCCCTTCCCAGCCTTACGCCCAGGCTCTGAAGAAAAGGTGAGGTTATTTGACTAGGGTGTCAAGGGAAGCAAGCATCTCAAATGCAGAGCAGACAAACTAACAACCCCTCCCCCCCATTTTCTCACTCTAGCTTTTGTGACAAGAATAATCCAGGAAACAGTAATATTTGCCTGAGTTACCTAAGTCAGCCAAACCTTGGTGAGTTAGGGTTTGCTTTCCCATTCCTAAACTGCAGTGATATACTGCCAGCTTTCTTTAACACAAGTAACTCTTTTCTTCCATAGAGAAGTTTCTCTGAGTGAAAAATCTGCAAACCCTTGAATTTTTTCCCAGATGGATTCATTCTACTGGCCTTTTCCTATTAGTTTTCTAGCTATGTGAAATCTTTTCTGTGATGGGGTAACTAGAAACAAAACATGGCTATTCCACATGTAATTGAAAATTGTGCAAGTGAGAGCCCTTTCCTCATAATTTGCATTTCTCCATGTGTTGGAGGACCAACCTCTGACGTTGGAGGATTCATAATTCTGCATAGTCAGAGAGGTTCAAAGTTGGATGAAGCACATCCATAAATAGGATACACAAGGGAAGTTAATGAACTGAAGGGCATGAAACTTGCCAGTGCATCCCAGCTGTCCCTCCTACAGTGAGAGAAAGAATGCCTGAAGAAACTTCTATATATTTATTGTGAAACCTTATGCCTGCCTTGCAAAACAAAAATTTCCCATTGTAGCTTATGTATATGTATATGTATATATGTATATGTGTATATGTATATGTATATCCAAATTTTAAAAGGGTAGCTAAAATGCCTAATATATAAATAGCATTGAAGCTCAATTCCAAGAAAACAGCAGAGTTGCCATTCTGAAAATATGATGGAAACAAATAGAATACACTCTGGAAAAGGAGGTGTTAATACTTGGCTGACGTATCATGTATTTCAGCAAAATGATGGAGGACTGATTGCATGTATTGATTGAATAGGTCAGAACTTTTGTCAGTTTAATAGATTGCATTAATCTGCTGAGTCACAGTTGCACTGCTCTTCAACCAGGCATGATTTGATTCCATTTTACTGCTAAGGTACTGCCTAGAAGCTGTAATGTAAGTACTACTTCTACAATTTTAGAGTGTAATTAGCATGAAGCACTGAATCCCATGATGCTTCAATTTCCCCTTTACTCATTGTCAGGATCTGTACAAAATGCCCTGCACACTGTTCAGTACCAGGTTCAAATGGCCTCAAACATCAGGATCCCCCTAGGTACACCAAATACTGCCATTAACGAAAACTCATTGCATAACCTTATTGCTATTCTTGACACATGCTTTTGATTAAGAAACATAATCTAGCATCATATTCATTCCAAACAGCCTTATCTACTAATTAAACATACATTATTGTACAAAAATGAATTTGGTTATGTACATGCCTAACCCAAGTCAACTACAGTAGGTATGGTTTGTCATGTAATTCTGCTTGGTCTATCTTCTTCTGTTTGGTCTATTACACCCCCCCCCACACACACACACACACAAAGGGCTGGGAATCTGTCACCCTCCAGAACTTACAATTCCCAGAATCCCTCATTATTGGCCACTGTAATTAAGGCTATTGAGAGACAGACTGACATTATTTGGAAAAATGTCTTTTCCATTTGCCCCTGGAAAATACCAGGGACTAAATCATCAAATGTGCCTGGATTTCTGAAATACATTGAACTAAAGGTGTACAAAATATGTTGGGTTTGCTTTACATTCAAGCTGCTGTTTCATATTTGCCATGGGCTGGATTTGCACAACAACTGATGTCATCTGTAGCATGTTTGTTTATTTATCATATTTATATTACCGCCCATCTCCCTCACAAGGAGGGACCCTGGGCGGTTAAAAAAAGTCCATGTTTTAAAAAATGGACTTCTAGATGACACTGCACTTAGACTCTTCCCCTGTATGAGGGAAGAACTAATTAAAGCTTATAATGTCAAACAAAGTATTTCATTAGTCAGAGCAGCACTTGTGATCCATGAAGCCTCTTGCTATATACTATGCTAGATTCTGGATAACCTTCTCCATTCATTTTTGTAGTCCCAAGACAACAGCAAGAACAGAAGACTTAACAGTTGATCACAAGCAGTTATGATCCCAACAGTTTGTTGAGTTTGGCAATCCGAGAGTATTTCAGCCATCTGATTATTTATTTAAGCAACTTCATTCACACAACATAATATTACTGCTGAATTTAACCCGTTTTCTGGGTTGGCACAATACACTGAACCCTAAGTTAAACATCATACTGAGACTCCCCCAAGACACCCAGGGTTAGAAGTAAATACACCTGCAAGTGACCTATATAAGCGTACTGTGCAAACACAGCTGGAAGTTTGTGATCGATTCTTGTTCTGGATCTTAGCCAAGGTATCAAAGGGCCTGCATGCATGTTATCCTCTGCTGAATTTAGATGCTCAGTACAGAGAGGCCTAGGCTTTTAGCCGAAGTCCTTCTGCTTTTGCATACACAAATTAAAAATTGTACGTGCAATTTTATCTGTGGTGCACACAACAAATTTGGCCTCCCATGTTCAAAGTTATGACTGCTGGGAATCTAAAATGGAAAACACATTTTTTTCCTGGCTCTTCAGCCCCAATCACCTTTTTATTTTTTTTATTTTTTATTTTTTATTTTTTTATTTAAATTTATATAACCGCCCATCTCCCCCAACGGGGAACTCTGGGCGGTTAATTGCCATTATTGCTCCAGATATTGCCTAACAAAGCAGGCTTGGGATTTCTTTTTTTTTAATAAGAATTTTATTAAGTTTAAGCAAAGATAAAAACTACAAAAAGAAACTACAAAAAAAGAAAAAAAATAGAAAAAATGAAAAAACAGAAAAAAGATATTTTTTAAGATTACAAGATGACTTCTGACTTTCAACAACAAGAATATACAGCAAATTCCATAATTAATCCCTTCCTCTATGTTGTTGTTGTTTATTCGTTCAGTCGCTTCTGACTCTTCGTGACTTCATGGACCAGCCCACACCAGAGCTTCCTGTCAGCTGTCGCCATCCCCAGCTCCCCCATGGTCGAGTCCAAAAGTTACTCTATATCTAACCAAAATCATGTTATTTCTATAAATCAATCCATTAACACATTATAAAACTATAAAAGCAATTGCTCTTTCCCCTTATATAAAGAAATAAACAGATATATAAACCTCCAAATCCACTTCCCCCCCAAAAACAAAACTCATTTTTTAATATTTCCTTCCTACCACTATTCTATATTTTCCTAACCACTATATATACTGTATATAGAAGGGACGCGGTGGCTCAGCGGGTTAAACCACTGAGCTGTAGACTGCCGATCGGAAGGTAGGCAGTTCGAATCCCCCGCGCAACGAGGTGAGCTCTCATTGCTAGTCCCAGCTCCTGTCAACCCAACAGTTCGAAAGCTTTGCAAGTAGATAAATGGGTACCACCTTAAGTGGGAAATCTTGCTGGCATCCTGACGGGAGTCGGTTCCACCAGAGGAAAAGGATTGGAGGAAGGATCGAATGGCGACGGTGGCGACGAACCCAGAAGTAACATCTACAAGGACGTCAGCAGCCAGCTCAAGGCATCTTGGGATATGTAGTCCGGAGCCTTAGAAGAGTCGGTTCCCTTACCCCCTCCCCTTACGCGCGGGTAATTGCACTGTATAAATTTGGTGAATTGTATAATTTGTATAAGGATCTGTGTATCTAAGCCACCTACAGTCCTCCGTTAGGGAGGGGATAGGCGGGGTATAAATATCAGAATAAATAAATAAATAAATATTTAAAAAATCAAATTATATTTAAATTTTGTACTTAATAGTATTATTATACTTGATAATAATAATGCTTAATAGTAATAATAATGCTGTAATAGTCTTAACCCTATTAAATCTATAATCAAACTCTAATTATTATGTCTTATAAATCAAACACTGTAAAAACAATAGAATACATCTTAATCCATCTTAATAAAATACATCTTAATCCAAATCATGAAAGAGAATAAAATCATATAAGCCTTAATATCAATCCACATACACATTCTTACTTTTATGCTTAGTACTACTATAATAATGTTATCCCTATTAAACCGTAAAAAATCAAACCAACTTTAAATCATCGTAGAAAATAGGGTCATAACATTTGTTTATCTCCATATTATGCACAATATCAATCCACATACATATTCTTACTTTTATACTTAATAGTATTATATCAATCTTATCCCCATTAAATCTTAGATAATCAAACAGACTTTAAATCATTATAAAGAATAAGATCATACATCCTTGAAATCAGTCCACATACTTATTCTTAATTTCTTAACTGACCTCAAAGTAAACTAAAATATTTATTTGTCTCCATATTATGCACCGGACATTTTTTATAAAAGAATAAAAAACCCAATTGCCCCTCCTAAAAAGTCAACATAAGATTTCCCACATAGCCAAAACACGTCATTCTCATAACATAAGTTGAAGTAAACCGACCATTTTTCCCCCTGCAAATCAAGTTGTAACTCTTTCATAACCAACATGTATTCATCAGCTGGCAGTTCACGGTCTGGATTCTCAGAATCGGGAAGAATATCTCCCCCTTGATAAGTCTCTTCATCTCCCTTCTCTTCTTTTCCCTTCATAAAATCCTCAGCCAGTAGATACATTTCAGAAATAATATCCCGAACATCTTGCAAGAGAACTTGAGCAGTTTTATGGCAAATTTCTTCAAAGTCAGCACCGAGCTCAGATAATGCTTTCTTGAAGTCTTTCTTAAGGTCGTCCATAATTCAAACAACAAAATCTAACATCCTGTATGCAAACCAGTAAACGTCCAAAGAAAGTGAACAGAAGACTAAAAACTCAGACCATCAAATTAAATGTGTAGGAGAATGTTAAATCCTTCAAATTAGATGCAAAAATAATAACGGAGAGATGTCTATGAAGGTTCTCAGTCATCCAGGTGGAACAGTCTGTGGCTTGAATCATGTCAACTGGATTTCTATAACGGAGAGATGATTATTTCTCAGTCCTCCTTAAATTTTGAATGGGAAGTAAGCTAGCAGTTAAGAAAAAAAATAAAGCTCCTCCAGAAACAGCGAAAAGCACCAAGAGATTCGTATCTTCTTGTTGTTAACAGCCTCTCTTGGGGTAAGAAAAACTTAAAAATATACAAATTGGGTGATTTAGAAATGAGAAAGGCTCGACCTAGTGTCCCAATAGGGCTGCAGTATGGTTTGGAAATGGTGTTATCCCCAACTCCCGTCTCCTCTTACCAGATTAGCACTGTTGACGCTCCTCAGACTGCAAGGTGACGTTCTGAAGTACAAATGGGGTGATTCCGAGTGTTTTCTGTCCATGAAAACACTCTAGGGCAACAGGAAAACCTGCCTGCGCCCCCCTCCCCAAAATCCACGCTGGCAGATCTGCCCGCTGAATCGCGAGCAGGGTTTTCAGTCGGCCATATTCTCACCGGAAGTCCTAGCCTTGGGATTTCTGAGGTTTCTAGTGTAGCATTTAATACCTTGAACTTCAACGCCCATTTTCAATTCCATGAACAACCATGGCGCATGCAGGGTAATTCTGGACCAATCATACTCTCAGCAGTTTTGTTAATTTAATACAGAAAGGAAGTCTCCCATGTACATCATTTTGACCTCTCAAATGAAAACCTTGGGTAGAAGAAGGGAGGGAGGGAGGGAGGGAGGGAGGGAGGAAGGAAGGAAGGAAGGAAGGAAGGAAGGAAGGAAGGAAGGAAGGAAGGAAGCTCCTGCGTATATTTTTATAAAACTATTTCCAAACAGCTGTGTGCTGTAGAAAAATAAGTCTGGTGGCGCCATTATAAGATCACTAACAAATCTATCTTGTGAGAGCCACAAGATAGCGTATTGGTTAAGGCATCAGGCTAGGAACTGGGACACCGTGACTTCTAGTCCCTCCTTAGGCATGAAGCCAATTAGGTGACCTTGGGCCAGTCATGCTTTCTCAGCCCTAGGAAGGAGGCAATGGCAAGCTACTTCTGAAATCTTGCCAAGAAAACTGCAGGGACTAGTCCAGGCAGTCACCAAGTGTCAACACTGACTTGAAGATAAAATGAAATCAATAATAATAATAATAATATGGAAACAGTTGCCTCTGGCACAGACTAAATGAATTCAGTCTTGCTTCATTGCTGTAATCAGGAGATCTTCAACTTACCAGCAAAGAAAGAGGCTTCCACTGTGGACTAAGTTCTCATATGCCAAACACATAGCTGTATTTATTAATATTTGATGTACTGGTTGAACCATTAACAGAGAGGTACATCTGGGTCTAAGTTTTAGTTTAATGCTTTAGATAGAAGATTGAATCTTTTTTTCTTTTATGTCATTCTCCAGACAGTCACAATGTGTTGCATTTAAGAGATTGTGAAATTGCTTTTTCATGAAGGTTCTCATCTGTAGGAGAGTGTGGGTTTGATATGCAGAGAAACAAGATTTCTTCTTTTTCATTTTTATCATTCTAGGATGATGCAGGCATAATTATATTCTTTGTAGGATTTATTTAATTTTGCACAGTTAAGTTCCAGTATTAATTAACAGGATGTGAAAGATAAGAGACTTAGAGTATGACTTAGAGCAGCGGTCCCCAACTTTTCTGGCACCAGGGACCGGTCATGGAAGAAAATTTTTCCATGGAATGGGGGGGGGGGGTTTGCAGGCGGGAGCCAATCACGCACACCGGGGGGCGGGTTTGCAGGTGGGAGCCAATCGCATGCACCGGGGGGCGGGGTTTGCAGGCAGGAACCAATCGTGCGCACCGGGGGCGGGGTAATAGCGCACACCAGGGGGCAGGGTTTGCAGGAGGAGGCCCTGCGGCCCACTTCCTAACAGGCCGCGGCCCACAGGTTGGGGACCCCTAACTTAGAGTATACTGCCCTTTTGTGAAAAATGTGACTATAGTTGTGCTATATCTTTACTTTAAATGAGAGAACACTGGAGGCTCAGGAGGATGGTAGAAACAGACAGACTCAAGCAATACCGTATGCAGGAAAACACTAATCTCATCATTTGTCCTGGAGCAGCAGGCAGCTCTATAAAAAATACTTTCCTTCATTTACAGCTAAATTAAAACTTGAAACAATCATGTCCCTGCTCCATCCTATGTGTAAAGGGTGTCACTTTCTAAAGACTTGAGAGAGGTGGCTGCATGTTGATGTAGATAGTGAAGACAGCAAACCAGAAATAATGTGTTTATTAGTCTGTGTCTTGAATCATGTCAACTGGATTTCTATTTTCTCAGTAGAAACGTTTCACTCCTTATCCAAGGAGCTTCTGAAGAAGCTCCTTGGATAAGGAGTGAAACGTTTCTACTGAGAAAATAGAAATCCAGTTGACATGATTCAAGACACAGACTGTTCCACCTGGATGACTGAGAACCTTCATCGACATAATGTGTTTATTAGCTTTTTTTTCTCTATCCAGACACCCATGGCATTAGGCCTAGACTTTTATGGGGGGGGGGGGGGAATAGCACAGTCATCTTTAAATACACATTAACATACATTACAATGATACAATGCAATATTGCAATTGTTTCTAAGTATTTTTTTTTTATAAAAGCATGGGAAGATCAAAGCAATTTTGCAGAATTATTTTTCCTTGGAGAGAAGTTCACTGGAGCTATATGAATAATGTGGACATTTACATATTAACAAACTGATCTGGGGTTAACTGGATGCTAATGAAAGCATAGCGGCAAGATCAGCAGCAGTCTCAAAATCCAGCTAGCTCAGGACTCTTTACAATTCAACCGTCTGCATTTTTCCAACACATTTGCAAACTACAAAAGTGGTTTCAACCTTCAACTCCAGCTTTGCACAATTCTTAATTAATTCTTACTTGATTCAAGACAAATATTTTTATATTAGTTTAGCACTTACTACGCTCCCTTTCAGATTATACCAACATTTAGAAGTTGGACTTTTTCCACTATGCATAACTAACAGTGCTGTTCTGAAGAATAAGAAATCGGTGGACCTATTCACTCTTGCTAAAACTCAGAGAGAGCCAGTTTGGTGCAGTGGTTAAGGCATCAGGCTAGAAACCAGGAGACTGTGAGTTTTAGTCCCGCCTTAGGCACAAAGCCAGCTGGGTGACCTTGGGCCAGTCATTATTCCTCAGCCCTAGGAAGGAGGCAATGGCAAACCACTTCTGAAAAACCTTGCCAAGAAAACAGCAGGGACTTGTCCAGACAGTTGCCAGGAGTCAATGCTGACTTGAAGGCACAGAACAAAAACAAGAAAACCTCAGAACATAATCTGGAAGTTTTTCATGTGCAGGTTCCATTGAAAATAAAAGCTTTACAAAGGTTCTTTATATTTTAGTGAGGTTGTTGTGCAGGTCAACATCCAGAAGAACACATTGGTATTTTTTGTAGAGATTCAGAAGAATATCCAGTGACATTGCTGTGGCTGAGATAACTCTAGCCAAATGGACTGGACCTTCCACTGGACCTTCCACACCTTCCAGGTTCCTCAGATACTCTACCCCCACTCCCACCCACCCCACCAGCTTCCTTGTTCCTCCCTCTTCATATTCTTTCTGTCTCTCTCAACCCTCTTTTTTTCCCTGTCTCTTGCCAGCAATGGTATCTGCACCATCTCTTTAATGGGAGCATTTAATAACTTGCTGAGAAACCAAAGGCTGACCACAGCGAAAGCTTCATTCTGCAGCAGGCCCCAAAATGTTAAAATAACGTAAAAAGAAAAAGCAATATCGCTGGTGCTGCTGCTTGGGAGTATTGGAGGATTTGGAGGAGGAGGGACCATAAAAGGAGGTTTTGTTTTTTGTTTCTACCAGTATGCTACCAAATTTGAAGGCTGCCAAACTGAGAGCCTTGAATGAATACTTAGTGATTTGGCCATGGATATTTTTGTAGTAAATCATAATTTTGACAATGGTATTGTCTAAGTCATGTGTCTTCTAGGAAACTGTTGTACTAGACTAAAGTATTTGGGTCCTCCCTCCACAGCAAAACCTGTTTCAAAGGCACGACAAGAGAGGTATGTGGCTGGTACCTGGATCCTTGAAAAGTCTGCATCGTTCTTTCTATCTTCTTTATAGGTTATCCTTGATATCACCTTCTTTCCTCTTCTTATTGTGGTAGGTGGGGACTCAGTCCTGACCAATCTTAGTTGGAGCTTTAGTCCTCTCTGTTTTCCTTCTTTCAAGGTCCCTAATAAAATGAAGATTTTTTAAAAAAAACCTTTATCAGATGTCTTTTTCATGGCTGAAAAAACAGAATCAGTGTAGCAACATTAAGGTCTGAAAGTGTTTAAAGCTTACCATCTGGGCAACAGCAAGAATGCATCTGACTCAGTTGGCTTCTCACAATGTGGCCCAGTAGGTTTACACGGCTGCTTTGAATATTGTAATGTCTTGCTTACACAGAGATGAGACAGAGACAGCTGGAGAAAGAATACCGAAGGAGTGTTCGCCACAGGCCTTGCCTGGTTTTGCAGTAACAGTGATATGATTGGGAATTGCTTCCTCCAAATTTTCAGGCACAACATTAACAATTCTATATTTTATTTTCCCCTTAAATCAAAACATGGCAAATTGCTCTAAAAGAAAAAGAACATTATATCCAAAACAAAAGAATAGGGTTGCTTTAAATTGCCATTTTATATTATTATTATTATTATTATTATTTATCTTATTTATACCCCGCCTATCCCCTCCCTAAATGGAGGGCTCTAGGCGGCTTACAATCAAAATATTGATGAGATTGGTTGGGATCACAGGGCTATTACCTTAGGATTACAGTATTTAAGAAAGAAATTAGTTGTTGAACATGTGCTGCTTACAAAGCATCCAAGCATCAGTTTTGAATTATGTATTTTTTTTATCCCACCTTTATTATTTTTATAAATAACTCAAGATGGGGGAACATACCTAATACTCCTTCCTCCTATTTTCACCACAACAACAACCCTGTGAGGTGAGTTGGGCTGAGAGAGAGTGACTGGCCCAAAGTCACCCAGTCGGCTTTCATGCCTAAGGCGGGACTAGAAATTCAGTCTCCTGCTTTGCCATTGGCTCCTTCCTAGGACAGAGAGAGAGTGACTGGCCCAAAGTCACCCAGTCGGCTTTCATGCCTAAGGCGGGACTAGAACTCTCAGTCTCCTGCTTTGCCATTGGCTCCTTCCTAGGACTGAGAGAGAGTGACTGGCCCAAAGTCACCCAGTCGGCTTTCATGCCTAAGGCGGGACTAGAACTCTCAGTCTCCTGCTTTGCCATTGGCTCCTTCCTAGGACTGAGAGAGAGTGACTGGCCCAAAGTCACCCAGTCGGCTTTCATGCCTAAGGCGGGACTAGAACTCTCAGTCTCCTGGATTCTAGCCTGATGCCTTAACTACTAGACCAAACTGGCTCTTATTTTCAAAGCCAATGGAAACAGATCTTTAAAGATTACATGAGAATCCAGCCTCTGTAGTTGTAAACCATAGTGTATGTCTTAATTATGTATCAACCACATTTGTGTTATCTCTAAGAAGAAAAATATAGTTGTTTTTATAGTGTGACGGATTACCTACATATCAAGTCATGCAGGAAAGGACCTAAATGAATTTCCATCTAAACCAGAACAACAGCTTTCTCTAATAAATCCAGTTTTCACTTTTGCTTCCCACGCTGATATTCTCACAACTTGACTGAATTGGAGGGAGAGGACTGAACAGGGATATAAAAGTCAGAGAGATGTCTTTTTCCAAAATTTATTTAACCTACCAATCTATTTTCTGCCGATGCATTGATCTGCTTTCTAGGTATTTTGCCACACATGTGGCTTTATTTTGTCACTAATGGTACAGCTAATGTCCCTAATAATAAGGGACAAGATCTATTATTAAATGATTTCATACTGTTAAATGAAATATATAAGTATTCTTGGCTACATAGCTCTAAAACAAATCCATAGCAGATTATGTGAGTCTTTGCTGAATTGCATAATCCATGTAGCAACAGATAACATCAGCGATATTAAAGGACTTGGTCATGAGCTGTGTTAAGTATTAGAAGACACATATGCCAATATATGCCCTGCCTCTATATTCCTATGTCCCTAGATGCTGGAAAACATCTTTAAATAATTGAATGTAATGCTTTGTAATGAGGCCAGAAATATTGGCTAAATATACTTACAATCCTAAGCCCTGGAAAAAGGCTCCTATCACCCCGACACCTATCCTGATGCATCCATGTCCCGAAGGGGGGATCATCCCTGAGCCTTCTGCATCAGAGATGCTTGGTCTAGGCACCAAGCATTGTGGCAGATCGCCTAATTGGAGCTCGTTGCAATTTGGAAAGCACTTCAAGCCTTCCACGTCTGTTTCCATTGTCAAACTGTCCAGGTGATATTGGACAATCCCCACATTGGCCTGGTACATAAACAAAAAAGATAGCACAAAGTCTTCCCCTCTTTTATACTTTATATGAGAGATTTGGCATTGGAATGTTTGTCATTCCATCTTCATCTTGGCAATCCATATGCCTAGAAATGACACTATCCTTGCTGACCAGCTCAGCCATACCAAAACAGCCACCCAGGAATGTAAAGTATATCAGTCAGTGATGGTCCTTATCAAAATCCATTGGGACGCCTTCAAGGTTGATCTTGCATCATGGGATAGCAGACAATGTTTAATCTTTTGCAACAAGGTCAGCAAGGATTCAGTAACCTGCATTCTTATTGCAATGTTGTACCTGTGTCAGCTATGCTCAGTCTGTTGTTCTGTCTCACCTGCCAGGATTATTTCTGAGCCAATCTGATTTATAACCTGTACAGGACAAGATGGAGCAGTTGGTTTCTCTAAAGCTTTCTATAAGGGCTTTCTATGCAGCCAAATGAAAATCCTCTTAAGATGTTATCCAGAAACAACAGTTTACAGTATTCCCTGCAGTATCAGATCCATCATATTTTGGCATTTCTTCTGCACATGAAACAGTGAGATTGGTTTACTTTTCAGCAAGGTTATACCAGGTGTTATCTATTTTGTTTTTTGTAACCCACTGATAAAATAGTTCATGAAACTATTTTAGTTCATGAAAGGCCCCGGGTGTATCTGTTATTTTTGGTCTGGAGCTTTTCACACTAGAAATTTGATAAAGTCACTACAATGGTGGCAGGTTTGACATGATCCCAACCATGGAATGTACATGTACATGTACATTTTATTTTTTTATTTTATCAAATTTGTGCCAGCTTGCTCCCAAAGATGCAGCCAAGATAGTATTTCATTATTATACATGTGGAGTTAGATTTTTTTTTTTTGCCCACTTGTTCATCACTTGCTGAGCCTTTTTTGTACTTTTAATGATCATTCTTTCAGTGTAAGCATAAATTTTTGTTTTCCTTTTTTTAAACCACTCTAAACAACATGAATAATATGAATAATAGTATGAGCCAACTTGGCCATCTCATTGCTCACATGCTCCAGAGCCTTTTATGTATAAGATAAAAAGGGAAGAACTGTTAATAGTTTAATTATTTTATTTATTTATTTATTTATTTTATATCCCACCTTTATTATTTTTATAAATAACTAAAGGCGGTGAACATACCTAATACTCCTTCCTCCTCCTATTTTCTCCACAACAACAACCCTGTGAGGTGAGTTGGGCTGAGAGAGAGTGACTGGCCCAAGGTCACCCAGCCAGCTTTCGTGCCTAAGGCAGGACTAGAACTCTCAGTCTCCTGGTTTGCCATTGGCTCCTTCCTAGGGCTGAGAGAGAGGGACTGGCCCAAGGTCACCCAGCTGGCTTTCATGTCTTAGGCGGGACTAGAACTCTCAGTCTCCTGGTTTCTAGCCTGGTGCCTTAACCACTAGACCAAACTGGCTCTTTTTTTCCACTCTTGGATTTTCCACTCTTGGATTTTGTGTTAAGTATTTAGTACAAATCTTTACATTTCTCTAGTATTTAGTTCCTGGGTTCCTTCTTCAGCTTGCTTTTAGTGTCATTTATAGCCTTCTTTTGGCTATAGGTGATAACTAATAAATGAAATAAATGAGCAGAGCTTTTCTTTGTGTGGGTGCTTAAATCTCCTACTTGCTTAAATTCTCATTACTGTATTATTTTATGTCCATTACAGTGGCACTCCACTGTGTTTTAGACAAGCCAGATACAATTATTACTCAGGCACATTTATCTGGCCAGCTCAGTAAGGTATAGAGTAACTATTCTTTAATTAAATAAATAAATAAAACTATTGTTATTAATTATTAAATTGGTATCAGCGTATTAAGTATGCCAAAGGCCCAGGTGTCATTTGTAAATAGTGAAAATAATGTTGGATGTTGACCAAGAAAACCAGATTTGTTATCTTTGCACAGCCATGAGGTTGTGTTTAGATCACAGCGATTCCTTCTCAGTCTAACCTATATCACAGAAATATAAGACATTGTGTGACTATGGGGGCTAATCAACATATGAAGCATATGGCTAGGGAAGCTAGTTGATAAAGCACTGCTCCCCATCCCACTATCTCATATGGGTAGACTACATAAATGAATGATTTGCATAGGACTAGTATCATTATTGACCCTAATCAGAAATTAAAGTGGGGGAAAGTAGGTTAGCATGCTCCAAAGGATTCCTCCTGAACATGAAGATTAAGGATGCTCTTTAGATAAAGGTCAGGTTGACAGTTCCATTGATAACTGTCAAGGGGGATAAAGAACTGGTGGGCTAAATGGCAGCCAATGACATAATATGGTTAATGTAAAAATAAAATGAATTGTGTATAGTGAGGGAAAAAATAAGGAATTCCTATTGTTCTGTGTTGTGTTTCAGTGAGTGTAGAAGCCCCATGAATTATTATGGTGTGGCCTGCTATACAAAAACATTTTGGCTGTGAGTAATGGGATCTCTCATGTTCCTAATTTAGATGAAATTGCTACCTCTGTTAGAAGAGCTCTTCAAGTTATGTGCATACTTTTTTGTAATATATAGTTATGCATCAAGCATTCCCAGGACTGAATTAGCCTCTAAATTATAATTAAATGCATATCCTGGACAACTCAGTAAAATTATAAGCAGCACAGGTAACAAATTTTGAAAGATAAGTGATGTGTAAGTAAAATAAGCTTATGATTCTTTATGTCACATCCTCATTTTTGTGATCCTGTAAGGAAAAACAGATCCTTTCATATATGTTTCCTCATTTCCCCTAAATAAAACTATGATAATTACCCCAGGCAGGTATTGAACTTCAACAATGGGGCTGAACTTTGCCTGGGAAGATTGTGATGAGAAAGTTTATGTAAAAACAAAACAAGCACTCCTAGTTTTCCAAACCTCTTACAATCTGTTTGCTTTCCATGTCCCAAGTTTTTCAGATTAATCTGAGCATAATATGTTGACAATGTGGGTGTGGAGCTTAGGAGAAAAAGAGATTTCTTCACATCAGCAATGCTAGATATTCATTTACAAGCTCTCCATAATTGTTACCACTGTTCCAGCTGCCCTCAGCCATGTTTCATCCATTGAAATAGCCCCCAAATACTTCTTCTTAAACTGAATCTGACCATTTAAACCCACAGTTGTTTCAGGAATGTTAGTAGATGGTTAAAGCTTGACTCCTTATTGTGTTCCATTTTAAACATTCAGAAGACAATTCCAGGTATTAAAAAGTGAAGACTTGAAAAAAGGTTCATTGTGGTGTTTTAGAAATGCTTCAGAAAAGGTGAATAATAAATTAATAAATTAAAATTCTCACATATAAGGTGAAACCAGATTATGACCAGCTGAGATCTTGGGACATTCTAGGAGCTATCCACTGCCCAGAGTCATTGAGAGTTGTTGTTGTTGTTGTTGTTGTTGTTGTTGTTATTGTTGTTGTTGTTGTTGTTGTTATTATTATTATTATTATTATTATTATTATTGTAAATGTGGTTCTGAGATCTGGGTAGCAATCAGGTAGTAGAATTAGTTTAATGTTATAAAGGTCTGCTACTGATATGTGATGTATATTTTAAATATCACAGATGATGCAAGCTGGTATTACAGTAGCTGGTTGTGTCCTTTCTTAGACTTGTTGTAAGTGAGAATTTATGTGTAGCATTTCCCATTTTAGAGATTAACTGCAATAAATAAATAAATAGCCAATGCCTTAACACATTCACAGGAGTAACTATGTGATACATGCTCCAGATATATCATCATCATCATCATCTTCATTATCATCATTACAACATGCATCTCTCTCAAAACAGTTCCATTTTTGAAAGCACAATACAAGCACAGGAAGCAGAAAAAGAAGGCACTTATCATTTCCTTGTCATTTCTTGTGTTACTGAAGTTAGGTTTGGTATTTTGTGAGAATATTTATACATGTTTAAATGGACCTACAGAATTGACTAGTTTTTCAGCAGCACATTATGTCTTTGAGGGTAGTCCAATGAATTCTAAATGGGAGAATTCCAGTGCACTGATTACTAAAGACAGGCTGTCCCGCTTCAAGGAAGGATGTAAATGGCATACCAGCCTAAGCTGGGAGAGGGTGCTTTGTGCCACTCTGAAAGTCCTCATACAGTGATGATGGATATCTGTCTGTCTGTCTGTCTATCATTGGGCAAAAGTATTGTCAAGGGTTGGGTGAAAGAAATAATAATATCTTCGGGAAATGTCCTTTGGTTATGAGACTTATCGTGGGAACATGGAATGCAAGAAGCATGAAGGTGGGGAAGCTAAACAGTGAAATGAATTGACTGTAGATTGATATTTAAGGCATTAGCAAACTTAAATGGCTTGAAATTAGAGGAACATCAATAACCTGCACTATACTGATAACACTCCTCTGATAGTTGAAAATGTAAATGATCTGGAAGCTTTGATAATGAAAGTCAAGTTGCCTAGTGGAAAAAATAGAGATACTGTAAGGTTAAATATAAAGAAGACCAAACTAATGACAATAGGTACAGCAACCAGCCTTAGAATTCATAGTGAATATATTGAAGTGGTGGGGGCTTCTTAGGATTTCTTAAGTCAAGAAATTGGCTAGCACTTGGTGGGGTAATAATGAAGGCCTTGGAAAAGATGTTCAGATGCCACAGCGTATCTATACTTATCGAGATTACAAATATGCAGTCAATGATTTTCTCTGTGACACTCTATGGAAATAGAAGTTGGATTTTGAAGAAGCAGACCTGAGAGACAGTATTAGCACCTTGAAACTTTGGTGTTGGAGAAAATGACTGAGAATACCATGGATAGCCAAGAAAACAAATGAATCAAAGAGCAAATGAATTCAGAGCTCTTGCTCGAGGCTTAATGACTGAGCAAATTATAACTTTTTGAACATATTATACAAAGACTAGCTCCCTTGAAAAATCTTTAATGCTTGGAAAGACGGAAAGAAAGAGATGACCAGCAGCAAGGTGGATGGACTTGATTACACTGGTGATGGGTATGTAATTGGAAGACCAGAATGCCAGGTTGGGGACAGATCATGCTGAAGAAGGTCTATCTATGCGATCACAAAGAGTTCATGACACATAATTAGACTACGTACTGTATATGGTGTGAGAGAGAGCCAGTTTGGTGTAGTGCAGAGCTTTCCAAACTTTTCATGTTGGTGACACGCTTTTTAGACATGCATCATTTCGCGACACACTCTTACAGCAGGGCATCATTTCGCAACGCACTCTTACAGCAGGGCACAAGGCAGGCACTAGGACCTGCGCAGAATCACAGCAGGTTTGGAGGCAGCAAGGCACAAGGCAGGCACTAGGACCTGCGTGGAATCCTGGCAGGGCTCGGAGGCAGCAACAGTTGCGACACACCCAGACACTGCAGCCGACACACTAGCATGTCCCAACACACAGTTTGGAAAGCTCTGGTGTAGTGGTTAAGGCATCAGGCTAGAAACCAGGAGACCATGAGTTCTAGTCCTGCCTGAGGCCCAAAGCCAGCTGGGTGACCTTGGGCCAGTCAGTCTCTCTCAGCCCTAGGAAGCAGGCAATGGCAAACCACTTCTGAAAAACCTTGCCAAGAAAACTGCAGGGACTTGTCCAGGCAGTCACCAGGAGTCAAAAACCTGATTTGAAGGCCACCCCCCCCCAAAAAAAAAATTAAAAAGTGGTTTGTGTACATGTGTGTTTATTAGTCTAAAATATAAATAGGTATGTATTTGTATCTCATAACAGAGTCCTAAACTTCAGAATTGGCATCAAAAACATGGTGCAGTTTATTATAAATAAATATTGCAAATGGTATTTACTGTTTTCATTTGCAACTTCCCAGAGAACTGGATCCTTAGAACTGGATGCTTATTCATTACTGGCAGTTGGCTTACTATAGGTAATAGGAGCTGGGTCAGTGTGATTTTCAAGGAACACAAGGAACACTTGTGTCCCCTGGGAAGGGAAGGAACACAACACTTTGGAGATACCTTAACACTGCTTGGGTACCACTGTAACATTGCATAGTTTATTTAAGCATAACTGAATTGAAACTGCATGGCTTGCTAATTTGGTACACGGAAACATTTTACGTCATCAAACCTGCTCTCCCTACCCTTTGAAATATGGGTATAAACATGTTACAGCTTTATTAAACATGTTTTGTTTTTAATACCTTCATTTTTTGAGTGTTATGACTTTGGATTTGATTGTTCAACTTTTCCAGAGTATTATCCTTCCCAACTGTACTTGGAAGGGAGGAGAAAATTCACTCACTCAGCATTGATCTGTGCTTAGTGTCTAAATTTCTCTGTTCCAAATTTGTAAATCTTGTAAGCCTCTTCTATCTCTTTATCCTCTATATCATAGCTTTCCAAAGTGTGTGTCACGACACACCAGTGTCTCGCCGGGAATGTCGAGGTGTGTCGCGTGACAACCTGGAAGTGCTGATCGGGGTGATGCACTGAGCGGCAGGGAGGCTTCCTCAGGGACCGCGCTGCCGGCTTTTCACCTCCCTGCCGCTCGGTGCAGTGTTTTTTCGCAGAACCGAGGGCATTTTTGGGGTCCGCGGAGCCTGCCCTTTTGAAGGGGCACCCCGTTGGGCCATGGGGCGGACTTCCCCCCCCACTTTTGCTCCCTGTGGTTTTTTTGGCCCCTACTGGGGTAGCTCCGGCACGCCTCCGCCTCCCCACCGCACAGCTTATCGGTGCGGATATTTTCCACCCCAGGGTGCCCCCCCACCGTCACTTTTTGCGGTGATCCGAGGCTTTTTCGCCTTACAACCGCAGCTTTTCTTGGCATAGGCAAGGCAGGGCAGGGCAGCCACGGGGCAGGGCAGGGCAACCCTGCCCTGCCCAAGGAGGAAGCCAATCGCATGAGCCGGGGGGGGCAGGGTTTCCACCCGGGAGCCAATCGCATGGGCCAGGGGCGGGGTTTCCACCCGGGAGCCAATCACATGGACCGGGCGTCGGGGTTTCCACCTGGGAGCCAATCACGTGGGCCGGGGGGCGAGGAGCCCTGTTATTACTGTGTCGCGAAATGATGCACATCTAAAAGGTGTGTCACCAACATGAAAAGTTTGGAAAGCTCTGCTCTATATGCTTTCTTCAATCCTGCTTCAACTGGTCCAACTGGAAGAAGCAGTGATATCTCATTTCTAGACGACATAGCAATTCCCAGAATACTAATCTATCAGGGAAGAGTGGATGGAAAGGAAAATATAACTATGTAGGAGGTTGCTTGCTTGCTTGATTTATTTATGGATTTATTTACGATATTTGTGGATTCCCCGAGTCATGAGACTCTGGGTTGTGTAGAACAACTAGAAAGATAAACATAGCAATGAAAGCAAAGCAATAAAAGGAAATGAGAAAAGGAAGGGAAGAGGAACTGCAGTTCAGTGTATTAGCAACACCTCTTCATTTAAGACATAAAAGGACACAGGTAATTTTTAGTGCAGCAGAACATAGGGACAATATCTGATTAGGTTCCCCTGCACAGTCGTGTTCAACTCTAGGGGCCGGTGCTCATCTCCGTTTCTTAGCCAAAGAGCCAGCGTTGTCCAAAGACGCTTCCGCGGTCATGTGGCCGGCATGACACGCACGGAACGCTGTTACCTTCCCACCAAAGTGGTACCTATTTATTTACTTGCATTTGCATGCTTTCAAATTGCTAGGTTGGCAAGAGCTGGGGCAAGTGTGGGAGCTCACTTCGTCACACGGCGCTCGGGTCTCAAACTGCCGACCTTCCAATCGACAAGCCTGGCGTCTTAACCACTGAGCCACCGCACCCCCTGATTAGGAGTATAGTTTTAATTGATTAGTTTTTATTATATATGAAAATATATATATATATATATATATATATATATATATATATATATATATATATGATTATAGTTTTAATTTTTAATTTTTAAAAAGTTGATCTGATTAGGAGTATATTTTTAATTGAGCCATAGATGTTTTGAGTATTTGGTTAGCCCTGTGGCCTTATTCTTGATGAGCAGGAAGTAGGTTAACTCATCTTATGTCCCGGGTATAAAGCCTATTGGGTATGATGGAGCACAGTGATCAGTAGTTGGAGTGCCATAAAAAGCTCATAAAAATCACTTTGTCCAATGCATTGTGCTTTTCACACTACTTTCTCAGGCTCTGTCTCTTATGTAAAGAATGGAGGGAATATAAAGGCACAATTCCCCAGCTTGGAGCCATATGTGCTTTTTTTCTATCTTCTGAGAATTGTTTTTAGATACACTGCCTACGTTCTATGGCATGGGGAGAGGTTCATTTATCAGGGATCTGCAGGCTTTGAGATTATGGAGTTCAGAAGTTCTGGTCCATGGATCCACTGGTACTTTATAATGGAGCTAGCCCTCTCCTCGCTCATCTAGTAATGTTCCGTAGTTCATCCACATAATGCCCAAGCCTCCTCGGCTCCTTACAGTTCAGGAATGCATAAGCTTTGTTGGCCTTTGTGGGAGCAGGAGCACTCTTCCCAAAGTGGGAATTGCTAGCGGAAAACCTCAGTTTGATTTAATTTGAATTAAAATTATATGAATTTTAAATAAATTAAATAAAATTAAAATTATATGAACAGTTGAATTTAATAATTGTCCCATTTTGGCACATTAGCGATTGCAATTCAATGGCTACTTTTGAGAAGGGGTGGGGACTGTTCATTGTGTAGTATCATAACGGAATATTGCTATAAAGCCAGGAGTGGATAACATGTGAAAGTGTTTTCTGTTTTCACAGAGTGGACTGTGAAAAAATGATGTTGCCATTTTGAGGTGGGAAACTCATGAAACCCAAAATGTAGGGCTCAAATTGGGCCTATTGCATTTAAAGGAAATAAATATTATTTATTTATTATTTGGATTTATCACCGCCCATCTCTACTGTGGTAGACTCTGAGCGGTTTACAATCATATTATAAAAAGTTAAAAACCTATACATCTAAAATCTGCTATAAAATAAATAAAAAATCCAAGAGATGGTATGTTCTTAAAAGAAGGATATTACTAAGCTAACCACCCCCAGGAGGAACTATTATTTCCTTCGTTCCAGGCAAGGCGGCAGGACCAGGTCTTTAAAGACTTCCTGAAGGCCAGGAGCGAGGGTGCCTACCTCACCTCTGGGGGCAAGATATTCCATAGGGCGGGTGCTATTGCAGAGAAGGCACGCCTCCTAGACCCCGCTAGATGGAATTCTTTTGTTGATGGGGTCCAAAGCATGCCCTCCCTGAATGACTGGGTGGGGTGGGTAGATGTAATCGGGATGAGACGGTCCCTCAGGTACCCAGGTCCCATGCCATGTAGGGCTTTAAAGGTGATAACCAACACCTTGAATTGGACACGGAAGCAAACTGATACCCAATGCAGCTCACGGAGCAGCGGTGTTACATGTGCTGATATTATAGCACCCATGACTACTTGTGCAGCTGCATTCTGGACCAGCTGAAGCTTCCAGATACTCTTCAAGGGTAGCCCCATGTAGAGCGCGTTGCAATAATCTATATGGGAGATGACAAGGGCATGAGTGTCTGTTTGGAGGGCCTCTTGATCCAGGAATGGGCGCAACTGGCACACAACCTGAAGCTGTGCAAAGGCCCTCCTGGCCACGACTGCCACCTGCTGCTCGAGCAGGAGTCGCGAGTCCAGGAGGACCCCCAAGTTTCGCACTGAATCTGAACAGGGCAGTGCCACCCCATCCAGAGTTAAAGATGACAACTTCCTGGAAATCGAGAGGCCATCAATCCATAGCCACTCCTAAATCCCAAAACTTAACTTCAAACTGAGCTCCACAACATGTGTGCTATAGCCTTGCCGTTCTGTGCTCCTCAGCACTCCAAGCAAGGTTAAGCGTGAGTCTCGCCCATCCCTATTAGAATTAAATAATTAAAGTATCCAGTGTCCTATTCACTAGATCAGTGTTTCTCAACCGTGGCAACTTTAAGATGTGTGGACTTCAACTCCCAGAATTCCTCAGCCAGCATGGCTGGCTAGGGAATTCTGGGAGTTGAAGTCCACACATCTTAAAGTTGCCAAAGTTGAGAAACATTGCACTAGATGTTGGGAGTTTTTGTATATTTTTAAATTAGTTTCATTAAATTTCTGTGTCTAGTTTGATGAAGATAACCTCGCTAAGCTTGGGGGAAGGGACATGATGGGTACTGAAATAAAAAGTTGTTCTTTTTTAGAAGACAGCTATCCCACCATATTTTGCAAACAACTGCATCCCTGCTACATTCCTATTATTGTTTATGTTATTGATGTTGTTGTTGTAGTTTAAACCCCACCTTGGTACAATATTCACTGAGTTTTGCTATCTTTCAACTAGTCAGTTTAATTCAACATTTTCATTGCTGACTTGGATGAAATGGTGGAGAGAATGCTTACCAGATTTGCAGGTAACACAAACTATTAGAAAGCAAAAGATTTGCTTTCTGATATTCTAGAAAGCAAAATTTAAAATAATTTTAATAGGTTACAGGAGTGAGTTAAAAATAACAAGATAAGGTAATAGAGACCATGCAAAATTCTTCACTTTGGAAAAAGAAATCAAATTCTTATAGTGGTGAGAGATTATAAAGTCTGGGAGAATAATGGAAAGGATTGAACAACCAAGAGATAGTGGGCGAGTCAGTTGATACCTTATTTCATAAATGGCAATTTAGCCCATATAGAAAGAAAGCTGGGAAGAAGGGGTTTCAAACCATTCAAAGAGATTCAGCTTTAATAAATTCCCTATAAACGAGAATAGGAATTTTCTCTTACAGTTTCCAAGATTCTATATTTATGTCAGACTAGCATTAAAGATACCTTGTCTATGTAATTCTTGCTTCCTTGATCTTACCTAACTCTATAGGGTTGACAATAGGATGGAGAATAATAGCTTGATAATAGAACATGTGAAAAGTATCTTCATATTGTATTTATCAGAAGCTCAATATCAATCAGCCGTGTGACATGGCTGCTAAGAAGATAAATATAATCTTAGATTGTATCAATGAATTGTGGGAAGCAATAATTCCACTCTATTTTCTATTAGTCAGACTCCCTTTCCAAGTATTGTGACTAGTATCTCAGAAGGAACCCTCCCTAGTTTCTTGGGCTGTAAAGGCAAAGGGGGGGAAATGTACTTTCAGACTTGCAAGATTCCGTTAATGTAACCTTACAATAAAGTAGAATTAGTCCGTCTGATCGGGCTCTGGTAGTGGAACCCATTATCCAGAGAAGTGATGAACTTCATTGAACATGTCTAAGCAAAAACTGGACAATCATCTGATGTGGATCCCTCCTTTCTTTCATTCATTCTTCTTGAATTGAGCAAGGGTTGGACTCAGTGGCCTACATGATCCAAAAGATGCTTCTGTCAAAGTAAGGGCTCTGTTCCCACCAAGGATTTCTCTTGGCACTTTTGGTTGTTATTGTGGGAAAGGAGCCAGCAAATGCTAAATACATTGGTGAAAGATGCTTGTTCCCTTCTGTCAACAGGAACACTCTGTCAGCAGAAGTGGACTCTTTCGGAGCAGACATTGCCCTTGCTCACCATCCCACTTGAAAATCTCCTTTTATTCATTTTCCCATATATATTGCATAAATTGGCACATCGGTTTTTTGTACGTATGTAAATATACATATCTGCATTTAGTCATGAGCAGGATCACTTGTGACATAGTTAATAAATTAACTTTCACCATGATGGATGGTGACACAGGAGTCTGGTTGTTCTTTGAACTTAATGTTCTTTTTCTAAATTTAGTATGAAGAACCTATAAAGCAAGAATATATCCAAATTCAGAATAGAAATGAATGCACATATAGCAGATTTAAAGTTTTGGAATTCATTTATACATTCTAAATAACTCGGGGCCAGAATATATCAGAGAACGCATTCCTGCATATAGGTGTGTCGAACCAATAAAATCTTTGTCAAATGCCCTCTTGGTTGTAAGGACAGATGACCTTGTCTTGGAATTCCTTTCTCTCCAGAAGTAATTTAGGTGCATGTTAAAAATGTTTTTAAAGTTCTTATATACAGTATAGATATTACTTATTTACTTAGTCATATTGCCAAAGTCTTACTAGTTATAACGTTCTTAAACAGTAATACCAACCACTGTAAAACTGCTGAATACATGTCTTACTCATCCAGCATTTAAATTGTTTTGTTGTGCCTAATTTATCTTTTATGAATTCAGAATCTCTCCCTCTGGGGTTTTATTTAATTATACGAAATTACTGAAAATTTTAGAGATGACTTTGGTCCTCCCAGCCTTTCTTAGCATAAGATGCATATAGGTAAAGGTAAAGGTTCCCCCCACACATTTGTGCAGTTGTGTCCGACTCTAGGGGCCGGTGCTCATCTCCATTTGTTAGCCGAAGAGCCAGTGTCATCCGAAGATGCTTCCACGGTCATGTGGCCGCATGACACACGCGGAACGCTGTTACCTACCCACCGAAGTGGTACCTATTCATCTACTTGCATTTGCATGCTTTCGAATTGCTAGGTTGGCAAGAGCTGGAGCTAGTGCGGGAGCTCACTCTGTCACGCGGGGCTAGGGATTCGAACCTCCGAACTTGCGATCTTCCAATCAACAAGCCTGGCATCTTACCCGCTGAGCCACCATGCCCCTATATAGATGCATATACAGTATTATTAATTTTAACAACGGTTATTTTTAAGTTTGATGATGATTGAAGCTTAAGAACTATGCTTGCATTTCTATTCTAGCATAGTATCAGCCCCACAAGGTAGATCAGACCAGGAAATCAAGTCCATGGGAAGGCTAAAGATACTTTTATTGTGATTGGCTATAATAACAGAAATGTGCAAGCCTGATTGTGCTGTACAGCCTCCTCCTTCTTACAGTTTGGTGAATTAAGGAGGCACCCCTGAGCCACTTCTGAATGTTATCTTGTTCTGAACTTAAAAAATCCTTCAGCCCCTTTTGCCCAGGTAATGGTTCCTGCATACTGTATCTTCGTCAAGGTGAACTTCTTTATTTTCTACAAAAAGTGTGTCTAGTAATCTACTAAAATCTTTGGTCTCAGCTTCTATATAATTTAGTAGTTGTTGCCAACTTCAATAACCAAAAGTAGAAGCCAAGTAATTAAATGACAGGTCAACCACAGCACAGAAAATAATTTACTGTCTAGTGTGTAAGAATAAGCAAGAAAGCAAGAAACTGCCTTCTACAAATAATTCAGGACAAATGGGAATAGTCTGAGTGAAAAGATATGCCTCAAGTTCAAGCTGAAACTAAAAACATCCTTATGTCGATGAAGGTTCTCAGTCATCCAGGTGGAATTGTCTGTAGCTTGAATCATGTCAACTGGATTTCTATTTTCTCAGTGGAAACGTTTCGCTCCTTATCCAAGAAGCTTCTTCAGTCTGAGCAAAGTTTGTAAGGGAAATCCTTAAATATGTTTCTAGGTCTGGTAGACTTAGATTTAGTGAAGGCCCAATTTGGATATCCACAGGCCTTCAGAGCTGTTCTCAGGTGCTGATTTTCATTCTTTTTGGAATCCATGGAGGTGGGGATGGTTTCTGCTCTGTGTGACAATGTCCTGATGACCCCTAGTTTGTGCTGTAGTGAATGGTGGGGGTCAAACATCAGATATTGATCTGTGTGTGGGGGTTTCCTGTAGATCCCTATTTCTAGCTTGCCACCGGTCCCAATGAGGACTTCACAGTCTCTGGTTGGACACGCTGAACACCACATCCATAATTCAGAAGAATTTGTTTCCAAAGCAAAGATCCTGAAACTGGATACAGATGAAACTATGGTCTCCTTCTATGTGTCCTCCCTTTTCACCAGCATCCCCACCACTCATGCTCTATCTGCTGTCAGGAAGAGACTAGAAGAGGACAGCACCCTTGAAAGGAGAAACCATCTCAACCCAAACCAGATCTGCCATCTTCTGGACCTGTGTCTCAACACCACTTATTTCTCATAAAGAGGTGACTTTTACAGACCAAAACACGGCTGTGCCATGGGTTCTCCTGTGTCACCCATTGTGGCCAATTTATACATGGAAGAAGTGGAGAAGAAAGCACTCAACACATTCCAGGGAACAGTGCCCACCCACTGGTTCAGGTATGTGGATGACACCTGGGTTAAAATCAAGGCCCAGGAAGTACAGGCCTTCACGGACCATATAAACACCATAGATGCCAACATTAGGTTCACCAGAGAAGACACCAAGGACAACAGACTGGCATTCCTAGACTGTGAAGGTAATAATAATAATTAAATTCTTAATAATTAATTCTTCTGAATTATGGATGTGGTGTTCAGAGTGTCCAGCCAGAGACTGTGAAGTCCTCATTGGGACCGGTGGCAAGCTAGAAATAGGGATCTACAGGAAACACACACACACAGATCAATATCTGATGTTTGACTCCCACCATCCACTACAGCACAAACTAGGGGTCATCAGGACATTGTCACACAGAACAGAAACCATCCCCACCTCCATGGATTCCAAAAAGAATGAAAAGCAGCACCTGAGAACAGCTCTGAAGGCCTGTGGATATCCAAATTGGGCCTTCACTAAATCTAAGTCTACCAGACCTAAAACAGCGACAGACAGGGCTGAGACTCAGAGTAAACGGAAGAACCTGGTCATTCCTTACATGGCTGGCGTGTCTGAAAAGATAAAAAGGATATTTGGCAAACACCACATACCTGTATATTTCAAACCCACCAACACACTGAGACAGAGGCTTGTACACCCCAAAGATCAAACTCCAAAACACAAGAAAAGCAATGTAGTGTATGCAATTCAGTGCAGTGAGGAGTGCTCTGAGCTCTACATTGGAGAAACCAAACAACCTTTGTACAGGAGGATGGCCCAACACAGGAGGAGCAACACCACAGGACCAGAGTCAGCAGTTTACCTTCATCTAAAGGAAAAAGGACACTCATTTGAGGACATTAATGTTCACATTTTAGACAGGGAAGATAAGTGGTTTGAAAGAGGGGTCAAGGAATCCATTTATGCCAACTTGGAAAATCCTTCCTTGAATAGAGGTGGGGGCCTCAGGCACAATCTTTCCCCTATTTTCCTTCCTGCTTTGTCTTCTGTGCCTAGGAAGATTAAGACCATTTCGCAATCTCAACAACAGCAAGGTAATCTTAATGATCCTCCTTTGGATGATAAAGGGACTTAGAAATAAACATCTCAAATAACCATGACCTAGCCCCAGGTGCAAGGTCACACAGCCACCTTAGAAACATATTTAAGGATTCCCTTTACAAACTTTGCTCAGACTGAAGAAGCTTCTTGGATAAGGAGCGAAACATTTCCACTGAGAAAATAGAAATCCAGTTGACATAATTCAAGCTACAGATAAAAACATCCTTGAAATTCTTATTTCTTATTTTATTTGTTTCTGGTCTTCCTGTCATCAATGCAACTTCCAAGATAGCTGAGAACATGCCAATAAACAAAGAACAATGCCAGTAAACAAACAAACAAACTTGGAAATAAAAACTACAAAGGAATAACCTCAGAGAATTTTAGGAGTTCTATCCAACAAATTTAATCAGAAGTGAAAAGAAGGGTATAGAATGGAATTGTTGTTGAGAATCTGCCATGGTAACATACTGTCAAAATGTGAAGTAAGTAATATTCATAAGTAAAATGAACATGTTCTCCTGTCTTTTTGAAAAATTGATGAAATTGCTGCATGTCACATGTTACCCTTAGTACAGCTGGATATAAGCTGAAAGAAGGACAATTCCAATATTAGCATTATGTAATGTTAGCAAAGAAAGTGGAGGATGTACAGAATCCTTGTGTGAGTGCAGCCACTTCCTCTTTGCAAATTGTCTCCCTTTCCCTGTGCTTTAATCCTTGCCAGTCTGAATGGTCTTCAACTCTTAAAATCCTATTTTTGGAGACTACCCTGGAAGGAGAAGGAGGGAAGTTCTGTTAAGGATTAAAACAATTTGCATTTAGCACAAAACCTTTGGACTTGAATATTGTTGGCTGTGTTCGATAGTAGAACAGACATCCTAGCGTTGTGTTGTGCCTATAGGTGCAGTGTGTCCAACAAATACCTCCTGCTAAGCTCTTTGTCTTAGTCTACTTTTCAAAAATTTGGAAGATTACAGTATTTTAATTTCAAACAAAATTTATACAGAAGCTGGTATTCTGAAAAACAAAGCACTAGCTTCCCAATCCTGGATGTCATGGCTCAACTCGGTGTTCTTTGAAAATAAAAAATGGTGTATGGATGCAGTCTGATGCTTTGTTTGTAAATATGCTTCCATACTTGGGAAATAAAGACAAAGGTAGTCTGGGGTTCTTATTGAGTATTGTGGGTGTTAATTGGATAATTGGATAGCATATGATTAACCCTGGGACTGTGGCAACCATTTTATGAATAGGCAAGCCCTCTCCACATGGGACCATTTCTGTGAGTGTCATAAGATTGCATCATTATGATGCAGCCAAGTGTACCTTTTAATGAAGGAAGGTTCTTACATTTAGCAGATTTTTAAAATAGATTGATTAATCTAATACTGTTGTTATTTTCATTATTTTGGTGCCTTTGAGTCAGTGTTGACTGCTGGTGACTGCCTGGACTAGTCCCTGCAGTTTTCTTGGCAAGATTTTGGAAATGGTTTGCCTCCTTCCTAGGGTTGAGAGAGAGTGACTGGCCCAAGGTTGCCCAGCTGGCTTTGTGCCTAAGGCAGGACTAGAACTCACAGTCTCCTGGTTTCTAGTCTGGTGTCTTAACCACTAGACCAAACTGGCTGTCCAATCTAACACTGTGTTTAATAGAAACTAAAACAGAGTACATAATCTTTTCCTGAAAAATAACCATTGGATCATAGGTAGATAGCCTTTGCCTTCTGAAACAGACATATTTGCATTTGTTTGTCAGTTATAATAAAAACTCATAAAAGAAATGTATGCTGGATCCATTTCATTTGAGGGAAGATCCAAGCCAGTGTTTTTGAACAGTTGAGGAATTGTGCAGTAGCTTTGCTTTCTTTTATAGGAGCAGCAAGTTTTTGTTAAGCAGGAAATACCATTTCAAAGGCATTATTTACCCACAGTTAAAATAGAAAAATATAACAGAGCATCTCCTGTGCACAGCCCTCTTCAGGTCACCCCACAGATTTTCAATTGGATTCAGGTCCGGGCTCTCGCTGGGCCATTCCAAAACTTTGATGATCTTCTGGTGAAGCCATTCTTTTGTTGATTTGGAGGTATGCTTTGGGTCATTGTCGTGCTGAAAGGTGAAATTCCTCTTCTTCTTCAGCATTTTAGCAGAGGCCTGAAGGTTTTGTGCCAAAATTGACTGATATTTGGAACTGTTCATAATTCCCTCCACCTTACTAAAGCCCCAGTTCCAGCTGAAGGAAAGCAGCCCCAAAGCATCATGCTGCCACCACCATGCTTCACTGTGGGTATGGTGCACCTTTGAGGATGTGCAGTGTTGTTTTTGCGCCAAACATACTTTTTGGAATTATGGCCAAAAACGTCAACCTTGGTCTCATCAGACCATAACACATTTTCCCACATGCTTTTGTCAGACTTGATGTAGGTTTTTGCAAAATGTAGCGGGGCTTGGATGTTTTTCTTTGTAAGAAAAGGCTTCTGTCTTGCCACCCTACCCCACAGCCCAGACATATGAAGAATATGGGAGATTGTTGTCACATGTAGTACACAACCAGTACTTGCCAGAAATTCCTGCAGCTCCTTCAATGTTGCTGTAGGCCTCTTGGCAGCCTCTCGGACCAGTTTTCTTCTTGTTTTTTCATCAATTTTGGAGGGACATCCAGTTCTTGGTAATGTCACTGTTGTGCCATATTTTCTCCTCTTGTTGATGACTGTCTTCACTGTGTTCCATGGTATATCCAATGCCCTGGAATTTTTTTTTGTACCCTTCTCCTGACTGATACCTTCCAACAGTGAGATCCCTGGATGCTTTTTAAGCTCTTTGCAGACCATGGCTTTTGCTGTAAGAGGCAACTGAGTAAATGTCAGAAAAATCCCTGAACTTTATATGGGCTTGATCAGAGCCACTTTAATTGATGGCAGGTGTGTACTGACTACTATTTAACATCAGTTTGAATGTGATTGGTTAATTCTGAACATAGCCACATCCCTACTTATAAGAGGGTGTGTACACTTATGCAACCACATTATTCTAGTTTTTTATTTTTATTTTTCCCCCTAAAAGATTTCAGTTTGTTTTTCAATTGAATTGTACAGCTTGTATGTTATATTAAAGGTGGAAAAAATTCTGAAGTGATTTATCTTGGTCTGATTTTTTTACATCTCAAAAACCTGACATTTTAACAGGGGTGTGTAGACTTTTTATATCCACTGTACTTGCTTGCTAGTAATTGACAGAATCGATTGCTCTCTTGTTATTGTGATTCCCAGTGTAATATGTTTTGCTGGGCATATTTGAATTCTGAAGCTAGTTGGTTTCAATTGAGTGCACAGTTTGGGGGTCCTGCTGGACTCATGGCTCCTGCTGGAAGAGCAGGTGGCAATTGTGGCCCTGGGGCCCTTGCACAAATTCATCTTGTGCACCAAATGCACCCATTACTGAACTAGGAGGCCTTGCTGGCAATCACTCATGCCTTACTCACTTCCTGATTGCAGTGGAACATGCTCCACATGGGGCTACTCTTGAAAATCATCTGGAAGCTGCAGCTGGTCCAGAATGTGGCATCATGTGCAGTTCTGGTGCTTTACAGCTTGCCCATGTTACTGTTGTGCGAGCAGCACTGGCTTCCAGTTGCTGGTTATCACCTTTAAAGCCCTACATGCACAGGGCCAGGTTATTTGCAGGACCTCCACTTCCTGCGGGTATCTGCCATAACACTAGGTTGGATAGAGTAGACACACTCCAGATGTTGTGTCTCAGTTGTTGCTACCAGTGGAACTTTGGAGGCATACCTGCTCCATAGCCATTCTGGCTCTTTGGAATAGCCTCCCACCTGAGATTGCAGGGGGCCCTACCCCTTTAGACTTCTGGAAGGCTGTGAAGACCTGGCTCTTCCCCCAAGCATTGGGCTAGGATGGGGTTGAGTCAGGGGGTTAACAGTGGGGGGTTCTGGTACCTTGGTGGAGAGTGTTTAATCTGTTTTTATGTTGTTTTTAATGGTTGCTGTGAGCCACCTAGGATCACTCTGTGTCATAGGTGGCAATATAAGTTCTTTAGATAAATAAAGGTAGTCCTCACCACAATTGGGACAGGCAACTCCGTTGCTAAGCAACATGGACGTGAAATGAAACATCATGTGACCATGCTGACTTACGTCACAGTTCCCGCTGTGGTCATAAGCGAATCACCATGGGTCGTTAAGCATGATGTCACATGACCATGACTCGCAACTTCCTGTCAGCTTCCCCATTGACTTTGCTTGTCAGAAGCCAGCAATGAAGGTTGCAAATGGAAACCACATGACCAATCATGTGACTGCGGTGATGTTGTGACAGCCACAACTTCAAGGACCAGTCATAAATCTCCTTATTCAGCGCCGTCATAACTTTGAACTGTCGCTGAACGAGCGGTCAGTAAGCAAGGACTACCTGTAAATAAAACTCCCATATTGCTGCAGACACCATGGCCTTTGATACCAAGTTGAGGAAGGCTAAGACTATCCAGTACAGGATGCAAAACCCCATATAGCTAGTAGATGGCAGCAAAGAGTTGGATTTTTTCCCTTTGCTGCCATCTAGTGGTCATTTTAATTTTTGCAGGCAAGATATGGTACCTCTAGGGAGGGCTACATTTGAGAATCCAAAGGCACTAGCAAAAAAGAAATCAAATCTAAACAAGAACAGTAGGCTGGGGAATTCTAGGAGTTGAAGTCCACCCATCTTCAGATTGCCCATGCTGAGAAATGCTGAGCTAGAAAAAAACAGATTACTCTGATTTGACATCTACTTGTGCAGGTTTATGCATGTTTATTTAGAAGTGACTTTATTCAAAAGTCCCTTTTGAGTCAATCCCTTTACTCCTGTGTAGATCAATACAGCATTGCTGCTTCACATTTGTTGCCGTTCAGCAAGAAGATGAACAAAAAGTTAGTATCATTTATAACAGTTAGCTAATATATTGCTAAGGCTATATCTTATTATACATTTTGTGTATTCTAGTTTCTGTTATGCGCTTGTAAACTAAAGAAGGATTTACCTGAATATTTCCTTGGGTTAGGTGGTCCTACCTCCACTCCATTCCCCTCCCCCCCAGTCTTCTTCTTCATGTAAAGGAAGAATGAATGCGCACACCTTTCAGATACAACACACTTGGTATTTTGTCAGCAAAAAGTCAGAGGGAGAAAAAAAACACAATCAGTTATCAGATTTTTGTTTCTCCAAGAATTGAACACAAAATCCAGCAGACAGTATTGGATTTTTTTTAGAAGGAATCCAAATTCAGATGCACATCCTAATGGGAATGGCAGTGTAAGGTCCCTGGCTTACACTTTTTACCCAAGCTTCTGAGGTTGCCAAAAAGAGACTTGAGTCGAGGGTTGGAGGTTAAAATAACAGCGTTTATTTGGCCAAGCAAAGCTGGGTGGAATCTCGACAGACACTATGGCAGTTGAGTGTCTGGGAAAAGATCCACACCCCATATTGCAGCTCCAACCATTATATAGGGTTTCCAAGCTCAGTAAGAAAGCATAAAAGAACTCTCTCCTAGTGAGACAGTGTGCAAGGTCTCTGTATTTGCATTTCCAGAGCTCAGGAGTCTCTGTGTCCTGGTATTCTAAACAACCTTGTCCTGCGTTATCTAGTTCCCTAGTTCCCTTTCACCTCATTCCCTTTCACAAGCAGTTTCCAGAAGCATAATGGCGTTGGTTAAGCTAACCCCTACAGCAGATTGACGGTAGAAATATTAGGACTAAGGAAATATTGCCCAGTCTGGTTTTTTGAAGATTTCAGAAAAGCAAAGGTCAAGCGAAGTCAAATTCCAGCATGACTCTAATTTTTAAAAAAGGACTGAAAGGTGATACAGAAAATTATAGGCTGGCATAAGCAACTGAACATTGTCAGGACACACAGTAATTGCCTGTTTAAAAAACAGTGGTGCATTTTAGGATTATATCTTATAGAAATATGTCTATGAAGGTTCTCAGTCATCCAGGTGGAATTGTCTGTAGCTTGAATCATGTCAACTGGATTTCTATTTTCTCAGTGGAAACGTTTCGCTCCTTATCCAAGGAGCTTCTTCAGTCTGAGCAAAGTTAGTAAGGGAATCCTAAATATGTTTCTAGGTGGCTGTGTGACCTTACACCTGGGGCTAGGTCATGTTTATTTTGAGATGTTATTTCTAAGTCCCTTTATCATCCAAAGGAGGATCGTTAAGATCACCATGCTGCTGTTGAGCTTGCGAAATGGTCTTAATCTTCCTAGGCACAGAAGACAAAGCAGGGAGGAAAATAGGGGAAAGATTGTGCCTGAGGCCCCCACCTCTATTCAAGGAAGGATTTTCCAAGTTGGCATAAATGGATTCCTTGACCCCTCTCTCAAACCACCTATCTTCTCTGTCTAAAATGTGAACATTAATGTCCTCAAATGAGTGTCCTTTTTCCTTTAGATGAAGATAAGATCCCTAAGCATCGGCTCCCCACAGGGCTGTGTCTTGAGCCCATTGTTGTTCACCCTGATGACACATGACTGTTGCGCCAAGTATACCACCAATTTCATTGTGAAATATGCGGACGATACAACTGTAGTGGGTCTTATCAGGGGTGAGGATGAGTGGGCTTATAGGGAGGAGGTAAAGGGTTTGGTGGAGTGGTGCAATAAAAACAGCTTGGTTTTAAATGTGGAAAAAACTAAGGAAATTATTATAGACTTCAGGAAGAACCGGTGCAGTTACACTCCACTTTTTATCAATAACATAGCTGTGGAGTCAGTCAGTAGCATTAGATTCCTGGGGGTGCAGTTAACAAATAGTCTGTCCTGGTCCCTTAATACCACATTTTTGGTAAAGCGAGCACAGCAACGTTTGCACTTTTTGCGTCGGATGAAGAAAGTACATCTCCCATCTTCCATTCTCCTTACTTTCTACAGAGGCACTATAGAGAGTGTACTTACAAGCTGTATTTCCATCTGGTTTGGAGGCTGTAGGGCCTCAGATAGAAAGTCTGTGCAGAGAGTGGTAAGGGCAGCAGAAAAGATAATTGGGATATCTCTGCCCCTCATCCAAGATTTAGCACATGCACGCTGTTTGTCCAGAGCTCAAAAGATCATCAGTGATGCCTCCCATCCTCATCATGGTTTGTTTTCTTTGTTACCCTCTGGGAAGAAGTTCCGCTGTATCCGATGTAGAACAGCCAGATTGGGAAACAGCTTAGTCCCCCAGGCTATTGGATTCTTGAATGCCAAATAGGTTCTTTTGTGAGTTAAAGAATGTATATTTTTTAAGAATGTATATTTTATAAGAATGGGTATTTTATAGTAATTATGGTTTTTTATTATTATCATTAGTATTTTATTGCTTGAGTGAATTTGTGAGCCAACTGCAACGAAATTTCATTCTATTGTGCACTTGTATAGTGAATAGTGGGATGACAATAAAGTTATTATTCTATTCTATTCTAAAGTTATTATTCTAAACTGCTGACTCTGGTCCTGTGGTGTTACTTCTCCTGTGTTGGGCCATCCTCCTGTACAAAGGTTGTTTGGTTTCTCCAATGTAGAGTTCAGAGCACTCCTCACTGCACTGGATTGCATAAACTACATTGCTTTTCTTGTGTTTTGGAGTTTGATCTTTGGGCTTGTACACCCCAAAGATCAAACTCCAAAACACAAGAAAAGCAATGTAGTTTATGCAATCCAGTGCAGTGAGGAGTGCTCTGAACTCTACATTGGAGAAACCAAACAACCTTTGTACAGGAGGATGGCCCAACACAGGAGAAGTAACACCACAGGAACAGAGTCAGCAGTTTATCTTTATCTAAAGGAAAAAGGACACTCATTTGAGGACATTAATGTTCACATTTTAGACAGAGAAGATAGGTGGTTTGAGAGAGGGGTCAAGGAATCCATTTATGCCAACTTGGAAAATCCTTCCTTGAATAGAGGTGGGGGCCTCAGGCACAATCTTTCCCCTATTTTCCTCCCTGCTTTGTCTTCTGTGCCTAGGAAGATTAAGACCATTTCGCAAGCTCAACAGCAGCATGGTGATCTTAACAATCCTCCTTTAGATGATAAAGGGACTTAGAAATAACATCTCAAAATAACCATGACCTAGCCCCAGATATAAGGTCACACAGCCACCTAGAAACATATTTAAGGATTCCCTTACTAACTTTGCTCAGACTGAAGAAGCTCCTTGGATAAGGAGCGAAACGTTTCCACTGAGAAAATAGAAATCCAGTTGACATGATTCAAGCTACAGACATATCTTATAGAAGTTACTAAAATATTTTTATCCATAAAGGTAGAAATAAAATGTTATATAATTCCTGCTTCCTATTAAATCTCTTCCTCCATTCCTTTTTCTGTGTCAAGTATTAGATTGTAAGCTGTTTGGGCTATGATTTGACTTCTTAAAGCACCAGGTCCACTGATGGTGCACGATAACTAAGAAATATTATACCCGTCAGTCCTTTAAGGTAGGCACATCAAGAAACAGAAGCAGTAGGGATTCAGGAAAGATTTTTTATTGATATAGGATAGGATGACAGAATCTTGGAAGCCCATCAGAGTATCTCCCTGCCCATCTTATATCAAAGAAAACCACAGTCAGGTTCTGAGTTTCTTTCTACTTTCACAGGATTGAGTTGCTGTTCCTTCCTTCCTTGCTCTATTCCCCTTCCCAAAGCCAGATCTAATTTCTTTATTTGTATTGTTTTCTCCTCTTATTTTGTTTCATTTTGTTTCTTTTTTCTTATCTTCGTATCATTGCCATAATCATCATCATTTTGCTATTTCGCCAGATAATTTCATTCTTTTCCAACCATATTCTGACTTCTCAGAGTCGGCACACTTTATCACTCATATCAAGCCCTTTTACTGAAGCGTTGTGGGGTTTTTTTCCTGTTTTCTTTCAGTCTGCATCCACTTACCAATTTTTGATTGGCTTCTATTTCCCAAGGGTCACTTTCATAACTTGTCTGTATTTACCATTTACTGGACTTTGTCCTCTTTGAGGGTTGTTGTTGTTGTTGTTGTTGTTGTTGTTATTATTATTCCATAATAACTTGTTTTGGTTGATAGATCAATTTGCTCAGAACATTCCAATTTTGGAACATATAAGGGTGGAATTAAAGAAAAGTAGCATTTGCTGCCATACAAAAATTCCTTCCCTTTGCTTACAGTGGACAAGAATGCATTTAGAGCAATTCTTGATCGATCTTCCCCCACCCCATTCTGAATGTGGAGCTCTTACTCTTTACTCCTCAGAGTAAAATAAAAACCAAATACTCTGCTTGATACTATGTCAGGGATGCTAGGATTATGCCTTAGTCTTTTACAGCCCATTTATAGGCTCAGTACCTAAATACCTAACCAGTGAAGCAAAAAGTCCATTTTACTGACACCTTACACAGATAAGAAGAATGCAGCTAATTTGGCATTTATGACCTTTAAAAATCAGAAATAAGGAGCTAATTAAAAAGTTGTGAAGTGACCTGACGTGTATAAATATAGTTGTTGACCTACTTAAGATAGTTTGAGTTAATGTCAGGAATAATTTGGATGTCATTTTTTGTTAAGTGCAGTTTGCCTATAAAGAATGAAGGAATTGAATGAGATCCAAGGTTCGGGCATTCTCTGCATGGAATTAAGTTATGTTGTGTTCAGCTGTGCTCAAATCTACACACACACTACACATACACACACACAGAGTGAGATAAATTATCTCCATAATTCTGTAGTATTTAATATAAATTCACAACAGGAACAATCATTTAAATAACTACTTAGCTACTTCAAAGAGTTTGGGTCCAAGCTGTACCATTTTGAATATTATTTATTTATTTATGAAAGTTATAAGACTGCTTGAAACCAACTGGACTTGAGCCAGCTTACAGAATGTACATAATAAAAGCAAGAGACATACTCAGAATAAAATTGATTAAAATACTAACTAAAAGTAAGAGGCTAAAATCATAGAATTGTAAAAATGGTGTCAGAATAAACAATTCAAGATTCAAAGGTGCCAAGATGAAACTGAATTTGGGGTTTGGAGACAATAATTTTTTTATTTGAACTGCTTTGAGATGCAATGTGATCAGATTCAACCCAAAGTAATCTATCCTTCATGTGTGTGTTCAGTCGTTAAATCGTGTACAACTCTTCATGACCCCATGGAAAGGAGAATGCTAGTCTATCTGTTTAGATCTCAGAAAGCTAAACAGAAAGCTAAAGGTATAAATTCGATTAATATTTGAATGGGAGGCCATTAGTATTTCCAGCGCTATAGTCTATACCAGGGTTTCTCAACCAGGGTTCCGTGGAACCATAGGGTTTCGCAAGAGGTCACATAATTACATTTGGAGTTTATTACACAGAGTGCTTAATTCGCATTGAACAATCTATCTAAACTACTTTCACTGACCAAAAAAAAAAGTAACACGTAAATTAGTAGCAGTAACCTGAATGCTTTTCTGTGTCAAATACCTTCAGATACAGGTGGAAGACTTGAACAGCTAACAAACTGACTGAATAGCATTTTGTGATTGAGGTTTGTTTCTTTTTTCTTTTTCAGGAAAAAATCTTTCCTGTTTTCTGCTCTATATGCTGCCTTTATATTTGGTGGTCGGCATCTAATGAACAAAAGAGCAAAATTTGAACTAAGGAAACCATTAGTGCTGTGGTCTTTGAGTCTCGCAGTCTTCAGGTAAGCTACTTTTAGCAAGAAGTTATTCATATTTGTTTTAGTCATTATCTGATTTAAGTAAGAACAATACTTAAAAAGTTAATTCTTTAAAAACCTCAGGTTTCTTACCTTTTACAACTGCTTTCCCCAGTCAGGAGTCATCAGAGACAGGGAGATTTCAATGCTGAGAATTCCCAGTCAATGTATTTTATAATTTGTATGTACCACGACTGCATGGTGTGAACTGCCTGTTCTGTAGCAGCCCCTACCCTGTGGGACGCCCCTTTCCCCAGTGACCCGGCCATAAATGGCTGGCTCTTCCCCAAGCGCTGGGATGGAGTGAGATGGGAGCCTGTGGATAGTCTGTTGGGGGCATTCCAGGACAATGGCCATGGCAGTGGGGGGGGATTGTCTTTGTTTTTATGTTTCTTTTTTACTGTTTTGTGCTTATATTGTTGTTGTGAGCCACCCAGATTGTGCTCTAAGATGAGTGGCCATACAAATCTTTTAAATAAATAAAAATAAACTGTCCCCATGAAAGCTGTACTGCATGTCCTTTCAAGCTTTATTAAAGCATATGAGGATTGACTCAGGATTAAGAAATGTCTAAGGGAGTAAGTACATCATTATTTTCACTGTCTTTAATGGCCATTTGCCTTTAGGATTTATTTTGTTTACCATAGCTTTATTAGAATTCTACCATTACAGTCTTGTACTTGTCTACTCAGAATTAACTCACATTGGGATCAATACTGCTTAATCCTAAAGGGATGCATTGTAGAAGGAGAGATCATTAGTAGCCAAAAATCAGGAGGAGTCTGGTAGCACCTTTCCAGCTTAACAAATTTTATTAAAAGGCATAAGCTTTCATGATGTACAGTTCTCTACGTCAGGAGCATGGAATGTGTAGAATGCGCCTAGATTTCTGTTGAATGTCTAGTGTTAGGGATTTCTGTTGGATGTCTAGTGTTAGGGCAGAGGTTTCCAAACTTTTCATGTTGGTGACACACTCTTACAGAAGGGCATCATTTCATGACACACTCTTACAGCAGGGCACAAGGCAGGCACTAGGACCTGTGCGGAATCATAGCAGGTTTGGAGGCAGCAAGGCACAAGGCAGGCACTAGGACCTGCGCGGAATCCTGGCAGGGCTCAGAGGCAGCAGCAGCCGCGACACACCCAGACACTGCAGCTGACACACTAACATGTCCCGACACACAGTTTGGAAAGCTCTGTGTTAGGGATTTCTGTTGGATGTCTAGTGTGAGAGATTTCCGTTGGATGTCTAGTGTTACGGATTTCTGTTGGATGTCTATTGTGAGAGATTTCCGTTGGATGTCTACTGTTAGGGATTTCCAGGAATCTCTAGCATTAGGGATTCAATGCTAGGGAATTCCTGGAAGCTTGGTATTCAGACAAATCAGCCCATTCACTCCACAGTTCAACCCTGAGCTACATATATTCTTTTCTATTGGAACTTTCATTTATTATTGCAAGTAGTATGGAAACCAAGGTGGATAATGAGAATGTTTTTTCAATACAGGTACTTTAAGTCCATATATTTCAAAGAGATACTCCTTTTAAATCAAAGGCATAAAAAGATAAAGGTTCCCCCCGCACATTTGTGCAGTCGTGTCCGACTCTAGGGGCCGGTGCTCATCTCCGTTTCTTAGCCGAAGAGCCAGCACTGTCTGAAGATGTTTCCACAGTCATGTGGCCACATGACGCATGCGGAACGCTGTTACCTACCCACCGAAGTGGTACCTATTCATCTACTTGCATTTGCATGCTTTCAAATTGCTAGGTTGGCAAGAGCTGGGGCTAGCGCGGGAGCTCACTCCGTCATGCGGGGCTAGGGATTCGAACCTCCGAACTTGCGACCTTCCGATCGACAAGCCTGGCGTCTTACCCGCTGAGCCACCACGCCCCTTTTTAAATCAAAGGCATACATTTCCAATAAAAGTATCTAACAGTTGAATCTTTAAATGGGCACTGAACATCCAAATATGTATCTCAGTCCAGGATTACTGAAGAGTGTCATGTAGGTTTTATGATAGAGACATGAATTTTGAGGTGCAATCTCAAGCTGCTTCTGGGGCACAAATGGGGAGCTGGTGGACCATGTGCAGCCCATGGGCCATTGCTTGCCCATTTCTGCAACAACAGATTATGTACTTAGGAAGATTTTCCACCACCGTTCATATAAAAGCATTACAATAATACATTAATATTTTAAAACTAACTACTTCACTTTTAAAGTATTTAAAACTAACTACAAATTGGAAGCAAACCAAAAGCTACAAGATGAAGAGGGAATAAAAGAAAAAGAGAAATCAGGGGCACATAGAGAAGTGCCTTCAGCGATGTTGATCTCAATATAGAAGAGAATATACAGTATGTAGCTCAGGGATGAAATGTGGAGTCCTTGGTGCTCTCTGAGCTTGGTTGTTTGCTTGCAGACATTTCATTACCTGACTAGATAACATCATCAGTGCTAGTGAGTGTGGGGTTTGCTCCCTGTTTATACACAGTAGCTTGCCCTGCCAGTGTTGGTGGGGGTGTGGTTTTCTCCTTGGTAGTTCCTTGATTAGGGTATTGTTTTCTGCTTGATAGTTTGCCTAGTGTTAATCCCTACTTATCTGGGTGTTGGTTGCAGGAGAGGATGTGTTCTGGTCTTTTTGTTTCCTTCTTAGCTTTCTTATTGTCTCTTTTGAATGGTATGTAAATGTGGTTTATCTCTATGTGTCTATTGATGGCTGATTTGTCTGAATGCCAAGCTTCCAGGAATTCCCTAGTGTTTTTGGATTTGGCTTGGTCTAGCATGCTCACAGTTTCCCAGTTGAAACTGTGGTTGAGTCTGTCCACATGTTATGATATTAAGGAGTTTTCATTGGGTCTTCTGACTGCTAGATGGTGTTCATGGATGCGCTCTGCTAGTCTTCTGCCTGTCCCTCCTACACAGTGGTGGTTACATTCCTTGCACTTTATGTTATAGATGACTCCAGTTTTTTCTTCATGAGCTACTGGGTCTTTTGGTTTACTTAAGATGTTGTGGAGGGCTTTAGTTGGTTTTTGTGCTACCATGATGCCGTGTGGTTTTAATAGTCTGTTAGTTATTTCTGAGATGTTTTTGATGTATGGCAGTATTATCCTTTTCATAGTTTGTGTTGCTTGTGCTGTAGTGTGTTGAGTGGTCAGGCACTTTTTGATAAAGTTGCTTGGATATCCATTGTGTTGGAAGATGTATAGGTGGTCTGCTTCCCTTTTTTGGTGTTCTGGATTGCTGCAGTGCATTTGTACTCATCTGAATAATGCTCCTCTTGTGGGAGGTTGGGTTGTTACTTTGGTAATGAAGCACTTGGTTAGGGTGGGTTTTTATTCAAGATGGATACAGGGGCAGTGCACATGATGATGCTGCTACACCCACTCCCATAATGCAGTGTTTTATAAAAAATATTGTAGATAAGCTTAGTTTCTCTTTTATGCTTTTGTTAATGCAATAGAAATTTTATTACTATAAGTTTACATCAATTTCTCAAACGTTTTTTTCTCCCACAAAAGGTATGATCATATAAAGATATGTATTTCTCCACATTGAAGAGATAGGATCTATTTAATCATTTGTATTAAATTCAAATGAAAAATACAGCACAATCTTTGTTTTGCCGTTGTTCAGAGGTGCCATTTTTTGTAAAATAGCACAAAATGTTATATCCAAAACAGTCCCAATGTGGGATAAGGTGTTTCTGACACTGCTTAATTATTTGGCTCCTCTTAGTGTTTGCTCTTCCACACATTCATTATACTTAACATAAATAAAAACTAATGTGAACTGATTATTTATCTATTTATTTATTATAATATATATTGTATATTATTCTGTGTAATGCAATAATGGGAATTTCCTATGTCACTGGGAAAAACAACAAGGACCACATTTCTGATTCACTCTTTGTTTTATCATAGGAAATGGTTATTCATTGTACGGAAGTTTGAATGGCCCTCTGTCTGATAAATACAAAAAATTCTGAATTATTAAATTTCTGAATAATACCTAATATTAGTTGTATTCTTAGAATAATAGAACAAAATAAATTTACTTATTTAAAACTTCTGCTTTCTTGGAGGGAAGGTTCTATAACATACCATTCTATGTTTTATTTTGCTATTTCTTTGTTATAATTGGTTGAACCATAATGGTCTTAATCCCAACAAACCCTAGTAGGGCTTCAGCAAATATTAGACTTAATGTAGGTTAGCACAGCTTTACATTCTTGTAGTATTTTATAAATTCTAGTATTACTTATGTCCTTTATACTTATCTATCCTAGTTATTTAAAGCATTTAGATTATTCATTGTAAAATTAATTGTAATTTTATAAGATTATTTTGCATTTTAATTCCTGTACTCTATAATTTTATGTTAATAATTTTATTTTGCCTTATTTTATTCTATCAATATAGGCTGACCATATTTCCCTGAGACAGAAACGGGACCCTAATGCGCGCATGTGTGTGTGCCGGCACACCGGCACGCACGCACGCAGGCATGCGCATGCAGGCACACACACAGGCACGCGCACGTGCGTGCAGGCACGCACACCGGCATGTGCGCACGCACGCATTCCATCCCTTCAAAAACGGGACGAAATTGAGTTTTTAAAGAAAAAGACAGTCCAGTCCAGAAAAGGTAAAAAAATGGGACTGTCCCGTTCAAAACGGGACATATGGTCAGCCTATATCAATATGACTTTTTATTTTTATTTCTATTTTAGCATAATTGTTATGTTATTAGTTCTATGTTGGTCCATGAGCAAAATAAAATTAATTGATTGACTTATTTAAAATATGCTTACATATATGCAAACTAGTGTACAAAGAATTCACACAGAGCCACATATACCCTATGAAATCCTGAAATTTACATTACTGATTACCAAATTGTAAAGTATTTCCAAGTTACTCAACATGCCCACACAATCTTGAGTGAAAAGGATTGTCTGAGTCTTTCCAGTCTTGCTGCAGGGCACAGATTAACAGTGAAATAGCCTTGGATGATGGATAGTTCTTGTTAGAAAAAAGAGAGGGGAGTGTAAAACTATTGATTCTTCTTGATCATTGCAGTAATCAGATTAGGAGACATAGTTTCATTTATAATGCTGGATTCATTACAGAAAATTGTATTGAGATATGTCTGCTGGATTCCCTTTGCTCTTTCACATCTTAATGTATAAAGTTGCTTGGAATACTGTTACTAGTCTGCTGTTGACAGCATTCTCTCTTTTATCTAAGGTTATTTAATCAGGGTGTTGATTCTTATATAAATGTGATAATAGGCTTGTTGAGGCCTCACTAAACTGAAACTGAATCCTGACATGATTGAAGAACTATGGGTTGATGATTCATGGGTCTAAATTCCTAAATTTTCTTAACAACTTTGGTCCCCCCACCCAAGTTTTGGTTGGGGATTCTCCTTGATCCAACATTGTCCTTGGCGGCTCAGATGGGGTAACATACCTAGATTGCAAAACTCTGGGCAGCCACTAAGGGTTTTCTGTATCACTTTGCTGCCAACTGGAAGTCATCTGAATTAGCCCAGGTATAGTAGCCTTAGGAAAAGCTACATTAGCAAATCCAAAGTACCTAGCCACAAAGAAATTGAGGGAATTGGTTCTCTCATAGAACTAACATAGAACTAACATTTGTATAATAGCACTGGAAAAAAATAGCAACAGTTCATAAGGTGCATGCTTTCCTCTGTCCTTAACTGCTTCCTCGGTTAGTGCTTCAGTTATTTTTACTTTATGTAGGTAATATTTAAGTTTCCGTTTGTTCCTCATTCCTTCATATAGGGAAATGTTTAAAAAGAAAAATCATGACCATCTTTGCTTAACAGGCATGGTAACAGCCTCTGTAAATTTTGTCTCAATTGTTTCTTACAGTTAATGACTGTTGTTTGTTTTTCTCTTTACGGTCACAAAGTATATTTGGTGCTGTTCGAACGGGTGCTTATATGGTGTATATATTGATGACCAAAGGAGTGAAGCAATCAGTTTGTGACCAGAGTTTTTACAATGGACCAGTCAGCAAATTCTGGGCATATGCATTTGTACTAAGTAAAGCACCAGAATTAGGTGAGTGCCTTTTTTTTAACTTCATGGGACATAATGAAAACAAAAGAGCAAAGTTGCAAAGGAGTTTACCTTGGTGTTTTAAGTGCTTTTTAAATATTGCTGTGCATCCCCACAACTCTCATATTTGTAATTTTGAAAAACGTTTTCTCACCTGAGCCAAATTGTAAAATGAAGAGAATACCAAAAAACTTTAGGAAATTCTTAATCCGTGCAGTTTTGATTTGAATTATAAAGATTTCTGAATTCTGTTCTTTATGCTACTTTCCAACTGTGCCCTTGCGCTAGAAAGTAGCACATCCTCCACGCAGTACAGGTAGTCCTCGGCTTACGTCCATTCGTTTAGTGACCGTTCAAAGTTATGGCGGCACTGAAAAAATGGATGTATATACAATTGATCCTTAAAGTTCCAGCCATCGCAGCACCCCCACAGTCATATGATCACAATCCAGGCACTCAGGTGCCCGGCTCACAGTTATGACGTCAGGAGGGAGCTGCAGTCACATGATCGCCATTTGTGACCTTCCCTGCTGGCTTTTCACAAGGAAAGTCAATGGGGAAGCTGGCAGTGAAAGTCACAAGTCACTCTGGTAAGTACTTCAGCTTTCCTGTGCTCATGCCGTGCTGCGCCCTCCACCCCACGGCCTTCCTATGCTGGTGCCGCACCGCAGCACCCCCCTCCCCCAGCCTCCCCCACTTGTGCGCTTTGTTTGTGTATTCAAAAGTAAGATGCTGTAAGTTTAATTGGAACTTCCAGGGTGCATTTGCATAGTTTTAACAAATCTTCGTGGCATCTTTAGTATTTAATTATTTTTCTGAAGTGTCATGTAAGTGTTAACATACTGCAGATTCATTTTAAAAAAATCTTCATATGTCTGTATGTCAGAGTGAGTTGATCAATAATTCTAACAAGTGACTTGTTTCATTTGCCGCGTGCAGATTATTAATTAAAAAGATGCCCTAGCTTATACTGCTTAATCCAGGTGCGAGATTGCATGTCCCAGAGAAACTACCTCATTTCACTAATGGAGGGGCAGAAGGAGGCCTTTTCAATAGCTGCCCTTTGGAATATTCTCCGTCCTGAAATCTTTTGTGCTCCATGTTCCTGTCCTTGGTGGAATAACAAAGTCCTGGCTCTTTAACAGAGTGTAAGAATGAAGCCTGGGGTGGTTTTAACCCTCTTTATGCTCTGCATTTTTAATTTTTTATTATTATAGTTACATTAATTTTACATTTTTACTACCTGAATGTTATGGCTCAAATGTCAGTGCACATAATGCACATTTTCATGTAAGACAAAGAGAATTCTTTATGAGTTTTTTTTTCATTCATCATAAAATGAAAAACAACATGGTAGTTCTAGTTTCTTTCAGCTGTCTGTTTTCTTTGTCCTTAATTTTGTCTGATCCATGGTTTTAATGCTAAAATCCTAAGCAGTCTGGAATCCAATGAAAACAGGATAGAATAAAATTGTTGGGAGTAATGTCTGAGAACACTTTCTACATAGAAATGCCAAAGCTCCAGCAGGCCAAAAGTATCCAGTCATTTTATCATACTGTATGACATTTTGTTTATAAATTTATATTCTACAACGTTCCCTACACAACTGTAGTGGAAACAGATATATAAAATACAAAACAGTTGCTTTACAGCACATTCACTAGGTGTAAGTAGGAAATTTTAGGAAATTTTTAAAAAATTGTTCACAGAATCAGTAAGAGTTGCAGGTCCCCAGCTGGAAAGAAACCCTGGTTTTGCTGCTTAGCTCACAGCTTTATTTTACTTGTTTTTACTTGTTGCCACAAACCAAAATACTATTAAATATTGGAAAGCCATATCTATGAGTTAAAGAAACCCTTTGGATTTTCTCTAAAAATGCATTCTGAAAAAGACATTTAAAGAGAGTCAAATTTTATTTATTTATTTATTTATTTATTTATTTATTTATTTATTCGTTCAATTTCTATTACCGCTCCATCTCCCCCGAAGGGGACTCTGGACGGTTTATATAATAATAAATATAATAATGCTATGGCAAATCTTGTGCCAGAGTCAAAACGGTTCTCTGGATTGTTTGGATCTGTTGCACGTGTGGCATGTTTGCATTTGTGAGAGCCTAAAACATATGACATGTGTATTAAATTCCACTATATTAAATTTAGATTGTAGAATTGAGTTTTGGGAGAAAACAGTGGTAGTGTATGTACTGTATATGTTATACTTAGCTATGATTTAGAAGTTCAACCCTATACTCTGAGGCAGTATAGCACACCCCAGGACTAAACCATTAACAATTTCACTGGACTATATTTTTCAGTACCACCTCATTTAAAAGATCCTTCATGATAAAATCTGGTTTGTATTACAACTTATGATGTGAAAAACAGATTTGCGGAGATCTTAGCAATTTTAAATCTTTCTAAGGTGGAATATTTTGACTCTTGCAGTTTTCACAAGGGAGCCCATTTGCCATAAGTACAGCTGGAAATCTGAGGTGGTCAGTCCGAAAAGAGAGCTGAACCGTGTCATAGATTTAAAGTTCCATTACAATTCAGGGGTCTAATGCCTGGGAAACGCATTGGAACCGATATTATTTTCTCCATTACCTTTTTTTCTTTTCGAGGAAAAGGGGTTACTCACATAGAAACAGGGGTATCCACAGTGATGGTCACTGGCTTCAAAAAGGCTAGCACAAGCATTTTTAACACACATTGGATACACATAAAAAGAGGGAGGGCTTTGCTTACGTGGTTGAGGCCACTGACTATCATTGCAGATGTCCCTGGATAGATATGCCTCTTATTACAGGTAGGTTTTGGGTGTTTGTTTCCTATTATACCAGAGCTTTCCAAACTGTGTGTCGCGACACAAAAGTGTGTTGCCACACACAGTCTGGTGTGTCGCCACACAACCCGGAAGCGCTGATCATAATCAGTGCTTCCGGGTTTTCCCGCGGTGACACACCAACTGCAGCGCGCAAAACCTGAAAGCGGCAGCAGAGCTTCCGGGTTTTTGCGTGCTGCCGCAAGGACGGCACTTCTGGGTTTTCCCGCGGCGACACACCATCACCGGTTGGTGTGTCGCCGTGGGAAAAACTTTGGAAAGCCCTGTATTATACTATTATTTTTCTCTCTAAAGATCTGAAGAGACTAAACAAGGTTATTTAGGGCTGGAGCATATTAACATGATCTCGGAAAGCATACTGTAATTAATTTAGAACATAAGTATCTTCTTCATTGCTATTTAACTGCCCTTTTAATTATGCTAATGCTATAGGAAGAATTATTATCCATTCTAGAAGTATAATAGATTGTCATAAAGATGTATTTAACTGAAGTTTAATAACTTATAGATGTTGTCTTGATTATTTCTTGTGTATCTTGTCCTTATTAAGAAATGACCATTGAATCTGAAATTAGGGCATTGCAGGGGTTTTCATATGATGTCATTATACAAACAGATACAAATGGACACAAATTAGAGATTTTAAAGCCAGTTTTAAAGTGACAATGAATTCAAAATATTCCTTTAGAAAGTCCTTATTTTTATTTTAAAGAGCACACACATTTTAAAACTGATCTAATATTTCAGGGTATTCTCAAAGGGTTCCTTTGGGTTTTTCTCTTTTCCTAAAACTATGTTGTGCAATATACATGTTTATTCTATTCTACTTTTTGTTCCCCTCTAGGAGACACAATATTTATTATTCTTAGGAAACAGAAGCTTATCTTCCTCCATTGGTATCACCACATTACGGTACTGCTTTATTCTTGGTACTCTTACAAGGACATGGTGGCTGGTGGTGGCTGGTTTATGACCATGAACTATGGAGTACATGCAGTCATGTACACGTATTATGCCTTGCGGGCTGCAGGCTTCAGAGTATCGCGTAAATTTGCCATGTTTATCACCTTGTCACAGATTACACAGATGTTTGTGGGCTGCATAATCAACTACCTGGTCTTCGCCTGGATGCAACAAGGCCAGTGCCATTCACATGTTTACAACGTCGTCTGGTGTTCACTCATGTACCTCAGCTACTTTGTGCTCTTCTGTCATTTCTTCTTTGAGGCATACATTGGCAAAACAAGGAAAGCAAGGAAAGCTGAGTAAAGCTAGGAATCCTGCTAAGCTACTGCTCAGGTCATCGACCAAACAAGAAACACAAAGCAAAACAAAATGGCACAACAAAAACCATTTATATGTGGTGCAAATAAAACTCAGCAGCTGTGGACAGATAGGTTTGTTCAAACCAATAAATTTATGATCCTGTCATGGTAAGGACTCACAGAATGATCTTGCATCTTAGCAGGCTGCTGTAAGACATCTTCTTTCTTGCATCTTGTAAAGCAAACATGCATTTAGAAAAAAAGGAAAAGAAGATCAGAATTTTGCAAAACAAAATATTAAAATATATGGTTTCCCTGATCATAGATGACTTTTATTTTAAATGAAATTTATATATTCTTTCTAACTTTTGTTTTTAAAAATACAAAACTTGAACAAAATTTAAGAAGAGGAAACATACAGTCTGTATCCTAGGAATATACAAAGCTGCCTTATGCTGTCAGAGCATGGTTCTTCTAGTTCCATCTTCTCTACTCTGACTGGCAGCATTCCCTTAAGTCTTGGGAAATGCCTTGCAAGTGGAGATCCTGTTTTTTATACCCAAGAATCTAGGGATTAAACCTTGGACCTTTCCGCAGGCAAATCTGCTCTCCCATTGAGTCAAGGATCCTCCCCATACAATGCCAGTATTTCTGCAAGGTGGGGAAAAGGGTTGCACTCTAGGAAGCCAAGTTATAAAAATGTAAGGTTCCTATCAAAGCTCTTATTAGGGCAGCCATTTAAATTCCACTGAAGTACCACATGAAAGAATGGTATCTGTGTGTGCATGAGAGAGAGAGAGTGGGTGCCTGTGTTCATATATATTCTGTATTATGATGTCAGAAGATCTGGTACGTGAGTGAAATTAAAGATTTAGTACGAGACAATAATTTTAGGACTAAATATTTTCTTCAGATAATTTTTTCAGAAAATTCAAGTGCATTTTCAGTCCAAAACATGACTGAGAATAGTTTAATATTGAGTCAATTAGTTAAATTTGTTGGATCTATTGATAATGGATAGCAGGAGGAAAAAAGGGGTAGGAAATGGTCTTTCACAGCAGGCCAATTTGCAGAGACCTCTTCAGCTACTGTGTTGTAATGACCAATTCTGTCCTACTGTTTCAGATGCAGAGGATGTCTAAAAGTGTGACTGTTCAGTCTTCATTTAGTTGATTTTTGTCATCTGAATCACTTATCCAAAGTTATTTCCATAAGCTAGAATTGTTCAAAATAAGGCAATGCAAGTGTGACAGTAGGACTGGTCTTTGGAACAAAGTATCTTTCTTCCTGTTGATTCCAGTGGTGGCTCACAGTTCATGACCACAAGTCATTGTTAAGAGAACTTGTAATTTCTTTACCATATATCATAAATAGAGATACAGTTTTCAATGGTGTATGCAAATTGCTGCTCCTAGTAAACAAGTCTAAGAATCCAATAACTGTGAGCATGGAACCATCATAGGCAGCAGTAAACAGAAGCTATCCTAAGATAATAGAGCCCCGAAGATACATCATTAAGTGCAATTGGAAGGAAAGGTACAAAGACAAGCAAAAATTAGCTTTGGAGAGATGTTAGCATTAGATAGATCAGGAAAAAATACTGTGTTATGGTACATATTTTATATTTTTATGAACTTCAAAGAATAGATATCTGCAACTTTAAATAGTATTTTACAGACTGTATATTACTTTAGCTAACACTGTGCTTCTGTATTTGCTTCACAAGCAATGCAAAGATGTTTGAAGTGCCCTCCTGTGGTCACTTGGAGATACTACACTAGAAGGCAGACAATGCAATCATGGGAAGCTTTGAAGAGGGCAAATCCTGAATGGGGTGATTTGCGGCAACAAATTAATGTGCAGAAAAACTTCACGCTTACTTTTTAAAAAATCCATAGGAAAAATATACTGTAGCATCCTTGATTGCTTAAAAAGACATCTGGTTCTTCAGTCAGCTGCAGATAAAAAGATAACCTATTCCACTCTGAACCTCAGAGAAATAGCTGAAAAGAGCCATATTTTCTACAAAGGAAAAGTAGATTGTATTATCTGTAAGATTTCAGTCCTTACAAAGCCAAATAAAATATATAACATTCCTAAGACTTCTAAGAAACAACTATGTAAATTTAATGTTACAAGTGTGTTAACGTAATATTTTCTCATTTCTATATGTTTGGTTCTTTTAACAATTAGAAGAACTAGAAGAAACTATTAAAAGCTGCTGTTCTACATAGGGAATCAAACATACATGTAACTACATATAGAACCCTTATATGAGTTGTCCAAAAAATTAATTGGGGCCAGGCAGAATCACTTTTTTTCTAATGCAAAATATTGTCAACTTTCTTGCTTTAACCTAAGACTGTACAATACATAGTAATTTTACCTTAATTTAGCTTCAACTGTGCTGTCTGTCATTCATGACCCAATGTAATCATCCTGTAAGAAGGGCTTTCAGTGTTTCACAATGTTCAGGAAAACTGCTACATTCTATATTATGTGAACTGTACTTTGGGGTTGAGGGTGGCTGCGGGATTGAGAAGCCCCCGGGGGCTTAATCATAACTGTGAAAAATTGAAAAAAAGTTTGTAGTTATGTTATTTAAGTTATTGATGTTCAGACATTGTTATACACTACAAGAATAACAAAATATTATATTAAGTGGAACATAAAAATATAATAGTAAATTATAGGACTTATAGGGTACATGGACATTCAATGAAAATGTAAACAATGTTACTTGGGGCTGGGGGTGGGATTTGATTATATTCCACAGTAAGCCTTCCTTTGCTTTCTTCTCCCACAACAAATATTTGAAGCAAATCGAAAGCCTGGAAAAGTTGTGGGAAGTTGTAGTTGGTAACTTGCAGCTGTGCCCCTACTGTCTGAATCTTTCATGCCTCTTTTAACTATTTCCATGTAAGCTGATCTCCTGCTCATTCATGGAAAACTTGCTTGATTGTTTTTTTCAAGAAAAATTGTATTTCACAAGGGATGCTAAGAATTTTATTGTTATTTCTGCTCCCTGTTAACCAAAGGAATGGACTACATCAATGAGAGCACACTGATTTAAAAGTGTTTTTCCTGCTTTATTCTAATATTAATAATAGTGATAAGCAACTATTTAGATGCATTCTTAGTATGACTTATGAGAATGCTTTGACAGGGCAGTTCTGAGATAGCTGTTCAACTGCAAGATATCACAGAACTACACCTAGAGCATTGCAGCCTTATTCCAAGCAGTTATGTTTTATGTATACCCTTATCACCCTTGATATTCTTACCAGAATAAATTCAGATAGATTACTATTTAGCAATTACATTTGGGTTAAGTTATTGCAAAGTCTGCAGAATATTTTTCCTTATTGGCAAGCTCTTTGGAAACCTTGACTCCTGAAGCTCCATAACAGATTATAATCTTTGCCGAGTTATTTGTACTTTTCTTAGTTGGTGCCCATTCACAGAGTCCATTGCTTTAACAGTTTAGGTCACCAAGGTATAGTGAATGAGTTAGATATACTTGCATGATCTATTCTTTAGACCTAAAGAAGCTACAGATTCTGCAAATTATCTGAAAAATATGTGAACTAGCACATCTGGAATTACACACAATCCAGTGCTGATGGTGCCGTTTTAGACTATAGATTATATTAAGGCAAGTTTTTCCTGTCATGGTAAACTTTTTCTTGTTGAGCAAGTGAACCCATTTATAGTTCTCAGGCTAAGCTATGGCCTAAATCTAGAAGGACTGAGTCATGCTTAAGCATGCTGATGTCAGTGGATTTCGGTCTGTCTGTCTTGGCTGAGCTGTTTTAGAAATAGGGGACTCACAAGTATATAGAGAGTAGCGCAACTAAAAAGAAGTAATCTAAAGGTGGAATGGTGCCTATATGAACGTGACTGTTCTGCAGTGGCTTGCCGAATCGGTGATGCAGAAATATGTCCTAGGACTTTGTGTTTCCTGGAGAATGGGTGAGTGAATAGTTTGCAAGGCCGGCCATGCAATCGTACATGCAATCGTATCATGTTGACTCAAAAACAAGATCCACTTAGTTCAAAGGGACTTATTTCCCAATAAGTTGGGGGAGAATTTTACCCTAACCATGTCCACAACTTTAGCACTCTTACTCATAAACCAGTCCTCCTAAAATCTGTCTCGGTATTTACCACCAATGGGCAGTTTGCATCCCAGTCACTTACCCATTTTAGAAAATAATTTTACTGCTTTTGTATATGAAAGCTTAGCTTATTTGCATCTGTTCAGAAGTAGAACATGTAGCTGAAAAATAAATGATGAAACTGATTTTTAAACTGAATGGTATGTAACACAGTACATATGATGCCAGTATTTTGAACTGACGTGAAGGTGTGTATCTCCAATAAACCATACAAAAACAATCCAAATCAGTGGTGAGAGTTGGCTTGAGCCAAATATAGAGGGATAAATGTTTCAAAGCCATGATTAGCAGTTTTCTTGCTCTGTGCTTGTCAGTGATTGGGAATCTTGTTCCTTCTCTCTCTCTCTCTCTCTCTCTCTCTCTCTCTCTCTCTCTCTCTCCCTCCCTCCCTCCCTCCCTCCCTCCCTCCCTCCCTGCCCCCCCACCTCTCCAGGAGTTTTCCTCTTGCCTAGGGCCAGCTTCTTTCAAAGAAGGATTTTGAGTATAACCATCTAGGAGAAAAACATAACCACTAAGCACTCAATCCCCCATAATAAATTTCTATTCCACATGACACTTAGCACAGCCTAGAAGCATAGCCCGATGGGCATTTTACCTGGTATTTGGATATTCACCAGGTGAAATTCCCAAAGGTTATATTGGCTAGGAGTTCTGACACTTATAGTTCCATTAGAAGGATGCCAAAAAACACCTTAGAGAATCCTCCCCTTCCCCTTTCCTCCTCCTCCCCCTCCTCCTCCTCCTCCCCCTCCTCCTCCTCCTCCCCCCTCCTCCTCCTCCTCCCCCCCTCCTCCTCCTCCTCCTCCTCCTTCTTCTTCGAATGCAATTATAAGACATATTTATCATTCAGAATTCCTTGAAATTCAGGAAGAAAATGTTTTCCACCCTTTCTTTCCCAAATTCAGTGGCACATTTTCTTGAGGGTAAATCCCACTGAAAGCCTTCTTATGAAAATTTATTTCTAATGTAATACGTCTGGTTAAACATTGGCAATTTCATTTATTCCTGCTGTCATTCTATTCCACATGAAAAAAGTTTTGAAAAACATTCATTCTGGGGCTTCTGGTGGGAATGGCGGACTTAACGGCTGTGCCCGCTGGTTCAGTGGGTGGAGCTGACAACGCAGTAATCTTTTTTGGGGTCAGGCAGTTTTTCCTGAAGCCCAGAAGCATTCTCTGGATCAAGGAGAATACCTGGAATCATCCCATCTGTCCTCCGGATGGCTGCTTGCAGCCAGAAGATCGCAAACAGCATTTTGCTTTCAACTGGTAAGAGCCAGCTGGGAGGTGGGGATTTTATCACTTTCCAAGCCATGCTGTAGCCTTAAAGGGACACTAAGACTGGCTACCCCATTTCTAAATCACCAATTTGTATTTTTTTTAAGTATATGTACCCCAAGAGAGGCTTTCTACAGTGAAGAGAAGCTGGTAACGTTATTTTTGGGATTACTTTTTTTTTTAAACAAATTCTTTTAAGTTTTGGATTTTGTTTTCCTTCCAAAGGAAATTCCAAAGATTGAGAGTAAACAATTGTCTTCCTGTTATTACTTTTGTAGTAAATTTGAAGATATTAGCATTTTCCTACACGTTGAATCGGCTGTTTTGAACTTTCAGTTTTCTGCTTCTACTTTCCCTGGGGAACTGTCTGCATATCTCACTTTTGCTTATGTAAACACATTCCAGAATCCTTTTATATCTTTGACTTTCGCTGGTTAAGCTCCTAGGGGGTGCCATACTTTACTGTGTGAGACATGGAGGATTTCAAACAGATTCTTTCTGACTTTCACCAGGATTTTAAACAGATTTCTTCTGACTTCTATCGAACTTTTATGCAAGATATCCAGGACATTGTGGAAAATATGAGATCTAAAACGTGCCATCAGGTTGGGGATGTGGTGGATGAAATTGAGGAATTTAAGAGCGATAGAAAGGTTTTTTTTAAGACTGAGATTAGGATTTTTATCAAGATGCTGGATGAAGATTGGATAATGGAGTTGGAGAAATCTAAGGGAGAGAGTGATCTGCAAGCCATAAGTAAAATCGATCTCCTGGTGGAATGCCATGAAAAGAACCTGGAATCTTTGAGGGGGCCAGTTGGGCTGTTTGATTCTTTCAAGAGGAAAGCTCTGTGCACATTGTGGGGATATGTAACTGCTTTGGTTTATTTTGAAGTGGGATAAGGGTTGAAGAATGTTCATCTGGTTTGCTTTAAGGATTTTATTGATGCTATTTGCCTTTAAAGATTTGAATTTACTGTTTTGAATTGGCTTATTTTTTTAGTTTATTAAGATTAAAATTATTAAAACTGTTGTATTGGGTTAAAGAAGTTTATCTGGTTTGCTTTAAGGATTTGATTGATGTTATTCCCTTTTAAAGATACGGAATTACTGTTTTGAATTGTCTTTGTTTTTTGGGTTTATTAAGATTGGGATTATTAAAATTGTTGTACTATTAAGTATAATAGCAAACAACTTATGTGCTTTTTAATTTGATTCTTATTATAGTAGACAGAAATGTATAGAATAGTGGTAGGAAGAGAATAATTAAATATTTTTATCTTCTGGAGGGGAGAAAGATGTTTAGGAGGTTTATATGAACTTTTTTTTCTTTATTTTAATATAAGTGGGAGGAGTAACTACTTACTGATTTTTATAAATTCTTTCAAATTTACACTTTTGGGTTTCTACACTTTTTTAGTTTTTTTTCTTTCTTTGTAGTTTTTTGGTTTTTTGTAGTTTTTATTCTTTTGAAACCTAATAACATTTACTATAATGAAAAATATTCATTCTAGTTTTCAGCATAATAGGTTCTTTTTCATGAAAACAATTGTTTTCTTTTTTAGAAAAGCAACATGTCTCAATATGGTTAAAATGGCCCTGAAATAATCATTGCTAGTTTTGAGCAAGTCTGTAAAGAGAGTGTGTTAGTAAACAAAAATGAGAAATGAATCTATACTCTAAACTTTTACTATCCAACTTTTAAATAGTTTCTTGCACAATGAATATAGGCACTCTATTTTCTATTTTTATATGTGTAGATAGCTCATGATTGAGGAGGATATAACTAAATGCTGATGTGGATCACAGTTCTAACTGGTACCCCTTGAAGAGGAAAGATATAGTTGGTAGGGATGGGGATCTATTTTTTCACAGAGCCATAAGTCATTAATAAGAAAGCAGGAATCTAATGCCATCCCCTAGGTGGGGACCAAGGTTCTTTATTTTCAAATTTCATAATTAAATTCATCATAGGAATTGGGCTAAGAATCACACTATGGTTTGCTTAACCTTGGTGTTTTTTTAATAAATCACAATTGGCTGGGATCACATAACATGCAAAGCCACCATCTACAATGGCTGATTCATGCAATATAATGAGCCATAACCCAACAAATTATATTGGGGCTCACCGTGTTGTGCAGACCAGGACTGAGTTTTATAAAGTGCCCATTCACTTTTTCAAATGCTTTATCCGGCAGATGAACTTCTAATATGAATTTCTAAGATTGCATTGTGAAAACTATAGTACCTTGTATCTTTACAGCAGTTACAACCACCATGTTACATAATTTCAGTTGAATTATATCAGCTTTGTCAAAAGGAGAAAAATTCTTACCAGTCCTTTCAATCCACTATGGTTATTGCAGCATAAATACTGTATTTTGAACCAAAGCAGCTAAAGTTTTTCTTGGGCAATGGGAGATGCCATGATCTCTCCCCAGCTGCCAGTCATTTCCATTGCTTCAGGGATCTTGCTCAAGAAAGACGTGTGATTTGATCATCTAACCTGCTTAGTAGGACACCAGCAAATGCATGCCAACACCCGAGCTTGGGTGAGCCCTCACATGATTTTCCAAGACAATTACTCATCTCAATGTGTCAACAGCAGCCTAAGTAACTTGCCAAGCATTTTATTTCTTCTAGAGTCTCACTGTCTAGCCAAAATGGGACCATTTACACCGTGTCATTCCTACAGTTCCCTACCGGTTTCCAGCAAGCTCCTTGATCTCACCTGTCTTCATTCTCCAGAGCCATTTCACCCTTCAGTGTCTTAAAGCTTGAACCAGATGTATGTTCAGATTGAAGTTGTCTGTAAAGTACCTACTATAACAGTGTTTCTCAATCTTGGCAACTGCTGGCTGGGGAATTCTGGGAGTTGAAGTCCACATATCTTAAACTTGCCAAGGTTGAAAAACACTGATCTATAACGATTAGGGATAGCTTTATTTTGCCATTTTCAAATATGGATGTTTCATTCCATAAACGGAAAGTTTTTAATTTTAATTTTATTTTGGTATATCAATATTCTAAATAAAATGTGATTTTTTTGGTTTAAAATAACACATTTGTCTGTGTATTTTTATATATGATATACCTTTTTTGTTTTTTTAATAAACGTATCAGTATATATGTGGTTGCAACATATGTAAAAACATTCTGAGAGAAAGAAAAGTATTGTACCCTTGTTAAAACTGGCATCCAAAAAGCCGAATGAAACTATTTCTGGTCAGTATCCTAAAAATCCATATAAATCTTTGTTTCCAAGGGAACTCCGGAGAACTACCGTGGTTTAGAACTAAGCGAATTAAATGGGCTTGTGCTAATTGTAACTCTCTGCATTGCTAGTCTTTCTATTTATTTATGGGGGAAGAAACAAAAATATGTTCTTGTACACCTGATCTCAAAAAATCTATGTTGTGATAAAACTATTCCTGGCCAGCATTTTGACCATAGACTCTGTTTTTGTTTACCAGTATTATGAGCCATAACCTAGCACATTAAAAGTTGTGGGCTTTTATAGAAACACAGCATTGCACATTGCTATCGTATTCATTTCTATTTTGTTTTTAGATGCAAAAGAAAAATATGTGCAATGAACGGCCAAGCTAGCACTCCCTTTCAACATTGAATATCTCATCCATTTTATAATTACTTAAAATCATCTCTGTGCCAAGTGCTGTTTTTTTCCTACAAAGTAGCAGCCCTCCTTCTTGAATCTACCTCTTCCTAACCAATAGCTGCTTTTTTAGCCTTCGTCCTTGGTCCCAGTCGGGACCACTGCTGTGAAACAACTGGAAGTGCATTTGTGTTACAGTGTGCATGCCTGGGAGAAGGCAGTGAACAAAACCAGGAACAAGGTGGCATAACAAACCCAAGAAAGATACATTGATTGACTATGTACTAGAATATATAGAGAGACTTAACATCAGTCCTGTCAAAAGAGCAGATTTATATCACTGGTGTGGAGTTGTGGAGTTTGAAAATGAAGGCAATGGGATCTTGACAGACAATAATACAGTAAGCATAATGTTCCAAGTGTTTATTTTATTTGCCACCACAGCTACATGGACTCATGGTGCTTGCAAACAAAACAAAATGTTGTAGCAACATACATAAAACATCAGAGATCTAAAATAAATATCAAAACAGTTAACTGCTATAATCATATCGATATTAAATATTGCAACATCCATGGTAGAACCACCCACAATATCTCCAAAACAATAACTAATATTCCTATCAAACATCATGCAACACCTCCATCAAGATGACCGTCTACTACCAAAATATGGAGTCCCAATTCTTGGAAAAACATTCAGATTTGTTTGCCTTTCTACAAGCTTTTGATATTAAAGCCAAATACACAATACTATCTTTAGGACAGTCATTGATCAGGGAGAGATAAATAAGAGAAAGACAGTAACGTTCATAATTAAAGAAAATTATATTAACATTTGCTCAAACTAGATGATTCATTAAATGAGAAGAAATTCAAATATAAGTTAACTCAAGTATTATTTGCTGTCAGATCCTATTAGCTACCACACCAAATTTGGCTACATTATATATTATAATCACAATTGGAAAGAAGGAAAAATATATCAGTACATTCTAAAAAAAATAAGAGTTGTAATTAATTCACAAGAATCTCTACAAAAGCTATGGATTAAAAAACTGAGCCAATGTTTCCACTTCTCTGGATCCAAAAAGACATACTCATTCCTCATAAACAATTGTATAAAATCTGTCCTCTAAGTGCTGATAGTATGATAAGAAAACATTCTAACATGGAGGTGGTGGGTGCATCTTTGAGGGAGTGGTACCAGTGGTCTTGAAAGAGGAGATAGTACAAAACGTCCTCAAGAAACTCTTGCTTGCCTGGTCTCCAAATTTATCTTTTTAGGGAAGGTTGTAGAGAAGATGGGTGAGCAACAATGACAGAGGCACTGGATGAAACAGATTATCTGGATCCTTTCCAGTGAGGGTTCAAGCCTAAGCATGTGACAAAAACCATATTGGTCAGTCTTGTGGATGACCTGGAGTAGGACCTAATTGGGGAAATGCAACCTCCTGGGTCATGTATCTCTCAAGATTATTTAATACCATCAACATAGTAACTTTTTTTTTCCTTTTTCCTTCTTCCTTTTTTGCCATCTGCAAGGTCTGGGGATTGAGACCACTGTTTTGCAATGGTTCCACTCCTTCCTGAGTTAGCAGACCTAATTGGTGTTATTGTAGGGGAAAGATTGACCCTTTGGGCATCTCAGTGTGAAATGCTTCAGGGCACTGTCTTGTTCCCTATTGTTTACCATCTACATGAAGTTGCTGGATGAATTCATCTATCATTTTGGAGTGGTCCACTTATATAGCTTCCAACCTAGACCAAGCAGGAGATGTGATGGAAGTTTTGACTTAGTGCTTGGAAACTGTGGGAGACTGACTGGAATGGAACAGATTCAGACTGAATTCCAGCAAATGATGACAAAAAAGAGACACGGGGGGATTGGGGAGCAGAGTCCAGAGCAGCCCACAACTTGGGAAAGGATTGTTCTCAGAGATCAGGAAGTCTTCCCCCCCCCTCGCCACCCCTCTGTAGAAATAATGCTCTTCCACGGGGCTTTTGGAGTGGAAAATTTCTAATTAGGTAACAGCTGTGGTAGGATTTAATGGTTTAACTTACTTTTTTTAAAAATCCATTCAGTTATGTCTGATTCTCGGAGACTGCCTGGACAAGTCCCTGCAGTTTTCCTGGCAAGGTTTTTCAGAAGTGGTTTGCCATTGCCTCCTTCCTAGGGCTGAGAGACAGTGACTGGCTCAAGGTCACCCAGCTGGCTTTGTGCCTAAGGCGGGACTAGAACTCACAGTCTCCCGGTTTCTAGCCTGATGCCTTAACCACTACACCAAACTGGCTCTCTAACTGAACATTAGATTTATGCTTTTAGAATCCACCTAGAGTGAGTAGCATACAAAAGTCTGCAAATAAATAAATTCCATATCCCAGGAAGTAATTGTTCCACTTTTTTTCTGTGCTACTTAGATCCAGCTTCAGCTCTTATAAGCAGTTCTGGATGTCACCCCTTAATAAGGATTCAGAGAAGGGCAACAAGGATTATCGAGGAACTGGAAACTAATGTATCTCCCCAATGGCCTCATTAATATGCATTCCTCTAGTCCTTGGGTAGTCAGAAAAGTACATAGGCATAGTTTTCATTTTCCCAGTGGCTAAGCTGTAATCTACGATGTAACAAGGCTTGTGAGTGGTCCTGTGGTGACAGCTTTACTGCATGATAATTTAAGGGCAGAGACTGGCAGATTCACCTAGCTTTATTTCCCTTCCATCCACCCAACAGCCAGCCAGCAGGAAAAAACATCACCAGTTGCTTTCTGCTTCAGAAAGGTTATTTCTGAACATGGGTCTCCCCATTTTCTTTGAAGACCAGTAGGCATATGTCCAAAAATACCTCAGCAATTTGGAGGAGAGGTATGGAGTGAAATGGGAGCTTGCTTGCATGGTGCGTCAAGAGGACTCCCTCCTGTCTCATCTTGGTCCCATCTTTTACCCAACCAGCTTGTTAACCTGGCTATTTTTGGACACGTTTACTGTTTTTTCTCTCCTTTGGGCTAGGAGAGTAAACTGGAGGAACTCTTGTCAATTTCATCCCTGGTTCATGGAGAAAATGTATCTATATCAGCCTTTCTCAACTTTTTGATCCTGGAGGAACCCTTGAAAAAAAATTTCAGGCCTTGGGGAACCCCTGCACATTCAGGCTCAAAAATAGGCCATTAGTTACAAAATTATTATATTTGTTTCATGTGTAGGCCTGTAGATATGCATTAACAGTGTTCTTACACTAAAAATAAAGAATGAAACTTACCTCTTTAATGGGAAGTTGCCTGAATTTGAAATAATTTTTTAAATAAATCGTGATCTCCCAGGAAACCCCTAGTGACCTCTCGCAGAACCCTAGTTGAGAAACCCTAATCTATATGGTCAGTAGGAGTCAACAACAACTTGATGGCACATAATCAATCAATCAATCAATCAATCAATCAATCCAAATAAATAAATGCTGCAAGGAATCAGCAGTGCTGGCACCAGCTAGCCGTGGTCAGCAGCATCCATATCCATGGGGTATGCAAAGCAGCATTGGAGTGGGCAAAATGGAGCTGTTCCTCCCTTCCCCCCAAGTAATAAAAACAGCCACATACTGTAAAATTCCTTGGCAGCAGAGCAGCAGCAAACCTGTAATGCACTTATTTGGGACAGAATCCATGACACATCTCTTTCCCGCTTTAAATCAATTAGCAGCCCCTTTTTTACAGGAAACTCTACCACTCTTCTGAAAGCCCACTGAACACATGTTTAATAACAGGTTCCAGCCCTTGACGTATCTTCATCAAGATGGTAAATAAGACATTGAAAGTCATTTGTACACCAAGACAAATGTTGGGAGAAGACAGAAAATGCTATTTTAAAACCGGAATAACTCGGATGAATTTAGATTGCCTCTGCAGTGGGTTGGGGGTGACCCAAAAAGCTCTCGTGAGGGTATATCTCTAAAGTGGGAGCCATGGATGTCCATGGATGGTTTCATACATCAAAAAAGGGCAGAGCTTATGTGGTGATAACATGATACTGCATTGGTCCTTTTGCCTCTCTTTGCCCCCTTTTGAGGATACCACTTAAGGCCTCTTTTTGCCACCGTTAGCAGGACATGAGGCTGAGCCCAAAGAGATTGAAGGAATTGGGGGTGTTTAGCTGTGACAAAAGGTGACAAGGAGGGGGGAGGACCTGGAATGATGTCACACAGAAAAGTGCTGAGAACTCTTATCTACAGTATGCTCCTGGGAGACAGGGCATGAAATAATGAGCATTTTGTTTGTTGTTTATTCGTTCAGTCGCTTCCGACTCTTCGTGACTTCATGGACCAGCCCACGCCAGAGCTTCCTGTCGGCCGTCACCATCCCCAGCTCCCCCATGGTTGAGTCCGTCACCTCCAGAATATCATCCATCCATCTTGCCCTTGGTCGGCCCCTCTTCCTTTTGCCTTCCACTTTCCCTAGCATCAGCATCTTCTCCAGGGTATCCTGTCTTCTCATTATGTGGCCAAAGTACTTCAGTTTTGCCTTTAATATCATTCCCTCAAGTGAGCAGTCTGGCTTGATTTCCTGGAGTATGGACTGGTTTGATCTTCTTGCAGTCCAAGGCACTCTCAGAATTTTCCTCCAACACCACAGTTCAAAAGCATCTATCTTCCTTCGCTCAGCCTTCCTTATGGTCCAAATAATGAGCATAAGTGAGAGAAAGTCACCATTAGGAAAAACCTCTGCCCAATAAGGGAAGTTCAACTGCAGAACCAATTACAGAGAAAAGTGGTCAATTCTCTTTGCTAAACAGAGCAGAGGCAAGACATTGGGGATGGCTTTATTTGTATTCTTACACTGAGCGGAAAGTTAGGCTCCGTAGCTACAATGGCTTCTTCCAACTAGGCTATAGAATAACTACCTGGGATTTCTTCTATGGCAGTTATAATATGGCAATCAAAAGTTAAGTAATCATTTGCTGCCTGAAGCTGCACATCCATACCATCGTAAAATAAAGCCATCCTTTTGCAAAACAGTGTAGATTGAGTATCTCATGACTGAAGCAACACCTTTTCACTGCATTTTATCTATACAAATCTTAGCACTTTTTCTTTCTATAAAATCAAACTTTAGGGACAAGGACCCATTGTACATTAATACAAATGGACATGGAGGCATATTAGAGGTCCTTTGTTTCTCACTAATCAGAAATAACTATTTCTTCCTACTGATCTGCTTTTTTAAAAAGAATTTAGATTGCCAATAAAAGATGCTAGAAATTAAACTAATTGCTGAAGCTGAGTAACTTATTTGATTAGCCAATAAAAATTACTATCAGTCCATGCTTTCTTAAAAGATTCCCTTTTTCTTTAGTAAGAACAGGAGTTCCAAAAGCATTATTCATTTTTAGCCAGCAACTCCTGCCATTCAGGTAGGGTTCATTGCAAAACCAGAAAGCAGTACAGCAGACAATGATGATTCATAGTTACTTCCAATAATTAAATTTATAGGATATACCCATCAAAACAGGCTTGAACAATTTCCCACATTTAATTAATAACCTTCTGAGGAAAGGAGATGATCTTTATGCATCCTATAGGGCCATGTGCGCAGGCATGTACATGTGCATACCTTCATGTATAGTGTACATGTCATTACTGGAGTCTACAAGAAGGATTGCATTTTGTGCCATTTTGGTTAATGGTATTGCCCAGTGAGTAATGCACATATGTACACATATGGAAAGTGTATGTAAATACATAAGGTCTTAGCAGTGTGGAAGGTATATGTATTTTGGAAGATTCTTCCAAGTTATACAAAACTCTGACCTGAGCTGATCCTGTTCTGCCTCTTCTTTCTATGTTGAAAAGGAGGACAACGGAGAGCAGTGTTCTGCGCATGGTGATTCCTGGTTTGACGTTATTTAAATATGCAACTGAGTGGTCTGTTTGTGACTATTACAGATAGTCCTGGCAACAAGTCCCCAATGGGGGAGATGGCCGGTAATACAAGTTTAAATAAATAAATAAATAAATTTTGTTGTTTATTCGTTCAGTCGCTTCCGACTCTTTGTGACTTCATGGACCAGCCCACGCCAGAACTTCCTGTCGGTCGTCACCATCCCCATCTCCCCCACAGTTGAGTCCGTCACCTCCAGAATATCATCCATCCATCTTGCCCTTGGTCGGCCCCTCTTCCTTTTGCCTTCCACTTTCCCTAGCATCAGCATCTTCTCTATCTTCCTTCGCTCAGCCTTCCTTATGGTCCAGCTCTCGCAGCCATAGGTTACTACAGGGAATACCATTGCTTTAACTATGTGGACCTTTGTTGTCAGTGTGATGTCTCTGCTCTTAACTATTTTATCAAGATTTGCCATTGCTCTCCTCCCAAGAAGTAGACGTCTTTTGATTTCCTGGCTGCAGTCAGCGTCTGCAGTAATCTTTGCGCCTAGAAATACAAAGTCTGTCACTGCCTCCACTTTTTCTCTCTCTATTTTCCAGTCATCAATCAAGCTGGTTGCCATAATCTTGGTTTTTTTGAGGTTTAACTGCAACCCAGCTTTTGCACTTTCTTCTTTCACCTTCGTCATAAGGCTCCTCAGCTCCTCTTCGCTTTCAGCCATCAAAGTGGTATCATCTGCATATCTGAGATTGTTAATGTTTCTTCCAGCGATTTTAACTGCAGCCTTGGATTCATCAAGCCCAGCACATCGAATGATGTGTTCTGCGTACAAGTTGAATAGGTAGGGTGAGAGTATACAACCCTGCCGTACTCCTTTCCCAATCTTAAACCAGTCCGTTGTTCCGTGCTCTGTTCTTACCATTGCTACTTGGTCGTTATACAGATTCCTCAGGAGGCAGACAAGATGACTTGGTATCCCCATACCACCAAGAACTTGCCACAATTTGTTATGATCCACACAGTCAAAGGCTTTAGAATAGTCAATAAAACAGAAATAGATGTTTTTCTGAAACTCCCTGGCTTTTTCCAATATCCAGCGGATATTGGCAATTTGGTCTCTAGTTCCTCTGCCTTTTCTAAACCCAGCTTGTACATCTGGCAATTCTCACTCCATGAATTGCTGGAGTCTACCTTGCAGGATCTTGAGCATTACCTTACTGGCATGTGAAATAAGTGCCACTGTTCGATAGTTTGAACATTCTTTAGTGCTTCCCTTTTTTGGTATGGGGATATAAATTGATTTTTTCCAATCTGATGGCCATTCTTGTGTTTTCCAAATTTGCTGGCATATGGCATGCATCACCTTGACAGCATCATCTTGCAAGATTTTAAACAGTTCAGCTGGGATACCGTCGTCTCCTGCTGCCTTGTTATTAGCAATGCTTCTTAAGGCCCATTCAACCTCACTCTTCAGGATGTCTGGCTCTAACTCACTGACCACACCGTCAAAGCTATCCCCAATATTGTTATCCTTCCTATACAGATCTTCCGTATATTCTTGCCACCTTTTCTTGATCTCTTCTGCTTCTGTTAGGTCCTTACCATCTTTGTTTTTGATCATACCCATTTTTGCCTGGAATTTACCTCCAATGTTTCTAATTTTCTGGAAGAGGTCTCTTGTCCTTCCTATTCTATTGTCTTCTTCCACTTCCACGCATTGCTTGTTTAAAAATAATTCCTTATCTCTTCTGGCTAACCTCTGGAATTTTGCATTTAATTGGGCAAATAAATAAACAAACAAACAAACAAACAAACAAAGAGTAAATCTTCTGCATGGCAAGATGTAGGAGCTAACCACAAGAATACATATCTCAGTTGTATGTGCATAAATACCTTCATACATAGTGTACATGTCATTACTGGAGTCTACAAGAAGGATTGCATTTTGTGCCATTTTGGTTAATGGTATTGCCCAGTGAGTAATGCATAGTTTTTTTAATTGGCTTAGCTCTGTTGCTAGAGAGCAAAAATAATATACTATAAAGCAGCTTGGAGTGTTAAACTAGTCTTGATTTTGTTGGTTTTTCTTTGGTATTTCAAGTATGTTTTTTCTTTGGATATACATGATAGTTTTCTCTATTTTATTGTACTTTACTTTTTAAAGTGTAGACTGTCCAGAGTCATTTGGAGTTGGATAACCTCGAAGAAGAAGAAGAAGAAGAAGAAGAAGAAGAAGAAGAAGAAGAAGAAGAAGAAGAAGAAGAAGAAGAAGAAGAAGAAGAAGAAGAATGATAATAATCGTAATAATTACAACAACAACAACACAGACATTTTCACAAACAGGTGTTTCTGGTTCACTTTACATTTTCTATCAAGTTTGGGTATGGCTCACAAATCTAAGATTTCCTCTTAGACTTCACCACATGAAAAACATTCAGAGCTGCTTTATTATATATTATTATTGCTCTCAAACAACAGCACTAAGCTAATTAACAAAACTATGCACTGGGCAATACTATTAACCAAAATGGCACAAAATGGTGCGCAAATAATGACCTTTCAACTTGATCTAAATTATTCTTACGGGTGTTGGCACTGAGACTGTGATGGTCTGTTGGCATTGCAAAAAATACCCCAAATTGCAGCACAGCCGAAGCATATTTGCTGCCTTCTATGAGCATTCTTTTGTTTTTCTTAGCCCAGCTCTGAGAACCCTAGATCAAACGTACTGAAAATCAGTTTATTGCAATCTACATTTAATTAGCACCTTAATTTCCTTTCAGCCTAAATCATGTCTGATACTGGCAGTCCTCGATTTATGACCACAATAGGGACTGGAATTTCCATCGCTAAGCAATGCGGTCGTAAAACAAGATGTCACGTGACCGCATCACTTAGTGACCGCAATCCCAGCAATTCCGCTGTAGAGCTCTTTTAAATATAACCTCATAGCCTCTTGGATTTTATATTTTATATTTATATCTAATTTATTTTTTAGGGTTGTTATATTGTATTTTATATTTTAATTACTGACTTTGTTGTAAACTGCCCAGAGTCCCCCTTTTGGGGGGAGATGGGTGGTGATAGAAGTTGGATAAATGAATGAATGAATGAATGAATGAATGAATGAATAAATTTCCCCTTGCGGTCATTAAGTGAATTTTACCAGTTGTTAACCAAGCACCCACCCCAATCCAAGCCATTCTGGGCTTTGTCCCTCCCAGCCCCAAGCCTCAGTAAAGGCCTCCAACTCCCTCCACCCACCTATTGTTCAGCCAACCACTTTTAACACAAACTATGGCTTAACATTATATATGAACCTTTTCAATCATTCACTTCCTCCTGTCTCACAGCCCTTTCAGGTGATCTATAAAAGGGAGGAGATGGCCAAACCTTATTCTGCAGACTCTGTTCCATACATAGAAGGAAACTTAGGATGCAATTCTAAGTCTGTAAAGTATCACTTCTTCTGTTTGCCTTTGTTCTTGTTTTGTATGATAAAGAAGGATAAAGCCTTGGAGATATGCGGACGACTAGAATAGCGAAACAGGATGCTAGACTATATTAAGGTATCACTAAACTCTTTATCTTCTTTGATATTGTACTATTTAGTATAAAACTAACCTTACATTCATAAGGTCTTAGACATCTTTTAAGAGTGTGTGCCCTCTGGTGTTATTAACATATAGAAAAAGGGGAAAAGATTTCTGGTTTCTTTGAAGAATTTTTAAAAAATCACTGTAATACTTAAGATTAAAATTCTTAACAATTTTTAGTAAATAATTCTTTATTTCCATCTTAATTGGTGCTCTTGATCAGGATCAGAAACATGAATGTGCAAAACCTAACAAGTATTATAGCTACATGATAGCAAGAAAAAAGGGTTTTTTTTGTCAAACCCTTTGGGGTTAGGAATATTTAGTGTCTTCTTCTTTTCCCCTAAAGAGGAAATCCTATTTCAAAAATTTAAAAGAGTTTGCCACAGAATTCAACTTAAGTTTCTCACCTCAAGTGGTAAATGTAAAGCCAAAATGGGATTATTAGGGTGTTGGGTATCTCACTTAAGCAGCAAAATTATGAAAGCCAATGAAATAAGAACAGATAATTTTTGTCAGATGTTAGCAACATAAAGTGGGAAAACCAAATGGAAATTACTAAACGATAGGCATGTCCTAAGAGAGTAAAGTTATGCATAATGCAGCAGGACAAAGGGCTTGTAAGAATATTTACATTTATTTTTATGACTTTGAGAAATAGATCAGCAAAGCAGCCTTGCATTTTGGCCTTGAAAAGCATACCAACCCCCCCCCCCCCAAAAAAAAAACAGCCTGAGTTTCTTCTATCACATCTGGTATATTTTTACAAATTTCAGAAGAAGGAATTCAAGGAACTTCAGTTCACTTTTTCTACAGGCAAAAGAATCCTGGATGTTTCAATACAGTGCAACAATGTAAATGATCTATTTTTGCATCATTTGCATAATGATGTCATTTTGCAAATAATGTAAATTGCTGTAAGTATGTATTTCTGTATTTAATTAATGAATAATGGACATCCCCATACCCCTCTTAGTTTGTTAAAACAAGGTTTCACTGTAAATAAATTTGGAGTACTAAAATATCAGTTTGGCAAGCTGTTCTTTTATATCCCCATTAGTGTAAGCATAACATCTGGGAAGCGAAACATGGATGCAACTACTAATTTTAAACCTTCCTATACATTAACAGAACTGAGATCTGTATTTAGCATAGCACTCTCAAAATTTTCATTCCCTCAGTTTTATTCTAAACATTGTTTCCATTCAGTAGAAATAAGCCTGGAGAAATACATTATATCATGCATTACTAAAAATGTATGATGGTCATGATGATCAATTGTGGTTATCTATAGAGTTTAGTATTAAAATAATTGGGACTGTATGATGAAATTCAGTGAGAATTAAGTCTAATTCTTACTAGAGGTAGAGCAGGATGAGGTCGGGTGGTACTTGGCTTGGCAATAATATTTATGGGGAGAAAATGAATAGTAATTGAATGTGATGGAACTGCGAAAATGCCAATACCATTTTAGGCAACATCAATAGTAATGTAGTGTGTAAATCCCAGGAAGTGGTTAAGTGTAGTGGTTAAGGCACCAGGCTACAAACCGGGAGACCATGAGTTCTAGTCCCGTCTTATGCACAAAGCCAGCTGGGTGACCCTGGGCCAGTCACTTTCTCTCAGCCCTAGGAAGCAGGCAATGGCAAGCCACTTTTGAAATCTTGCCAAGAAAACTGCAGGGACTAGTCCAGGCAGTCACCAGGAGTCAACGCTGTCTTGAAGAGACTATACACACACACACACACACACACACACATTCCATTAGTATTCTAATAGTTAGATCCGCTTCAGGTCTGGGTACCATGGATAAGAAGAATTCAGACAAATTTAGACAGGTTGCAGGACTAGAAATTAAATTCTTAGAAAAGAGCTTAATTAACAGGATCTGTTTAGCCTTTAGGAGATAAAATTGAGGGGAAAGTGATAGCACTCTTCCTAAATCTGAAAGGATGTCACACAAAAGAAGGCTAAGATCTTTTTTCTGTTTTGAAATAATGTATGAAACATTATCTAGAGAATAAATTAATTTATCTCATAGATCCTTCTGCATTAAGCTGAGTAGCTAATGGGAGAACAATTAATATTATAATAAATAACAAAATGAATACAGAAATTAAACAATATAGTTGGAACCTGAGATATATCAATTTTTTATAGATACATGTGGAAAGAATAAAAGCTTCACATTTTAAATATCTTCTTTCCAAAGTTGATCTTCCTACTGTTAGTTGTAACCTTTCCTGGGCTATGATTGAACATTATAGTGTGTTATATACATTCTCGGAAATCAATCTTTCATTAGAAGCAATTGTTTAAAGAACTTGCTGTGATGATCTCAACAACAATGTCCCAATAAACACTTCTCCATGCAATTCATTGAAATGCAGATAAAGCTTTATTCAGGATACATGTTCATTGAAGCACTCCTAAAGACTTGAATACTGATTCCCGCCAAACTAAGCTCTCTTAACCCTTCCCCTTGCGCGCCAATTCACCAACGATGATCTCATGAAGCAAACGGTCCCATCTCCACTCCGTTGCAGGTGCGTGACCTTGGCCGAGCTGTCTCTAGCTTCCAGCAGCAGACATAACACTCAACTGCCATTCCCCCTCCCAACTACTATGCAAGCACTAAGCCTTGATTAATCCCAATGGCAGGATTCATAGACATGAACCCTGACACTTGCTCCCATACAAAGCTGTTCTTATGGATATTGTAATAATGCTATACCCCGCCTATAACTGAGGGTAGCAGGGGAGAGAAATGTGCTGTTCTGTCTCTCTCTCTCTCTCTTTTGTATATAATTTTTATTAAGGATTTTGATACAATAGTAAAAATTAATACAAACTAAACTTAAAGAAAGAGAAGAAAAAAGAAAAGAAAGCAGAAATAGAAAAGAAAGAATATAATAGAACAGGGCTTTCCAAAGTGCCGCCGCTGGCGACACACCCGGCGGCAGCGGCGGCGACACGCGCGCGCACGGCAACGGCACGCGGGGGCGTGCGGTGGCGTGTGCGCACAGCGGTGGCGCTGGGGGGCGTGCAGCGGCGCAGGGGGGCGTGCGGCGGGGCGCGTGCGCACCGTGGTGCGGGATGGGCGTGTGGCGGCGCAGGGGGGCGTTCAGCGGCACGGGGGGGCGTGCGGCGGGGCGCGTGCACACCGTGGTGCGGGAGGGGCGTGTGGCGGCGCGGGGGGCGTGCGGCGGCGTGCGCGTGCATGGCGGCCGCTGTGCACATGCGCGCCGCCGCTTCCGGGTGGTGTGGCGACACACCACACTGTGTGTGGCAACACACTTTTGTGTCGCGACACAGAGTTTGGAAAGCTCTGTAATAGAAAAAGAAAAAGAAAAGAAATACTGTATATGTATAAAGAAGTGACTTCAAAAAGTATAGACAAATTTAGTAAGTCTTCTCCTCTTATAAGGTTAAAGGGATATCTCTTCATCCCATTTCCCATCCCTTATCTATAAGCAAATCCATAAAACATCAACTTTTCAATCCTGGTGTCAGCAAAAAGTCCATAACAGGTTGCCAGAACTTTGCAAAAAATGTCTTATTTTAACCTTCATCAAATAAACCAACTTTATATTCCTTCCTTTTACTTCTAACAGTCTTAATCTTTAGTTCATTCAAATATTGTCATAGGATTTGATTTCTCTTCAATTCTTCTTTATCCCATAGCACAGACTTCTTCAAGGATTTTACAAGTCTCTTTTGTACAGCCATTAAGAAAACATTTTCCAGGTCATTCTCTTGGTTTGTCACTTGTATTTCCCCTTTAATTTTTTAAAACTTTGGCCAGTTCCTTTTGTATATCCAATCAAGCATCCTTTTCCAAGTCATTCTCTTGGCCTGTCATTTGTTGTCCCACGTTCGGTACTTTCTCTGTCTTGTCAGAAAAAAATTGCTCCACATTTGCCATTCCCTCATTAATATATTTTGGACATAGTCTATCTATAGAGTCAGACATTATTACTGATACTACTAATTTCTGGCTTCATTCTTCAAAGATCTCCTTTAATATTTCCAATGTTATGAAGTTTTGTTTCATTTTAAGTCCCAGTCCCAGTAAAATATTTAGTTATTCCCCTTTGGGGAAGGCTCCCCTGGTGTTTATTACAGGTGGTGCGTTCCGGCCCCCCGAGTTCAAACCCAGGCCCTGGTAAGCAGATCTTTGAGGGCCCTGGTGTCCGGCTGCTGCTCCTTAATGCCAGGTCTGTGAATAATAATATAATAATATAATCGCCCAGAGTTCCCCGCTGGGGGAGATGGGCGGTCATACAAATAAAACAAACAAACAAACAAACAAACAAACAAATAAATAAATAAATAATAAGGCTCCTTTCATAAGTGACTTGATCACAGAGGAGGGGGCAGAACTGGCGTGTATCACTGAGACCTGGCTGGCCTCGGGGGTATAGCCCTCTCAGAAATGTGCCCAGCCGTGTTTTGAGTGTGGCATCAGCCGATACATCGGGGCAGGGGAGGAGGGATGGCAGTTGTCATCCAGGAGTCTCTTATGGCCTCCAGGGGCACTGCTCCACAAGTGGCCGGTTGTGAGACCCTGTTTTTCGAGTTGGGCTCCCAAGAACAGTTGGGAGCGTTGCTGCTGTACCAGCCTCCCTGCTGCGTAGCAACCTCCCTGCCCGAGCTGCTCGAGGCTGTCTCGGGGTTGGTGGTGGAGTTCCCCAGACTTATGGTTCTGGGGTACTTCAATCTGCCATCCCTGGGACGGACCTCGGAGGCAGCTCGGGAGTTCATGGCAACCATGGTGGCCATGGGCCTGTGTCAGATTATTCGGGACCCGACTCAAGACAGTGGTCTCACGCCAGACTTAGTTTTCTTGTCCGAGCAGTGGCAATGTGATCTGAGGGGAGAGTTAGTCAGTTAGTCATGGTCAGACCATGCCCTGGTGACCTTGAGGCTCTCTTGTGCTGCCCCACTCCACAGGGAGGCTGGACCTATTCGATTGGTCCACCCCCGGCCAATGAGGTTTCAGAGGGAGCTGGGGGTTATACCTGAAGATCTGCTACACGGTCCAGTGGAGGCCCCGGCTGCAGCCTGGAATAAGGAGGCGGCTGGGGCCTTGGACAGGATCGTGCCTATGCGACCTCTCTTGCCCCAATCGACCCGTCACTTCCCGTGGTTCACGGAGGAGTTGAGGGTTTTGAAGAGTGTTAAGAGACATCTGGAGCGCCGCTGGAAGAAGACGAAGACAGAATCTGATCGGACACAATCTAGAGCCGCTATTAGGACCTACCTTGTGGCGGTAAGAGCGGCAAAACATGAATATTTCTCCGCTCTTATTGCGTCCGCAGAATGCCGCCCGGCGGCCCTGTTTAAGATTACTAGATCTCTTCTGGGTCGGGTGGATTTGGTGACCCATTTACAGGGCAGGTCTCACATTTCACCAGAGGTCTGGGAATATCATTTTCAGAAAATGTATGAGGACCCTAATAATGTGATGCTGACACATATGAACGAAGGCCTAACCTTGTGGCCTCCAGTATCGGTAACTGAAATTAAATCTCTTATAGGACAACTTAGAAAAGGGAAGGCTCCGGGGAAGGATTTTATTTCAGCGGAAGTATTAAAGAACAATGTCGAATGGTGGACCCCAATTTTAGCAACACTTTTTACTTATATTGATAAAACAGGGAGAATTCCAGAGGATTGGGGCCTGGCTATCATAGTACCGATTTTTAAAAAAGGGATGACAAATGATCCTGCCAATTATAGGCCTATTAGTCTCCTGAATATAATTAGCAAGCTCTACGCTAGACATCTGCAAGAAAAACTCAAAGAATGGCTGGACCAGAGAAAGCTTATAGCGGACGAGCAGGCTGGCTTCAGAGAGGGCAGAGGAACCATTGAACAATGCCTGATTCTTCAACATCTGATTGAAAAATATCGTACCAACAAGATAACATCATTGTATGCAGCCTACATAGACTTAAAGGCAGCTTTTGATTCTATATCTAGGCCTAAGCTGTGGGAGAAGTTGGAAGCTGCCTCAATAGACAGTAGACTTCTCTATTTAATTCGGGCCTTATACTCTGATACGGCCTTGAAGGTCAGATGCAATAGGTTTGGGTCTCTTTCCAAGCTGATTAAGGTACAAAAGGGGGTGAAACAGGGCTGTATTTTGGCCCCGCTACTTTTTAATTTTTATATTAATGATATGGTAAGTTGTCTAAATCACCCGGACTTTCACCCTCCTAAAGTAGGGGACCGTAGTATTGCCCTGCTGCTTTATGCAGATGATGCGGTCATACTTTCTAGGACTCCTGTAGGTCTCAACAGAGCTTTGACAACTGTGGCCCAGTATTGTATTAATAATCAGCTAGAAATAAATTATCAGAAAACAAAGATAATGACCTTCGCCAAAAGACCGAAATTTCGTTCTTGGAATATAAATGGGCATAGAATAGAGCAAGTGACTAGCTTTAAATACCTAGGGGTAGTCATGCACACCACTGGATCTAGGAAACCTCACTTTGATTATGCAGCTGATTCCGGACAAAATTCAGCTAATGCCATTTTAAAGTTTTTCCGGAGTAAAGGAGGGCATTATATACCGGCAGCTCTTAAACTCTTCCAGGCGAAGACATTAGCCCAGCTCCTTTATGGGTCCTGTGTTGGTGCTCTAAGTTCAAGTATTATATCCCTGGAAAGAGTGCAATCAAAATTTATTAGAGCAGTATTTCAAATGCCCAAATGTGTTCCAAACGCTTACCTTCGATTGGAAGCGGGCATGATAAAAGTTGAGGCAAGAGTGCGCCTAGCTTCCCTGAATCTTTGGCTAAAAATCAAGCATTATCCTCAAGGTTTAGCACCACTCATTTTCCAAGATTACTTCCAATCCTCTTGGTTAAAGGATATTGAATCTAGTCTCACCAAGCTAGGAATTTCTACAGATTCAATTCTCAGGATGGATTATGAACAGGCAAAATTGGCCTTGAAGCAAAGGATAAAGGACATAGAGAGACAAACGGACTTAGAGAAGGCCCCTAATTTCTTATCATCAGAGTATAATAAATATATTGTTAATTCTGCTAACTACCTTACTCAACTTGAAATCCCTAGCCATCGGAAAGCCTTTGCCTTAGCTCGTAGCCACGCACTCCCTTCTGCAGTCTTGGATGGTAGATATAAAAAAATCCCAAAAGCTGCAAGTTGGTGCTGTTGTAATAATGGAGAGATAGAAAATACAGTCCACGTGCTCCTCCGTTGTCCTTTTTATAAAGAGCTTAGGAGTAAATTAATATTACCTTTGACCAAGAAATATCCTAGGAGGCAAGATATAGAGTATATGCAAATGTTACTTATAGATGAAGATCCAACTGTTACGGCGCAAGTATTTATTTATTTATTTATTTATTTATTTAATTAATTAATTTATATAACCACCCATCTCCCCCAACGGGGAACTCTGGGCGGTTTACAATAAATAAAATTAGATAAAAGCATAAAATATAAAATATATAAACTAACAATTTATACAATTAATATAATATAAAATAAAATAAAAATCCAAGTGGGAGATAGTATTAATAAAAGAAGGGCATTATAAAATTACGGGATTAACCACCCCCATGAGGAACTATCGTTTCCTCCCTCCCATGCCAGGCGGCAGAACCAGGTCTTCAATTCTTTTCTAAAGGTCGGGAGGGAGGGGATCTGTCTCAACTCCGGGGGCAAGATGTTCCATAGTGTGGGTGCTGCTACAGAGAAGGCCCGCCTCCTAGCCCCCATCAGATGACATTCTTTAATTGATGGGGCTCGCAGCAGGCCCTCTCTGAACGATCGGGTGGGGCGGGTTGATAACCTGGGGACAAGACGGTCCCTCAGGTATTCTGGTCCCATGCCATGTAGGGCTTTAAAGGTGATAACCAACACCTTGAATTGTACCCAGAAGCAGACCGGCACCCAATGCAGCTCGCGGAGCAAAGGTGTTTTATGTGCGGATCTTGGCGCACCTAAAATCGCCCGTGCGGCTGCATTCTGCACCAGCTGTAGCTTCCGGATAGTCTTCTAGGGTAGCCCCATGTAGAGCGCATTGCAATAATCTACATGGGAGATGACAAGAGCGTGAGTGACTGTTCGGAGGGCATCGCGATCTAGGAATGGGCGCAACTGGCGCACAAGCCAAAGCTGTGCAAAAGCCCTTCTAGCCACGACTGCCACCTGCTCTTCGAGCAGGAGTCGTGAGTCTAGAAGGACCCCCAAGTTGCGCACCAGTTCCGAATGGGGCAGTGCTACCCCATCGAGAACCAAAGATGATAATTTCCTAGAAGACGCTAAGCCGTCAATCCACAGCCACTCGGTCTTGCCAGGGTTCAACTGAAGCCTGTTGTTCCCCATCCAGGCCCTCACAGCCCCCAGGCACTGGGACAGGGTGGTCACTGCATCACTTACTTCACCTGGGATGGAGATATACAGTTCAGGATCATCTGCATACTGATGATACCTCATCCCATGGTGTTGGATGACCTCGCCCAGCGGTTTCATGTAGATGTTGAATAGGAGAGGAGAGAGAACTGAACCCTGCGGCACCCCACACAGGAGTGGTCGCGGGCTGGATCTCTCCTCCCCTACCAGCACCGACTGGGAACGGCCCTGGAGGAAGGAGGTGAACCAGCGCAAGACTACGCCGCCCACCCCCAACTCCCTAAGCCGTCCCAAAAGGATACCATGGTCGATGGTATCGAACGCCGCTGAGAGATCTAAGAGAGCCAGGATGGATGCACTACCTCCATCCCGCTCCCGCCAGAGGTCATCCGTAAGTGCGACCAATGCAGTCTCCGTCCCAAATCCCGGCCTGAAACCTGACTGGAAAGGGTCTAGATAATCCGCTTCATCCAGAGTCCTCTGAAGCTGCAACGCCACCACCTTCTCAACCACCTTTCCCAAAAAGGGAAGGTGGGAGACTGGACAAAAATTGTCCAGAATGGTAGGGTCCAGGGATGGCTTCTTGAGGAGGGGGTGCACCAACGCCTCCTTGAAGGCCGCCGGAAACACCCCCTCCAACAAAGATGTATTAATCATTGCCTGGACCCATCCACATGTCACTTCCCTGGCTGATTTTACTAGCCAGGAAGGACAGGGATCTAACTGACATGTGGTGGAATTAACAGTTCGGAGGATCTTGTCCACTTCCTTAGGTCCAACAGGATCAAATTGTTCCCAGATAATAGGGCAAGACCATTCTCCCGGCATCTCCCCAGACTGCATTTCACGCATGGAGTCCAACTTAGACCGAATCCGAGCGATTTTATCCTGCAGATGCTCAGAAAATTTTTCTGCACGGCCCTGTAGGTGGGTGGTCAATTCCACCCTACCTAAGAGAGATCGAGTAATCTTAAACAGGGCCGTCGGACGGCATTCTGCGGATGCAATAAGTGCAGAGAAATATTCACGTTTTGCCGCTCTTACCACCACAAGGTAGGCCTTAATAGCGGCTCTAGATTGTGTTCGGTCCGATTCCGCCTTCGTCTTTCTCCAGCGACGCTCTAGACGTCTCTTCACCCTCTTCAAGACCCTCAACTCCTCCGTATACCAAGGGGAGTGACGGGTCGAATGGGGTTGGAGAGGTCGCATCGGCGCGGTCCTGTCCAAGGCTCCGGCCGCCTCCCTATTCCAGGAAGTGGCCAGTGCCTCCGCTGGACCGTGCAGCAGATCATCGGGTATTACCCCCAGCTCCCTCTGAAACCTCATTGGGTCCATAAGTCGCCGGGGGCGGACCAATCGAATAGGTCCTGCCTCCCTGCGGAGTGGGGCGGCATAAGAGAATCTTAAGGAAATCAGGACGTGATCTGACCATGACAACGGGGATAGTTCTAACTTTCCCCTCAGGTCACTTTGCCATTGCTCAGACAATAAAATCAAATCCGGAGTGAGTCCACTGTCTCGAGTTGGGTCCCGAATAATCTGGGCCAGGCCCATGGCTGCCATGGTAGTCATGAACTCCCAAGCCACTTCCGAGGCCCGTCCCAGGGACGGCAGATTAAAATCCCCCAGAACCATCAGCCTGGGGAACTCCACCGCCAACCCCGAGACGGTCTCCAGCAGCTCAGGCAGGGAGGTTGCTACGCAGCAGGGAGGCTGGTACAATAGCAACACTCCCAACTGTTCTCGGGCACCCAACTTGAAAAACAGGGTCTCACATCCAGCCACTTGTGGAGCAAGACCCCTGAAAGCCACCAAAGACTCTCTGATGATAACTGCCACCCCTCCTCCCCTACCCCGGTATCTCGGCTGGTGCCACACCTGGAACCCAGCCGGGCACATTTCCGAGAGGGCTACCCCTCCCTCTGGGCCCAGCCAGGTCTCAGTAATACAAGTAGCCAAATTCTGTGCAGCTGCTATAAAGATACGCCAGACTATGATAGGAAAAATGTAGTAATGTACTCCTTGTAATGATTTTAATAATTTTAAAAGGTATGTATGTATGTGTATGTATATATATATATATATATATATATATATATATATATATCACACCATATTTTATATATGATATTTTATTTTATAAGCATTTACATCTGATAGAATATTAGTTATGACTAATATTAAGAGCATATTTAAATTTGATTAAGGGGCTCAGCCACATTGTGGTCTGAATGTATTTTAATTTTTAATTGGAACAATGTAATTTAACTTATAATTTTAAAACTATTTTAAATCAGATGGTGCATATTGTAAGGTTCAATGAGTATACCTTGTAGAATCTTGTACTGGTCAGTGACCGTAATAAACCAGAATGAAAATTACAGGGCAGGTCGGAAGAGTTTGCCAAGCATCTGCAGGACAAAATCACTCAGATTCATTCTAAGTTAAACTCTAAGCGTGAGGCACAATCTGGGGAGATGCCAGAGGAACGTACTTGCCCTGTTATCTGGGAACAGTTTGATCCTGTTGGACCTAATGAAGTGGACAGGATCCTCCGGATTGTAAACGCCACCACATGCCACCTTGACCCGTGTCCCTCCTGGCTGGTTAAGTCAGCCCGGGAGGTCACATGTGGTTGGGTCCAGGCGATGATTAATGCGTCTTTGGGAGAGGAGGTGTTCCCAGCGGTCTTTTAAAAGGCCCTGGTGCACCCCCTCCTCAAGAAGCCTTCCCTGGACCCCACTGTTTTAAACAACTTTCGTCCTGTCTCCCACATTCCCTTTTTGGGAAAGGTGGTTGAGAAGGTGGTGGCGCTGCAACTCCAGAGGATTCTGGATGAAATGGATTATCTAGACCCTTTTCAGTCAGGTTTCAGGTCGAGATATGGGACAGAGACTGCATTGGTCGCACTTATGGATGATCTCTGGCGGGAGCGAGATGGAGGGAGTGCATCCATTCTCGCTCTCTTGGACCTCTCAGCGGCTTTCAATACTGTCGACCACGGTATCCTTTTGGGGCGGCTCAGGGAGTTGGGGGTGGGCGGCGTTGTTTTACGCTGGTTCGCCTCCTTCCTCCGGGACCGTTCCCAATCGGTGGTAATAGGAGAGGAGAGATCTGACCCTCGGCCCCTCTTGTGTGGGGTGCCGCAGGGTTCGGTTCTCTCTCCTCTCCTATTTAACATCTATATGCAGCCGCTGGGCAAGATCATCCATCACCACGGGATGAGGTATCACTAGTACGCTGATGATACCCAGCTGTACATCTCCGTCCCGGGTGAAGTAAGTGTTGCAGTCGACACCCTTTCTCAGTGTCTGGAGGCTGTAGGGGCCTGGATGGGGCACAGCAGGCTTCAGCTGAACCCTGGTAAGATGGAGTGGCTCTGGATTGATGGCCTCTCGATTCCCAGGAAGTTGTCATCTTTAACTCTGGATGGGGTGGCACTGCCCCGTTCAGATTCAGTGCGAAATTTGGGGGTCCTCCTGGACTCACGACTCCTGCTCGAGGAGCAGGTGGAAGTCGTGGCCAGGAGGGCTTTTGCACAGCTTTGGGTTGTGCGCCAGTTGCGTCCCTTCCTGGATCAGGAAGCCCTCCAGTCAGTCACTCATGCCCTTGTCATCTCCCATATAGATTACTGCAACACGCTCTACATGGGGCTACCCTTGAAGAGTATCCGGAAGCTTCAGCTGGTCCAGAATGCGGATGCATGGGTAGTTCTGGGTGCTATAAGATCAGCACATGTAACACCGCTACTCCGTGAGCTGCATTGGGTACCAGTTTGCTTCCGGATCCAATTCAAGGTGTTGGTTATCACCTTTAAAGCCCTACATGGCATGGGACCAGGGTATCTGAGGGACCGTCTTATCCCAATCACATCTACCCACCCCACCTGATCAGGCAGGGAGGGCATGCTTCAGATCCCATCATCAAAAGAATTCCATCTAGCGGGATCCAGGAGGTGTGCCTTCTCTGCAATAGCACCCGCCCTATGGAATAACTTGCCCCCTGAGGCGAGACAGGCGCCCTTGCTCCTGGCCTTCAGGAAGTCTTTAAAGACCTGGTCCTGCCGCCTTGCCTGGAACGAAGGAAATAATAGTTCCTCCTGGGGGTGGTTAGCTTAGTAATATCCTCCTTTTAAGAACATACCATCTTTTGGATTTTGATTTTTTGATTTTTATCTTATTTAGCTTTTTGCTGTTTATTTCATTTTTTAAAAGTTCTTAAGCTTATAATTAATTTTTCTTTTGTTCACAGTTGAAGCTAAACTCACCCGATGACTTTTCAAACTTGTTGTTCTGAAGGTCTCTAATAGCTTTAAGATGGTTAATAGGCAATTTCTGAAAGTGATTAGAAGGTGAGGCTAGTGTGCTTAGTTAAAGGCTCTCCCACAATTGTGAGCAAGATGGCTGATCCCTTCATCTCCCGGTGCTCAAACCCATGGAAGACCACTGTCCTGAGGTCTCCTTGCAAGGAGCAGCTGTCCAGAGCACATGTGGGTGATCTCCTGTCTGTCCAGACACATTCCGAATAATTGGTCTACTCACCGGTTCTTCAGTCTTTGCAGTGGTCATCGGCAATGCTTTTGCAGAGACGTCTTCAGTTCACCATGCCTGGCCCCAGAAGTCCAGAAATGTGCTCTTCTCAAATCACTCATGTATTACTTATTTTTTAATTCTTATGTTAATTACAAACTGAAACCTCAACACTGTTTACTCTGACCATTATTCACAAAATCTTCTCTCTCAGCATTAATTTTAGGCTGTTTAACATCATGCACCAAAGGCGGACATGACTACATCATAGCTTGCAGCACAGAAACTGCAAGGAAGAACATCACAAACAAAAACCGTTCCAGATTTCATACCTTGTCCAATTGCTCTTGCAATTAAGAGAGTTTTCTTTTCATTAGGATGGCCAGTTACATACCAGCAAACAAAATGGGATTTAAGTTTGTATAAATTTTGCTAAGGCAGATGAATACTGTATATCTTGATGCAAATTTCAACATAATAAGTATGATTTAAATTGAACTACATCTCACTAAACTGGAGAGGATAGTGACAGGTGATGAGCACACCTGCTCAATTTGCTGACCACATGCTACTGATGGACAACTTTAAATTCCCTACTCTCCTTAACTTACAGTATGGGCCTTTACCTTAAATCACATTTGAACTAGAAGCCATTTCAGTAGGAAGCACCTTCAAATAAAGGATCGCCTTTGGCAGGCCATCCTATTCCTATTCAAATTAAGTATATCAAATTAAGCCTTGCCTATGTAGTAGTAATCCCTTTTCCCACCTTTGTATTATTTGATACAAAGTGGGGAAGGAGATTAATTTAATAGTCATCTCCATGTTTCTGTAACCAAAACAATTGGCATATTTTATTTATTTATTTATTTATTTATAATTCGACTTGTATTTACCGCTCCATCTCCCTGCAAGGGAACTCTGGGCGGTTTACAAAAAATCATATGCAATGACACTGCCCTATAAAATATTTCTGAAACTAGAGTAGGTAGAGCACACTTGTGCCTATGTGCCAACATGGGGAAGGCAGCAGAGATAAAAACAATGAAACCATTTTTAATCTGGATTTATTTCAAAATGCTTATGACACATACAGTATAAACCCTATATAACCTGGTATAACACATGTCAAGGAATACCTGGTCTCATGTTAAATTCTCCAGTTATTAAGACTTACAGGAAAGGACAATGGAGTGGTCTTCAGTTTGCTTATCAGAACACCCACAACCAATAGCTTCTCAACAACTGCTACACTGTCTCTCAAAGTGATAGGCATTTGTAGGTGATGGAGTCTTGAAGGTTAATAAAAGAACTCCAAGCAGCTAACAACAATCTTGCAGAGTAGAAGCGTGAACCAGCAGGGAACTTGCACTTTAAGCTTAATTATGTTCAGAAATAAATTCAGTCTTCACACATTAGTTAGATGAAGAAAAATAGAGATAGCTTACATTTATTCAGTAGATCTGGATACAACTAGATTCATTGTAGATCTGCGTGCAAGCGAGATGTAATGGACGAGAGCTGCATTGTGCAGACCTCCTGCTTGCAGGTGTGCCCAAAGCGTAAGAAAATGGAGAATGTTAATCCCCCAAACCAAGAAGAAGAAGGAAAAGAAAATCAGGTGACTCAGGTAACATCCCACAAGCACAGTAGAGATCCATTTACTAGAAAGACCCCCATTATGCCTATGAGATAATGCTGAGTTGACTCCTGATATTCCCAACAGTAGGCATGTAATAATCATTGAACAAGCTTTCTCATGTTATTTTGCATTTTTCATCACACACGTTTTATTCTAATGCCTATAATAATCATTTTTATTATTTTTTCCTTAAAGATGGGAGATAATGCTTTTAAAATAATATCTTATGGTTGTTTATCTTTCCCATTGAATCACATTGGTTGCAGTGTAGCTGTGCTATATCAAAATTTCTTGGGTTTAAACAGCTGCTCCATCTTGACTATTGTTTTATGGATTATTAGACTAAGATGCTTTGTACATCATAGTGCACAATATAATTTTAGTTGTTTTTTTAAAAAAAACTATTTTTGTTGATAACTCTTCTGTTTTATTATTGTGGTTTGAGTTTATATCCATTTATAGAAATTACTTGGGAGAATTCCCCCTTAAATGTAGGCATTAAATGTCCTAAATAAATATTGTGAGCAGAAGGGTTAATAATGCACACAAGCATAGAATGCACAGGCATCCAGTGGAAACCATTATGACATTAGGCACAACATGTCATCACACAAATTATGTGCATTACACAATTTTGATCTGTGTGTTTGTTTACTTATTAAGGCTTGTATGCCACTCTGGTTTACAAAACTTTCTCCAGTAAGAGGATTAAAAACAATACATCAAAGTAACCAAGGGATTACAAAAACAAGACTAATAAACTAATTGCAACTTTTGCACCAAAGAAATGATCAAACATCAAACACATAACAATTGTGTCATGTTATGATCCAACTAGTAAATAAGATCATTTGTGTGATAACATCATGATGTCACTTGATCCCGTCCTTGTCTCACCCTGCAGATATACACGATACACTTCTTAGTACCTCTCTCTGAGTGATGAAATAGTTTGCCAAAAAGGTTCATTTGACCACTTTCCCTGATCTTTTCAGTCATTTGATACCACCTCAAATATTTTTACCCTGCCAATTAATTAATATGGCAAATATTATATCAAGATCTATCCTCAAAAGTGTTATCCAATTAATTCTAAAGTTTGTCATCACCAGCCTAGTTCCACTTTTTCCTCTAAGAAACCAAACTGCATTCTATGTTTGAATGCTAATTAAATAAAAACTGGTAAAGACAGCAATGTGAACAGCTTAATCATCTTTCTTGCAGATACTGTTTTATATGGACAAAAATTATTTATCTCAGTACATAAGTAGTTAATTTATTTGGAATAAAAATAAGTAGGCTCTATCTCTATACGTTCTCCAAGTTATCTAAATGAATCACTTTGAATAATGTTTTGCATAATAAAAAAGAACTTAAAATCATTAGATAAATGACAGATGATGACTCATATAAATTTAAATCAATTTCAAGCAATTCTACCAGTGGTACAATGCAGAAGAGATTCAAGGTAGAGCAGCACCTTCTCCAGGGACCAGCTGGGCTCACCTCTTCCAACTCTTTCCACTTGCCAGAAAGATTTTGCTCTTCATGGTGGATTAATGCGGTTCACACATTTTTATCTACGTATCTCTTTTTTGCTCCTACCAAGGTAAAAGCTCCACTATCTGGTTTCTGGGAAGGCTAGGATGAAATACTCAAGATGGACTTATATCTCCAGTCTCCATGACTTCTATGACATCTTCGCAGGATTATACTTTTGATCTATTATTTAATCAGATCCATACCTATAAAAAATACTTTGAAGAAAAGTGACAGCTTTTGTTTTTATGCATAGCAATATATCAAAATAGGCATAAACTTGGAAGAGGGAAAAGCTTTTAAAAGATTATATTGGGTATCCACAGTATTTCAAAGTTTTTATTTAAAAAATTAACATGTTGTACTTGAAAATAACTTCCTAATTAATCAAATGCATATTTAAGTACAATGTAATATAATATATTAACTGAAATGTTATAATACATTAATTGACTAATTGATTGATTATGTGCCATCAAGTCATTGTTGACACCTAGCAACCACATAGGTAGATTTTCTCCATGATGATCTGTCCCTAACCTGGTCTGTCAGGTCTTCCAATGGTGCACCCATTGCCACTGTAACCGAGTCCACCCACCTGTTTGACTAATACTGTGTTCCTAATAAAACTAACAAAATGATCAAACTGAATAATTCAGCCAAAGATTAAACAACTTCCTACAAAGCATCAGGTTACATAGTTAGCTTTAATTTTATGTTGAATGATAACCTGGAACTAATTATACAATGATTTTAAAAATCTTTATTTTTGTACAACCAACCTTACAAAGTTCAGGCTGACGATGTATGCAAACCAGTGCTCTTAAAATAATCAATTTCAAAATTGATTTTCTTCTTTGTTTTAAGGGAGGCTTTTGTTGAAGAATGTTATTTTATTCAATAGGCTCCTTTGGGACAATTTTTTCCTCTCTACATTTTGCCTTATAAATAACTATAATCAGAATGCTAGTGTTGGCCTCAGCAAACTGATTCAATCAATTGCTAGGTTATAAATGCCTCCTCCCATTTCAGTCTTGAACATTCCCAATTGGGCCAGGAGGTAGGAATGACTTTAGTTTTCTAATTAATATCATATGATCAGTTATATGGTTATTAGTTAAAATGAAGTGCAAAGAGATCAGCCAAGTGAACTATTTTTACACAAATAGTTTTCACTATATATGTGCATTGGCCACCAAGTAAAATCTGATAATTTATAGATATGGGCTTATTAAGTATTTATTGAACATTTAATGGAATTGCTTCACTTACTGGAGTTCTTCATAAGAATTAGCAACAGCAGCTCTATTAAAGTTGTCAAACTTGTATCCTGATTGCCAATTCCTAGTGAATTTAGTAAGATATGTGCAGCACAGCACAAGTCAATTTCAAAAGGTTTCTTGCAATTAAAAAGTATTAAATGAACCAAAAGTAATCATGTTTACTGTATTTTAATTAATTTAAATTAAAATGCTTTTGATTGTTATGCTGGACTCATCCATTTCTTTGTCTTCCAAATTTTCAAATGCAAACTGGCATGCTACTCAAAGTTTATGTCCCCAGCCCCAAAATTATTATTTATACATGCAATAAAATAATTCAGATGGTAAGTCAAATGAGTCATTAATCACTAATTCTCCTCTCTGGTATCCAGTTGCTTACGTTCATCAAGATGGCCTTGATGAATACAAATATATTAATATATTCACAGTGGGATTATCTAATATCCTTCTGACACTTCTGGACATCTATGGCATAAATGGCTGTCTAGCATTTGGTTTTGCTTATTTTCAAAAAACGTTAAGGTTACCTAATGTGTCCTTAATCTCCTATGGCCAGTCATTGAATGGTTCTTTAATTCTCCTACATTAATCAACTGTATGAACTTATTGCAGGAGAGGAGTAAGGCAGAGAGTCACTTTCTAGTGTTCTTGAACCTAACAATCCATTGAAGGAGCTGAAAATCATTCTCTGATTCATAAGATGAAGTTTTCTGGTAAGCTAGAGTCTGGTGGGCTGCAGACTTGATCTGCTAGTTCTTCCACCAACTTTGGTGGTTCAGGGTTGCATAGTTCAAGCTGGGCATGAAGACAGGGAAGCATTTCTCAGTGTTAACTGCATCTGCAACTCTGAAGATGGCTCTTAAGATAAGAAAGAGTAATGAACCAGATTGACCAAAAGATTGCTATATGTGATGCTCTGAGACAAAAAAACACAGCATAAATTTTGTAACTTGAATGAAGAACAGAAATACTACAAAAATTAAAGGTTGAAATATTAAGAACCAGAGCATTGTTTAAGGAAACTGACCTTTTTTAATTCTCGAAGTATAATTCTCTAGCATTATAAGTTTGTGTATAAGTTCTCCTTTAAACTTGCCCATAGTTTATTTAAGATAGAAACAGAGGCTCTCCACTTTCCTTTTCAACTGTCAAGAATATGAAGTCCAATTAGACATCAATTACATTTGCTCCATGGTGCATAGGAGAGGAACAACCACAGTTATTAAAAAAAAAATCTAGAAGCTCTGTTTTTGCTTCTGTAAACATTATGTTTTGTAAACCACAAAAGTATCATCGCTAGCACTTTCTAAAGCCTAACTTTTAAATGTTCTACACATGGTAACTCATGCTTTGGTCATCTCCCCCTGGATTATGGAAAGGCACTCTATATGGGGATGCCCTGAAATATCACTTGGAAGCTACAGCTGATCCAGAATATAGCTACATGGGTAGTTATGGGATTATCTCAGAACGCCCATGTAGCACCTCTACTTCCTGAGTTGCAGGCACACCCATTTGGCTTCCAGGCACAATTCAAGGTGCTGGTTGTCTCTAATTATTTCTATGTGCCCTACAAGATCAGACAGGTTCGGCATACTCTGGTTTCCTTCAATTAAACAGTGTCATTTTATGGGATACAGGAAGCATATCTTCCCTGTCACAGCATCTGCCCTATAGAAAAAACACATCCCTTGACATTAGGACAACCCCACCCCTGTTGGCTTTTCATGGAACATTAAAGACTTGGCTCCCCCCCCCCCCGCATTGGAACAGCGCATTGGTGAGGCCATCTTATGTATCTTGTGTTAAATTATTATTACCCTGGTTCAACATGTCTTTTTTTCTAACCTAGTTTTTTATTTTTGTTTTAATGATTGTGACTTAGAGTTATATGTGTGTTGATGGCCAGATAAAATGAATGAATGAATGAATGAATGAATGAATGAATCCAGATCCAAAAATGCTAGGAAATTCCTGGAAGCTTGGCCGTCAGACAAATCAGCCATCAATAGGCACAAAGAGATAAGCCACATTTACACAGCATTCAAAAGAGACAATAAAAAAACTAGGAAGGGAACAAAAAGACTAGAACACATTCCCTCCAGCAGCCAACACACAGAGAAGCAAGGATCAATACCAGACAAACAACCAGGAAGAAAACAATACTCTAATCAAGGGACCACCAAGGAGGAAACCACGTCCCCATCAAAACTGGCAGGGAAGCTAATATATATAAACAGGCAGCAAACCCCATACTCACTCGTAGTGATAATGTTACCTACTTGGGTAATGAAATGTCTGCAAGCAAGCAACCAAGTTCAGAGAGCACCAAGAACTCCACAGATGCATCTCCTTCACCAGGCTTTTAATTTTTTAGATGATTTTAGCATTTATTTGATTGTAATTTTAAATCTGTATTTGTAATTTTTATATTTATTTTATTTACATTTTGTAAGCTACTTTAAGTACTCACCAAAGCAGAAAAGCAAGATATAAACTAAATAAATAAATTTGGATTCTATTAACTGTTGTTGATAACTTCATGAAACTGATCCTTACACTATCAACAAAAGCAATCAAGAGGAGAAAAATCAACAATGCAAAGACTGTTATGGAAGATTAAATAAGATTTGATCTAATTGACTCAGTCCAATATTTAGATATCTAATAAACATTAATACTCAATGAAAATTATACTAGGAGCTGGGATTAATTGTAGCAACAACTGCTGCTAAGGGCATCTTTATTTAGAACAGTCTGAAATAGATGGATAGCTGTGGTTCTAATGCACCTTTCTTGTTTTAGAAGTTTACCTGCTGGGTTTTCCACTTAATCTTGTAATAAACAGGAAAAGTGCAAATGGGAAACATAACTTCCTTAGCTGATTAATTCTGCATCGTTCCATTTATTATTTTGGATGGAATAAAATTGCTGTCCATGTGAAGGGATCACATGGATGTGATTACAATGAATGATATCATGAGATCCAGTTTCTCATTCCTTTCTTTCACTGCTCAGCTGCCCAAATACATCCAAAGGTATTTCACCTCCAAGCCAAATGTCCTAGGTAGTCTGCAAAACCTTGGATTGCGATTCTGCAGTTCATTAAGCATTGCTAGGCCCCTCAATATGGAAAGAAGAGCAAGCCAGCAGTGGTCTCTAAGAAACAAAGTGCATTTTCATCTCTGCAGTATGAATCAGTCATGTCATCATGTTGGCATTCCTTAATTTAGAACATCCCTCCAACTGTTTGTGCAGAGCTAACAATAACACTGTCTCTTGCTTGCAATGCATTCTGGCAGCTGTGAACTTTGAAGGATCACATAGCAATGAGCTAAGAAGAACTGTGGGTTCATAGAAAAATACTTGATAGCCCTCCCAGTGGTTATTTAATATATTTAATATATGAAGCATTTGATGGGTAATCTCAAGTAGATCCCTGCTACCCTTTGATCTTTCCTTTGTTTTGCACTACTCCATGTTACTATAGAATTACCAAAGGCTTAATAGTTGGCAGCTTCATGTTCTCACTTTTAGGGCTAGTACGGGTGCTGCTGCAGCTTATGTCTATTCTGTCTTCTACATAGGGTTTCCTCTTGGAAAACTTCTGTTGTCTCCTGTAAAAGAAAAAAAAAGATCAAGGAAATAAAACTCTCTATGGACAAAAATATTATGGCTATAATATAGTTCAAGTACCCATTTGTTTTGCTAGCTGAATTCCATTCCATCCCTACCAAACTCGTGCACCATAACACTGATCTTTAACAGCTGAGGCTGGAATTATTATTATTGCAGTCTTCCCCAAACTATGCCCTCCAAAAGGAGCAATATTTATACCCAGATGGCACGGCCTGCTAGATGGCAATTATCAGAATTGTAGTTCAATGACTCTGGAACATACCTGTTGGAGAAGGAGGAGGAGGAGGCTACACTACTGGCCATAGCTAAAAATAATGAGATGGACACAGAGACAGAGAGACGGAGAGATCAAGCTCAGTCTTTCCTAACTTATAGTCCTCAGATATATGGAACATCAATATTGTTTCCATGAAGATGTGAAACTTAAAAATTGTTTACTTCACATGGGTAGGGAAAGGATAAAATATCAGTGGCCCTTATCCAAGAAAAACAGTTTAAGTTTAATTGAATCTATCTGGAAATGCTCATCCAGGTGTGCATCACCAAGGCCCCTCAGACACATGTGGTTCCCAATTGTTGCATATTCTCTCTCTCTCTCTCTCTCTCTCTCTCTCTCTCTCTCTCTCTCATATTTGATGATGTGCCATCAAGTCGTTTTTGACACCTAGCAACCACATAGATAGATTTTCTCCATTAGGTAAAGGTAAAGGTAAAGGTTCCCCCCGCACATTTGTGCAGTCGTGTCCGACTCTAGGGGCCGGTGCTCATCTCCGTTTGTTAGCTGAAGAGCCAGCGCTGTCCGAAGACGCTTCCGCGGTCATGTGGCCGGCATGACGCACGCAGAATGCTCTGTCCCTAAACTGTTCTTTCAAGTATTAAATGCATGGGGACTATTCATATTAAGTGTATTTAAACTTAAATTGAAAACTCACATTTACTTTTGCCATGGTCACACCCACTTTGTGTATGTAATGGATGTGCAAGCCTGTGGCATGCTACTCAAAGGCAGAGTGCAACCCTTAGCCTAAAAAATGTGCATATTGCTTCACCCACAATTATTTGTTTGTTTGTTTGTTTTTCATCTCCCCCCAGAAGAGAGGGATTTTGCATTTAATTTGCATCTTGATTTCTTTGGATGTTTGTTAGTTTTCTCTGGAATGAGATCCATTTGATTAAGTTTATTGAAGTCACTTTCCCACAGCTTCAACTCTTCAGGATAATCAGTATTCACCTCCAGAATAAAAATGGACAGAATTCAAACTTTCCAGAAATGCTTTAACTTTTAATAGACCCTCAAGTGCAAATGATTTCCAGTTAGTTCTAAAGACAAAGATTTGCTATTGAGCAAAGTTTATTTACATTCCGAAACTGAGCCAAGCTCATAATCCTTTCACATTCAAGTCCACCCTTCCCTGTTCCAAGCTTTCATCATTTCAGCTTCATTTAATTTGGAAAAACCCATTTTGCTGTTGCTGTTGCTAAACTATTACTGATCAGCTGTGAGAGATATTCCAGCATATCTGGAACCAGCCACCCCATTTTACATTATTGTCATAAAATTGCTTAAAAAATAAGTAAAGCACTTTGGACACTAATAATGGACTGTGTTAATTATGTTACTTTTGCATATATCTACTGATTACACTGAGGAAGAATCTCACCTTTCAAAAGTTAACATTTTGCTGACAGCAAATTCATTGTCCAAGTGGGAGTACCATAGTCACAAATGATGGAGTTTTGAAGGTTAATAAAAGAACTCCAAACAGCTAACAACAATCTTGCAAAGTAGAAGCGTGAACCAAAAAGGACTTGCACAATAAGCTTAATTACGTTCAGAAATAAATTCAGTCTTCACACAGTAGTTAGATGAAGAAAAAATAGAGATGGCTTACATTTATTCAGTAGATCTGGATACAAGTAGATTCATAGTAGAAAACACTTAACCATCACCGGTTCTTTGTAGACAATTGTTATGGAAATGGAAATGTCTGTGTGCAAGCGAGATGAAAGGATGACAGCTGCATTCTGCAGCACCTCCTGCTTGCAGGTGTGCCCAAAGAGTAATGGAGATTGTTAATTCCCAAACTCAAAGAAAGGAGAAAGGAAGTGGAAATCAGGTGACCCATGTGACATCCCACAAGCACAATAGAGATGCGTTTACTAGAAGGACCCCCCTTATGCTTATGAGACAATGCTGAGTTGACCCCTGATAATTCCAACACCCCTTCTCAAGTTAGCATGTCTCAGAGTCCACAAAGTTCAACTTCTTCCACAGTTCTTGGTAACTGCTCCTCGGTAATGGCTTCGTGAGAATGTCTGCAGTCATGTTCCTTGTGGGACAATAGTTTAGTCTGACTATTCCTTGCTCTTGCAAGTCTTTTACTACATGATACTTAACATCAATCTGTTTAGTTCTCCCATTAATCTTTTCTGACCATGAGAGCCTAATACAACTTTGGTTGTCTTCGTAGACCTGAATAGGGGCAGATTCCTCTATCCCCATGTCTTCAAGCAGTAGCTTGAGCCATGAAACCTCTTTGCATGTTTCTGCTGCTGACACATATTCTGCCTCTGTGGATGAGTGTGCAACTGTGGCTTGCTTACGGCTTCCCCAGCTTACTTGCCCCACCTGCATAGAAAAATACATGCCCACCAGTGGATTTATGGTCAGTAATGTCTTCTGCCAATCCGCATCTGTAAACCCCACTAGTTTAGGATTGTCAATGGCTGGTAGCTTTAGTTTTAGGTGTATAGTGCCCTTTAGGTACCTTCCCACCCACTTAATACCAGTCCAGTCTCTCTGTGTGGGTGTGCATCCTCGGCCTCATCATCTGACTCTGCTGGAGTTTCCACCTCGGCTTCTATCTCCCTCTGGGTCAGTGTGGTGGTTGTGTCTTCGGATATTGGGCTAAACATCTCAAGCTGGTAACTGCCGCTGTTGGTTTCTCTGCAGTCGTCATCAGCATGACTATGGTAGCCTTTCTTGCATTCATCAAAGTACATCACTCTGCATGTGCTTACTTTTCCTGTCTTCGGGTTCAGGATTCTGTATCCCTTGCTTCCTGGAGCATACCCGAACATGATACCTTCTTCAGCTCTGGGGTCTAGTTTGGATCTCTTTTCCTTTGGTATATGTGCATAAGCCTTGGATCCAAATAGTCTCAGATGCTTTACACTTGGTTTGCGTTCATGCCATAGTTCAAGGGTCGGAAATGGCGGCTCGCAAGCCAAATGCGGCTCTTTGGCCCCTTGAGTGTGGCTCTTCCGCAGGCAGGCGTGGCGGGGCAGGCGCGGCAGCGGGCATGGTGTGCGTTGCTGTGGGCATACTAGGCCCAGCCTCTCTTTTTCCTCCGGGGACGGGCTTCACACAGTCTCGCGAGAGTTTGGAAGCCTCCGTCTCTGGCAGCCATCTTGACGACGGGCACTTGCCCATCGCCTTAACCCAGGGCTTTCCAAACTGTGTGTCGACACAATACTGTGTCGCCGGGGCCCCCAAGTGTGTCGCGTGACAAGCCGGAAGCGCTGATGAAAATGCCCTCAGTTCTGGCAGGGAAGTGAAAATCGCGTGCGCGCGCGCTGCCAGGCCACCAGGAGTGGAAATTCTCCGCGCCAATCAGCTGTGCGTCGGGAAGCCCGGCAGCCCGCACGCGCGATTTTTGCCTCCCTGCCGGACCCGAGGGCATTTTCGGGGTCCCCGGAGTCTGCCCTTTCAAAGGGGCAGCACTGCTGCTGCTGCTGCCGCTGCCCCTTTGAAAGGGCAGGCTCCGGGGACCCCGAAAATGCCCTCGGTTCTGGCAGGGAGGCAAAAACCTCCCTTCCCCTCCCGCACACGCTGCCCTGGAGTGGGGTGGAAGTTTTCCCCGCAGAACAGCTGAGCGCTGCTTGCGCGCAGCCTCCCTGCCTAAACTGAGGTGCTGCCCCTTCAAAAGGGCAGGCTCCGGGGACCCCGAAAATGCCCTCGGTTCTGGCAGGGAGGCAAAAGCCTCTCTTCCCCTCCCCGCACGCACACGCTGCCCTGGAGTGGGGTGGAAGTTTTCCCCGCAGAACAGCTGAGCGCTGCTTGCGTGCAGCCTCCCTGCCTAAACTGAGGTGCTGCCCCTTCGAAAGGGCAGGCTCCGGGGACCCCGAAAATGCCCTCGGTTCTGGCAGGGAGGCAAAAGCCTCTCTTCCCCTCCCCGCATGCACACGCTGCCCTGGAGTGGGGTGGAAGTTTTCCCCGCAGAACAGCTGAGCGCTGCTTGCGCGCAGCCTCCCTGCCTAAACCGAGGTGCTGCCCCTTCGAAAGGGCAGGCTCCGGGGACCCCAAAAATGCCCTCGGTTCTGGCAGGGAGGCAAAAGCCTCTCTTCCCCTCCCCGCACGCACACGCTGCCCTGGAGTGGGGTGGAAGTTTTCCCCGCAGAACAGCTGAGCGCTGCTTGCACGCAGCCTCCCTGCCTAAACTGAGGTGCTGCCCCTTCGAAAGGGCAGGCTCCGGGGACCCCGAAAATGCCCTCGGTTCTGGCAGGGAGGCAAAAGCCTCTCTTCCCCTCCCCGCACGCACACACTGCCCTGGAGTGGGGTGGAAGTTTTCCCCGCAGAACAGCTGAGCGCTGCTTGCGCGCAGCCTCCCTGCCTAAACCGAGGTGCTGCCCCTTCGAAAGGGCAGGCTCCGGGGACCCCGAAAATGCCCTCAGTTTAGGCAGGGAGGCTGCGCGCAAGCTGCGCCAGCTGTTCTGTGGGGAAAACTTCCACCCCACTCCAGGGCAGCGTGTGCGTGCGGGGAGGGGAAGAGAGGCTTTTGCCTCCCTGCCGGAACCGAGGGCATTTTTGGGGTCCCCGGAGTCTGCCCTTTCGAAGGGGCAGCGGTGGTGGGCCATCAGTTCTTCCGGGTTCCAGGACGCCTCTGCTGCCGCTGCCCCTTTGGAATAGCAGGCTCTGGGGACCCCGAAAATGCCCTCGGTTCCAGCAGGGAGGCAAAAATCGCGCGCGCACGCTGCTGGGCTTCCCGGCGCACAGCTGATCAGCACAGAGAATTTCCACCCCGTCCCCCCCCACCGCGCCAATCAGCTGTGCGTCGGGAAGCCGGCAGCCTGCACGCGATTTTTGCCTCCCTGCTGGAACCGAGGGCATTTTCGGGGTCCCCGGAGCCTGCCCTTTCGAAGGGGCAGCCATTGCCGCCGCAGCCACAACCGCCGGTGCTTCCAGATTTTTGTGGGCTGGCCGTTGGTGTGTCGCCAACGGCAAAAGTTTGGAAAGCCCTGCCTTAACCTCTTCCTTGCTGCTCTGCTTACTCTTTTTCTCCGTGCAAAAGCAGCACATTTCCACCCCACAGCCCTAAGTGTGCGCAATTGGCTCCCGCCCGCAAACCCCGCTCCCGCGCTGGATTCCCCACCAGCTTTACTTTGCCTGGACTGGGGGCGTGAGAGGCTCCGGAAGAGAAGCGACTGGAGCAGTCGAGCCTCTCTTTCCCTTCTTCTTCCAAACCTCCCCCTCCCCCTTCCAGAGCAATTTGTCGAAGACGCCCGCTTGCTGCTGCTGCGTGGCTGCTGCTCAACTGATCATGAAGGAACCAGGATGTTTACGCGAGCGTGCTTTACCTACCCACTTTTTAACATATTTGGTTCTGCTGGGGGCGGGGAAAGGATCTTGACCGGCCAGGGAAGGCGCGCGGGCGGAGCTGCCTGCCTGGCACTCGGGCGCTCCGGCTGGGGTGCAGCGGGATGGGAGCTCTGCCCGCGTGCCTTCCCTGGCCGGTCCTCGCGGGCCGCCGGCGATGCTCCCGTCCCGCTGCACCCCAGCCAGAGCGCCCGAGTGCCAGGCAGGCAGCTCCGCCTGCGCAGTCGTGGCAGCGGGCATGGCGGCGGCGGGCACTGCAGCGGGCATGGCGGCAGCAGGCCCTAAGTGTGCGCGATTGGCCCCCGCCCGCAAACCCCGCCCCCTTCCACGCGATTGGCTCCCGCCCGCAAACCCCTCCCCCTTCCACGCGATTGGCTCCCGCCCGCAAACCCCGCCCCCTTCCACGCGATTGGCCCCCACCCGCAAACCCCGCCCCCTGGCTCTCGAGCACTTAAAAATGTGCACGAGCATACCAAAATGGCTCTCGGCTCAAAAAGTTTGCCGACCCTTGCCATAGTTCAAAAGGTGTTGCCTTGTTGGCTTTCGTTGGCAGTCTATTCTGTAAGTATGTAGCTGTTAAAACAGCATCTGCCCAGTATTTGTCAGGCAGATCTGCTTCTAAAAGCATACATCTTACCATGTCCATTAGTGAGCGATTTTTCCTTTCTGCAACTCCATTTTGTTCAGGTGTGTATGGAGTGGTTAGTCTGTGTTCTGTGCCTAGCTGTGTTAGGTATGTTTGCATGGTTTGTGAAATGAACTCACCTCCTTGATCACTCTGGAAGGCTGATGCTTGAAGGGGTCCACACAAATCAGTGTGGATAGGTTTGAGTGGCTCAGTTGCCTGCCTTTCCCTTTGTTTGAGTATGGCTGGTCTTCTGGCTTTTCCTTTGATGCATATCACACATTTTGATTGGCATTTATCATGGTTGCTTATTTCAAAATCTCTTACCATGCCTTCAGTTTTCATTCTTAAAATTGTGTTAAAATCACAGTGCGCAAAACGTCTGTGCCAGGTGGTGGCACTGTTGTCCTCCTTTGGCTGCTGATAGGCAAGGCTGACATCTGGTGGCGGTTGTTCGCAGTGCACCTGGTAGACACCATCCTCTTGAAAACCTGTAACATAAATCTTTTCTCCACTGGTGACTTTACATTGTCCATGAGCATTAAAAATCACATCAAAACCTTTGTTATTCAATGTTGAGTCACTCAGTAAATTGGCTTCTAAGTCTGGTACATAGAAAACATCTGTTGCCATAAGATCTTTGTGTTCACTTCCATTGATGCATCGCAATGGCACATTTTTCCTTGAATCAAAATTGAATTGCCATCCGCTAATGTTATGCTTCCTTCTGTGTTTTTACTTTGCTCACAAAAGTCACATTTATTCCCACATAGATGCCTGCTGGCCCCTGAATCGATTACCCATCGTCTAGGATATTTATTGGTATCAGCTTTATAAACAGTGTGTAAAGCCTTCTCACCCTTAAATTTTTTTTCCTTGGATTTGTCCTTGGTAAAATCCTTCTTGTCCCTATTTCTACAGAACCTTGCAATATGTCCTGGCTTTTTACATGAATTACAGATAATGGCCCTTTTATCTGTACCTTTGGTTTTCTGATGTGTCACTGATTGCTCTGGCTCATGTTTACCCTTCGTTGCTAGGTAACCAATGTCTCTGCCAGGTTCTCTATTGTTTTGCAGATTCTTTTGCCTTCGACATTCTGATCTGATCGCTCCTAGAAGCTGAGAAAGATTTTTGCCCTCTAAATTCAGGCCAGCAACAAATGGGAAAAATCTGTTTGGTAATATGCTCAGCACAAAAGACATCTTAAGTTTTTCATTCATGAGATTCTGGACTGTGCTCAGCTGATCAAAGATTGCCTGTATCCTGATCAGGTGGTCATTTACATTTCCACTGTCTTCCAAATTGCATGCATGCAGTTCTCGTAACAAAGAGATCACTTTCTGATCATCAGCTTCTGAGTATAGGATGCATAAATTCTCAATCATTTCCTTCACAGTAGAAATATTTTTAATCTCTGCTAATCTGTGATCTGGAAGATGAAATAAGAATTTTAGCTCTCTTATCCTTTTTCTTCCAGTGTCTTTTGGCTTCCTCCCCATCCTCTGGTTTAGGTTCAGGTAAATCCAGAACATCCAAACAATCTTCAAAATATAGCTGCATCCTTAATCTGAATAGCCATGCTGAGTAATTATTCCACAAGGCGTGCCTTCTCTGCGATAGCGCCCGCCTTGTGGAATATTCTGCCCCCGGAGGTGAGACTGGCCCCCTCCCTCCTGGCCTTTCGGAAGGCCCTTAAGACCTGGCTCTGCCACCTGGCCTGGGACGACAGAGGTGGTAGTGCCTCCTGGGGTTGGCTGGCCCCATAGCTCCACTATCTATTCTGCGGGTCCAAGCCCATCCTGGATTTTATTTTATTATGTTTTGTTTGTGTTTTTAGATATTTTGTATAGTTTTTAAATTTTTATTTATTGTAACCCACCCAGAGTCCCTTGAATGGGAGATGGGCGGGGAATAAATTTGAATAATAAATAAATAAATAAATAAAATAATTATCCTCAGTCAATTTTGGTATGGGGGGAGCTCCCTCCTCTTTCTCCATTGTACAGAGAGAGGACATTTTTTTTCTGAACTTTGCTTTTTAAATGTGCAAGCAACTTCCCTTTTGGCTGTGAGGCCAAAAAAAAAAACCTTTTCAAAATCAGTTCTTGGTCAGTATACTGGAATCTGCTGGGCCCATAACCCTTGATGGAGTTTTGAAGGTTAATAAAAGAACTCCAAGCAGCTAACAACAATCTTACAAAGTAGAAGCGTGAACCAAAAAGGACTTGCACATTAAGCTTAATTACGTTCAGAAATAAATTCAGTCTTCACACAGTAGTTAGATGAAGAAAACATAGAGATAGCTTACATTTATTCAGTAGATCTGGATACAAGTAGATTCATAGTAGAAAACACTTAATCATCACCGGTTCTTTGTAGACAATCGTTATGGAAATGGAAATGTCTGTGTGCAAGCGAGATGGAAGGATGACAGCTGCATTCCGCAGCACCTCCTGCTTACAGGTGTGCCCAAAGAGTAATGGAGATTGTTAATCCCGAAACTCAAGAAGGCGAAAGGAAGTGGAAATCAGGTGACCCATGTGACATCCCACAAACACAATAGAGATGCATTTACTAGAAGGACCCCCCTTATGCTTATGAGACAATGCTGAGTTGACCCCTGATAATTCCAACAACAAACACCATCCACACATAATTGGGCGGTATATAACCAAAGGCACCATCCATATATACTGTAAGTAGACTTGAGAGAACCCCAAGTTTTGCTGAAGTACCCCCCAACACACACACACACACCACCAAGATGTAGAATAAGCATACTTCAAGAAGGGGAATGGCATTATATAAACTGCAGTATGGCCCTCTGGCTAGCACCCCGAAGAAGAAAACATTGGTTTATTTGTAGGTCCCATTAATAAGGGTTTTTAGTAGATAAATATAGCATCAATAGGAAGACAACTGTTTGTGTTTTATAAGATTTATCCCAGCAGGCCATGTTGTTTTTGTTTTTGTGAGTGTATTTTCTTAGTTTTGCAAGCTTCTTCAGGAGCAGTATGAGTTCATGTTTTATGGATGAAGGGAAGGCCTTTTACTGACCTGCTTCCAAAACATAATCAATATGTCTTAAAATACAGCCGAGTATGAGTAAAAATGAAATAGCAATCCCAATTCAAATATTGGCTTCTGGGCTCCAGTTAAAGGGGGATTTAGATCAGTGATTCCATTTTGATCTAGTTAGCCTACTGATAGCGGTAATACAAACCCAGCCGAGCATGTAATTGAAAACTTGCTTTCGAGATAAACAGTTACGTTGAACAAAACCATTTGGTAAAACAGAAAAGTGAATCAGGACAAAACTAATAATAATAATAATAATAATAATAATAATAATAATAATAGTAGTAGTAGTAGTAGTAGTAGTAGTAGTAATAGAATGTTTATAGAAGTGAAGATGCAGGAATAGTGGAATGAATCAGGGTTCCTAAATTTTAAATGTTCACTGTATTTTTATTATTGTAGTGGTGCCGGTGGTGGTGGTGGTGGTGATGATGACGATGATGACAATAATTTTAGTACAATTTCACCAGTTGGGTGCCTCTATATTTCAAATACTTGAGTCATATGGACCATTCAGCTGAACTGAGAACTCAACAAACTGCAGACAACATTTAGTGTACCTTTCTGATTCCAGTTGAATGTGAATTAAAACAGTACTGCTTTCAGACAAACAATATAAACATTGGGCATGTTCTACATTAGAACAAAAGCAATGGACAACTACATCTAATACCAAAGTCCCTTTCTCATGCACACCAGGGAGCTTCTCAAGCCATCATGTCTTTATATGTGAGGTGATTGTGACTTTGGACAGGTGAGGGCTCTGCCAAAGTTGGTTTAGTAGTCCTTGATATAAAAATTAAAAATCTGTCACATGTGTCTATCTGCATGTATCAACATGCATGGATATACGTTCAGAGAATCAGGGAATGGAGTTTCTCAGACAAAGAACCAGATATAAACAATTAAATTTGTATATTTGTATATCTCCATCCCAGGTGAAGTAAGTGATGCAGTGACCACCCTGTCTCAGTGCCTGGGGGCTGTGAGGGCCTGGATGGGGAACAACAGGCTTCAGTTGAACCCTGGCAAGACCGAATGGCTGTGGATTGATGGCTTAGCGTCTTCTGGGAAATTATCATATTTGGTTCTCGATGGGGTAGCACTGCCACATTCGGAGCCGATGCGGAACTTGGGGGTCCTTCTAGACTTACGACTCCTGCTCGAAGAGCAGGTGGCGGTCGTGGCTGGGAGGGTTTTTGCACAGCTTCGGCTGGTGCGCCAGTTATGCCCATTCCTGGATCGAGATGCCCTCCGAACAGTCACTCGTGCTCTCGTCATCTCCCATGTAGACTATTGCAATGCACTTTACATGGGGCTACCCTTGAAGACTATCCAGAAGCTATAACTGGTTCAGAGTGCAGCCGCGCGAGCAGTTCTAGGTGCGCCAAGATCAGCGCATATAACACCTTTACACCGTGAGCTGCATTGGGTGCCGGTTTGCTTCCGGGTACAATTCAAGGTATTGGTTATCACCTTTAAAGCCCTACATGGCATGGGACCAGAATACCTGAGGAACCGTCTTATCCCCATATCATCGACCTGCCCCACCCGATCATTCAGAGAGGGCCTGCTACGAACCCCATCAATAAGAGAGTGTCATCTGGTGGGGTCTAGAAGGCGGGCCTTCTCTGTGGTGGCACCAGCACTCTGGAACACCTTGCCCCCAGAGTTGAGGCAGATCCCCTCCCTCCCGACCTTTAGGAAAGATCTGAAGATCTGGTTCTGCCGCCTGGCATGGGAAGGAGGAAATAATAGTTCTTCATGGGGGTGGTTAATTTCATAATGTCCTTCTTTTTATTAAGCTATCTGGCTATTTGGATTTTATAATTTATTTATTGTATTATTTGACTGTGTTTTTATATTCTTTATTCTATTTTAATCAGTTTTATTGTAAACCGCCCAGAGTTCCCCGTTGGGGGAGATGGGCGGTCATATAAGATAGATAGATAGATAGATAGATAGATAGATAGATAGATAGATAGATAGATAGATAAATTAAACAACATAAAAACTAACAGAATGTGGCTTGTTAAAATCAGGAATGTTGGATTTTATGTGGTAAACAGTTTTGAGAAAACAATTTGCCTAAAAAATGTGATGTTATGGAACATGCATAGATATCCATTAGGCTATTCCCTTTCAAGGATAAGCAACATTATGCCAAGCACAGAGAAAGAGTAAGAAATAAATACCAAAGAAATTGAAGACATGAGACAAGGAAATATAGCTAAGGGTAATTTCCACCAACACCACTCACCCCACATCTTTCTACTCTTTCAAACCCATCACTGCTTTCACCACGTCTATACACCATTTCATATATTGCGTTTTGAGGATCAGAACAACTCCTTCCAGCTAAACTCTTTTGAACCCCACCCCAGTGGAGGCGCCACACCTATTCACCTTATTGTATGCTTTCTCTAAATGTTTCTCTAAATCTAAACAAACATACCATAGAATTCCTTTCTTACAATCACTTTACTTTTAATTGTATTTTCTCTTTTAGAGGTTCCTTGTTTAGCCATCTTCACCCATTTCCAGAACAACATTTATTTCCATCAAGCTGCTCTGCATTGTCTCTGCCTCTTTTAATCTTGATTGTTCCTTGCCTTCTTTGATTACAACTGTCTTTTTCTCTATGCATACATCTGTATACATTATTCAGCTCTCTATATAAATTAATCCTAGCCCTATTTCTCTTTCTATACATAATACAAAGTCTTACTCTCATCTGAATTGTTTGCAGTTGCATACAATAATGCATTTTTTCTTATTCACATCTTCTTTCAAGTCATCATTCCATTCAGTGCAACTCCACAGATTATTGTGGCACTCTCTAACAAAGTTTCTTGCACTATGCTCCAAGCAGCTTCCACATCCTCTTTTCTTACATCCACTTTCCATTCATAATGTTGCAAGATTAATCTCTCCAATATATTCCCATAAAGGTATTCATTCATGCTTTTTCTTCCTGCAATTATTCTATTATCACTCATATTTCTTTCACTGTTCCTTTTTTCCCCTATCCATTTTTTCCAAGATCTATTCTTGACATTATCAAATAATTGCCCATTCCAATTGATTATCTCTGATATTCTTCACTAATTTTCTCAGTCTTTCATCATAAACAATCAAATCAACCATGCTTTTGTGAGAGTGAGTGTTCTGTATTGGTTAAGGTGCTGGACAAGGAGCAGGAAGATCCAGGATCTAGTCCTCCCTTAGGAATAGAATCCAGCTGGATAATTTGTGGCCAGTCATACCCTCTCAGCCCTAATCAGTGTCAGACTCTGTAACAAGCCAGCTGGTAAATAAACCCTTTGACATCATGCACTGATAGTTTCACTGTAAGGACTAGGTGAGCACAGTGCAATGATAAGCAAATCCTGCAACCATGTGGGACAAACACTAAGAAAAACAATGCATTCTAAGTCAATCTTCCATATATCATGGTAGCCACCAGATGAGCCCATAGATATCCACTTTCAGCACCGATTGTGGGTTTGGTCATATGAGACTTTTACATATTGCTTTTTAATAATACAGAGAGGGTGTAGACAAGGTTATCAGCTTTATTTATTTATTTATTTATTTATTTATTTATTTATTTATTTATTTATCTATCTATCTATCTATCTATTTAATTTCTATCCCGCCTTTATTATTTTTATAAATAACTCAAGGCACCAAACATACCTAATACTCCTTCCTCCTCCTGTTTTCCCAACAACAACCCTGTGAGGTGAGTTGGGCTGAAAGAGAGTGACTGGCCCAAGGTCACCCAGCTGGCTTTCATGCCTAAGGCAGGACTAGAACTCTCAAGTCTCCTGGTTTCCCATTGGCTCCTTCCTGGGGCTGAGAGGGAGGGACTGGCCCAAGGTCACCCAGCCAGCTTTCATGCCTAAGGCGGGACTAGAACTCACCTGTACCTCTGCCTCAGCCACATGCAGCAAGCCCTACTAATGGTACCAATACACCACAAGCACAATCAAAGCCCAATTGTACCCCAAGCATGTTCATGCTGTAAGAACTTTTAGCTGATAGAAACAAGAGGCATTAGAAATACTTCAGGACAAGCCTTTCTCACACGCTAGAGACTAGATAGACATTTGAGAAAGGAATGTACTGTTCCATTGAAATAATACATTCAAGGTTAGCTTCGGACAAATAGACTAGAACTAATGAATAGTGCATTCTATTCTATTGATAAGTAACTGTATTTTATTTCAAACTAAACCCACCCTGAAGTTATTTCAGGGAACGGGAAGATTTCCATCGTCTAACAATGCTATTAAACGAATACTATGATATCTAGTCTAGAGCCAACAATATATTAAAAGCCAACCTTCTGTTGTTTGTATGCCACCAACTAGGAGGCACGTGTCTCTGTGTCCTAACAGACACTCAGGAAGATATTCACAAATTTTCAGAGTTCTCAAGAAACAAGTTCTTGAGAATGTTGAGAAACATTCCTTTCTCAAACGTTTATCTAGTCTCTGGTGTGTGAGAAAGTATATTATTCAGCTTCAGTGAAGGATTTGGTAGATACCAGTTTGACTGAGATTAAATTTTCCCAGCAAACAGAGTCAAGATGAGCTGTGCGAGTCCAAGAAGGCAGAGAAACTAAAATACAGGGTAGCTAGGGATTGTACAGCTGAATAAGCAGGGCACGTAAAGCAGGGGATTAAAATTTGGCCTTGTTAATTAACAATTAAGAACCCTGAGCCAAAGCGTTTGATGCTGAGAAATTAGGTCTGCAGACCTGACTGCTTATTTTTCCAGCAGGTGAGGACGAGTGCCCAGAGATGGTGCGTCTTCAGTGTATTCTCACCTGATATAAATTGACTTAAGAGAAAAGAGATGCCGTTGCCTTGTTCACAATCAGCCCTGCCCTTCTTTTTAAAAAGAGGATATTTTCTCATCTGAAGTACTTTTCCCTTGTATTTTGTGACAGTCCCATCATATTGATTAAGAGCCAGAGAAAGCCCGGGAACAACCACCATCGACATCTGCTCAGCTGGATATTCCCTTTCCCCCCATCCTGCCATTATTACCAGCTGCACAGCGGGGAGGATGCCTGAAGAGAGGAGGAGGAAGACAGGCCTTTTCTCTGCTCACATCCAAGAGGATCATTATTACCAACTCTATTTCAAGAAGGATCCTAGAAATTATATTTTTATTTACAATTTTTTTTATATTGCTTGTAAATTGCTAGGAAAATTGTTAGCCTGAATAGTGGGATTCAAATAATTCTGATAATAAATGTAAATATTTCATAAGTATAGTTGTAGGACATGATTGAACTCTCTCTGTTCCTAGGAAGAGGTGCTTATCTCATATTTTGAGAACTACATATAGGCAGATAAGATTATATATATCATTAATGTATAAACAGAGCCAGGTAGATTTCTGATTCCAGTTTCATTCTAGCTCATCCTTTTCATACCACTTGTTTCTGAAAAGCATGACACATGCACCAACTTTCTGGCATGAATTTGAAACATTCGGAAAATAATTTGCTGTGTAGAAGCTCTGTTGTTCCCAATGCAAATAACATATACTCATTGCATGACTTTTAATTGCCAAGGTAAATCCATCCTGTTGTTACACTTTTAAGAAAATAACAATTAGGGAATGAGAATAACAGGGCACTTCTAGATGGAGTACAGTCACCACAGCATATATTGTGCACTCAATTTTGAGGAAATCCCAGTGAGGTCATCTTCCACTTGGGTTCTTTGTTTTTTCTTTTTCTTGTTTTTTTTTGGGGGGGGGTGTTTGTTTTTTCTGACAGTTTAGGGTCTTTCCTATAATTCTATCCTGAGAATAAAAGGTAAGTTCATTTTCATGATTCAAGTGGGAACCACACTCTCCCCAGTCCAAGCCAACACAACAACCACTATAGCCATACTGGCTTTTCATAATTCTCCTGTTTCTTGCATCCTACTTCTATCCTATTCTTTAAAAATCCATTGGCTGGAGTCTCCAATGTCCAATAGGCAGAAGCATCCACAGGATCCAGCACATTCATCAAAATGAGAAAAGTGGGGTTGTACCATCATGACTGGTGTGGTGGCTCAGTGGGTAAGACGCCAGGCTTGTCAATCGGAAGATCGCAAGTTAGGCAGTTCGAATCCCTAGCCCGGTGTGACAGAGTGAGCTCCTGCACTAGCCCCAGCTCTTGCCAACCTAGCAATTCAAAAGCATGCAAATGCAAGTAGATTAATAGGTACCACTTCGGTGGGTAGGTAACTGTGTTCCGCGCGCGTCATGCCAGCCACATGACCATGGAAGTGTCTTTGGACAATGCTGGCTCTTCGGCTAAGAAATGATGATGAGCACCGGCCCCTAGAGTTGGACACGACTGCACAAATGTGCGGGGAGAACCTTTACCTTTTTACCATCATGACACAAGCTCTGTCCTTTTCATATATGCATACGACATCATGACACATGTACAAAAGAGGCAGAGTTTGCCTCTTATGGTGCAATGTTGCTCTCATCATTTGCCTCCGACAGATGTCTCAAAGAATAGGCTTTAGGGACACATGTCTGCAAACATTATGACAGCTGAAATTCAACCTTCCAAAGTTGCTCATTTAAATTCCTGAAACATAGTGCTAGACATTTTTAAAAGGCAGGTAGGGTAGGACATGCAGCCCTAAATTGAAACAGCCACATCATCCTTATTTCTGTACATGTATATTAGGACCACTGATGTACAGTACATGAATGTTAAATTAATGAGAAAACGAATCTATCCTCTTGGGCTTACAATGTATGAAACAATTTATGATGATCACAAGCAACATACCAATGGATTATCATAAACAGGAAATGAATTGTACCTGTAGAAAAAGAAGGCACCCACTCCGAGGAGGAGGACCAAGAACAGCACAGCCAGGAAAGCAGCAGTTGCGATGTTTTGTTTCTTTATGTGCATCACATGTTGCTGTTCCCACCACTCCAAGTCACTAAACTGACAGCGCTCTCCCAGGTAGCCTTTCGCACAGCTGTTGATGAGCAAACCAATAAAGAAGGCAATGCCAATTATCAGGAGTGGTTGATTTCACTCAGTGCAGTGCAGTCCTTGCGGGAAATTGTGATTTCTGGCCACCGCATGAAAGCCAGCTGGGTGACCTTGGGCCAGTCTCTGTCTCTCAGCCCTTGGAAGGAGCCAATGGCAAACCAGGAGAATGAGAGTTCTAGTCCCACCTTAGGCATGAAAGCCGGCTGGGTAACCTTGGGCCAGTCACTCTCTCTCAGCCCAACTCACCTCACAGGGTTGTTGTTGTGGAGAAAATAGGAGGAGGAAGGAGTATTAGGTATGTTCACCAACTTGAGTTATTTATAAAAATAATAAAGGCGGGATAGAAAACAAATAAAATAAATAAAAATAAAAAGCAGCAGTGGAAAGGTGCATAAAGGACAACCCACTTGATTAGAGGGCTACAGTGCTCTCCTGTGAGGGTCAAAGGAAACCTGATAGAGGTACATCACATTACAATGATCGAACAGGTCATTTGTTAAAAGTAAACATGTGGAAATTCAGGACTGAGAAAATAAATAACTTCTTGGAGAATGAAACTGAATTTTTCTGCCATCACATTTAGTTTTAAAGTGTCTTGGACAAATTCAGAACAGATCAAGCTACCATGGCTGCTAGTTTTGAGTTTACTATCTCCAAAATCCTAAGCAATATACCTTAAATACCATCTGCATGGGGAGTAACAATGGAGGATGCCATCACCTTCGTTTCCATTTTTATGACTTTCCTGTATGCACCTGATTGGCCATTGCACAATATAGAACAGTGTTTCTCATCCTCGGCAACTTTAAGATGTGTGGACTTCAACTCCCAGAATTCCCCAGCCAGCCTGCTGGCTGGGGAATTCTGGGAGTTGAAGTCCACACATCTTAAAGTTGCTAAGCTTGAGAAACACTGGTATAGAATGATGGATTAGATGAGCCACCAGCATGATCCTGGCAGACATTTTATGTTACTTTCCTCAACCTGGACTTCAGCTGCAGAATTTTCACAATAGCCACTGTAGGAATTCTGAGAACTGTGATCCATACATTTGAGGGCACCCAGATTAAGTATGGCTATAGTACATTTTTTCCTTAATCTGCTACCCCCCAGATACATTTGGATTACAATTTCCATGTCCCAGTTAGCACAAGTGGGAATTATGGGAGTTGTAGCCCATGAGATTTGGAAGGCATCAAATTGGGAAATGTAAGGACATGACTTCTAAAAATATTTAAATGAATGAGGGCTTTAACGTTGGCTTTATCTTGGCTGCAGTCAATAGGCCCACCTTTGAAAACGTTAGTATTGCTTACTTGGGAACTAAAAGACAAATAAAGTAAATGTTTGAAAGTAACGTTTTCCTTCCTGCTCTGTAGGGTATTCTCTGAATCCAACTTTACTCTGAATTATACTGTGTAGAGATCACATGATGAATAAAAAGGCAATTCTAACTTTCATTGAACTCTATAGTCATCTCATTCAGAGATCTGGAGGATTAACTTGACAGCATGATAGAATCAGGAGACAAAAAGGTGTATGGACAGTTAAATAATTAATAATACATTCTGAACTATAATAGTGAGATACCATATGCTATGCTACAATCTTAGTACAGCATAAAAATCAGGTTTATTTTTAAAGTAAGTTATAAAAAATCTTGATATGTCTGGAAAGTGGGGACAGGCATGTTTTCTCAGTTTGATGATGGAATTAAATCTGCATGTTGATGAATGATGAAACACTGCCACCTAATGTAGAATTGTATACACAAGAACAGTAAGTCTAAAATAATGTAGAACTCAAACTCAGGTGGACATAGATATGTGGCACCTAAGAACAATATATGGGATGTCTTAACTGAAATAGTAAGCTGAAGATGTTTTTCAGATTTCCAGCTCCATCTTTGGATCTTCTCAAATGGAGTGAAAATACCTGCAAGGACTGTAGGAGGGTTCTGCAGAATGTGCTTAAAATCCCACTCATCCCTTCCTGCTCAGTCAGAAGTATCTGAAAGGTAAAGGTAAAGGTTCCCCCCGCACATTTGTGCAGTCGTGTCCAACTCTAGGGGCCGGTGCTCACCTCCGTTTGTTAGCCGAAGAGCCAGCGTTGTCTGAAGACGCTTCCATGGTCATGTGGCCAGCATGACGCACACGGAACGCTGTTACCTTCCCACCGAAGTGGTACCTGTTTATCTACTTGCATTTGCATGCTTTCGAATTGCTAGGTTGGCAAGAGCTGGGGCGAGTGCGGGAGCTCACTCTGTCACGCAGGACTAGGGATTCGAACCTCCGAACTTGCGATCTTCCGATCGACAAGCCTGGCGTCTTACCCGCTGAGCCACCACGCTCATACTTTCATACTGAAAGGTATGGCCAAAAAAGTTAAGATGGCAGCCACAATAGTGCAATCAAAGTTCCACATGGGTTTTATGTGTATCACACACGTGACACACATAAAAACCAGGCACAACTTCGATCACAACATTGTGGCCACCATCGTGATTTTTTTGCCCTACAGACACCCCTATGTTCAGTGCAAAAACACTAAAGCTGGAGCTGATGCACACAGGGATCTTGGGAGGTGAGGGGACATGAACATCTCTGCACCTCATCCAAACATTATATCCTCACATGTTTTTAGATCTGTAAGTGGCTTAGGCTAAATGCTCAAAACTAAGGTTGGGAAAAACCAGGCTTCTTCCTTGACCATAAAGCTCACTGAGTAAGTTAGGATCAGTCTTTTTCTCTCATCCCGAGTTACCTTACAAGGTTATCATTGTGGAGAGGAGAGATTATGTATGCATTAAGCATACATGGGATATAAATATAATAAATGTATTTCACATGCCTAACAACCCTGCCTTTTATTTAACTGGACACTGACCAAATTAATAACTATGGAAGCATAGTGGACTTCAATACTTACTTGCATACAAAAGTCTGCAGATCTGAAAAATAAATGCAAACTCCCTCATGGAAACAGTATGATGCCGGGCAATCCATAGGATCTTCTTGTTCAGATAATGTAGATTCATCCCTGGTTGCAATAGAAGGAGTGATGACAGATTCTGAAACAAGTTGGGGAGAAGGGGGTTAATGTGTTTGGGCCCAAGGCCAAGTTTGAATGACTTGATATGCGGGTAGGTTCTCCCACTTTTAAAACAGTGAATATCAGCTGCTGGAAAGAATAAAAGCAGATACAGTGAAGCGTCCGCTTAGCAGGTCTCAATGCAATAGAACTGGGATGCAAAATATGAAATTCCCTGTGTCTTTATGTTATTTTATGTCACTGTATAATATCATTTTCTTAATAATGACTATTTGAGAGCCAGTGTGATGCAGTGTCTAAGATGCCGTATTTCAGCAAGGGAAATGCAAGTCCCCACTTAAATACTGAGTTATTTTGGACTGGTTATTCATTATCAGCCTGTTTGAGGCCCTGTAAGGTCTCAGAGAAAAGTAGGATATATGTACAATGAGAGAGAGAGAGGGAACCTGGTCCATAACAGTTGAGGAAGAGCTAAAGAAGACTGCTACTCAGCATTGCTCGTAAATTAGGGTCCATGTTGCTGATCAAGGACCTGCAGCTAGCATCAACCATACAGTATTTCTATAGGATATATTGTTAGTTTCAGAATTCCTGCAGAGATTTATAGTGTTGCTTAGTATGTTGTACACACCTTCACGATCCTTTTTAATGGCACAGAATGCAACAGAAAGGATAAAAAGAACAACTGTAAAAACCCCAAAGCAAAACAAATAGGACAGCTGCACCAACTGTTGGTCCCAAGACATATCTCTCTTAGCAAGTGAATTTTTTTTCAGATGTTTCTAACGCTCCCCAAGAAGCTATCCTGTCAATCTGTTCTCCGGGTCTGTACAAATTATTGACAAGGTGCTTTGGTGAGAAGCAACTGTAGCTATTCAAAGACTTGGCACGGCTGCTTTGAGTCCTTTTGACTCAATACCTTCTGGGCTTGCATTTGCAGGCTCAGCAGACTGTTCTGCTGAGGGCTGTAGAGGGCCTTGAAAAAGCCATACTGAGACTTTGAAAGCACAAAGCAGATCCACTGAGGCCTACTCTCTTCTTTAGGGCAAGACGGAACCAAGGTTTTCCTCCTGAGTTGTTATTTCAGCAAGACAACAAATCAGGATATATTGGTGCAGTTACCATTTCCATTTTTACCGGGAATATGGGATATAAGAAAAATAAGCTGGTTTATTCGTTTTAATAAACTAGCAAGAGAAAGAAAGGGGGAATTTAAATGGATATGGGAGAGAAAGGAATGTGCATCCTAAAATCTAGATGCCTATTTGCAAAAACATGTACAGTATCTGCATCAGACTTGACACAGTTGTTTGAGATAAGCTGACAAATTGCTAAAAACGCTGGTCCTCATATCTCCTGCAACACTGGACTGGAAAGCAATACTCTTACGACAGTAAACTTATGATTTAATGTCAGACTTCACATTCTAGCTATGTGAATCAGGGACTCGGATTATGAACAGAGTTTTAAATGAACTCTGATTGGAAATGTCAGCAACTCAAATCTCATGACTATTAAACAAACATAAAATTATTTGATGAGTATTATGACTGACTCAATACTTGCTTTCATTTATAGGCAGGTTAATGATTTCCAATAAATCTCTATTGGGTCATCCATTCCATTAACGCTGCCAAATAACAGAAGAAGAAAACATCTCCTGACATCTAGAGGCTTTGCATATTAATGAACTGATGATGTTAAACATCACCTGGAATGCAGAAAGCCTGGAAGAAGGGCATAAACAATGCCAGCTACCTTACAGAGTTTGCAATCCTAGCGCCCGCAAGTAAAACTTTTAACAAGGGAAGATAGTCTTTTCAGTGCCAAGGACTGCTTTCTTGTGGTTTTTTGACATTCTCAAATTGGCTGTGGTTGTTGCAGTGATGTAGTATCTCTGGAATTACTATCTCTGGAATTTTCAGTCCGTTTTTTAATATAAAATAAGGATACTGAGCCCACCACAGGCTTAACATCTCTTTTTACTGCCATATCTATAAAACAGAATTGGATTTTTTCCCCCTGTAATTTGGCAGTCTTGTACTGGATTTGATAGTGAAATTTTGAGGAGTTCTGGAGATTATATATATAAAGAAAAACCTAGGGGGGCATATGCAGTCCATGGCCTGCAGGTTACCTTTCCTTTTCTAGCTACTTTGTATAAGAATTATGGACTCATTAAGGCAATTTCTTGAATCTCCATATTTAGCAATATTTCAATCAAAATGAAAATTAATCAACTAATTTTTCTGCTACTATCTCCTATACTAGGTCTCAGTGCAACACTGCTTCCCTAAACGGAGGGAAATTAAATAATGTGGAACATCATCCCCCCCCCCAGCTGAGACTGACCCCTCCTTGATGTCCTTCCGGAAGTCCCTTAAAATTTGGTTATGTCAACAGGCTTGGGGGTCTCAGGGAAACGGGGATTTAATGAGGTGGCTACATTGTGTGTAACATCTATGCTCTCCCTACCCATTTTAGTTTTTTTTTTATAGAATAATATTTATGTTTTAATTTTAGAGTCTTTTTGTAATTATTGTTTTTTATGGTTTTATTGTACGCTGCCCAGAGTCACGTTTCTATGAGATGGGTGGCATATAAATACGATAAATATATATGATAAATAAATAAATAAGTCTAGAAGTTTGGCATAAAAATCCCTCTATGTAGGATGGAGACATTATTCAAAATGACTGGAGGAACATCCTTCATCTCAACAACTCACCAGAACAATGAAGCCCATCTTCAGTATAACCCAAAAGGCACTCACAGAAGTAGCTTCCTTCAGTATTGATACACCTCGACCAGCTCTGATTACACTGTTCTTTGTTAAGAATGCATTCATCAACATCTACAAGATAAAAAGTATTGAAAACTGGGAGACTATACATGAAAGACGTTTCATCTGAGTTAAGTCCTATCTCACAGAAGGGTTGTGAAGATAAAATAAGGTTGGGGAGAATCATGTATGCTGTCTTAAATTCCTGGTGAGAAGGCAGGATATAAATATAATGAATCAAATCTTCTCTAAGCGAACCACACCCACTATGTGTATGGAAGTATTTGTTTATTGAACTCGTTAAACTGCTAACTACTGTACACTGGTTTTGAATATGATCTTGGACCTCCAAATGTTGACTGGCCTGAGTGTCAGGGATAATTTATTCTTTTCAGCAAACTAAAGAAAAGTATAAACCAGCCATGAAAGCATATTAAAATAAAATAAAAAACCTCTAAACTTAAACCTTAATTTATAGTTGCTAAGTTCCTTATTAATCTATAGCTTGTACACTGAGGGGGCCAGCGGGGGGAGGGCTTGAAGACACTGGCATGGTGCCATGGGTACATTCATGATCTCAAAATGATGACCCAAGATGAAACCCACACAAAAACATTCTATATTAATATTATTCTGTAATATGCTGGGTGAAATTACCATAGCACAGTTGGCCTTCCATGATGAATCCTCTGTGGCACTCACACATAGAACCATTTTGATGTTCAGTGCATTGGGAATTGAGATCACAACCCAATGATGTACAGTCCTCCTGGTCTATGGCACAAAATAATGATAAAGAAATACATCACTCTATAGTTGTCCATAGTTTATGTGCTCAGAGTAGCAAATTGCTGTGAACAAACTCACTACAGCTAACTTTTCAAACTATATCCATCTGTCCCCTCCTTGCAAGGCACATGCGGTATGGACAAGATGAGAAGCCTTCTCAATGGCAGACCCCATTCTATGGGATACTCTCTCCTTCCAAGGTACGGATAGCCTCTCCCCGATTTGCATTTTGCAAACCAGCCAAAACAGTATTGTTCCAGTGGCCATTCAGCTCTTAGATTAATTTAATATATTGTTAGCCAGTATTTTGTACTTTTTTCTTCATAAACGTTTTGTACCATTGACCAGAGTCCATTTGGATTGGGGTGGGCTATAAATGTTGCAAAATAATTAAAGAAAAAAAATATTTGCCATGAGGCTGGTTGCTGCACACTGTTTAACTACCCACTTTAGAATCAGATGGACCAATGATCTAAGTTAGTATAAGGCAGGTTTTTATGCTCCAATTGCACATGATCATAAGAGCCATTCCCATAAACTGCAGAGATGCTTCTTTAGTCCCTATTGGCCATTTTGCTAGTCACTGAGGACATCTGTCTCCTCCGGTCATTATGAAATAGGAAAAGGCAATCTTTACTAGACACCACGATTTCAGCAGTCAGTGTCTGTTGCTTCTCCTGGTCGACCCTGCTGTTATCACCATATTGGCTGCTACTCAGAAGATGCTGGGAGGATATTTCCAGTGCAAACATTTTCCTTCCTGACACATCTTCCTTGGATGTAGAGATATGGCCTGAAAGGGTAAAAATAAAAGATTGGTATACACCACTGCACTGCATCATTTCAGAATAGTTGATTATTAGTGGACAAGTATCCCTGTAATGTATTCAACTGCCAAATTAAAACAAAAAGGAAATACATTGTAGCTGACAAAATAGACCAGTAATAGCTGCAAAGAATCACATTGCTTAAGATACACATAAAAAGGTAAAGGTTCTCCCCACACATTTGTGCACTCGTGTCTGACTCTAGGGGCCGGTGCTCATCTCCATTTCTTAGCTGAAGAGCCAGCATTGTCTGAAGATGCTTCCACGGTCACGTGGCTGGCATGACACGCACGGGAACGCTGTTACCATCCCACCGAAGTGGTACCTATTTATCTACTTGCATTTGCATGCTTTTGAATTGCTAGGTAGGCAAGAGCTGGGGCGAGTGCGGGAGCTCACTCCGTCACGCAGGACTAGGGATTCAAACCTCCGAACTTGCGATCTTCCAATCGACAAGCCTGGCGTCTTGTAATAATCATGACAATCAGAATATTTTTCTTTTAAAAAGTTTTCAATTGATTACTGGGGCAGGTTCTGCTATATAATTACAATCCAGTTTTATTACTGCTATTTACAGCACTAGCCAAATAGAAGCTGGCCAGCAAGCCTGCTTCTGACATGTTGGAACCCTTAATACAATGGTTGGGGAATTCTGGGAGTTGAAGTCCACACATCTTAAAGTTGTTGACGTTGAGAAACACTGCTGTAATGAGCCCTGAGAAAATGCTAATCAGAAAAAGACTAAAGTAGATCACACTTGAAATTTACCCGGTTTGGCCAAAGGATGAACCACAAGCAGTGAAGAGGGCCTCAGCATGGTTCCTCCAAGGCGTACCTTCTTGAGGCCATTTTTCTTGTCTATTCTCAGTAATGAAGGCCTAGTCCAGTCAGATAACCAAATGTGGTCCTCAAAAACTGTTATGCCATATGGGTGGCCTAAAATATAGATATAAAGATTATCGATAGTTCCATTATATACATGTACAGAGTAATACATCAATTAATATGCACCCAATACATTTCTATTCTGAACACTGCAGATAAAGATTCAAAACATGTGGTCCAGGGATTGCATGGATTATCTCAGCGTCTCTTCTGCAATCTGCAGATTCCCCCAGATTAGATGAGACCAAAATCTGACCTTTTTTGGAGGGGGCATCTTTTGACGTTGGGCAGCTAAGGAACATTTAATTCCTTAAAATCCGTGAACAACCCTTAAATGCTCCTAGCCCCATCCAGTATAGGACTGCAGCCTTTGAAGTACCCTACACAGCATAGTCTGCTAGCTGCTAGAAGTTACACTTCCTTGTTATAGGTCCCAGATTGGAGTCAAAGTGAGGCGGTATCCTTTAAGTTCCTTGATCAGAATCTTGCCTAAAGCACATTCATCAATCTGTATCAGATGCAGAGGGAAGAACATGCGGTCCTCCATATGTCATCGTTGCTACAACTTTGGTGGATAAAAGAAGGAATGTTCAACAATATATGGAGACTTTGTAGCACCTAGTGGTGATCAGTAACATCCAGCAATAATCTGTCCAAGGCTTAAAGCAATGTGATGTCAACTCACTGACAGCTTGTTCTTCTAGAAAAATGGTTCTAGTTCATGTTGAATTTACTTTAAATAGTACCAATTACTATTTACAGTCCAGAACATTCTTTTGTAGTGTCAGTCTATCAGTCATTTATTTACTTTTATATAAAAAGTCCCAATCTTCTAGGATTTTATGACTTCTGGTGATTTTGTCAGAACTGAGAGGCCTAAAACCACAAAATCAGGATAAATAGTAGTAGAGGTAGTCTTCGTTTAACGACCATTCACAGTTACGACGGTGATGAAAAAGTAACTTTGTGACCAATCCTTGCATTTACAACCTTTGCAGGTCTGTAAAGCAAAGGAAAGCTGAAGTAAGATCATAAGCACAATCACAGTTTCACTTAGCGACCGCTTCACTTAACAACTGAGTTGCAGGTCCCAACTGTGGTCACTAAAATAGGACTACCTGTAGTAATATTAATTATAAGCAAAAATAAATAAAGATAATTGTCTTTATCTTTGTTCCCTTAGCACAGTAGAGGGCAATCAGTAGCTCTAGGTACATATTTGGTCCCTACCCTCATTTCTTTACAACCAGTGATCCTTTTTATTACACATCCAGGGCTCAATGGCACAATTTTTAAAAATCAGTTGCATTTTCCTGCCATTTTATGACAGGAAGCACACAAAAAGTATATACAAAAAAACTTAACCCTTCCCCATCCAAAACAGAAAGAATATGGAAAATTCTGGCCCTATCTGTATATATGGCATAAAAAGGTAAAGGTTCCCCCCGCACAGTTGTGCAGTCGTGTCTGACTCTAGGGGCCGGTGCTCATCTCCATTTGTTAGCCGAAGAGCCAGCGCTGTCCGAAGACACTTCACGCGCGCAGAACGCTGTTACCTACCCACCGAAGTGGTACCTATTAATCTACTTGCATTTGCATGCTTTTGAATTGCTAGGTTGGCAAGAGCTGGGGCAAGTGCGGGAGCTCACTCCGCACACAGGGCTAGGGATTCAAACCTCCGAACTTGCAATCTTCCGATCGACAAGCCTGATGTCTTACCCGCTGAGCCACCACGCCCCCTATATATGGCATATCCCCACTCATTTTCTTTTATCCTTCTTTTAGTGTGGCCAAGCCACCAAATGATTGCCCATCTTCACCTAAGAATCTGGCCTTTGCCCCAGAGAATGCACAAAAATCACTGGAAGTGTTGGAATGCACACACAGAAGCTTCTTCTGTTCTCATATAAACATAAACCCTCATCTAAGAACATAAAAATAGCCATGCTGGATTAGACCACAACCTTCTTAGCCAGCATTTACTTTCTGAGTGTTCAGACACATTTGCAACTGGAGATAGAGACATAGTCCTCCCCTGCTGTTCTTCCCCTACAACTGGTATTCGGAAGCATGCCAGCCCCAACCCAGAGGTACAGTAATTCTGAATCTCAAGAGCAATTCTCCTTAAAAGATCTGCCCTCCACACAGGCATCCTTTCAGTACCATCAATGGCAGCAATGGCACTAGATGGCAGTAGTGCTGCAATAAGAATCACTACAGTAATATTTAGCTATTAACAGTAGGGCTAAAAGGAAAAAAAAGTACTATGTTCTATAAATATTTTTTCCCTTTATGGGCATACTTCCATTTTCTTTGCAAATAACACACAAAACTTCAAGAAAGTCGGCAAAAACCCGCCCAGAGTCCCTTGCAAGGGAGATGGGCGGGGAATAAATTGAAATAATAAATAAATAATAATAATAAATAATAAAAAAGAGCAGAGGAAACACACACACACACACACACACACACACACACACACACACACAGAGTCCCTTTGTTAAGCTCCCTCCCTAAGCTAGTGCCCTGTTGACTTGTCAGAACAAAACATACATTGGAATGTGGACCCGGTGTAACAATGGGGCCTAATGCTATTTGCTCTCCAAAGCGGAGTCCAGATATAATTCCTTTCACACTTTTCTGCTTCCCATTCAAAAAACAAATTCTGCTTCTTCATTTTCCACATGGCTGCCTGAACCTCATCTTGGGGCAAGGTGGAATCAGACCAGAAAAGTAATGCAATATGGATGGATAATCAACAAACAAATATACAGTACAGCTGACTATCATGGATGTTTGCAGGAACTTGCCGCTTTCATCACTGGGTCCCTAGCCAATTTTCTGGAGCTGCACTGCATGATAAGTGGTAAATATTTTTTTTTTAAAAAAACAGGGGTACTCAGGTTACTCTTCCATTGACATTTTGATATGTGCATTATTGGACAGAAAACTATCAATCCAGAAGCCTCACCTACATCGTTCTGTGTAAGTATTCTTCGACTAGAACCATCCAGGTTTGCAGTTTCAACAACAGACATTTTTGCATCACACCAGTACAACTTGTCATCAAAGTAGTCAATAGTTATTCCACTGGGCCAAAGTAAGTCTGAATTTGCTATAATGACACGCTCTGAGCCTTGTAAAGTAGACTTTTCAATATGTGGATTGATTCCTAGGATTGTCCAAAACAGTTCCCTTTATTGAAGGAAAACAGAATAAATCATTGCACTTTTAAAAATCACTTTCACTTTGCAGCACAAAGAATACATAAAAATCTACAGTATATACTGTACGTCAGAATGATATATAAACAATATTGATAGGTAATCATTTGGTATTTTAAAATCCATCTTTGATCCCTCGATTATTATTCAAATAAGCACAAGTCATTGGACAACTGCCAGGTTTATAACAGAAGAGATTTATTTACAGGAAATACTTATGGGGATAGGAAAAAGTCAAGCATCTAGCTAGCTACATCCTACCTAGAGAGGAGTCAAACAGCATGTGCTTGCATGTTTGCCTGGGAAGAAAGGCAGAAGAAAGTGACCTCAGATTACCAATCTCTTAAACAAAGAGGAGGCAGAGTGATGGACAAAGAGGGAGCATAACTTTCGCTTCCGGGTGTCGAGCTGAGCAGAGCGCTGAAATGAGGCTCCGTGCTTCCTTTCCACGGTTTCCAAATAGCGGCGATTAACAAGGAAGAGAATCGCCGGAAAATCACCCTTGGAGAAAGGGGGAGCAAGAGATTTACCACAAGGGCTGCCGGATTTTGCTGCTCTCTGCAGATCCCCGTTTCCACTGCGGGAAAATGCAGATTGAGCGGCGAAAGGTGGCTGGGCATTATCAACAAGCTCTTTGAAAACCGAGAAGCTGGAAAGTTAAGTAGCTCTCTACTCAACCTTTTAGTTGCACTATTTAGTTTTCTTTTAAATGTTAATTGCCTAATTAAGCGCTAAGATTTATCTCTGGACTTGTTAAATAATTGCTAGAAGTGGTTTTTTCTTTCCTGTCAAAGACTGTTAAAAAGTGGGAAGGAAAGTTAATTGACTTTACCAAGAAGGAAGGTGATCTGCCTATTATTCTCACTTTTACTTGGATTTAAAGTTTCTACTTATTGGCTATATATATTACTTTGGGAATATTCTATTTTAATTTTGTTTCTACATGGAATAATCAATATTCTGCCTTCTATTCTTCTTGGTGAAGATTGTTGGGAAAGAGAAGTGAAAGTGACTTTTACTACTATTTCAGTTTGGCTTGAGTTTCTTACATATGGACAACTATTGGTACTTCTCTTTTTTGTTCTTTGGAATACTATATGAAAGCCTGGATTTAAATGGAGTGAATAATACTTTATTTTTTAAGACCTTGATGTTGAGATTGCTGCCTGAAAAAGAAAAAAAAGAACCCTATTAAATATTCTTTTATATATATAAGTTCCTCTTTTTCTTTCTGAACTTTGAACTCTGTTTGGATTTATTTTTCTGAAAAAGTCAAGTTATTTAACGTTTAATTTGGATTATTGGATTATGATATGGAAAGTAGAGGCTTTTTTATATGTTTCTATTAACATCTTTCCTTTTTGACTTGTGGTTGGATTGAAGAATTACAAGTGGGAAGGAGAAATCCTGGGAATATTTACTATTCTTATCTTTGATTTTGACTACAGGAGAACAAAAAGTCCTAGGCTTTTATCTTGGGTGTTTGAAACACTGTGGACTTTTATATATAAGGGATTATAAATGAACTAAGAGGAAAAATTTTAAAGGAGCCTATTTGAAATTTTTTTCTAGTTCTTTCTTTTTTTTTCTTAACCTTTTGGATATTTGTTTTTTCACCTTTTCTTTTTTCTTTTTATTACCTGTAAAAAAAAAATTATTTTTTTCCCCTTTTTTTAAATAATTATTGTTATATTGTTATATGGTGCTTTTTCCCCCTGTTCTCCCTTTTTTCTTCTTTTTTGCAGGGCTATGGCGTCTTTGGGAACGAGACGGGCGGAGAAGGAGAAGAAGAAGGAGACTGGAGGATCACCTATTGATTCTGCTACACCTGCTACATCTGCCTCAGAAACTTTATTACCAGAAATGAAAAAGATATTAGAAGCTGTTGCAGCACTAAATAAGAAAATGGATGATCAGAATACAGCAATAAATAAGAAAATGGATGACTCCACGAAGCAGATGGAAGATCAGATTACAGCATTAGACAAAAAAATGGACGATATGAAGAAAGAAATAACCAGAGAGATTAAACAAGACTTTAAAAAAGAAATTCAAACAGTCAAGGAAGTGGTCAATTCTCTGTCAGGAGAACTTAAAGATACGCAAAGCCAGATGCAAAAATTAGAAGATAAATCAGAATATGCTATTAAAGAGATTGAACATAATCTAGATATCACAGCTTTAGCAGAAATGAGAGAGAAAGAGCACATCTTGAGATTTAGAGCAGTTCCAGAACAAGTAGATGAAAATGTGAGAGAAAGGATGATTTTTGAATTGGCTAAATTTCTGGAGACAAGAGAACAAGATTTAGATTTGGAGATAGACAAGATATTCAGAGTAAACTCACGTTACGCTAAGGAAAAAAAAGTCCCTAGAGACATATTGATATATTTTGTAAGAAAAGTGACAAAAGAGCAAATCTTAAGGAAACATTATAATACTAGACTAAACATAGAAGGGAAGGAAATAATTCTATTAAAAGAAATTCCCTTGAGAATATTAAGGAAAAGAAAAGACTATTCTTTCCTTACAGACAAATTAAGGCAACATAGTATTTCATTCAGATGGGAAAAATTGGAAGGCGTATCATTTGAGTTCAAAGGACAGAGATTCAAAATAACTTCCATTTTAAAAGCAAAAACTTTTTTAGAGAAATACAAGAAAGAAATGGGTTTACCAGAAGGAGAATTGACAAAAGGAGGAGAAACATCGAAAGACAAAGAGAAGACTGAAGATCTATCTGAGAAAGGAGCTACAGGTGTGGACTTAACAAAGGGATTTTAAAGAATAAAACACCAATGGAACTTAAATATCTGACATGGAACATTAATGGAGCTAATGCTCCACAGAAAAGAAGAAAGATATTTCATTTTTTGAAAAAACAGAAATTGGACATAAGTTGTTTACAAGAGACTCATATTTGTAAAAAAGATACTAAATATTTGATTCAAAAACAGCTTGGAGAAGAATTTATTTCGGCTGGATATAAAAAAACTAAAGGGGTAGTCTTATATGTACAACCAAAGTTAAACCCAAAATTGATATTAGCTGATGAAGAGGGTCGATACATTGTAGTAGAAACTAACATACAAGGAACGAAAACACTGATAGTTGGACTTTATGCACCGAATATGGATAAAGGAGTATTTTATAAAAACCTGATGGATAAACTTTTGGACTTAACGTATGACAATTGGTGTTTCATGGGGGATTGGAATGGGGTAATTTACCCCAGACTGGATAGACAGTCACAAAAAGAAGTGAAGCAAACACAGGGAAAATTGCCACAAACATTTTTCGACTTGAAAGAGATGTTGGATTTACAAGACATTTGGAGATGTATGAATGGGACTTCCAGAGAATTTACATATTATTCAGAGAGATTTAAATCACATTCTAGAATAGATATGATCTTAATATCTAAAAATTTGATGATGGATATTAACAAAGTTGATATATTACCTAAGACTTTATCAGATAATAATCCAGTAATGTTGACTCTTAAAGGGAAACGGAATGTATTTAGATGGAGATTGAATGAGTCGCTACTACGGAATAATGATGTAGTTGATGTATGCAAAAAAAAATTAAGAGAATATTTTCAATTTAATTTGGACAAAGGGACTAATATTCAAACTGTATGGGAAGCCAGCAAAGCATATATGAGGGGTTATTTTATTCAATACAATGCTCAAATGAGGAAGAAAAAACAAAAAAGAATTCAATTGATTTTAGATGAAATTAAAAGTAAAGAGTTAGATTTGAGAGATAAACCAATGGATGACACTTTGCTCACTCAAATTAAATTCTTACAAAAGCAAATATCAATGATATTAACTCAAGAGATAGAGACTCAAATGAAATTTACAAAACAAAAATATTTTGAACATGCAAATAAACCAGGTAGATGGCTGGCTTATAACTTGAGGAAACAAAGACAAAAGAATTTGATTACTAATATTCAACATGAAGGAAAAATTTTGGTGAATAATATGGATATTCAAAAAGCCTTTCATGACTATTATTCTAAATTATATAAAAAACAAGATGTCAACTTGGATGAGATTGAAGAATATTTGAACAAACAAAAATTAACTGTTCTTAATGACCAACAAAGATTGACATTAAACAATGTTATAACAAAAGAAGAATTGACAAAAGCTTTTAAGAAAATTAGTAGTGGAAAAGCTCCTGGACCAGATGGATTGTCAGCAGCCTATTATAAATGTTTTGAAGAGGATTTATGTCTACCTTTGCAGAAGACTATGAATTCTATTTTGGAAACAGGAACTATGCCTGAAACCTGGAAAGAAGCACACATAACTTTGATCCCCAAAGAACAACATGATTTAACATTAACTAAAAATTACAGACCAATATCTCTATTGAATAATGATTATATTCACAACGATATTAGCAGAAAGAATGAAGAATATACTTAAGGATTTTATTCATCAAGACCAAGCTGGTTTTCTACCCAAGAGGCAAATACGAGACAATGTTCGAAATATATTAGATGTAATTGAATATTTGGGACAAAGAGGGAGCATAGAGTAAATCCTTAATTCTTTATCTACACTCAACTTATCCTTTGTGGTCAGGAGCTCATGAGGTGCTGAAGAGTTAGTGCCATTGGATCTGCGCCTTCAATAACTGTAACTGAAAAAACTCTGCTCAGGAAAGTTTATAGGTAAGTTTTTTGTGACATCCTTGTGAAAAATAGATCACCAGACTCGGCAAAAAAGAAAAAGTGCCACATCTTGAATCTGAACATAATGTTATCCAATAACAGTTTGGAAACAAATTTGATTTGATGTCTTACTTGGTAAATGGATGAACAGCAATTCCTTGAGGATAAGACTCCTTCTCCTGGATGATTACTTTTCTCTGCATTCCATTTAGATTACTACTTTCAATGCTAGATTTCCTGCAAAGTATACACACATAATATATATTTTATATATTTTATAATATATACATACAGTATAAAATGGGTGTGGTGGCTCAGCGGGTAAGACGCCAGGTTTGTCGATCGGAAGATTACAAGTTCAGAGGTTCGAATCCCTATCCCCACGTGACGGAGTGAGCTCCCGCACTCGCCCCAGCTCTTGCCAACCTAGCAATTCGAAAGCATCCAATGCAAGTAGATAAATAGGTACCACTTTGGTGGGAAGGTAACAGCGTTCCCGCACATCATGCCGGCCACTTGACTGTGGAAGCGTCTTCGGACAACGCTGGCTCTTCGGCTAACAAACGGAGATGAGCACCGGCCCCTAGAGTCGGACACGACTGCACAAATGTGCGGGGGAAACCTTTACCTTATACACACAGATAGGGATTTCTTATTACAATAACTTTATTTCATCACTTTACTTACCTCCTTCCAGCTGATTTTCTCACATCATGATATTAATTAAATATGTTAAAGATGTTTCTCCTCAATCCTGCCTTCTCCTATCAACAGGGGTTGTAAACTAAGAACTGAGTAAGATTAAGAGTAGAAGCAACCAGGCATCTATAAATTATGAATAAAACTAGTAACTTCATGAAAAGCACCAATTATTGTGTGTGTGCCTTTGAGTCAATTTTCAACTCTTGGTGACTGCCTGGACTAGTCCCTGCAGTTTTCTTGGCAAGGTTTTTCAGAAGAGGTTTGCCATTGCCTCCTACCTAGGGCTGAGAGAAAGTGACTGGCCCAAGGTCACCCAGCTGGTTTTATGCCTAAGGCAGGGGTAAAACTCAGGGTGTCCCAGTTTCTAGCCCGGTGCCTTAACCACTACACCAAACTGGCTCTCTAAACCAATTATTATTATAATATGCAAATACAGCAATTGCTATCCTGTTTCTTAGGAAAAACAGCTGCATTTATTTTTGATGACTTTGCTGACAAAGTGTTCCCTTTGTATGTGGAAAACCTGAGAGACCTGTTAAGTGAATAAAAAATGACTTTTCAGACAGAAGACACGATTGTGTGTGTGCTTTTTTTCTAACACTGTTCCTTGGATTCTTGTTTTTTCCAAAAGGAGATACGATCACTGTTCAATAAAGAAATTGCTTTACATGAGTGCTTCTGATTACCATATTATTCAGCAAAGGGTCTCTCTGAGCCTTTTTTATCCCTAGGTCAGAGCTTTCCAAAGTTTTCATGTTGGTGACACACTTTTTAGACATGCATCATTTTGCGACACACTCTTACAGCAGGGCATCATTTCACGACACACTCTTACAGCAGGGCACAAGGCAGGCACTAGGACCTGCGCGGAATCACAGCAGGTTTGGAGGCAGCAAGGCACAAGGCAGGCACTAGGACCTGTGTGGAATCACAGCAGGTTTGGAGGCAGCAAGGCACAAGGCAAGCACTAGGACCTGCGCAGAATCCTGGCAGGGCAGGTTTGGAGGCAGCAAGGCACAAGGCAGGCACTAGGACCTGCGCGGAATCCTGGCAGGGCAGGTTTGTAGGCAGCAGGGCACAAGGCAGGCACTAGGACCTGCGCGAAATCCTGGCAGGGCTTGGAGGCAGCAAGGCACAAGGCAGGCACTAGGACCTGCGCGGAATCACAGCAGGTTTGGAGGCAGCAAGGCACAAGGCAGGCACTAGGACCTGCGCGGAATCACAGCAGGTTTGGAGGCAGCAAGGCACAAGGCAGGCACTAGGACCTGCGTGGAATCCTGGCAGGGCTTGGAGGCAGCAGCAGCCGCGACACACCCAGACACTGCAGCCGACACACTAATGTGTCCCGACACACAGTTTGGAAAGCTCTGCCCTAGGTCTTTCTGTTGTGACTAGTCTTAAGCAAACAAATGCATGCTGCCATTTCAGAGACATTTCAACTAGTCTCTCTCTTTTTCGCCAGTTGTTTATTTACCACCATCTTTTTTACTAGCAGTAAGTGTCCTACAATATCCATGCTAAAAGCATACCCTGGGTCTGTCCAGTACAATTTACGATTAATCCAATCCAATGCTAGCCCTTCTGGTCTCTCACTTGCGTCCCATACAACTTTTTCACGATTGGTGCCATCCAGATCAGACCTCTCTATCCACTTCAGGTCTGTATGGGCAAAATAGATCTGTAATGAGGAAACAGAGGGTTTGCAGATGATTACTGCACTTCTTAGTTGAGGATAGGATTTCTTCCCCCCCCCCCCCAACTTCTCACATTAGTGACATGTATTTGAGCAAAAAGTAATTAAGTTATTTACAAAGTTAAGATTGTGTTTTGTACTTCTGCCAAACTTGTGTTTCTTCCAGACCTACTGATACCTCCCTCTTGAGCACAGATCATGTTCAATCAAGGTGCATAACCTCGGAAGACATGCCTGAATATCACCAATAGAGAGAATCATTTAGTATCTTTAAAACAAATGTGGAAAGTATAGGTATGACAGATATGTCATGTTAGCATATAACTGCTGACAAGTGTTCATTGTTTTAGGAAGCCCAAGTCACTCGCCCCAAGGCCTGTAGTGATAAGGAGCGGTTCATCCCTATCATGGAGCGCCAGGAACTAAGCAGTTAAAATGCAAAGCAGTAAGAGCATTGATCCTTGCAATATTTTGAAATCCTCTTTTAAAAAAAAAAGGCTTACCTTACTTTCTACCGGGTCATAGTCCAGAGCTAAGACTACTCCCATCTGCCAGGCAAGGACACTTGAGTACTCCGTCCCATCAAAAGCAATGCTACGGATATCTTGACTGTTTGCAAACAACAGAAATGGCTTGGGTCCTGTTTGTGACAAATGTAGTAGCATGTTAACCCTTCTCCTTCAACGCTCTGTAGATAAAAACTTTTAATGGAAAGAAGCAAATTGTGCTATGTGGTTTCCCTCTTTTCTTCTCATTTCAAATCCTTACTTGGCACTAATCACAAATTACATTAATTACAAAATGATTATCAATAACCAAGATAATAATCTGCCAATGAATTTAACATATGCCAATGTGATAGCTTCTTATATCTTTCAATGCAGGTAGATGAATATTGTTACATACTTCCATTTCTTTTCCCCAGGAGAAAAATTACTTTTAGTGGGCTTCCTTTAGAGAACAATGCTCTGGAGATATACAGTATGGCTCTTAATAATTGGTTAAAAAAGAGAACTTCATAATAAATATAAGTGGAATATAAATATAAGTGTAAATGTCTCCTTAGCAAGAAAAAAACCCACCCTATTAATTTCAGTCTTCCATTAAACACCAACTTGTGACTCAATAGTGCTTCCCACATTAAGATGAACTATCTAGCTTAGCTATGCTTTTCATCTTGTCCCATCAAGGGTGTCTACAGGGTATGGTAAAAAAAAGTCAAGATAGCAGCCCCCACTTTTATTGATGGAAGATCAAATAAGGAAGATCTTACCTAGATCTCTTTAAAATCCACCCATGCTTATATTGGGCTATATGTTTTAGCAAAGTGCACCATGTGCTGGAACAGCTGATTTCAGAATGATCAGAAACATCAGTCAGGCATTACATGGACAGATGCATCTGCAAAAAGCATGTATCCTGTCCATCCTGTGGCCCATGCCAAAATGTCCATGGATCAGTATCCTGTGACTGATAGAAGGGTTGTGCCTGTATCAGCTTAAACTGGCCAATAGGAGGCAGGAAGATACCAGCCCCTGACAATGTCATCCACCATAACTTCAAGGAAGATTCATAGATTGTGTTTGTGGCAAAAAATGTGTTGAGAAAAGAGGGAAAACCCTAAATGACACAGGTACATGTCTTTTAAAAGCAGTTTGCAGGGCACCTTCATTCCCCAGTTAGAAGGATGTGAGGATGAGCCCAAAGATCTGATACTCACTTAAAGCAGCACAATGTCTTTTGTCCTCCTGGAGATGATAGCCAGGAAAGCAACCACATTCCCAAGTTGTTGGACTCAGAGATGTACAAATCTGGCTACAACCGCCATTATCAGGAGATGTACAACCTAGAATAGATTCACTTTTTAGAAACTGATCTTTTTAACTAAAGTCACTGCAATTAGATTGACATGAAATAGCACAGTTCACTCTGCTGAGCTTCATTAAGCACTATGATAAACACCTTTTAGAGATGATCTCTAGCTAAACTATGGCTGGTAGTTATTTATTTAGGAATTACCAGTGTGGATAGAGGTGGGGTAAGAAGCCTCTCTACTTCACTGCATCCCACCAGAACTTCAATAACAAGAATCTTCCAAGTCCTATGAAAAAGAATGCTACTTCCTATCTTGGGCAGAAATTGCTATGGGTCAGTAATAGATAATAGGGAGATATTAAGGTATTTCAAGTATTTGCAACACTGTAATTTAGACCAGCCTCCTTCAACCTGGTGTTCTTCAGTTGCAGTCGACCACAACTCCCAGATTTCTCAGCCAGCATGGAACTTCCTTCCCATCATTAGATAATTATTCCCAATTTAGTTTTTTGCTACCTAATATAGAAGCTTAAATTATCTCCTATTTTGTTAATATTACAATAGCATACTTGATATCTCTTCTATTTTTCACCAATAATGGGATCTGGATATCTCACAAAGGATTTGAATAGTTTTGATTTTATCAGCTAGAATTTATATTTCAAATCAAATCAGTTTATTACAATTTATTACTTTACAGATAGAGTAAAATATCCAATAGGTAAAGGTAAAGGTTCCCCCCGCACATTTGTGCAGTCGTGTCTGACTCTAGGGGCTGGTGCTCATCTCCGTTTGTTAGCCGAAGAGCCAGCGTTGTCCAAAGACTCTTCCGCGGTCATGTGGCCGGCATGACGCGCACGGAACGCTGTTACCTACCCACCGAAGTGGTGCCTATTCATCTACTTGCATTTGCATGCTTTCGAATTGCTAGGTTGGCAAGAGCTGGAGCTAGTGCGGGAGCTCACTCCGTCACACGGGGCTAGGGATTCAAACCTCCGAACTTGCGACCTTCCGATCGACAAGCCTGGCGTCTTACCCGCTGAGCCACCACGCCCCCTAAAATATCCAATACTGCAGTAGAATTTATATTTCAAACAATGGATAGCTTTTAAAAATGTTTGTTTCTTTCTCCTAGAAGGCTTTCTGGGAACTCCTAGCAATACTCTGTACCTGTATATCTCAAGATCTCCCTTATTCCATCCAAAAATGAATGTGGTATGCAGTAAACATGGCATGAAGATCAGCCACATGTTTCATTCCCTTCTTCTTTTTCTGACTTCTAACCATCTTATCTATTCAAGTTCTTGAAAGTTTGCAATTTTTTGTTCTTGTTGTTGTTTATTCATTCAGTCGCTTCCGACTCTTCGTGACTTCATGAACCAGCCCACGCCAGAGCATCCTGTCAGCTGTTGCCACCCCCAGCTCCTCCAAGGTCAAGTCCGTCACCTCCAGAATATCATCCATCCATCTTGCCCTTGGTCGGCCCCTCTTCCTTTTGCCTTCCACTTTCCCTAGCATCAGCATCTTCTCCAGGATATCCTGTCTTCTCATTATGTGGCCAAAGTACTTCAGTTTTGCAATTATTTTTAGTTTGACCTAATTTTCACTTGGCCTAATAAAGATATTGTGCCTTTGATTCCCCCCTCCCCATCCCTTGGCAACTAGCTTCCAACTGCTTTTTTACTGAAATAATGTAAAGAAAATGGTTTAAATATTGTTGTTTTTCCAGTCTTGGACTCTTTTAGGTGTGTTGTGCTTCTACAAGTCCTATCAGTATAGCCAGTTTAACTTGGGATTATGGGAATTAATCTAACACTTCCAGTACCAGGTTGGTTCAACACCAGGCTAAGGAAAGCTGAAGAACAATACAAATGTTACAGTAAATGCTGTTAATTATAAAATATATAATTTTAACATCTAGCACTTGATTCAACATCTAGCACTTCTCATCAACAGCAACATTTTCAGAATCAGCACTGAAAAATAAATACATTTATTTACCTGTACATGTTCTTCCATCTACTTGGAGAACTGATCCTTCAGGACAAAAGCAAATAGGCCCTTCAGGTGTCTGTCCACAATCATAGCTGCAGTGAATATAATTGCTTGCACAGGAAATTAGTTCTACAACGTGTTAAAATAAATAGGAAAATGTTCTTAAAAATTGATAGAAATAATAACTTAGAGGAATTCAAGGCAGAGTTAAATACAAGCTGTTTGGCATGTATTATATCTCTGAGAGTACACAGAATTATTTTCCTCCACTACTTTCCAGTATTTATGTCATGGGCCAAGTAGTATTGCTTCCAGACAGGCTTGATATTTTTTTTAAAAAAATTAATATATTTCCAATTTCTAAAGCCAAAAATAGAGCAACCTATTTGGGTAAAGGCTTCTCCAGAGAAGGTGTGTGCATGTCTGTGTGTGCATATGACAGAGAGAAATATAATTGATAGAATGTAAATATTTGATTTTTCTAGAATAAAAATACCAAAAAAAAAAGTAAAGAAAAAACAACTAATAAAGCATGAGTATAAACATCACAGAAAAACTGTTTACCGTTGCATTCTCCCCATCCCGTTTGTTTCCCTGACCGCTTACCACTGGTGTAACTGTCTTTAAAAATTGTTAAAAGCTTACGTTTTTTAAAAATATTCAAGTAATTTAAATTAGAAGTCTTGGGCTCTGGTCTCCAATCCATTCAGGTTGGGGAGCATATTTTGAATTTTGAGAGCATTTTATAGGCACTGCTACCAAAAGGCTGCTACTCTGGATATGGATGGTTACAAAAGACTCATTTACCAGAAGCAAATTGATGCATTGCTTCTCATAATTCCCTCCATCCTCCCAGGATGCTTTCTCTGGTCTTTTTTTCTCTCTCTCTCAAAGAAGACATACTTTTGAACAGAACACTGGACTTCACTTCTCTATCATTTTTAGGGTGATGCAAATCATTTGGAAGAGGTATTTATCAAAGTGTGTTAGGAAACATAAAACCCCTCTCTTCACAGTATTATAGTAGCCAGCTACTTTACAAAGCTTACTCAGCTACTTATGGTCTCCCTGGTTGTCTATGTGCATGAGTGCATATGCACAAGCAAAATTTCCACTGGGACTGTGTAATGGTATGTGGGAATGACCTTGGGAGACATGAGGAAGAGCCACAGACTGGACAACCGGCGTGTAAAAGATATCTCACTCCAAAGGAGGAGGGAGGGCGTGGAAAGCATTTCAGAAGGGACCCTCCCTAGTTTTCCGGAGAGTAAAAGGAAAGGAGGGGAGAAATACTTTCAGTCTTTCAAGATTCTGTTATGTAACCTTACAATAGAGCTAGAGCTAGTACTCCTGGTTGTGCTTCTTCTCTGGACTACCTCGCTGGGCTAACAGACAGCCAGTGAAGCTAAGTGGCTGTGTACATAATGTGTGTGGAGACAAGGACAGTTTTCAAAGGAGACACACAAACCTTGTAAAGGACATGGTTGTTTTAAGATTTCGAAGAGAGGTGCGTTGTCCACACTAACATATTTTGCAAAGCCCCTCTTTCAAATGCTTTGCACATTGTTATGTGTGGCCAAAAAGCATTCTTAGAAATACTGTGCTTGAAAGCTGGCCCTCTGCTTTTCACCATGCTAACTTCCCATTTAATTTTTGATTAAGGATAATCAATATGGATAATTTCCCATTTCTGTCACATCAAAAATTACAATTTGGCAGCAATTTCTGTATGGGCTCTGGGGGCCTTGAGGCTTAAATTGCACATCTCTGCACTACATGAAAAATGGAATAATGCCCTTGTTCATCCAGCAGTTTGTCCAAGGGGAAATGTCCAACTATTATTTGCACTGATAATGAAAAGATTCAGAAAACTCAGCTTTTGTCCATCTCACTATATCCCTAGATAATCTTCTACCAAACTATTTCACAATATATTTCACGATATATCCCAGTACCCCCAATTAATACAACCCCATATTAAATGGAAGCAAAACAGGGTGTGGTGATGGGCAAACAGAAACTAGAATGTAGTGGTGTAATTTTGAGGATGAGTGCTCTTTTGTGAATAAGTCAACCACATTTTCGTTTTTTAATCTAAATTCTTAGAGATGCAGAATTTATCATCAGGCTGTAATGGATGAATTCTGTAATCCGATCAAGCTTGCATAACCTTATCTTCACAAATTTTGATTAGCAAAAATGTGTACCTAATCTGTTTTGTATTTCTTATCCCATGTAATCAATATGAAATCAACTATTTCTACCTGCTATGGAGCCAGGTAAAAGAATATCCTCCTACGGTGCTTTATGTTATGCTTCTATTTGTTTTCTTCCAGTATTCAAAGCACCATATGGACACATCTGCAGGCATAGTTCCTAAAACTGGAACAAATTAGAGTTTCCTACAGCTGCTTTCTGGAATCCATGGTAGATAGCCATTCATTTCAACAGAACATAATAAAAATCATCTTGTTGTCTAAGAAAACAGTTCTAATTGCACCATCTTAAATATACACTACTTAATTCTGATTAAGTCACAGACTAAGTTTTAGAGTACTATTTTAATAGAATTGGTGGATTCAAGTTGTGAAGCAAGTAAAATAATTCTTGTGTTGTTCAGTGTCTTATTGTCCTGACTTCGAGTGAAGGAAAACACGCTGAGACTTGGTGTTGAGGCTCTAGTGCAGGGGTGGGCAACGTCAGGCCCACGGGCCGTATAAGGCCCGCGGGGCTCCCGCCTAAGGCCTGCAGGGCTCCCGACCGCAAACCCCGCCCCTTCCACGCGATTGGCTCCCACCCGCAAACCCTGCCACCCAGTGCTTGTGATTGCCTCCCGCCCGCAAACTCCGGCCCCTGGTCCGTGGAAATCCCAGAAACCCCGCCCCCCACCCCCCGGTCCCCGGTTATAAATATCCAAATGGCCCTTGGCAGAAAAAAGGTTCCCCACCCCTGCTCTAGTGCTTTATTGTCCTACTCTGCTAGACAGAATCCAGCTAAACTAAAATGAACTAGTAATGCTCAGAGAAAGGGCCCAAGAAATCAGGGCGGGGCCTTCTTTAGCCTCTTGGGAGGAAAGCAAAGCGATTCAGTACTACACATGTGTTTCTCCCCCTGGAGGGAGCCCCCTCCTTCTTCACCAGTTATCTCCCTGACACTTATCTCCCATTCATTCATAAAAGACCTGTTTTGTTCACTGCTCAATAGAAAGATCTAATTTTAATTAATTTAATCTAGTTTTAATTTGTATTAAAACCAACTATATTATCTAAATTTTATTCAAGCTGCTGTGAGGCTCAGATACTGATCATAGTATTAGAAAGGACTAGATTGTTCAAGGACTGATCTACAAGTCATGTTCAAGATGTAAGTCACAGCTGCTTATCTACTTTTTTTTTCCTCACAGGTAAGCAAACAGGCTACAATTAAAATCAAATTTAACCTCTTCCTCAGTCACTACTCTCTAATATTTATACTACATGTAAAGCTTTATGGATTGAAGAAAGAAAATATCACCATTGTCAGCTATATGTTATATCTCTACTGTAACATATCGTTAAAAAAGAGCACCTATAAGGAACTTACTTTGATTGGTTCATCTATATTTGGCATTATCTACCCCAGGGAGGGGAACCAGAATCTCTCCAGCACTGATACTGCAGCACTGCAATTCCCAGAATATTTCCATTTTGGCCTTACTAGATGGAACTCTGGGAGCTGTAATTCAGCAAGAGTGAACAGCCAAAAGTACCCCAACTTTGATTTACGCTGGTTGTATTATCTCTTCATGGTTTCTCTGCTAGTCATACCTGAAAATGAATGCATCTAAGAGCATATTCTCTACTAATGATCCCTAGGTTTTGGCCAAAATAAGAGGTGGGAAGTATGCATTTCTCCCACACCATGTGAGTAGATGCCCCAAATAGCAATTTTGACATCCATAGGTGGGGCAAAAAACAGTTGCTACTGTTGACAGGAAACCAGGCAAAATGAATATACTTTTACAAAACTAAAATGTATAAAATCATGGAACCAGAGAGAAAGAACTTCAGAGATCATCTAATCAAAGTTTCTGCACAGTACAAGATTTGTAATGCTATATGCTGCTAAGATCATTCTCAGTTAGCAGTTCAGCATCTGCTTAAATCATGAGTCACTGGGGCCAATTTTTTAAAGGAGAAAAGCACCAGGGATAGAGTTGTAAGATGAAACAAGTAGGCGAGGGCAATCTTTCCTCTACATAAACCTTTTTGCAACCTTAGCTGTGCTAAGACTATCTGAAGGCTTAATTGATTTTAGCAGGAAATTGTACTTTGAATGTTTGTAGACTGCAAAAAATGGTGTTGTTGTGTGCGGTCCATCCCTGGCTTGAGGAATTCCGTCAGAGGAAAGCTCCCTTTCCAATGCAGTCTGTTCTACTGATTAATAGCTCTTACTATTTATTTATTTATTTATTTATTTGTTTGTTTGTTCATTTATTTTAGACTCAAATTTAGTCACCGCCCATCTCACTCAAAGAGCGACTCTGGGTGGTTTACAATAAAGCAAGAATAAATACTAGCTAAAATACAAGTTAAAATACAATAAAACAATATTCTTAAATAAAAAAATATAATCCAAGGCATAATTGTTAGAAAGTTCTTGATTGACGAGAACATCTTCAGGGTGCTAACCACCCCCAGGGTTGGTTACCCCTCCTCGTGCCCCATGCGAGATGGCAGAGCCAGGTCTTCACCCCTTTCCAGAAGGCCAGGAGAGTGGGGGCCTGCACTATTACAAAGTTCAAAAATCTGCTTCTATGCAATTTCCATTCATTTGAGTTCCCCCTCTGAAGCAATAGCAAGTAGCTCTGCTGTGTATTCTGCATGATAGCCTTTCAGATATTGGACTACTGCTATCATGTCTCCCCTTATCATGTTTCAGCTGTTCATCTTAGTTGTTTGTCTCTGGATGCACTCATTTGTCAATCTTTTTTAAAAGATGATGCTTGAACATGGAATTCTAATGCAGAATAAAATGGAAATTTCTTATTTCCTGTGACCTTGACACTGTTTTGTATTAGCTTTTCTAGCAACTACATTATCCAATAAGACATCTAGATCTTCTTTAAATGTATTGCTGTAAGCTAGCCTCACCCCATCTTATACTTTTGACTTTAGTTTCTTGTACTTAAAGCAAGACTTTGAACATAATAATTTCAACCCATTCTTCCAGCCTGTCAAAATATTCTGAATCTTGATTTTGTCTGCAATAGTGCTGCCCTTTCTTATCCTAGATTTTATAAGCAATCCCTTTGCATCTTTATCTAGGTCATTTTTAGAATATTAAACAGCACAGACCTAAATGGAGTCATCTGCATGGAAATAGTAACTACGACTGTTTAAACTGGTGCTGATCCACCTAATAGTAGCAGTAGCTCCAACCCACATTTTACCATCTTGTCTCCACAAGCAGGGTTATCATACAAAACTTTGTTAAATGGTTTACTGAAATCAAGATATTCCATCTCCAAGGCATTCCCATTATCTAGCACTCCAGAGACTCTATCAAAAAAAAAAAAAAAGAATAATCTAGGGGCATAATTTGCTCTTGACAGACCAATGCAGTCTCCCGGTTATCTATTAATCATTTGCTAATGCTGTCAGGTAGGCCTTTTAATAAGAATGTTACTCTCCTTCTTCTTGAAAATGGAGAAATTTATATTTTTACTTTCTTTGATTACAGATACTTTCTGAAGACTGATAATGTGCATCTAGGGCTGGCTTTACTATTAGACAGAATGAGACAGCTAGTCCTAGCAACTGACATGGGGGGCAGGGGGGCAAGCTCTGCATTTCTCTTGGCTTCCCTACTCCTCTAACTTGCCTCACTGTGTTCAGATAAAAAGGAGGACACTCTCACTCTTCAGTGTGGAAGGAAGGATAACCTGCCAGTAGAGTTCCATATGTAGAATGGGCAGAGTGCCTTGAACCTGTGTCCTAGACAGCAAAGCCCCTTGACCTTACCTTTTATGCCTCAACACATATCCATGCTGGGTCAGGGTCCCATCTGTTCAAAACTGCTAGTCCTTAGTTAAAGGAAAGCAGAATATAGTAGAGCTTGCCTCGTGAGAAACAATTCAATGATTTTCACATAGCAATGATTTCAGACAAATAATCGCTCACTTAAATCTGAGATTATACAAACTGAGATATGCAATAGCCCAATTCAGAAGACATGTTCACATTCAGTAAATGCATGTGTACATGAGAAGAGAATTGCCCTGTAAACATTTTGAATGCAAGAAAGGTCTGTGCCCAGATTCAGATGAATATAAAGCATGCAGAGACAAGGGATTCGGAGTTCCAACTTCTCTCCGTGTTTTTTATTACAATATGTGATAGGCCCTGTAGATTCAGGTAAACTGGGTCTTATGTCCACAGAGTTCAATGAATTCTCCTCTTGTAAGGATGCTTATGATTTAGATAACATATTCTTTCTTATTTTGCCCATTCTATGATGATCCAAAAGAGGGAGAATCCTATTATATATTTTTCTTGATATCTGGAATATTCATAAGCGACGCCTATGTCTTGATGGACAAACCACAGCTTATCTATAGAATTTTGACAATTTGACAGATCAGTAACCTAGCTGTCAAATACACATAAGAAATATCAGAAGAAATTATTTGGAAAAGTTTGAAAAAAGTAGTAGGGTGCTACCTACCATAGCATGTTTTCTTATCAGACAAGAGAATAAAACCTTTTGGACATGTGCAATAATAGGATCCAGGGATATTCACACAGCCCAAAGTACAGCCATGATTCCATAATGCACATTCATTGACATCTGATGGTTTTAAAAATACATAAACAATTAGGTTACCTATACTTATGAGTTCTTAACAGCAGTAGCAGTAATTAATGTTATAGGCATATTTAGATATCTTGAATTAGATAAAGAAGCTATGCTATAGAAATATTCTGCAAAGTAAAGACAAAAACCAGATCAATTGTACCCAAATCAATGAATTCTGGATAGATTGAAGAAACTCAGCTTAGCTATTGACATCATATGATCCTTATATCCTACAAAGATCAGTCACTGCAATTCAGAATGGAAAATGCTTTTCTAACTAAAGTACTGGTCTGTCCTTTTAGTTTCTGATTCTTAATCATTCATGCCCATTAGCAAAACAAGGAAAGGTTTAGTTAATAATCAGATTTGGGTGAAAAAGATTTCAAAGATAGATTTGTATGCAGGGATGGAACTAGGGTCTGTGTCACCCGGGGCAAACATGGATTCCGTGCCCCCCCCATGGGTTATTTTGTCATTTTGGTGCCCCCGGGTGTCATTTTGGCACCCCCCCAGCACGGTGCCTGGGGCACATGACCCTCTTGCCCCCCCCCCTAGTTGCGGCCCTGTTTGTATGTTTTCAACTTCTCTGTCTTGATGCTAAATAGTCAAGAAAATATCATACGGGTTAAAACTGTTAAAAGCTATCCCAATCCAGAGTAATTACACTGGACAATTTTGCTACATCTCTCCATGTAATATGTACTTATTTCTGGATAATAAATCATGCTACTCCAATAGAAGAGAATATATGTAGCTCAGGATTGAACTGTGGAGTCCTTGAAAACTCGATGAAAACTCCTTAATCTCACAACACATGGACAGACTCAACCATAGTTTCAACTGGGAAACTGTGGGCATCCTAGACCAAGCTAAATCCAAAAATGCTAGGGAATTCCTGGAAGCTTGGCATTCAGATAAATCAATAGACACATAGAGATAAACCACATTTACATACCATTCAAAAGAGACAATAAAAAAGCTAAGAAGGAAACAAAAAGACCAGAACACATCCTCTCCAGCAGCCTACACCCAGATAAGCAGGGATTAACACCAGGCAAACTATCAGGCAGAAAACAATACCCCAATCGAGGAACTACCAAGGAGAAAACCACACCCACACCAACACTGGCAGGGCAAGCTACTGTATATAAACAGGGACCAAATGCCACACTCACTCGGACTGATGATATTACCTAGTTAGGTAATGAAATGTCTGCAAGCAAACAACCAAGCTCAGAGAGCACCAAGGACTCCACAATCATGCTACTTTAGATTACAATAGCCTTTGGTCATCTGGATAGGATCATAGTATACCCACAGGACTGTTCATTCTGTAAATGAGTGATTTCAGACTACAAAAAATCCATTGTATCTGTCTGTCTGTCTCATTCTAAGTGTCTGTGTGTGTGTGTCTGTGTGTGTATGCATGTACTGTAGTATGTCACATTATATACACTGTGATATATAATATATGTGTGTGTGAAATGTAGGCATATTTTATACATTTTGTCATATTTGATCACCATGTTTATCTTGAGTTTTAAAATATTAAAACCTGAAAGTATCTAGCTGAAAGTGCATTTATTTTAAGATGCTATGCTAAAGTAATAGTTACATCATCAAGTTGCATTATTTATATATCCTGACACTGAAAACAACAGTGTGGTTTGGGGTCTGTGAATAACCAACTGCTCTGCCTTGTCCTCCCAAAGACAGAGATACACAGAAGAGGGGGAGGACCTGCAAGAGACCAAGCACTAATCTCGGTTGGAAGAAAAAAAGCTTGCAAGTATTAACCCAAATTTGAGTAAAGCAAACATTTAACCATTAAAACTGTTTTTGCGCTGTAAGTGAAAACTGCTGTAATTTCCTTGTTACAACAATGTTCAATTGTGCATTTATTTCTAGCACATAATGATTTAGCCTCTGCAGGGCACAGAGTTTACGTGATTTTGTCCTGAGGTTTCCTTTGCTGTAAGGCCTCCTTGTAAATCTCATTTGTACGGTTAATTAGTCTGGTTGGATAAACTGAATAAGGCAAATGCAAAGACTGACGAGTTCATCTGGCCTGGGAAACTTAAGCTCCTTATACAGCTGCTTTATAAACAGGCATTTAGAAGGAAAGAAAAAGATGCTTGGGATGAGAACCACATGACCTCCATATTTCTATTCTTCAGTCTATTTTGCTGGAAAGAGAATCAATGGATGGCAGTCAACAAATAGTATGCTTTAAAAGCTAATACATTATTAAGGGGAAAAACCCACAGAAAATGATTAAATGTCAACATTATATGATATTGTACAGTATATGTGGAACTCGAGGAAAGAGTTGGGAAAACAGGTAAGAAGGTTAGCTGAGTCACAGTTTGGGGAAAGTCAGCAACTAGGAAATAACTCCACACTAATAGCATGGAAATGGAATTGGAGGGGCAAACTGAGAGATGTACTGGAAGTAATCTGGTTTAAATAAGGAACCTGATTCTTAAAAGTCTATTTGCATATAAGGAGAAAATGCCAGAACAAGCATGTACACATATCAGTGAAATAACATTTATACAGCTTTCAATCAGACAGTCTTATTGACTGACTGACTGACTGACACTGACTGACTGACTGACTGACTGACTGACTGATTCAGGACCCCTGCCTCTTTGCTGCCAGCCATTATGATATTATTTCAGTAGTAGTTCTCTACCCCTGGCCCACACACAGGAACATGTACACTGAAAGGCTTCTTTTCACTTACAAGCACCAGCTGAGGTAAGATTAGGCTGTGAGTGATTTGACTTCTAAGCTTAAGTCAATGGCTTGCATTAGCCTCCAGAACAGATTAACAACTCATCACCTAATGCCAGTGCTCTTCTTTACATCTACACACAGTGAGCATCTCTCAGCCCAACCTACCTGACAAGCTGTATTTTGAAAAAAGTTGAGAGAGTCCTATATACATTGCCTTTAACTATTAGGTATCCTGAAGAAAAGGTGGGATACAATAAAGAAATAAAAATCCACTCATCTGTTATTTACAAGTAAATATTGAACAATGATATCCACAATACCTTAAATTTCTTTGCATTTGCCCAAACAAAGCCCCATCATCTTCCCATTTATAAGTCTTCTGTATATGACAGCATTGGATGCCAAAATGAGTTATCTACTGCAACATGTTCTACATGGGCTACCCTTGAAAATTGTTCAGAAACTGCAGTTGGTGTAAAGTAAGCAATTTGAAGCTAATTGGTCCAAAGTAAAGAAGCTATGCTAGTAGTGAAGACTCTACACTGGTTGCCAATACTGGGTAAAAAAAAATTCTTAGATTTTTTTTTATCCCACCTTTATTATTTTTATAAATAACTCAAGGCAGGGAACATACAAATACTCCTTCCTCCTCCTGTTTTCCCCACAACAACAACCCTGTGAGGTGAGTTGGGCTGAGAGAGAATGACTGGCCCAAAGTCTCCCAGCTGGCTTTCATGCCTAAGGTGGGATTTGAACTCACAGTGTCCTGGTTTCTAGCCTGGTGCCTTAACCACTAGATCAAACTGGCTCTTAATATTCATCTTTAAATCTATAAGGGCTTGACTACTTAAATGACTGCTTTTCATACTATAAACCTGTAAAGTTGTTAAGATCCTGCAGGAGAGTCCCTTCTGAAAATGCCCCTGCTGTTACAGGGCCATCTTCTTCAGCATTACTCCCTGGGTGGACATTCCTTCAGGAGCTTGGCACCCCACCCCACCCCACATCTATAATCTGTAAGGGACATCTCTTGTACCAGGCTTTTAGTCATTAGATTACTGTTGTATTTTTTACTTTAGTATTTAGCCTGTCTTTCTAATATTGTATATTCTCTTTTTGTTTTGAAATTTTATTACACAAAAATAAACAATAATTATGTTTGTTGTAAGAAACATTTTAGACTGCATTTTGGAGTAAAACCTTTCCTTATTGGGATAAGTAAAATTACCAAGTCCTTTAGAATCCATCCTTCTGCCAGTTTGTTTTAATGGGTGTACTACCAGGATCTCAGTAGGTTGAGGAAATTGTTGTTGCAGGTTAATTACAACGATATCCTTTCCAGTATACTTATTGGCTCTCCGAATAGTTCCAATCCTTGAGTCAGAATAGTACATGTGGTCACCAAAGAGAAATATGTCATAAGCTTGATTTCTGTAGTGAAATAAAACAAGCAGTTGCATCAGTTTATTAAGTTGCTCATGCTCAAGATAAAGAAAATACATTATCAGGATAGCAAGATAGTTTAGAATCTAGAAATATTTGCATAACATTTCATTGGAATCAGTGGAATTTTACAGGTAACTTTTTCCATTTAATTCAAAGTAGCAAAAGTAGAGCTAACTTTCTCATATTTAGGAACAGTGTCTTTTAGTTAACTTTGGATAATATGCACTTTTGGCAGGGAACCTTTTTTATTTTTTCCTCCTTGCGGTTTTATATGATACTTAAATTTGGCCCTCTTTGGAAGACATGTGGTAAATGTGTCACATAAACAGCTAAACCCAGTCACAAGGTTTACAAGGAATTAGTTTTAGTTCATCATACTCCAAGGGATTTTTAAGGCTAAACATTCCCTGGTCATCATGTTGCTTGAATAGAAAGAAGATTTACCCTGTTCTGTCAGCATAGAAACAAAGTTCTAGAGTGGCACTGAAAACATGGGACTGCTTTAAAAATTCTGTCTCTCCACTGATTTTTCATTTCATGCCTCTGTGTCACAAAGTATAGAATGTGAAAAGAAACGGGTGGGGGATGCTCCTCCAACTCCATCTGCAACCCCTGAGCCACCATGGATTTTTTCCCAAAAGGTTGTTTTTTAATGCAGAAAGTGACAGAGGTGACTGGGATGATAACCCATCTGACCAAGTCATCCGTGATCATACAGTCCTAGTTCACAGAAGCTTACTCTGTGTTTACTCTGGAGGTAGTATCTTGGTCAGGGGTATTGTATGAATATAGACAATCCTTCAAACAAAAATCTTGTTATCTAATGCCTACAAATTACGGTATATTAGGGTCATGACTTTCTTCTTTATCATTTCATTGTGTCATAAACCCTTTTTTTAAACCAGCATTGAAACAATGATCATCCAACATCAACTTCGCTGGACCGGTCATGTTGTTCCAATGCCTGACCATCGTCTTCCAAAGCAGCTACTTTACTCCCAACTTAAGAATGGAAAACGGAATATTGGTGGACAGCAAAAGAGATTCAAAGATACTCTCAAAGCTAATTTAAAAAAATGTAATATCAGCACTGAGAACTGGGAAGCCCTAACTCATGAGCGTTTCAATTGGAGGTCAGCCTTTATTAATGGCTCTATGGACTTTGAAGAAGCACGAGTATAGGGCGAAAGGGAGAAAAGAGCTAAAAGGAAGGCACGTCAGGCAAACCCTCATCATGACCGTCTCCCACCCGGAAACCTATGCCCTCATTGTGGGAGGTTGTGCGGATCCAGAATTGGCCTTTATAGCCACTTACGGATCCACTGTTAAAATTTTACCTTTGGAAGACAATCTTACTCGGCTACGAGTGATCGCCAATGAGATGTGAGATGAAACCCTTTTTAACAATACAATCAAATGCTTTTTTCTGAATCATTGATTTTAATTCCATCTCATGAACCAGAAAAATGTTAAAATTTCTCTTTGGAGGTTCAGGTGCTGTGACAAATATTAGGAACAGAACATAAAACTTCCCATAAAACTAATCAGCATTACTGTCAGAGTCCTTTCTACTCCCATGCAAACAGAATCCACTGTAACAGCACCTCGGCAGAAGTCTACACCCACACACGCGGGATGTAGCTGATGGGTGCAATTTTTTTAACAGTTTGCCATTTTATATCCATAAACATACCGTCCCATTTGTTTGTATAGATGGATAAAATGGCCATTGTAGTCACAGGTTCCAAAATATGAAATTTCATTAATGGCATCATGCTGTATCCAGAACAGCTTCACATTGATAAAGTCCAGGGAAATGGTTTTGATTTTTTCTGTGCTCCTTAGAACTCTCCATCTTTTTTTTCCATCCAGATCTGCTCGATAGATGCTATCAAAAGTCCCTTCAGTAGACCAAAATAAAAACCTGCCAATAAAATCAGTTATCATCATCACTGCTTCTAAAATTATCTGAAACTGAAAAGGTTAATAGATTCTTTTATTAACTAATTCATTATCTTTATTTTGTTTTCATCCCAGTGCTTAATTATTAATTATTAAAAATATTTCTGCATCAATGTATTGTCGAAGGCAATATTTCTGCATCATTTCTTATTGTCAAAATACAAGGTGGTTTACAGTACTTGCAATATGCAGAAACATATCTGCAATCCTCAGATTACATGCTTCCTGAAATCACTGTAAACCAGATATAAAAGCAAATTATGGTTTGATTAAACCAGGCATTTACTTACTAAGATGAACATATAAGGGAAGAAGGGAAATATTGGGCTCAATGTCGCATCACATTTTCTCCAAACCATTACTGTGTACCATTTAAACTTTGAGTTTTGCTTCTGCAATGACTAAATCTTGTGGAAATACCTTTGACTTGGGTCAACTGCAATACTTGTAGGATTGTGGTTGTCCTTTATAAGGATTTGGGAATGGTTTCCATCCAAGCTGATTGCCTCAATAGCTCCCTGGGAGTGAGCCAAATAGATGCCTCGATTTATCCAGTCTACTGCAAATCCAGTAACATCCTTTTTTATGGAGCAAATGGTCTGTTACATAAGCACATCCGCACACAAGAATTAAATGGTTATACTAAAATGCAACCAGTCCTTTGGCTATCACTATTAAGGCATCGCAACTCATGAACCTTAACTAGATAATGAGTTGTACAGTTCATTATGATGAAACCATCCTTGGATTAACATTTAAGGAGATGTCTTTAGGCAGTTATTATTAAATTCAGCAGAAGAAGGAAAACCAACACAAGGATCACTTCTGAAGTGCAAATTTATGAAATTGTACTTTCATAAATCTTTTCATGCTTTGGGCTGACAATCCCTTGGTAGTGGCATATGCAAAATCCAAGAACACAGGCCACTTCTTATCTTTTTCCAGTCCTTCTCTCCCATTGGCCCAACTCTCCTGTCACACATTCCTACTGTGAATGTACTGTATATTTGGAGAGCCCAAGGGCTTAGAATCAGGTGAATGCAAAACTTCCTTGATTCGTCCACTAAACATCTCCAGAATGTTTAGTTTTGTCATTGCCGAAATTTCCATTCCCACAGCAAGGTGACTTGGAAAGATGGGCTGTGTCTGCCCTTGGATCTCTTTCTCCTTTATCTAACATGGGGTCTTGGGACACTGTTCCATGAACCACAGGATTACAGCCTAAGTAAGAGATGACAACTGGGCTATTAAATTAAAAAACTGAGCATCTATTATGTGCAAAATATAGGTTATACTGTTTACTGTATATGACATCATACATAGTAAAGGGTACTATGTAGTGACCTAGACCAGGAGGTTTCAAACTTTTTCAGGCCACAGAATCTGTTAATTAAAGAAAAAAAGTCCTAGAACCCCTGATCAAGAGGCAAATTTCTAGTTCTTGGTAAAACTGTCGCTTCTTGTTAACTACCAGGAGGAATTTTGAAAATTATTATTTCATTACCTCTTGATCTGAGCCATTCAAATGTACACGTTTGAGAAGACGTTTTTCCTTGTCCACCCAATAAAGATGTTCTTCTTCATAATGGAAATCAATTAATGCTGATAAACCAGCATCAGCTACCAGTCTTTGGTGATTGGTTCCTTCTATATCTATTCTATAGATGGCACTTCCTTGGCTGAAAACTAGGAATGGTATAGGATCTAAAGAGGAAGGGGGGAAAAAAGTGAAAAAATCCCTGTGCTCCAAAGCAAATGGTTTTATTCTATTCTTTTCTGCATTATAAATTCCTTCAAGTTCAAGATTTAATGAATCACTCAAAAATATAAAATATAGCAAACAATCCCATTCAAAAGACGCAAATGTATGTACTACAGAAGAAAATGAACAACGTTAAGGCATAGCATTTTATATTAATATAGAAGTAATTACCCATAACTCAGGGCTTGACTTAAAACAGGCTTTATCAAAGTTTAGCTACAGTTCTATGTACATTTCTCAGGGACCTAACTCCACAGATACCAGGGGCTTTTGACTTTGAGTAAACTTGTAAAGGTTCCATGATTCAGTTCTGTATCATGGAAAGTAATACCACGGAGCATGTTCTCTCTCTCTCTTTCTCTCTCTTGTCATCCACACACAGATAGCAAAGAGATAGGACACATTTGGGATTAGTGGGAGTGAGAGTTAAATACGCATGTTAAAACTTGCTATCTCAGTTCAAAACATATCATTCATATAATGTAGCTAATCTGTACTCAGCCGAATTTACCTTTTCTGAGAATGAGAGCTCATCCATATTTTCAGTACCAAATCTTCTTTCTCTGCTTCATCTTCTCCTGCAGCTAGACTTGTTTTATAACTATTCAAGAGAAATGTGACTGCCATTTTCCACTTTGACTGCTATCACAAGGCTTATCATGTGATGCTATTTTCTCCTATTTGCACTATTAAAACATCTGGACATTGTGTGTAAATGATAAACACATGCTGAACTGCAACAAATTAATTTGTCTCAAGAATCTGACAGCTGGATTGTTTCTATTTTTTTCCAGCTACTCATGTGATCAACTCTGAGTTACTATGTTGCATATACATGGGATTTTTTATTACGGTGTTCTAGTTCTTAGAGGACCAAATGAATTCTGTGAGAAAAGTCATATTTTTTTCCTATTGGTAATATGAAATATGGTATATGCTACTGTTTATTGCTATTGTTTCCCCTAAAAATGGGCAGTATAAAGATTTTGATATATTGGAAAAATAGTATAGATATTTTAAATTAATGTAGTCATGCTGGAAAATACAGTAGTTTTATCTCATGAAACCTAGAAAAGCAGCAATGACTAACTAAACCCATCACATCTCATTACAGCTAATGATTTGAACATTGGCTGATAAAGTTGTCACTGTTGTTTGGATCTGCAAACACAGAAGAATTCAACCATCAATATTTTCTGATTTCTAGAATTAGGGATTAGACATATCTGTTAGAAAGAGTTTTTAAGGCAGGGCACTGCAAACTGCAGCATCAACAAAAGTGTCATTGATACTACCTATTTAGTACCATCCTTCACATTCCTTTTAACTGTTTTTTTTCACTTTAGCTACCCCACTTCCTCTTCTAACAATTCATTTTCTTTCTTTTTATACACCCCCACATCTGCTGTCTGAGGCAAGAATCACTAAATTATGGTGTTTTTAATCACTCTCAACTAACTATATTTTAATGGACTGTTGGCCCCACTGTATGAAATAAATCAATATGAACATGTGATGGCCTATTTAGACATGGAGATCACCATCACTTGACATTGAGTTAACAAAATCATGAATAGACATACATACATACATACATACATGACTTATAGTCTAATTTTATTCTATATTAGCTTAATCAGATTCAAGATTCTAACAATTATTTCTGAAGCCAGGTTCATTCTGCCCATGATCAAGCCACTAAAACTATAGCAAAGACCAAATTCAGCAACTTAATACAAAGCAATTTGCTGAATAGAAAGGGTTTGTTTTATGCATTTATGTTTTCCATTCCAAACCAGAAACACATCAAAACTATTCAGCAGGGATGACATGTTGTGCCATGAAGAAATTCCCTATCTAACACTCAATAAACATGTGGGCCTTGCTGAAATACAGAAGCAGCTCTTCAGGTCAAGAACGGATTCCCCAGAGGGGAATTTCTTTCTAGTGCAAAATAAATAGAATTTATCAAATCTGCTGCCAAATTTCCCACAGGCACAGGGCTGTCAAGGGCAATTCTCCTCCCCCTTTGCAAGCATCCAGTAAGAAAAAAACAGCCCACTTCTTGTTGTGAACTTCTTACAGCTTTTACTTATATAATTAGGAAACACTATACAGACACATGAACAACGCAACATGGTACAATGGAAACATTAAACAACACGAAGCTATCAGTGGGGGTAAGTCCTCCAGTGTTCTATAGGGAGGTCTACTTTCAACTCTAAAGTCTTGTTCCTTACACATCACCCTGAATAATCTCTTTAAAGGTGCAGTGCATTCTAAGAGCATCATCCATATTTAAATAACCCAAGTGTCCTCTCTCTCTTGGCAAATACTGTATGTTCACTGGCACTGTAATTGCCTTTGCACAAAGTCCATGTAATAGTTCTCCTGACATCTCTTCCTGGTTCTCTCCTCCTTCTGACTTCCAAACTTATTATCTTGGTTTCTCTTCTTCTTTCCCCTCCAAACCACAATTCACCCCCAGCGAATGCTCCTGGGCAGTCTTCAAGCATGATACCTACAGCTTTTTATTTATTTATTTATTTATTTGTTTGTTTGTTTGTTTATTTATATTTATAATTCAAATTTATCACCACCCATCTCCCCCAACGGGGGACTCTGGGCGGTTTACAACAAAGTCAACAATTAAAAACCTGTAAACATAAGTTACAGTCTAAACCAGTATAATAAATAATAGATAAAAATCCAAGGGATGGTAAAATCTCATATAAAAAGGAGGACACTATGGGGCCAGCCACCCCCAGGAGGAACTATTACCTCCCCCATCCCAGGCAAGGCGGCAGAACCAGGTCTTAAGAGTCTTCCGGAAGGCCGGGAGCGAGGGAGCCAGCCTCACCTCCGGGGGCAAGATATTCCACAAGGCGGGCGCTATCGCAGAGAAGGCTCACCTCCTGGACCCCACTAGATGAAATTCTTTTGTTGATGGGGTCCAAAGCATGCCCTCTCTGCATGATCAAGTGGGGCGGGTCGATGTTATCGGGATGAGACAGTCCCTCAGATACCCTGGCCCCATGCCATGTAGGGCTTTAAAGGTGATCACCAACACCTTGAATTGGACCCGGAAGCAAACTGGTACCCAATGCAGCTCACGCAGCAGAGGTGTCACATGTGTCACCCATAACTGCCCGCACTGCTGCATTCTGGACCAGCTGAAGCTTCCAGATACTCTTCAAGGGTAGCCCCATGTAGAGAGTGTTGCAATAATCTATGTGGGAGATGACAAGGGCGTGAGTGACTGTTCGGAGGGCATCCCAGTCCAGGAAAGGGCGTAACTGGCACACAACCCAAAGCTGCGCAAAGGCCCTCCTGGCCACAACTGCCACCTGCTCTTCGAGCAGGAGTCTTGAGTCCAGGAGGACCCCCAAGTTCCACACTGGATCCGAATGGGGCAGTGCTACCCCATCCAGAACCAAATATGACAACTTCCTGGGTACATGGGGGCCATCAATCCACAGCCACTCTGTCTTACCAGTGTTCAGCCGTTGTTCCCCATCCAGACCCCCACAGCCCCCAGGCACTGAGACAGGGAAGCGACCGCATCACTTACTTCACCCGGGATGGAGATGTATAGTTGAGTATCATCCGCATATTGGTGATACCTCATCCCGTGGTGACGGATGATCTCGCCCAGTGGTTTCATGTAGATATTAAATAGGAGAGGAGAGAGAGCCGAACCCTGTGGCACCACACAAAGCAGGGGTCGCGGGTCGGCTCTCTCCTCTCCTATCACCACCGATTGGGAATGGCCCCGGAGGAAGGAGGTGAACCAGCACAAGACCACGCCACCCACCCCCAACTCCCTGAGCCATCCCAAAAGGATACTGTCGTTGATGGTATCGAAAGCCGCTGAGAGATCCAAGAGAGCCAGGATGGACGCACTCCCTCCATCCCGCTCCCACCAGAGATCATCCATAAGTGCAACCAATGCAGTCTCCATCTCATATCCCGGCCTGAAACCTGACTGAAAGGGGTCTAGATAATCCGTTTCCTCCAGAATCCTCTTGAGTTGCAACACCACCACTTTCTCAACCACCTTTCCCAAAAAGGGAAGGTAGGAGACAGGATGAAAATTGTCCAGAATGGTGGGGTCCAGGGATGGTTTCTTGAGGAGGGGGTGTACCAGCGCCTCCTTAAAGGCAGCTGGAAAAAAACCCTCTCCCAAGGATGTATTAATCATCACCTGGACCCAACCACACATCACCTCCCGGGCTGACTTTACCAGCCAGGAGGGACACGGGTCAAGGTGACATGTGGTGGCATTTACAATCCGGAGGATCCTGTCCACTTCATCAGGCCCAACAGGATCAAACCGTTCCCAGATAATAGGGTAAGTACGTTCCTCTGGCATCTCCCCAGGTTGTGCCTCACGCTTGGAGTCCAACTTGGAATGAATCTGAGTGATTTTATCCTGCAGATGCTCAGAGAACTCTTCCGACCGGCCTGTAAATGGGTCACCAACTCTACATGACCCAAAAGAGATCTAGTAATCTTAAACAGGGTCATCGGGTGGCATTCTGTGGATGCAATAAGAGTGGAGAAATATTCACGTTTTGCTGCTCTTACCGCCACAAGGTAGGCCTTAATAGCGGCTGTAGATGTGTTCGGTCAGATTCAGTCTTCATCTTTCCCCAGCGGTGCTCCAGGCGTCTCTTAACCCTCTTCAAAACCCTCAACTCCTCTGTAAACCACGGAGAGTGCCGGGCCGAGCGGGGCAAGAGAGGTTGCACAGGCGCAATCTTGTCCAAGGCCCCGGCCGCTTCCCTATTCCAGGCTGCGGCCAGGACCTCCGCTGTACCGTGCAGCAGGTCCTCGGGTATAACCCCCAGATCCCTCTGAAACCTCATCATGTCCATAAGTCGCCGGGGGCAGACCAATCAAATGGGTCCAGCCTCCCTGTGGAGTGGGGCAGCACAGGAGAGCCTCAGGGTCACCAGGGCGTGGTCTGACCATGCCAATGGGAATAGATGTAACACTTTTCTGTGTCCACTGCTATCAGTCAGAATCTCTTGCACCCCAAGCAGACCACTCCCCTTGTAGCTGCATAAAGTCTCAGTGGGGCATAGTGCTGCGGGGTGTGGGTGTGTTACAAATGCCCTTCCTTTCTTCTTTCCCTTTCTCCCTCTTCTGCCTTGCTACACCCCAGCTCTTCAGGCTTTTATATGCTTGAGTTCTTGTTTCCTCTACATCCAGCAACCTAGCTATTTAGCTTAAGAGCTTATTCCAACTTTACTGCAATTAACTGAGTTCCATACCCATGGATTTTAAAATCTGCTATGTAATTATCCCCTTAATATTTCTTTCCTCATTCATAAGTTACATTATATAAGTAAAAGTGAATCCAATACTTGAATTGGAATGCTCTTTGGCTAAATGCATGATACAATTGAGTCATTTATATGCAAGGTTTCACACATTCAAAGAATGTTGAAAGAGGAGCAGCACTGCATATACATTGGTGCCAATATGCATCCTAGACAGACAGACACATTCATGTCAAGGTGTCTGGTTTCAATGTGAAAAGGTGTCTACATGCTCTCTTCCACAGAAGATACTTTTAAATACTTTTTTTAAAAGGACAATACATAAAGAACCAAAAGCAAAGCAAGACAGTGGGGAAAAATCATACTATAAAACTAGGGATCATAACTAGCTAAATAAAGGAGAAGTCTAGTCTGATTTCTCTGGAAAAGTATTTCCACAGTTTGGGTGCTGATGTGCAAAAGACATACAAAACACCACCAGCTTCACATTTCAGATGCAGGGTGCAAATTTGAGGAGGGGGGGGGGGAAAGCAGTGTTTCCTTTCATATGAACAGTTTTTATGATAAACTGGCCAAAAACAGCAAACTAACCTTACCGCTTCCATGACAAGACCACTTGTCATCACCCAAAGAATAGCCTGCCATACAAGAGCAGATAAAGGATCCTGGAACATTGAGGCAATTTTGGCTACAAATGTGAATTCCACCTTCTAGACATTCATCTATATCTGAAAAATAGTAATTTATAGATCAGAACATAATAGATATCTGAAGTTTACAAATGCTTTCATACATATCAGATAACAGTGCCTTAACTAATGACTATGCACTTCAACTCCTCTAGTTAAAATAACATTGGTGACTATTTTAGATTTTTATTCTCATAGTAAAGTAAAGGTAAAGGTTCCCCCACACAGTCGTATCCAATTCTAGGCGCCGGTGTTCATCTCCGTTTGTTAGCCGAAGAGCCAGCGTTGTCCGAAGACGCTTACTTGTGCAAAAAACAGGGAATGGCAATTGAGCATAAGTCTAAAATAATGCTCAGATATTTTTCCAGAGCAAAGCTTACTATATCCATCCTTTTTTTTTTTATGAAAGATGACTTTGACCATATTTATAATGGAGAAGGTACTCTGTTTATATTGCTTTGTATCTATTGTTTAATGGTTTCCTGTGAACCAAAGTTGCAGAGTACTAATTTTAAACATTGCTTAAATGCCTATGCATTTCTCATATTATTTCAATACTTCATAATGCATCTCTCTAAAAAATAATTTCACAGTGATGCACTTTGTACGATCAGGTGATCTGGAGGATACTGCCTGGGTACTTGACCGGTTTCCACACCTATCCCAATCTACTCTCCAACATGACAGCTTCATTCTGTCTGATGATAGGGGTAGCCCCAATCCAATGCAGAGACCAAACCAGATCTTCTAGGGACATATCAGTTCCAAATCATTCTGCAGATGGAAACGCCCAAACTCCACAATCATATCTTCTGACACACCTGGAAACATCTGTTTCAACCAATAGTATATGCTTTTCCCATTGTTTCTTATTTCAGAGTTGGGCAGCTATTTCTTAGAAGCCAAATCCTTAAATGTTAATGCAAAATATTTTTAACAACATCACCTGCTTCTCTTTTATTCTTAAAGTGAAGCAGCTACAGCTGCCAATAAAGTCTATCTGCAAAATCCTGACAGGCAGTAGTGAATGAAAGACTAAGTTTCTGCTCTGTGCATAAAAGCCTCTTTATGCCATCTCAGCAGAGACGGCCTGTGAGAATGACTCCAAGCAATGAATCATGTCTTTGCAAAGCTGGCAGTAAAGTTCAGAGTCCTTAGACACAAGGAACTACATTTACCAGGAATAAAAGCGAAGTCCCAGTTAGAGAAAGTGAAACATTAGTATGCGTGGCATGAAGGCAAGGAGACTCTAGTGTACCGCAAAGCAAATGACAGTCTGTCCTCCTTATAAATACAGGAACTTCAAAATGGGCAAACATTTGGCACAGCTTTGAAAGATACCTTTGTCAAAATGGAATTTCTAGGATTCTTGGGAAAATGAGTTGTCTGTGGCGCATCCTGCCTTTAATTTTTATTTTTTTGCTTATAATGATTTCTATTGTTATCAGGGGCCTCTCGATTCAGAAGGGATGATGTGGGTAGAAAAACTCTCATTCTACAATAGGAACTTAACCTATTTGAGGGTGTAACTTCTATTTGGTATTTGAGTGATATGCTGGAAGTTCTCCGCCAGAAACTAAACAGAGCTAGGGACGATGATGATGACGATGATGATGATGATGATTTATGATAAAAAAACCCTAACAATAACCCAATGTCATCCATAGAGGTTTCCAATATAATAAATGACATTGGCTTCTCATTTTCAGCAACAAATTGCCCCACAAACTTTTGGCAATAATAGCAATAACAACAAGTCTTTTATTAAAGACTGGAAATATCTTACGGACTTTTTGCTGAAAACGGAAAAAAATGAATTGGTGATTTATGGATTTGCTGATTAAAAAGGGTTGAATATGGGAAGAAGTGAATTATGAGGTAATTTAATGAGGGAGGAGAGAGGATAAGTTTGTTTGTAACTGCTGTAAAGAAGATCTGGAATCGCTTCTTTATATATCATTTCCTTTTTTTTCTATTTGTATTTCTTAATCACTTTTCTCAATTTCTCACCTCACACTTTTCTTTTTCTTTTCTTAATCTTACTTTATATTATTTCATGTTCATCTTTTATCTCTGAAATTTTTTTAATAAAAATTATTTTTAAAAATAGTAGAGGAAGTTTGAAGGGCCTCACAAGGTGATTTCTGGGAGTATATGTGACTGAGCAGCTAGAGATTGCACACCAGGTCTACAACATCTGAAATGATGATCTAATGTCACTACTGTGTAGCATCTACTGTGTAGGGCTGGACTAAATGATGAATTGTTTCTATGACTAGTACTGACAGGGCCTTAGAACTTAGGAAATTCAATGAATAATGAACAAAATGGTCATGGAAATCCAACTTTAGACAGGGAAAGCTGAGGGGCTGCTGGACACTGCCTCTGAAAAAAAAGCCAATAACAATGACAAATAAAGCATATTGCAACCTTTTACCTATAATGATTCATCTGATGAAAATGCATTGATTTTGGGACACTTTCCACTGAAGCAATCTAGGAGCAAGTCCCGCAGGGTTCATGGGATTTATTTCCAATTAAGTGTGCGTAAGATTGAAGCTAAACACACATTAGACATATAGAAACCTCTTGTTTTTGTTGCCTCTGATGTGTGTGACTACTGCTCCCATAATCCTCAAGCATAATGCTTAAGTAGCCTGGCCAGTAATCAGGCTGGAGAGGTTACAAGAGCTGTGCCAGGTGGAGGAGCTGCTATGCAAGTTGCTAGTTTAACAGCCATGCCATCTTCCTGAGGAAACTTGAGAACTCTCCTCTAGTCTCTGAGAGAAGACGAGGCACCTGTCAGAGTGAAGTCATCTTGCCAAATTATATCTCCCCAATTAAATTCATTTCCCAGGTCAGATTCCTTGGCAGAACCAACTACACTTAAAGTAATATAAACAAAAAACAAAGTATGTTTGTAGTGTAGATTATGCCTTGCATTTTTGAACAACTACAATATAATTATTCAGGTACTTCAAGTCGCATCTACTGGTATTAGTTCAGCACTTATAATCAGTACTAAGTAATTAGTTTCTAGCATCTGACTGAGATTATATCAGATCTGGACTGCGAAAATCTGGACCACCACCAGAAAGCAATAAAGAATTAGAGTTCACTATATCTCTATTTTCTTCAAGAAGTCATCCTGATTTTTCCAGCTCACTCTGGTAACACTTATTAAAATATTTCTCATGGTCACTTTTATTTTGTTGAGAGGAGTTTGGGAAAAAGACTAGAAGCACCTGCTAATATTTAGCTGGATTATTATAACACATGTTGTACATTTACCAAATCAAAACAGACACAATTAAATAAAAGAAATAGAAAAGAAATACTAATTAAAAATGTAATAAGCCTCTGAGAGTATCTGAAGTTCTAATTTCACTCACCAAGGCAAGAGGAATTTTTCTTTCCCATTTGGTATCCTCTGGGACAGATTCTGAGCTCCTGAATTGACAGACTGATCATACTCATTTTAAAAACCACAAGCAAAAGTGTGAGAAAGAGAAACATCATTTTTTAGAAGTTTTTTAAAAAAAAGTTTGTAGGAGCAAACAGCTTATTTTAACTTCTGTCATACCCTGGCCAAAACAAGCAGGTGTAACAATTCTTCAAGATGCTGTTCTTGTGTAGAACCACCAAAGAAATCTTGTTCCAACTTGATGATTCATTCTTGCCTCATTTGAGGACTGAGGCGCTCCCTATCAGTAGCTCTGAACTTTGAAGACATTCCAGGGTGATCTCTTCGGTGCTCGTGTATCGCTTACACTTCCTTTTTATGTGGTAGTTGTGGGGGGGGGGTCTTCTTCTTCTTCTGGAAACCAAGTATGAAATGCCTGACCAACTCGTTACAAATTTAATGCGGCTTAAAACCGAAGAACACATCCATGACTACAAAATTCCAGTGCTGAAACAAAAAATTGAATGAATGAGCTGCTGATGTTTTGAAAGATTTTAATTAAAAATGAAACAAAATCAACTTCTAGAAACCTTTCAAAATAATACGTTGATATTTGTTCAGCCAAAGTGTCGGAATCCTCAGAACACAAATCTCTGTTTTACACTCCTGGTAGAATGACTCTCCTCTTTGTACAGCTTGTTCCCCAACCACCCTTTCTTTTCTTTTTAGTGCCACTTGAGTGAAGCTTATGTTTGCAAATAGAAATGAAGCCAGCAAGTTGCTGAAGTGAAGCCATCCACCCTCCCAACAGCCTGCTGAGAACCTCCTCACAATAAATGTCTGGTTTTGATGTTTTTGTGTGTGTGTTTGATTTTAAAGTTTAACTTTTGCAGCAATATTTAAATTTACTTTTAAGTCTGTCTTGTATTTCTTCTATTTTCCCCCCAATTAAAGCAGCAGTTTAGGGAGAAAAAGTGTTGGAAAGATTGAAAATATACTAAATGTATAAAATAATCCTGTTAAGAATCAAACGTCATCTGCCCCATTTCATGTATTCATTCATTCATTCATTCATTCATTGGCGATCACTCGTAGCCGAGTAAGATTGTCTTCCAAAGGTAAAATTTTAACGGTGAATCCGTAAGTGGCTATAAAGGCCAATTCTGGATCCGCACAACCTCCCACAATGAGGGCATAGGTTTCCGGGTGGGAGACGGTCATGATGAGGGTTTGCCTGATGTGCCTTCCTTTTAGCTCTCTTCTCCTTTTCGCCCTGTACTCGTGCTTTTTTCATTTCATGTATAGAATTCTATACATTTCATGTATAGAAAATGATCAAAGTGGAAGTTGAATATATTGGGTGCCTCCATTGTACCTAAAGACAGGAGAGGCCATGTGACATAAAAACAGCTCTCTTCTACTACACTTCACTGCCACTCTCTGCAGTCTACAGTACATCTGCAGCCTGAGAAAGATGCGTCACTCTATCTAATAGTAGGGCTGAGCCTGGGAGGTTTATAGCTTAAGCATATCTTGAACATCACTGCTGGCTTGATTTGTTGCTATTGAAATTGGTGGCTCAGAGAACTGCTTGATTAGGAGTCTTCAGACAAATCCTTGTGAAATGTCAAGTTGACTATATCATTTCTGCTGGAATGGCATGCCAGAGCAGCTGGTCATCCTGGCAGCACCAAGAAGACACCACAGCTGTATATGAAACCATTCCTGGGAATGTTGACTTTATTGGCCCAAGTTGTCAAGAGCTGATGCACTTGCACTCTGGAAAAGAAATAGCATGAAATACTTATTAGAAGCTGCATCATTCTCTTCCAACCAAAGAACAAGAGCATGAAAAATGTTCTTTCATGTTTAGACATCTACGCATAGTAACGTCTTGTTTGCTTTATCTGTTCCCTCCGTTACTATAAGGTTGATAAGGGAATCTAACTGCATTGTATCTGACAAGATAATTTCCCCCTTTCTTTATTTTCAAAATAAGGAACTGTGGTTGGGAAATTCATCGCTTTTTATACAAATCTAGGTATGTGCTCAAAATTATTTCTAATGGAATATACTTGCCTTGCTAAAATTGTCCAGAAGTACATTTATGTGAATATGGATTTGTGTTGCCTGATTATTTTATGTGATTACTTTTATCCCTATTGTTAGGCAGAATGAGGAGGACACTCTTGGATGGTGAGAGGACAATAGCAGCAGCAGCCTTCCCTGGCACTGCCCCTCCTCTGGAGACAGATCTGTAGGTACCACATCACCTGCCTTGTACTCCATCAGTTCGCCTACTGTCCTTCAGTACAATGAGGGGATGCTTTATCATATGCTGTTTGGCTGGTTAGAAACCTATTGTTGACCATAAAACAGGAGTAAATAGATGTCCATATCATCAAGGAATAACTTGCAATGAATAATATCATAAATGTCAAGGGTAGTCTGACCAAACAAAACCTCTGAGGCAGCATTGCCATACCCCAGAGAACCAAATTACAACATGAAAACCACAACCCCAAAGTTGGCATTCATATTTTGGTAGAGTCCTGAAAACATCTGCAGCTGTTGTTTCTCTTGCTGGCTACAGATAAGAAAGTGCACAACTGGGAAGGGAATCACAGTGCAAAAATAAAAACGCCTTTTGAAAAGTTAGAAATATTTATTTATTCATTTTATTTATAATTCAATTTATATCACTGCCCCATCTCCCCCAAAGGGGACTCTGGGCGGTTTACAAAAAACAAACAATTAAAATAACATATAATACCATCATCATAAATATAAGTAATTAAAATAAATATAAAATAAATATATATAATTTGTCTTGGTGAATTGAAATTTACTGATACTATGATTTATATAGCTGGCCAACTTTATGCAAGGTGGTGTACATCAATATATCAAAACCCCAAAACAATATGGTAAATAAAACACCCATACATCATCAACCATCAAAACCCCCCAAATTCACAAAGCAACCCATCAAACACCATACAACTGGAGCTCACAAATTGTACAAACCACCTCTCAGAAGACAGGCTCATCCACCGACCTGGCCTTGCAGGGGGTGGCAGAGAACTAAGTTTTTAACACATTCCTGAAGGCTAACAGAGTCAGGGCAATCCTACAGGAGAGATTGTTCCAGAGGGCAGGCACCACAACAGAAAAGGCAGAATCTCAAGATTTGGAGTTTCTCTCCCACTGTTTCATTGGCATTGTTAAATAGATTGAGCAAGTGTTATACACTAAGTATGAAATAATAGCTAATCCAGTTTGGTCTAGTGGTTAAGGTGCTGGGCTAGAAACCAGGAGTCTGTGAGTTCTAGTCCCGCCTTAGGCATGAAAGCCGGCTGGGTGACCCTTGGGCCAGTCCCTCTCTCTCAGCCCTAGGAAAGAACAAATGGCAAACCAGGAGAATGAGAGTTCTAGTCCCACCTTAGGCATGAAAGCCGGCTGGGTGACCTTGGGCCAGTCACTCTCTCTCAGCCCAACTCACCTCACAGGGTTGCTGTTGTGGGGGAAATAGGAGGAGGAAGGAGTATTTGGTATGTTCGCTGCCTTGAGTTATTTATAAAAATAATAGAGACGGGATAGAAAATAAATAAAATAAAAAATTAATTTAAAAAATTAATTCTACCTTAGAAGTTTGATCCCCAGTTAATTTTTTTTGTTTCCCCTCCCCAATTTGGGGCTTGACCTTCATATTTACTAACAAGTATATAAATCAGGATCTGCCCAGTGGCAAATGTTCACCACAATGAAATCAAAAGCAGGCCAGCAACCCACCACCTTTAGGCTACATGCACTTGGCCTTGATGCTATTGTGTACTTCCAGCCCTGGAATTTGGTGCTAATAAAATGAGATTTCTGCCATCTAAAAGCTAAACTCCTTCAACACATGGCAGTCCCGGTAGTAAAATCCCAATTTTTAACTGAGAAACTACAAGGTATGAGAGTAACTTTTAAGATTAACTTTTAAGAAACAAGAGTGTCCCCTTGACCAAAGGCATATATGTTGCCATTTGACTTTTTATGCGCTAGGTAAATTTGTTTCTCCTAGAAGAAAAATTCAGTCTCAGTTTATAGAAATTGGCATATTGTTTCTTTTTCTTTTTACACGGTAAGAAAGTACTACTAGGTAGGGTCTTCCCCAAGTTTTATCTAGGTATCTTTTGCCAACGCATAAGGAAATGAATTTCACAACAGCAGTTCCAAAACTTGTTTCATCTTCACCTTCCCTTGTTAAACAAAAAAGATCAAAGCTCTTCTTCTGCAAGTGTTCAAACAACACATGAGAGCAAAACATGAGGAACACGTACCAGTTCCACTCCAAAGTCTCCCTGGTTCCAATTTCAATCCCCAACATTCTTTAGTTTTTTCTGTGTTATCCAAACATGATTATGGAAACTATGAATGCCTCTGTCACTTGCAATTATTTATTTGCATTGATAATGCAGGACATTTTTTAAAAAGCATGAAACAGCCTTCAGGTCTTGGGTGCCTGGAATTGGCCTTTCTCAACAGCGGTTAAAGATAGTCTTTCCCAATCTAGTGCCCTCCAGATGTCTTAGATTACATTTCTCTCAACATCAGATGGCTATACTAAACTGCATTGGAAATAAGATTGAATCTCAAAGAATTGAACTATCATCTGGACAAATACAAATCAAGGTGGGCACATGCATTGACCCAAGTAGAGCACCCGTCATTGAAATGTCTTTTGGAGGGCTCATATGGCTCCTTCAAAGTCAGTCCCTGCTTGTCTGCAGATGCATATCTATGCATCAACAACATTTCTGCTAGGACCTCCCATGAAATGAAGCGGCTATCACTCTGAAGCAGGCACATGAGACTTCCAGAGGACATGGCTGCTTCAATGCTTTGAAAACAATTGCGTTGCTCATAGTATCACATTCATTCAAATGCTTTCCATGGTCCTAATGCATTCCTTCCAAATGAATAGGGAAGTCATGGCTGTCCTATGCACATACAAACATTTTCATGCAGAACCATATGCTGATACGTTCCTCTTAAGCATGGATGGTGCTGCTAGATTACATAAGTGATATGCCTCTGAGTACATCAGAAATAAAAGGTATGAAGTCTTCTACTAAGCCAAAAAGGTGCTAGCCTAAAAAACCCAATATTTGTCTTATTAAAAGGCAAAAGACTTATATAATCTTAGGAGAAACCAGAATATGGTATTTTAGTTATATAATTCTATAATTTCAGCTCTTTTAAGTATTTCAGTGTATCTTCTTTAATATTCCACCATTTTCACCCTATATATAATTTTATTTGTCTTTACTCTCTGCAATTCCAAGCTCTGTAACCCTCGTAATGTAAACATATATAAACTTGGTCACCGACCATAATAAAGGCTGATAATATTACTACTTATTAAAAAGGATTAATCAGTTCATTCACATTCCTGACCACTATTACTTATGATGGCTAAAATGAAAACATTATAATCAACAGCAATATATCCCTGAATACCAGATACTAGGGCCAAATACTGGGAGAGAACCATTGTTCTCTTGCCCAGATTCTTTGAAAAAAGATACTATTTGCTCTAATCCTTCAAACTCTCCTTTGATCATTCTTAACATTCCCTTCTAATCTTAGTGGATAAGTTCACTACATGTTCCTCTAGCTTACCTATATAATAAGGTTAGTTCTTTTGTAACAGCTCTTAATGACGCATATTCATCCTTACCTTAAATTCATAACACAGATTGAGTTTCTTCAAAATGCATCCCTCACATGTTGCTTCTGAAATATTTATTATAAGGAATTATGGAAAAGGTCAGAGTTGTCAGATAAGTGATTTGAGTGGAATTAAAGTGTGACTTATTCCAGGTGCAGGTCACTGACTTACTTTAGTTAAGTGCATATCTATAGCTTTAGGGTTGGTTAACTGCATATCACACCTTGACATTATAAATATTTATGTGCATTCCCCAAATTGAATCTCATATTTTTAATCAACCAACATCTTGACCTCAATACAAAATGAAACTAATTCATCAACTTAATTGAAATGGAGTATTCTGGGTTGTGCCCCATTGTGTCTTTCAACTCATGCATAACAGTCCAGGAGTTTGAGTTTAATGAAACAAAATATTGATAAGAACTTTGCACTGAACTGTAGTAGTGTATAATTGCAAGAAACATGGAGAGCAACAGGGAAGTAAAAATACGCATTTTACATAAAATCTTTTCTTAAACAATAAATGAAGGATTAATAAAAAGGCAGAAACTATACATTGATAAGTGCTTCAAGAATAGGTAAAGTAAAGGTAAAGGTTTCCCCTGCACAGTCGTGTCCGACTCTAGGGGCCGGTGCTCATCTCTGTTTGTTAGCCGAAGAGCCAGCGCTGTCCGAAGACGCTTCTGCGGTCATGTGGCATGACGCGTGCGGAACGCGGTTACCTTCCCACCAAAGTGGTACCTATTTATCTACTTGCATTTGCATGCTTTCTAATTGCTAGGTTGGCAAGAATAAAAAAAGAAATAAAAGAAGAAATAAAAGAACTTCAAGAATAAGTGTCATTAAATGTTCACTTTTGCAGAGGCATTTTCCCTTCCATGCTTCTCACCACAGAAGACTTTGATTTCTATCCTTTGTGGTGTTTGACATCCATGATTTGTGACTGGTATTGATCCAATATTGGGTCTGGGCTTATTTTGCCTCACTTTAGATAATCTATAGAACCCAGAGTCAGCAGAAGTACTCTGATTTGGAACCTTCACTTTTGAAGGTCATCTGCGAATCCATACTTGACCTGGAACAAAGTAGTAGTCTTTCAGACTCATCAGTGTTCCGATGAGCCCAGACCTCCCCATTTGCCCCCACTGAATGTGGTCTAAGAGAAAGAGTTTCAAATTTGATATAAGTCTCTTTTGCAAGTTCATCTTCCTTGGTCGATTTTGGCTTCCTGTGAAGCATCATGACTTTATATAGCAAGAAAAAAATGAGTGGTATTGCTATTGCACAGGCTACCCCACTAGCCACTAGCAAAACGGAAATAGGAGATTTGTCTTCCGTACTAGCCCCATCAGTGGAGAAAATGATGCATTGATCTTTGGTGGGAGGAATCTCTTTGGGACAGACGCAGGCCATATACTTTGTGCTGGGCTCCAAACCATCTATCGTCACTTTGGTTTTTGTGGGATCTGGATTTAGTGACAACATATCTCTCTCCCCATACTTGGAATACAACACAGTCACAGCAGAGCTATTAGAAACATCAATACTTTTCCACATTAAGGTCACTCTTTCACTGGTTTCAGGAATTACTCTTAGGTTTTTTAGAGTAACATTTTGTTCGACTGCAGGCCCTGCACAGAGTGATGTACCCAACTGTTTTTGGCTTCCATTGGCAATTGTGTTCACATTCTTTCTGTCATCAGGCATGGACTTGGGCTGTTTTCTGTCAGTTCCTCTTTTGGTTGTAAATCTTTCAGTGGTAGCCACAGTTGTAGAAGGAAAGGTGGTTGTAGACATTATTGTAGGAGTAGAAAAAGTCACATTTAAAAATTCTGGTTTGACATCTTCTTGGGTAGTATTTGCTTGGTCTGTTCCTATCTTTATCCTGTACTTTGGGGGAGGTACGGTAACAACACCAACAACAGTGAGGGCAACAGAAGCTTCTGACATTCCAGCCAAATTTTTGGCCTTACATCTGTAGTCTCCTGCATCTTTGTAGGAAATGCCTGTCAGACTAATAATGGACCATCTTACACCTTCTCCTGGACTTTCCTGAATAACTGGGAAAGAAAGAAATACAATATAAATGGCAATATAAATATATATTACTTGTAAATAAATAAATAAATTTGAATACGAAGAAGCTGCGACATTAGGAGGCTATGGGACAAAGATTTCAAAAGAGAAGCACTCTTTTAATTTGAGTACAACAATGAGTCACACATTCTGTCAAATCTACCCATTTTAAAAAGCCGTAAATTAATTTGGCCACTGGCATATTTTAGAAAAGGCACCCCTCGTTTTCTCACACAGATAGCAATGCCTCTTCCATTATACTGCTGGCTTTTTGTGATAGATTTTTTTTTATCCTGCCTTTTTTACATATACAGTAACTCAAGGCAGCAAGCATGCCTAATACTCCTGCCTCCTATTTTCCCCGGGGGCACGATGGCTCAGTGGGTAAGACACCAGGCTTGAAGATCGGAAGGTTGCAAGTTTGTAGGTTCAAGATCCTAGCCCCGCCTGACGGAGTGAGCTCCCGCACTCGCCCCAGCTCTTGCCAACCTAGCAATTCGAAAGCATGCAAATGCAAATAGATAAATAGGTACCACTTCGGTGGGTTGGTAACAGCGTTCCGCGTGCGTCATGCCGGCCACATGACCGCGGAAGCGTCTTCGGACAATGCTGGCTCTTCAGCTATGTATAGATTTGGGGATGTAATTTCCACCAATGCACACAGGTATTTGCATGTTCTTAAGCAGACAAATATTTTGTGGAAGGTGGCTTGAATGCCATGCCCATCTGTGCCATGACAGATTTCAATTTATTGCCAAAAATTAGTCTCATGAAGCAAATTGACAGAGCTGCAACTTAGCAGTGCACTGATGGTACTACATAATTTAATTCTGAAATTTTAAATATACATTGAAGAAAGAGAACCAGTAATGAAAACCCCGATAGACCTCATAGGAAGAGTATAAGAGCATAACATCCAATCTTTAGGACCTCCCTGTTAGGGACAAGCAAAACTGCCACATGATGTGGTGAGTTCTCTTTAACTGGAGGTCTTCAAAGGACTATCAGAGATACTCCAGTGGATCCTGCCTAGAGCTGGAGTTGGACTAGATTACTTCTATGCTCTTTTCCAGCTCTATGATTCTTTGTTGTTGTTGTTGTTGTTGTTCAGTCGTTTAGTCGTGTCCAACTCTTCGTGACCTCATGGACCATAGCACGCCAGGCCTTTCTGTCCCCCACTGTCTCTCGGGGTTTACACAAATTCATGTTCATTACATCGGTGATGCTATCTAACCATCTCATCCTCTGCCGTCCCCTTCTCCTTTTGCCTTCAGGCTTTCCCAGCATCAGGGTCTTTTCCAGTGAGTCCTCTCTTCGCATTAGGTGGCCAAAGTATTTGAGCTTCAGCTTCAGCATCTGTCCTTCCAATGAGCAGTCAGGGTTGATTTCCTTTAGGATTGACTGATTTGACCTCCTTGCAGTCCAAGGGACTCTCAAGAGTCTTCTCCAGCACCACAGTTCGAAAGCATCAATTCTTCGGCGCTCAGCCTTCCTTATGGTCCAACTCTCACAGCCATACATTACTACTGGAAAAACCATAGCTTTAACTATACGGACCTTTGTCGGCAAGGTGATGTCTCTGCTTTTTAATATGCTGTCTAGGTTTGCCATAGCTTTCCTCCCAAGGAGCAAGCGTCTTTTAATTTCATGGCTGCAGTCACCGTCTGCGGTGATCTTGGAGCCCAAGAAAATAAAATCTGTCACTGCTTCCATTTCTTCCCCTTCTATTTGCCAGGAGGTGATGGGACCAGATGCCATGATCTGAGTTTTTTTAATGTTGAGTTTCAAGCCAGCTTTTGCACTCTCCTCTTTCACCCTCATCAAGAGGCTCTTTAGTTCCTCTTCACTTTCTGCCATTAGGGTGGTATCATCTGCATATCTGAGGTTGTTGATATTTCTCCCGGCAATCTTAACTCCGGCTTGTGATTCATCCAGCCCGGCATTTCTCATGATGTACTCTGCATATAAGTTAAATAAGCAGGGCGATAATATACAGCCTTGTCGTACTCCTTTCCCAATTTTGAATCAGTCGGTTGTTCCATGTCCGGTTCTAACTGTTGCTTCTTGACCCGCATACAGGTTTCTCAGGAGACAGGTAAGGTGGTCTGGTACTCCCATCTCTTTAAGAATTTGCCACAGTTCTATGATTCTAGGGACAGTCAAATGCATTGTCACAAACATTCACTGGGTCTTACTGTCATGTCATCAGCTGCATTGACTGAAAAATGTTAGGATCAACAAAGAACATTTACACTTTCCAATTTCCAGGCAAATAAGAGCAAGTTCCTGTTTAGCACACGGTGGAACATAGTGTGCCACTATTAATCTCATAAACCAATTCAAAACGTATAAGATCCAATTCAGCCATAGTTACAGTGGTGTAAAGTCTAGCAAATTGGACAAGATTGGAACTAAGGTTATGGGTGATTATAGACTAAGGGGTGGTTACACTGTCTTTTAAATTGTATGCACTTGTATTTTTATTTATGCCAAAGGGGATTAGCACTAATATTTCAATTTTTAAAAGTTTACATCCTTGACAAAAAATTATAGAGATAATTGTGTGGTTTGAAAGCACATTCCCACTTGACTTCCAGATCTTCATCAGAATATCATGGAACCTTCACAATTTGTTCCCTAAGGGCTTTTCAATTTCTAATAACTAATATATAGATTAAATATATATTCATTTCTACAAGTAAATTCAAAGTAAAAGTCTTTTTCTCCATACCAATTCACAGCTAAGCAGAGAACTGAACCTGTATCTCTCAAACCCTTTAACTATAATATGATCTTGGCATTTCTGAGCAGGTGAATTTTTAAACATAAGTACCTGTATAGTTCACGGGTGTGTTGTCTGATCTAACCCAGGTAAGTTGTGGTGTGGGATAGCCAGTTGCATCACAGCGTAAAAGAACATTGCTTCCTAGAGGCGAGGTAATCTTTGTAGCTGAAGTCATTACTGATGGTTTTAAACACTGTTCCAATTCTGCTCTTTGAAACAAGATCCCAGCCAAGCTTTCAGGTCCACTGCAAGCCACAAAAGGGTCCAGAAGTATAATAGCAGTATCCCCAATCTTGGAATATTCAATCAGCTTGGAAATACGACAATCACAATACCATGGATTGTCCTGCAGACCTTAACACGGAAAAATAATTCAGTCATAATACTGTCAGCAAGTGTACCGTTAGATTAGCGTAGTATAAGGTATTTGGATTTCCCTTTTGGTTTTCAGCTTGAGGTAAATGATTTGGCAAGTTATGGGGCCAAAGTACTACACCTATTTCCCTGTGATAAATCTAATATTGGAATATTTTTCAAGATTTGTGCTATTTAAATTGTAAGCAACCAGCCTTCTTCTATTACGATTGTTGAAACATTCTGAGCAGCTAAGAAGGAAAATCCTAAAACCTAAATTACTATTTTAGCAACATAAGCAGCACCCCCTCCTGAACTTTTCTTTGGATTACCTGTGATGCCTGTGAAAGTCTTTCCAAAAAATATCTTTGGAGTTTGGGATATATACTGTCTATTTAAAGTGATCAGCATAATCTATGCTGAAGGAGTGATTAGGAAGTCTGGAGGAATATCAAGATTATTATATTCAATTATGTTTTTTTTACTTTTATGATTTAAAAAATTGTAGAAAAACATACTTCTACAATTAAAAAATTAATCTTATGGAGGAGCTCTTCTTATGGACTAAGCAAACAGAGTGAAAATGGAATAGTTCCTGACTCTATTGAGGGCAGGCATGAAAATGAAAAATTGACACTAGGAGATTTTGTCAGGGATACAGTAATTAATGTTTTTAGAATACCTCATTCTATGGCTGAATATATGTTCTTCCTCCCCTATCTAAACCAAGCACTAATTATTTTCCAGCACACTGTTAAAGATAACATTTCCCTATAGCACATGGATTACTCCAGTATTGAATGTATCAATTCAGCTCTCCACTAGGTAGTATGGCAGACTACACTTAGCCACTTGGTGAAGCTTTCAACAAACAAGAGCACTGATCAAAATGGCTTAATTTTGTTACTGAATTTCTACCGAACAATGAAATGCCAAATTCCACTGTAACAAGTACATGTCCAGGCCAGCAAGAGAACAATTGTTCAGTATGAGAAGGGAGCTGATTGATCACAGAATTTGTGTTCATACTATGGACTCATTCTGAATTCTCCCAGAAGGCACAACTCAAAGAAAGAAATCAAAGTGTTCATGGCTTACCTAATATGATCCTGTGCGCCAGGAAGTCTGTATTTCTGGATGTTGCTGTTTCAGAAAAAGGAAGCCAGATATCCATGAGGTCTGATGGCAAGGAGGTTAATTTGTTGCTAGATATATCTAAGTAAGTGAGATTTCTCAGATATCTGCCAGCCTCAACTGGAATACTGGTCATTTTGTTATTGTGTAAATCAAGAGTTCGTAGATTGGGCATCTCAGTCAAAGACTCCCAAGGGAAACGCAACAGCAAGTTCCCATCCAGACGCAATTCATGTAGCTGCTTTAAGTTATAAAAGCTGCTGGTATCAATGTTTGTGATAGAATTGTAAGTAAGCCATAGATATTTGAGGTCCACCAGGTAGTAAAAAGCATCTGCTGGAATTTTTCTTATGACTGTCTTTTCTATCCGGAGTTTTACAGAGTCCATGGGAATATTGATAGGGATTTCAAACATATCAGGATCATTACATAAGACAGACCTAATAGCAAACAAAGAGAGGCTGCTGGTGACAAATGGGTTTTCACAAAGCATTAAGAAAATTGTGGTCCTACTGAAAAATAAATCCAGCTGTGTTCAATATGGCTCTTTTGAGTAGTCTATTTGACTCAGGATTGCATAATAAATCTTCTTTCAGATGGTGGGGAATGTTGGGAAAGTGTGTACAGAAGACACTTCTGTCATTGTCCAAAGAAATTATACATATGCATGGAAAGTAACTGATTTGCCCACTGAATTTTGCTCTACAAGAATATAATTTTAAAAGTGGGGCTTCTTTTCAGCAGCAGGAATAAAGTATCACCAGCATCAAATACCTTTCCCGTGTCCATATATAATTTACCTGAAATTTGGCATGTATGGTTAGTAGCTAGGGGGTTTAAATTACTCTGTAAATAAAGAAACGTGTGAGGACTGTGCCACTTCAGGATTAAGCACAGTGAAATAAGATATGACAGTCTGAACAAAGAAGTGACAGAGTAAAGGAGAACCCCCAAATTAAAGTAGGCTAAAAATATACTTCACCCAGATATTATTATTACATTTAACTATACCTAATCTCTCCTTCAATGAACTCAGGATGGCATTCATGTATCTTCTTCCCTCCCGCCATATTTTATCATCACAACCCTGTAAAATAGGTTAAATTGATAGAATATTATTTCTAGGTTATCAAAGGAATTATCTCCACATTCCTAATCTTATGATACTCTTAAGACTACCTCTTCTATTAGATAGAAAACATGCCATTTTTGTGAAATACTTTTGTTGCTGTTTTATAAAGGGCAGTCCTTCATTATATTATTTTAAATATGGCATATGTCAAAACTTTCATTTTAAATTAGATGAGCACATAACACCAGTGCAAAGAAACTTATTATTTCTCAGACCTGTGAAGGAATTAACAAGATCTACAGGTTTCTGCCTGCCTCTTGTCCTACTCACTCATTTTCTACACCACCCTGTTTTTTAATCAAGGAAAGGCCCAATTCCCATGTACTGTACAACAGATACAGCACTGAAACCTTCACCTAGATTGAATCATATTGGGTAGCCTGCTTGGAGCAAGAAAGGTGTGCTTCCTTCTCTGTATAAAAGAAAATAAAGCAATTCTTCACAAGGTAGTAGGGCAGAAAACTGTATCCTAGGGTTTTTTTTTAACATATAGATAACACTATTTCACTATAATCTGGAATGGTACAGACTGGATCAGATAAATTATTTCACTTTTCATGAACTAGGCACATTGCTGTAAGCAGATGCTAAGTGTAGCACGTAAGAACTATGCCCAATTCTCTTTGGTGATTTCCATTCCCCCTCCTCCCTTTTTTGTTGTGTGTGTGTGTGTGTTATTCTAGCCCACTAGTTGTGGCTTACAATCCAATTTGATGAGATGTTTGTGGGTAGCTAGCCAATCCATTACTACAGTGGACTATAAAAGCATCTTCCAAAAATACAAGTGTCTCCTTAAAATTTCATTAGGGTTTGTTGTTGTTTGATAAGCGTAGGGATCTTAAGTGTAACACCTACTTGAAAAGTAAAGAAAACAAATACCTTGTTCTGGTTCCATCACTCATGCCATGGTAAATGCAGTTGCATTGAGAAGGACAGAAACTATCCACTTCTTCCAAAATGCTCACCATGACACAAACAGCAGCAAACAGATGCATGATTTCTTTCCAAGACAATAGATAAATCCAAAATCGAAGATCTTTTATTCCTAGACTATCACCCTGTGTGCTACACTTGTGAATGCAGCTTCCATTTAGTAAGAGCAGATTACCCTGGATTAGCCGAGATCTTCAATTACTTAACCTTCAAATGTATTCTGCAAAAGCTCAGTTGAAACCACTTCTCTTTATTGTGTCAAAGGAGAGATGCATTACTTATAAAATTATATCCATCTTGAAAGCAAGACTACTAGAACAGCAAGTTAAATACTAAAAAAATTTTAAAAATTGGAAATGTTATTTGAAATTAACACAGACACACTGATTATAATAATTCCTCTAAAAAGTCTGTTTATTGTTTGAATAACTACACAGTGCTAAGACCACATATTATGCAGGAAAGACTTGAAGTGGAAGTCTTTGGATCTCCAAAATGCTTTATAATTTGCCAGATGTTGTTTCAAAATTAAAATATTATTTTTTAAACAACTGCAGACCTGTAATTTAAAGGTACTAGTAAAGATGTACAGAAATGTAATTTTCTTTAGTAGCAGATGGTACAAATGATCAATTTAACACAATTTGAGAAGCAACCTATTGATAGAAACTTAAACTGTTCATTTTCTAAAGCAAATATTTGCTTAGCTCTCCAACAATTGCTTTGTTTTGGAGTATTTCTTTTAATAGAGGTTGCTATGTTTGGCAACAATAACTTTGCAAGAAACAAAAAGTAATAGAAGGTATAGTATATGCCTTTTTTCCTAGGGACATTGAATTGTTTTTAGCAAAAGAAATATAAAATTTCATTACAATTTTTAGTGGATTTCTCATTGAAGCAGTTTACAGTCTTACTTAAATTTCCTTTCTATTCACCCCTTTTTTTTTACATATAGTGTAATAGGGTTGTTTTTTTTTTACATATAAAGGTAAAGGTTTTCCCCTGCACAGTCGTGTCCGACTCTATGGGGCGGTGCTCATCTCAGTTTGCTAGCTGAAGAGCCAGCGCTGTCCGAAGATGCTTCCACAGTCATGTGGCCGGCATGACGCGCGCAGAACGCTGTTACCTTCCCACGGAAGTGGTACCTATTTATCTACTTGCATTTGCATGCTTTCGAATTGCTAGGTTGGCAAGAGCTGGAGCTAGTGCTGGAGCTCACTCCGTCATGCGGGGCTAGGGATTCGAACCTCCGAACTTGCAATCTTCCGATCAACAAGCCTGGCATCTTGACCACTGAGCCATCGTGCCCCCCCCTTTTTTTTTTTTACATATAGATAACACTATTTCACTATAATCTGGAATGGTATAAACTGGATCAGGTAAGTTATCTTACTTTTCATGAACTAGGCACAAAACTGAGTAGTGACTGTGGAAATACTCCAGTATTAATTGTTCAGCTATACTGATCACCATAATGTTGAATTGGTTTTAGTATAGATATTTATGGTATAATCCCAGGAACCATTATGCATGTACAGAAGACTGGGTACCAGGACCCCTGAGTCTCTTACGAAGCAAAAGACATAATTCCAGGATCATATAGTATCCATAAAGTCAAATAGAATCACTGGAAGGCAAAGTTATTGTATATCAATACATAGTTACATATGAAACAGACCCAACTTTCTTTGCAGGGCAAAAAATATGATGCACTAGTAGGTATAGGTGGATAGGCTTTAAAGCAGCATCCTTACGCAACTGTACTTTGAGATACATGCATTGGCAAGAGGTTGCTGATTGTTACCTCCTGCCAAATTTGACACTGGACTATTGCAAGGATGGCCCTTCGAAACCTGCAAGAGGGAGAAACACTTTCAGTGTCTGATAAAAAAGATCAGCAGCAGTTCCAGGCAACACAGGAAGATATCTTTTACCAAGATTAACCAAGCTATTGGTTAATCTTCATCAGTATTATTATGCTGATTGGCAACAACTCTCTAGGAATTCTGACAAAAATCCTTCTCAGCCTTACCTGTAAATGTCAGAAATTGAAAAGTGTGCTTTGGGAGGAGAGTCCTTGGGATTACTCTCTGTGGTTTCTCTCCCCGACGTCATGCATTTTGTGGTTCTTGCCATTCTGGCTTAGCACTGTTTGAGCTGGGCTATCAAAATCTGGATTACCACTAGATGACACCAAAGAAATAGAGAACTCTAACCTTTACCACCATAGGGTCATTATCTAGATCAGTGGCTGGCTAGGGAATTCCGGGAGTTGAAGACCACACATCTTAAAGTTGCTAAGGTTGAGAAATACTGGTCTAGATTTTTGCTACAAGATCTGCTAGCTGTTTATCCTCACGCTTCATCCTCTGGACCTAACCCATACTACCTTCTGCGGGAGAGGACAAGTTTTTTTTTTCCTTGCTCTTCTCACAGATTGTTTCCTTGAAAATGGCAGGCAGAAAAATGAGAGCAGCAGCAGGCCACTGGCTTGGTAGATGGACAACAATGGCAATTCCTGCAGGACCTCTTTTAAAAATGTGTATTCCTCCCCAACTTTACAAACAACAAACAGCACTGTGTCATTTTAATAGCCAACTAATTTGTTGATAGGCTTTTATTAGCCCATTTTAATCAGCTACATGGAATGTTATCTTACATCACAAGCTATGTGTACATACTGTACAGTGCTGGAGGAAATGGAATTGTAAGCAGTGAGATCAATGGGAAATTATAATCAATACACAATTACAGTCAATGATGAAGTTCCATTTTAATACCAGATAGTCACAAACAAGTCCTACTCCAGGTCTAACTTTCTAACCACAGTGGCTTCCTTATCTTTAAAATTATTGCATAGTTTAGGACTACATAAAGCTCATCTCTCCCCCATCCATCCATGCTCACCCCATCTTGCAATAGAGCCACTTACTTTTTGTTTGCAATGACATAAATGCAGGGATTATAGAAGGTAGATGACTTTGCAAACAGTGGGGCTATGATTGCCATGGTGGGGGGAATTTTCTTTGGGTCACCAAAGGAAGACCATAAACACACAATAGAATATGGAGACCAAGCCAGCAGAAACATAAAAATCATGATAACAGACATCTGTAAACAAAAACAAAAATGTTGTACTGTAACTCCTTAAGATTTTTGTTAAGTCTATTTTAAGCATCTATTTGGTCTATTCCTCAAACCTGCATTCTGTCTAGCCTTTTTTTTTCTACATCTCTAGTATCCTCCAGATATACTGTATTGCAACTTTCATCTTTCTCCAGGAAAGCATATTTGGAGAGCACCAGTTTAAGAAAAACCAGCATTGCTTCAATTTTGATACAGAATGTTTAAGACTGAAATATAAGAACTGGACCTATCATGGTTAAAGTTAAATAGAATCACTAATTGTAGAGTACAATTAAATGTTCCAAAGACTGCAGTTAGCGATCCTAATGGGTGCAGAAGTTATAATCTGTGCTGACTAAGAATGTATGTTGTAGAGAGTTGCCATATGCTCTCATACCTCAATCTGCAGGCAACCTCAGGTTACATAAGCTCTGATTTACATAATTCCAATGTTACCTAAGGATGCACAAAAATTACAGGCACCATTTCCAGGTGGGACAGAAGGGGTGGATAGGAAGGAAATGGTTCTGCTACAAGATAATAAAATCCACTGCCCACAAGATGTGTGCTTTCTCTGTCTCTCTCGTTTTCTCTAGCTGCTTTGTTCCTGTTGCTACTCAGTCCTGTAGCCAAGTCCATTCTTTCTCTCTTTCCAAGCATCATACCTGGACTCGGCAGCTGAAACATTCTGTCTCATATACTTTCAATCCCCTCTTCCAATTTTTTCTTCTGTTCAAGCAAAGATCTTTTAAGTTTAGAATTTAGTTCTAAATTCTCCGTTTTAATTCTTTGTAATCTATACATAAAGCCTTCTAAATGCCCTGCTTTGAACCCCGTTTTTTATGCTTAAATGTTATTGCTTGAGCTTTCTTATCTGACTCTTTGACTGTCAACTAAATACCAATTTGAATAATCTTAATCCCATTCACTGACATTGTATGCTGGTATCTCAATAAATTGTAAATCAGAACTCAATAAATTGGGGCTCAATAAATTGTAACCTGGAGCTAAAGTATTGTCTCAATACATTTGGGGATTTTTTTCTTCTCACTTGCATATACCCCGTCAATATTCCAAAGATCCACTAACACATGGTTTTCCCACATGTGATTGATTACATCTACTAAACTCAAATATTTCCATAACAATATTTCAGAAAATGAGCAGTGAGAAAATATAACAGGCATGAAATAATATTTAGTATCTAAATTGTTATTCCCAAACTTTTCAGTTATTTGAAATGTTAAGTATAGTAGACTCAGGTTCTTATCTTTCAAAAACTGGTTTTCTCCCCCTAATACATACTGTATATACATATATATCTCAAATCAGATTTGTGTTCAGTGTGAACATAACGGTACCACACATACTGTAGATGTAGTATGTCTTATATAAGCCACATCACAAACAGGCAATGAAGAAAAATAGGGTGATGTGAAGAACTTACAGTACAAAGAAGGTATGAGGTAGAAAGGCATAAGAAATCCAAGTGCAAGTGATCTCCAAGCAGAATGTTTACATTTCTCACCTAAAGCAATAATTACTATTTTTATTCTCTGACTTTCCTCAAGAGAGACAGAGACAGAGACAGAGACAGAGACAGAGACAGAGACAGAGACAGAGACAGAGACAGAGACAGAGACAGAGAACAAACATTATCTATATCAGTGTTTCTCAACCTTGGCAACTTTAAGATGTGTGGACTTCAACTCCCAGAATTCCCCAGCCAGCATGCCTGGCTGGGGAATTCTAGGAGTTTAAGTCCACACATCTTAAAGTTGCCAAGGTTGAGAAACATGATCTATATTCTAAGCCAGAGCTTTCCAAACTGTGTGTCGGGACACGTTAGTGTGTTGGCTGCAGTGTCTGGGTGTGTCGCGGCTGCTGCTGCCTCCACAGCCCTGCCAGGATTCCACGCAGGTCCTAGTGCCTGCCTTGTGCCCTGCTGCATCCAAACCTGCTGTGATTCCGCACAGGTCCTAGTGCCTGCCTTGTGCCCTGCTGTAAGAGTGTGTCGTGAAATGATGCCCTGCTGTGTGTCGTGAAATGATGCATGTCTAAAAAGTGTGTCACCAACATGAAAAGTTTGGAAAGCTCTGTTCTAAGCTGTTCTGTTTATTTCTCTTAGCACCCTACACAAAATAATTCTGAAAGAGAAAAAAGGTACTCTCACATCATGACCTTACCTTTGTAACATCGACTTGATCCAACCAATCGACATTAATGTTTCCTAGATAAGTGTTTCTGGTGTACAGCTTCACAGTTTGAGAAATATTGTAGTAACAGTAAAACATGATGGATAAGGGGATGACAAAATTAACAGCAATTACTGACATAGTGTAAGAAACAAAGGATCTGAAAGTGAAAAAGACCAAGCAGATGACTAGAAAAACTTCCTCTCTTTAGCGGCAGTTTTGATACAAATACCTGAGGATGTTCTAAAAGTACTTTGAACTTAAATAGTTGAATTTGTTTATAGTTGATACTCTAAACTTACTGTAGCTACTTGTTGGAGTGGCTTAGGCAGTAAACCTTTGCCTATTTAGCAGAAATTCTATCATTGGGCTTGCTTCCAAATAAATGTATGCAGAATTCACAGGAGTCCACTCCTAGCCACAATGACTCCAAAATAATGAGCTACCCAAAAGCTCCACCCTTTTGTACTTATATCACTTGACTCTTGGCCCTGCTATGTCTACATCCATGGCTAACACAGCTGTCTTTGGAAGCAGGAGCTACCCAAGTTTCACACCCTGTTCAGGACCCTTTGCTTCTTTTTTACTGCTTCTGCTTATCCATTGGCCCTTTCCATTGACCCTTGCCAAGAGTTAGACATATTATGTTAGCCTTTGTTTGTTAGCCTATGTACAATGCAATGTTTAAATAGTCTTTTCTTCAAGACATAAATGAAAAGGTTAATACTAAAATAAGTACAACAATCACATTAGTTATTCTTTAGAAAACAATAGATGGGCCCAGGTCCAATGGGGTCCTTCCCGTGTCTAGAAGAAATATCAAACTCAAACACTGTGGAGGAGATTTCTTCCTCAGTGATTTGCAAGACTGTTCTTTCTTTCCAAACTGTCCAATGCTTGTTCTATTTTTTATGGCAAGCCTTCAGTGACATTAGAACAGTGCAAGATTATAATCATGAATATTTTACTTCACCATAAAAAGAACGTACATGTCGTTTTCCCTCCAGTTTATAGTACAAGTAGCTCCAGTTGGATCTGGGGCATAGTTTGCCCATCCTACCACAGGCATGGAGGCCCAAAAGACTGCATTGGTCCAGGCAGCAAAAATAAGGGCAATATAGTTGTGAGCAGTTAGTCTGTTACCTGTTGGCAAACCAAAATATTACCACTATTTATTCTTTCCTCTCACTTGTACTATTCTATTCAAAAGCAAAGAATACAAAAGTTACAATGAAAATTTTATAAATACACAAATCAGACTATAATTATTCAAATCTTAAATTCATGTTCACATCCACGATATCTAACCAGCTAACTTCCCCCAATAAAAATTACATATACTGTATGTGTGTGTGTGTATATATATTATATTATATTATATTATATTATTATATTATATTATATTATATTATATTATATTATATTATTATATTATTATATTATTAATTATATTATATTAATATTATCAAACTTACAAACATTGATTAAAAAACTGAGAAAGTTGCTGAGAACATTTCCCTAGCTGTTACCCTAAAGAAGCTTTCTTCAATCTGGTCCCCTCCAGATAGGTTACACTAAAACCCCCATCATACCATTTGTTAACTTGATATTAGAGTAGTTGTAGTCCAACATATCTGGAGAACACAAGATTAAGAAAGGCTTTCTGAATACATAACACTGCCTTTACTGTAGCATTCATGTATTTTCATTATGCTATAGTTAATAAATAATTGCTTAAATAATTGCTGGATAGCCTTCCAGCTAGACACTGACTACACTAGGATCTAAGTTTTAGCAAAATTGCTTCATCATGTGCCTAAACAAAGTATAAAAGGGGGGCATTGGGTATATCGTCCACAAAACAATCATATGATTTTTGTCCCTATCAACATCTTGAGCCTTTATTCAAGTATATCATAATCCTTGACATTTAAGATCCCTTAAACTACAGATGCCTAATTTTTTTGATGGACCTATTCATAATTTTAAGACTATGTCACGGGCATTCTTACAATATGGCTACAATGGGCCCTTTTTTTATACCTTTTTCTTCTTTCTGAACAGGTGAGCACACTTCCAAACATAGCACTTGATTGCCCTCATTCACCATTTTAATCTTCTAAATGCCCAAAGATTACAGTGTTTGGCTTCTTACTGTGTGAAGCATGTTACCAGAGCTCCCCACTGATAAAAGAATTTAGGTCAGGTGGGTCAGGAAGCCTTGCAAATCAAGTATTGAGATATTTGCAGGCACTCTAGTATTTACAGAAACCCGGATTCCCTGCTCTGGTCTTACTCTATAAAGCTAGCCATTGAGAACTCAAGGCACATGCTGCCATACTTCCTTTGTCTTCTGACACCTACAATTTGGTATACAGCCCCTCTGACTTCTTGCTCTATCTTCTGTCATTCACACAATTAAAAATATAACCTCATTATTTCTGGATTGAAAACAGAAATAGGTTTTGATATGTAGTCCTCCAAAATACAAGAGCAAAATTAACTGAAGATACTTTTAAAAGGGCAAACTTTTATAGTACAGCTTTTGTCTCCACAACTGTTTCTGTTATCTACAAGCAACAGATAATGCAAGTAGACATAAGGTAAAAAAAAACATTCTGGAAAAAAAGTGATGGCAAACCACTTCGATATTATTGCCAAAATAAAAAAAAATGATACCAAATTCACCAAGGGTCAAGCTCAACATGAAGGAGATTTTTCCTTTACTACAAAACTGAACAACTCTGTGCAAAATTCAAATAATATGGAGTTCCAAAACATGGATTTGCTGAAGAACAAATCACCAAAATCTATACTGAAATACTGTATGCTTTTATTCCAGAATACTGAGCATCATACCTATTTGAGGCTTGCAGATTGTCAAGTAACGATCTATGGCGACAACAGTAAGCAAACCAATGCTTGCCATTCCAAAGAAGATATTTAAAGCAGCATAAATCTAGAATTTAAGAAATGATACATTGTTTAAAAATAATCTTCGTTGCCTTCAAAGGTCTGGAATCAGGATTTTATTTTTTACTATTACCAAGCAACATTGCCTCTTCTACACAGATATGAACATGAAGTTCCATTTGTTTAATGCCATATTATCATTTTTAGCTAATCAGTAAAGCCCAGCTTAACACAGAGTTATTCTGTTTACTTATTTATTTGTTATTTTATGAAATTTAGAGGCTGCCTGTGGAACACTTATAGTAAAAACAGAAAATAATGAAAAAAGAAAACCCCATGTGTCTGGATAAGCACCTTCTCTATAATAGAAAACATAACAAATAAGGCTCCACAAGGCCTGGGCAAACAGCCAAGTTTTTAAAGGCTTCCAGAACATCATCAGGTTGAGAGCCAAACTAATCTCTGGTGGATATCACTCCAGAGGTAGGTGCCAACAGAAAAGGTACACTTCCCGGGTCCTGATAGATAGCACTGCTTAATCAGTTGGACCCAAAACACACCAACTCTGCCTGATCTTACTGGATAGGCAAAAACCATGGGAGATAGGCAGTCCCTCAGATAACCTGGCCCTATGCCAGGGCTTTCCAAACTTTTCATGTTGGTGACACGCCTTTTAGCCATCCATAATTTCGTGACACACTAATGAGGAGTCCCCGCCCCCCGGCCCATGTGATTGGCTGCCGGCTCCAAACCCCGCCCCCGGCCCACGTGATTGGCTGCCAGCTCCAAACCCCACCCCGGCCCATGTGATTGGCTGCCGGCTCCAAACCCCGCCCCCCGGCCCATGTGATTGGCTCCCGGCTCCAAACCCCACCCCATGTGATTGGCTCCCGGCTCCAAATCCCGCCCCCCGGCCCCCCAGTCTTTTATTGTATGTATTGTATTGTATGTAATTGTAGATCAGAGCTTTCCAAACTGTGTGTCGCGACACATTTCTGTGTCGTGGCAAGGGCCCAGGTGTGTCACAGGGGAACCCGGAAGAGGAGGCCATGCACCACGTGGAGCCCCGCCCATCCCTTGCCGCGCCAACAGGTCCCTGCTCTGAAGCCAGCTCTTCAGCTCTCGCCGCAGAAGCCAGGTAAGTTAGCAGCCCAGTAGGGCTGCAACTGGGGGAGAGGGTGCAGGGACGCGACTAGGCTGTCGCGCTGGGGGGGGGGGTGCAGGGACCGCAAAGTGCGGCGGCCAGAGACATGGCTTTTCCCTCCCGAGAAGTGCCATCGGCCTGAAAGCCGAGAAAGGGATGGGGAGGCGGCTCCGCTGCCCGCCTCGCATGCTCCCCGCACCGTCTGCGTCTGCGTCTCCCCCTTCCCCTTGGCAGCGGCCTCAGCTAGGCAGAGGCGGGACTGGGCGGGCGGACAGGTGGCGCTCTCTGCCTCCGTGGCCTGGCCTGGCTCGCCGCTTCCTCCCATCACCAACAAGCGGAAGATGGCGGCGGTCTGACGCGTGGCTCGCGAGAGCTGAGCAGGGGCCGAGCCGAGGGAGCCTGCCGGCGGCTCCAGCCTGACAAGAGGGCTCCCGGCACTCCGGGGAGACCCAACGCGGGCGGCGGGGACGGGGCAGAAGTAGAAGAAGAGGAACTGCCGGCGGGAGCGCGGCACGAGGAGTGCCTCGCCGGTGCCTGCCCGGCTTCCACTACACTTCGTCGGAGAACTGGCGGGCGGGCAGCTGAGAGGCAGGCAGGCGGGCGGGCAGGCAGGGGGTCGCCTGCAGTGGGCTCATCTGACCATCCTTTCTGGAGCTCCTGGGGCCGAATGGAGCGGTGGGGGACTCGGCATCGCTCCTTCCAGCGGGCGCTCCAAGCCCAGCTGTTCAGCCATCAAGGATCGATCAGGCCCGGGGTCAAGGCTGGCCGAGGGGCTCAGGGGGGAAGAGGGAAGACGGGTCCCTGTTGCCTGAGACATCCTCACGCATCCTCCCCCCCTCCCCCCGCAATATGGCAGCAATAACAACCACAGCGACCACCACCTGCCGCAAAGGCTCTGGCAGAAATGGATCCAAGTGCGGAACGCTCTTCTGGAGAGTGGAAAGTGCAGGGTCCCCGCTCTTTCTTGGGGCTTTCCTTCTCTTTTGGGCCCTGCCTGTTATTGCTGCCACGCTTCGCGGTTCCTGCACACACACACACCCCTGTGCGGCAGCCTAGTCGCGTCCCTGCACTTTCCCCCCCAGCCGGGCTGCTAACTTACCTGGCTTCTGCGGCGAGAGCTGAAGAGCTGGCTTCAGAGCAGGGACCTGTCGGCGTGGCAAGGGATGGGCGGGGCTCCACGTGGTGTATGGCCTCCTCTTCCGGGTTCCCCTGTGACACACCTGGGCCCTTGCCGCGACACAGAAATGTGTTGCAACACACAGTTTGGAAAGCTCTGCCCTATGCTATGAAGGGATTTAAAGATGATAACCAGCACCTTGAATTGCAATTGGGAGCTCACCGGCCACCAGTGCAACCTTTAGAGAACTGGTGTCACATTGGCATACCAATGCATGCCCAAAGTTGTTGCTGTCTCTGTATTTAGGATCAGATGTAGCTTCTGAGTGATCTTCAAGGGCAGCCCCATGTAGAGCACATTGCAATAACCCAACTGTGAGAGACTAGGGCATGCATGACCATCAGAAGAACCTCACAATCTAGGAGTGGGCAGAACTGGTACACCAAATGTAGCTGGGCAAAGGCCTTCTCTTCAAGCAGGAACTGGAGTCCACGATGACCCCCCCGATTGTGCACCAGTCTTGAGCTGGGGAGTACAATCCCACCCAAGACTAAAGATAGTAAGTTCTAAGACTGGGAGAGGAGAGGCAAAAGTCCACAGCCACTTGGTCTTGGCAGGATAGAACCTGAGTTGGTTCCTCCCCATCCAGATCCACACAGCCTCCAGACACTGGAATAGGACTTTCGGTTCATTGGATAGTATAAAAAAATTACAAGTCAACATGTACAGCTCACTTTTCCTTCTCTTATTGTCAACAGTACTTCAGAAGAGGCCTTTCCTATAATTTAAGTCCTAATCCTTTTAAGAGGAGCTACTGGGTTTGAGTTCATGACCACTGGAATACAAACCGAGTATCCTGCCTTTGGACCATGCTGTCACAGTCAGTTGCCCCTAGTATGTTTCAAGGCAGAGCTAGGAACAAAAGTCTTTTCTACTGGGCTACTCAAGGCAGCCATCTAGTGACAAATGTGATACTTTTTATATCCTAATTTGCACATGGGGGTACTCGTTTTCAGCTACTAGAAAAGTAGTTTGGGTAGTCTTTCGAGAGCAAAAGAGAAACAAGAGGAAGTTTGTAGCATATGAAAAAATAAGATAACTTCCTCAAACTTGGCAGATGTTTTGGGACTGTAACTTCAAGAGTTCCCAACCAGCATGATCTCTGGGATAAAGCATTGTAGAAATTGAGCTGACAGTTATGTGTTTTTTTTAAAGGAAATATTCTGTAGTCCTAGTTCAATTAAGTTTTTTTTTAATTTAATCAGAGTGGAAGAACAGACATTTGTCGGGATCAAGTATATTAATTTACTACATCTGAAACAGGAGACAGCCATGATCCAAGTTAGATCTTTGGTCCATCTAGTTCTCTACCTCAAATTTGTTTTCTGATCTGATATTTTCCCATCACTCAGTTCCTTTAAGAGATGCCAAGACTTAACAATCAGGTGGTGTGCAAAGTGCTTGCTGCACTATATTAACAACCCCTTCTTCCCAGAAGATGAAATACTACTTGCTTCTATATGTATCTAACCCCCTCCCTTCCCCCCCAAAAAAAAAATTCTGGAGAGCTCTCAAATAAATTAATACAAGTACTAATTTATAATCCTAATTTTGTCTTTAAACATTTAATGTATAGTGGGTCCACCTAAACAATTATTCATATGCAAAGGTTTTGTCTTTTTACTTTATGGACCAAGCTACATGAAATGTATCTTCAATAATTTAATCTTTTCTCTGGATTTGCTTCTCTTTTGGTAATTTTTTCCTTCTAGCATCAAAGCTGACAGAAATTTAGTAGTAGTTCACAGAAGTGTTTTTTTGTCACAAACACATTAGTGGAAAGAGATTTGTTACTCAACTGCTAAAAAAACTGTTAAAAAGAACTGCTAGAGAAACTTAAGTACAGCCTGTTATGTTCTGTTTCTGAACACACTGATTTGAGCAGGGTTACATACAATATGTGTGATGTGATCCTTTGCTTTAATACCCACGTACCTGGCAACCCATGTAGCCAAATTTCCAGCTTCCATGCAGATCTGAAGCCGCAGACATGGGATAGCCAATACTACTCACTCCAATATCCGTAAAAGCCAGGTGAATAATAATAGTATTGCTTGGTGTTCGAAGTTCCTTAAATTTAATGAAGATGCTTAAAACAACAACATTACTGAGAAGACTTATGACTCCTGTCAAAAGATAAAAAAAGGAGGGTGGAGTAAAGATTAGAAATTTTAGCGTTAATAGACCTAATCTGAGTCTCTATTATTTACAAAGTGACTAAGATCATCATCATCATCTTCAGACTTTAAAAAGGTCTAATTAAACATTAGTTTGGTGCCATTTTGGTGTACTGGTTAAGGCATAGCTTTCCAAACTGTGTGTCGCGACACGTTACTGTGTCGGCTGCAGTGTCTGGGTGTGTCTCGGCTCCGAGCCCTGCCAGGATTCCGCGCAGGTCCTAGTGCCTGCCTTGTGCCCTGCTGTAAGAGTGTGTCGCGAAATGATGCCTTGCTGTAAGAGTGTGTCGTGAAATGATGCATGTCTAAAAAGTGTGTCATCAACATGAAAAATTTGGAAAGCTCTGGGTTAAGGCATCAGGGTAGAAACTGGGAGACCGTGAGTTCTAGTCCCACCTTAAGCACAAATCCATCTGGGTGACCTTGGGCCAGTCACTCTCTCTCAGGCGTAGGAAGGAGGCAATGGCAAACCACTTCTGAAAAACCTTGCCAAGAAAACTGCAGGGACTAGTCCAGGCAGTCGCCAAGAGTCAAAAACTAACTCGAAGACACTAATAATAATATTTAAACATATACCAATGTAGAGCAGGACAGGAAGAATCATCAATCTTTGAATAATGTAACTTTTAGAAACAGGCTAAATTCACACACAACACTAAAATCATAATGCATCCATAGAGCGGTTTATTTGGCTTTGACTTAGCGATGTTCCATGAACCCAACAATTGTTATTTTTAACTGTAATTGATGGCTTATCATATGTGAACCAATCCCATTGGAGTTTATACACATCATGCTTGAGCATGATGTGCAAAAACAGGTACATCAACTAGGTATTTCATCTTCAGCCCCATTTACATGGTAAAAATCTATGAAAGATAACTAACATAACTTATGTGTGAATATGCATAACTTAGTAAGAGCTAGAAAATTGATTTCACTGTTATTTCTCAATATGCCAATGACAATATTACAATACATTTCTTTGTCTGAATGTTATTATAAATGACTTTAAGTTTTTTTTTAAGGTTTTTTTTTTAAATTGCAACTATACTAAGCAGTGGTGGTTTGCAGCAAGATCTGTAGCAAACTGCAATGACAGTAAAATGACAACATAGGAATGATCACATAAGCATGCAAATGTTGTGATTATATAGTTGCATCAGGATATCTGACACAAGTAAACTGGCATTTGTATGACTAGGTCATCAATCATGTGTCATTATTTCTCCCTATGCCTCCCTGCAGAAACCCATAAAACTTTAAATTTTGTTTATTGAATAAATCACAACTGGCTAGAATCACTCAACACATGAAGCCATAAACTATGATTTATAATCAACAACCTCTTGGTTCATACAACACTCTAAGGATACAAAATGCTTACTCTATCAGCAGATATCTGTCTATTGTAGATCTTCATGTTATATAGTGTCATAAAGAAAATTTTGTTGTTCAGTCGTTTAGTCGTGTCCGACTCTTCGTGACCTCATGGACCATAGCACACCAGGCCTTCCTGTCCTCCACTGTCTCTCGGAGTTTACTCAAATTCATGTTCATTACATCGGTGATGCTATCTAACCATCTCATCCTCTGCCGTCCCCTTCTCCTTTTGCCCTCAGTCTTTCCCAGCATCAGGGTCTATTTCTTTATTACAGACTGAAATCTCAAAAGTGTTGTAGTTACAGAGAACATTCTCTCAAAACAATAAAGACTTTAAAATGGAGCAGAACACTCAAAGTTTCTGAGGAACTAACTCTTGGATGATTTCAAATTGTTCCTGTATTACCATATTTCCAACATTAATTAGAAACCCTTCACTTCTATAGCCTGGAAGAGACTTGAAAACGTAATGTATTAATAAGATTTAATAAACAAGACACCCCTATGATTTTATTTATTTGATTTATAGTCTACCTGTCCACTCACAGGTATAGTCTACCTGTCCACAGTAAATCCTGCGTAATTTAATGCAAGCTGGAACAGTTTTTACAAGCAAGAAAAGGCTTATGAGAAACAGTCGGTGGCCCTGGGCATGTGAGGAGACACAAGAGCTGTCTTCAGCTTTTCAGGTAAGCTGTCCTGTAGAAGATGGGGCAAAATTATTCAGTTGTTTAGAAAGACTGGACAAAAACAAACAAAAAAACCCAGTGGATTTAAATTGCAAGAAAGTAAATTTCAATTGGATATAAGGGAAAAAAAAACCTTTAATGATAAGATGATGGTGGACTTTCCTTTGTTGGAGATGTTTAAACAGAATCTGGCAGCCATCTCTCAGAGACACAATAGTAATGGATTCCTTTCCTGGGCAGCAATCCATTACACACTGGCTGAGGAATTTTGAAGTCCACAGATCTTAAAGTTGCTCAGGTTGAGAAACACTAAATGATACCCAAGGCCCTTTCCAACATTTATATTCAGTGATCCCATTATGGAAAAGAAAACAATCATTATTGATTGTTTTAATGATTGAATTATCATTCAAGAATACAGTGTTACTGCTGATCAATTGCTTAGTAAAAATTTGATTGATACCAACTCAAAGAACCACTTGAGGCTAGAACACAGAATTCCACCACCACCACCTCACAAAACCAAAAAAATGGGAGAATGTAGTATAAATCAGATAGGATATGTTTACAGCATGTGTTTATTTATTTATTTATTATTTGGATTTATCCGCACCCATCTCTACCGTGGCAGACTCTGGGCGGTTTACAACCAGAATATAAAAGATAAAACCTAGACATTTAAAACTACTATAAAAATAAAAAATAAAAATCCAAAAGATGGTCTGTTCTTAAAAGGAGGGAAACCACTAAGCCAACCACCCCCAGGAGGAACTATCTTTTCCTTCACTCCAGGCACGGCGGCAGAGCCAGGTCTTCAAGGACTTCCTAAAGGCCAGGAGCGAGGGTGCCAGTCTCACCTCAGGGGGCAAGTTATCCCACAGGGCGGGTGCTATTGCAGAGAAGGCACGCCTCCTGGACCCCGCTAGATGGAATTCTTTTAATGAAGGGATCCGAAGCATGCCTTCCCTGCATGATCGGGTGGGGCGGGTGGATATGGTCGGGACAAGACGGTCCCTCAGATACCCTGGTCCCATGCCATGTAGGGCTTTAAAGGTGATAACCAACACCTTGAATTGGATCCGGAAGCAAACTGGTACCCAATGCAGCTCACGGAGTAGCGGTGTTACATGTGCCGATCTCATAGCACCCAGAACTACCCGTGCAGCCGCATTCTGGACCAGCTGAAGCTTCCGGATACTCTTCAAGGGTAGCCCCATGTAGAGCGCGTTGCAATAATCTATATGGGAGATGACAAGGGCATGAGTGACTGTTCGGGGGGCCTCCTGATCCAGGAAGGGGCGCAACTGGCGCACCACACGAAGCTGTGCAAAGGCCCTCCTGGCCACGACTGCCACCTGCTCCTCGAGCAGGAGTCGTGAGTCCAGGAGGACCCCCAAGTATCGTACTGAATCTGAACGAGGTAGTGCCACACCATCCAGAGTTAAAGATGACAACTTCCTGGAAATCAAGAGGCCATCAATCCACAGCCACTCCGTCTTACCAGGGTTCAGATGAAGCCTGTTGTGCCCCATCCAGGCCCATACAGCCTCCAGACACTGAGAAAGGGTGTCGAGTGCAACACTTACTTCACCCGGGATGGAGATGTACAACTGGGTATCATCAGCGTACTGGTGATACCTCATCCCATGGTGACGGATGATCTTGCCCAGCAGCTGCATATAGATGTTAAATAGGAGAGGAGAGAGAACCGAACCCTGTGGCACCCCACACAAGAGGGGTCGAGGGTCAGATCTCTCCTCTCCTATTACCACCGATTGGGAATGGTCCTGGAGAAAGGAGGCGAACCAGCGTAAAACAACGCCGCCCACCCCCAGTTCCCTGAGCCGCCCCAAAAGGATACCGTGGTCGACGGTATCAAAAGCCGCTGAGAGGTCCAAGAGAGCGAGAATGGATGCACTCCCTCCATCTCGCTCCCGCCAAAGATCATCCATAAGCGCAACCAATGTAGTCTCTGTCCCATATCCCGGCCTGAAACCTGACTGAAAGGGGTCTAGATAATCCGTTTCATCCAGAATCCTCTGGAGTTGCAGCGCCACCACCTTCTCAACCACCTTTCCCAAAAAGGGAAGGTGGGAGACAGGACTAAAGTTGTTTAAAACAGTAGGGTCCAGGGAAGGCTTCTTGAGGAAGGGGTGCACCAACGCCTTCTTGAAGACTGTCGGAAACACCCCCTCCCCCAAAGATGTATTAATCATCGCCTGGACCCAACCACATGTGACCTCCCGGGCTGATTTAACCAGCCAGGAGGGACACAGGTCTAGATGGCATGTGGTGGCGTTTACAATCCGGAGGATCCTGTCTACTTCATCAGGCCCAACAGGGTCAAACTGTTCCCAGATAACAGGATAAGCACGTTCCTCTGGCACCTCCCCAGATCTTGTCTCACGCTTGGAGTCAAACTTGGAATGAATCTGAGCGATTTTGTCCTGCAGATGCTCAACAAACTCTTCCGACCGGCCCTGAAAATGGGTCACCAAATCCATCCGACCCAAAAGAGATCTAGTAATTATTCACTATTAATGCAATCATGGTTTCCTCATTCCAATTTTCGGGGTTCACACTATACAGTGAACCATAAACTAACCACAGGAGTTAGATTTGCACAACACATTAACTTAAAAGATGACTGACTGTGAAACAGTCAGTTCTGCAAATGCAGCCAATGAGTAAGAAGCATCTTGACATGAAGAATGGAATGGAAGTTAGACATCTAAGACTGAAAGCCAACAATCTTGCTACTTATTCTTTGAATTTGTTTCTCTAGGGAAAAAGCCCCCACCCCCAACTTTTTATTAATCCCAAACATATGTAGCATTTCTTTCTTTTGCATATTGACTCAAGTTGATATAGTTTAGTGCAATATTAGGTTGGTCTACATCAAGGCAAGTTCCAGTGAACTCAACTAGGTCAACATCTAGGTAAATGCATTTAGAATTAGAACCCAAGTACTTGCCCTACAGTGTGTCAGACCCTTGATCTACCTACTTTAGTATTGTCTTATATACAGGTAGTGGCTCCCCTTACTCAGAGCTGCCAGGGACAGGAGCTTAGATCTTCTGCATGCAAAACAGGTTTTCCATCACTGAGTTACTACTCTGCCCAGCCTTTAAGTGACTATGCAAGACTTGTAAAGATTAGAGTCTGCAAAACTTTGCAGAACTTTGGATTTGAAGGCAAAAAAGAACTTCAAAATATATTAGGGAGAAAAAGTAGGACTTGTCTGCAATACCTTAAAGCAATCCCATCTTTTTCTGGGCTCACCCAGCAGATCCTGAAAAAAGAAGTACTTGGTTTAAAAAGCTGCACATAGATGCTACTTGCACATCCCTAGGTACTCCAAAGTGCCTTTTGCTTTCAAATCCAAAGAGTAGCAAACCACTTTCAACACTTCACATTTATTTGCTTATGTTAAGCAACTTAAAAATAAAGCAACAATTCTTTTATTGAGATACAATACTTCAGTATTTTCTTTACCAAATGCATTCAACATTCATACCTGCTGCGATCAAATACGCTGCAATAATGTTGTGTTCGCTCTGTGAAAAGGCGGATGGAGGCTCACTTATACTTTCCACAGTCATAGCAGAATGATTCCAAAATGTGGCAGGGGAAAGAAAATTGGGAAGAAACTTCAAGAGCTAAACTCTGAAAGATGAATTCAAGAAAGGAAGGAAGGAACTTTTGCAATCCTTTTAAGATGAATTCTTGTCCTCTAAAACTTCCTACAAATGTCCTGCTCTCTTGAAAGACTCCAAAAAGGATTTTGATTAAAGAAAGTGAAGGGACTTACATTCCTAGGCTTTGAAAGGAAAAGCTTGTTAGGTCAAACAAAGAACAATATTGAGCTGTTTTTATTTTCAGTAAGATTTTGTGTGCCTTGTGGTAACAGAGATTTAGTAGTTTCACAGAACCCAAATTTTGAACTTCAGTCTTTAGGTGTTTTATTAACACAATACTTTCAGGATTTTTAATAGCAAGTCATGCAGTAAAATAAACTCAGTTTCTGTCAAAATGTATTTTTTTCTGTTCATAAGGAACAGGTTGCAGATGTGCACTGCAAACTGGAAGTCCACCTTGAAATATTTGTAACACATCTGCTTTAAACTGGTTGTTTATTATTATTATTATTATTATTATTATTATTATTATTAAACTTCTATCACCGCACCATCTCCCCCAAAGGGGACTCTGGGCGGTTTACAAACATAAAGATTAAAATTCTATTATAAAATATAAAAATACAAAAAATGTTTACATAAACTTGGATTGTCAGTTGAGCATGGTTATTATTGACTTTGGCTGTACGTATACGACATGCTAAGCCACGATTCAGAGAACCACATTACAGGTCCATTTGGCCTGCTGTCTTTCAGGAAATCCTTAAAAACTTGGTTTTTCCAGCAGACCCTAAGCCAAGGCAGTTTGTGATCCCACTGGAATGATTGTTACTTGAACAGTTTGTATTCCTAAATGTGCTGCTACAATTGTTTGTTTTTGTATTATTTTATTATACTTTTAGCCCACTGTTTGCTGCCTTGAATTGGTTTAATTCGGCCTTATTATTATTGCTTAGCACAGAAGTGCACAAACTGGCCCACAACCACACAATCTCCCCAGGAACCCAAGTTCGCACCACTAAAATTCAATGGCAAAAGGGCAAATTTTCAGCAGGGCAGTTTAATTTTTTTAAAGAGATTGCTAAGAGTTGACACCGACTTGATGGCACATAATCAGTCAATCTGGGAAGCAAACCACTCCTATTTTCCACCATTAAACGTACACACAAATGCCCCACAACAGCACCAAATATAATCACTAAAATTCAGTTATTCTGCTGAATTCCTCCACACATTCCTCCAATCCCGCCAAAATGGGCTGATTTGGCCCTGCTACTTCCGGTGATGACACCACCCTTTCCTTGGACCACCTTGTCTTCTCCGGATGGCCAGGGCAGCACTTGGTGGCCACAATCCCAATCTGAGAGCCGCTCTCCAAGAGCCTTAGGCAGAAACTCTTTATATCACTGCTTCCGTCAGATTCTTTTACATAAAGCACTGTAGGTCAAACCTAGCCCTTTTTGCATTCAAAATATATTACCTGCTACCAAGCTATGCTCATCATGCGTACAAATTCCATAAGGGGAATCTTGGACCTTTAAAGGCCAAAAGCAGACTGCAAATTTCCCCCACATGAAGGTAGGGAGAATGCAAGCCATGTCAAGTTTTGGGCACACGAGGCAGAAAACTCAGAGACATCTCTTCTTTGCGCTAAGAATGTATGCATGCCTAAAGGCAATAGAACTGCCAGCAGAAGGCAATTTATGCATGCCTAAAGGCAAATAATGCCTTTATTGGGACAATCAAAGTGGCATTTAAAAAGTTGCAGGCCTTTTGCTTTTATTTATTTAGCCTTCATCCGACAAGATGTTACGAACAAGAGACAAGAGAAAAAGCAAAGTCAAAGAATGGTTAGATATTATAGCCATGTCAACAATTTATATCTCAAGATGGAGATTGTTTGTCAGGTGTAGGCATTGTTAATGTTAGAGCCAGCATTCAGTACACTGACTAAATCCCACGGATTTCAATGCACCTGCTCCAAAGTCAATAGAGTTGTACCATAACACAACTATTTCTCTAAATTGTGAAGCTATTTTCCTAACAGTGCAAATTGTGAGAAATGCTGACTGTAAAAAAAAAAAACTAACGTGTCCCGAGAGTTTGGAAAGCTCTGATCTAAAGCATCCAAGCTATTATAAAGCACAATAAACCTCTCTCTAGATCATAGCTTTCCAAACTGTGTCGCGACACTTTAGTGTGTCGCAACACAGAGTTTAGTGTGTTGCAACACAACCTGGAAGTGGACCTGCACGGCGGTGGCACGGGCGTCAGTGGCGTACATGGTGGCGGCATCAGCGGCGCAACATCAGCGCTTCCGCGTTTCAGCGGAAAACACGAGGCAGCCGCTGCTGCCGTGCACACCGCCTCCACGCGCCCCCCCGAGCCGCCATGCACGCCCCTGCCACCATGCGCGCCCCCGTTGGTGTGTCGCCAACGGCAGCAGTTTGGAAAGCACTGCTCTAGAGTGTAGTCTAAACTACAATAAAGTATGGAGGCTGGTTATAATTGAACCTGGCTCAGAAACAGTATATAACCAACTAAGTAGGAAGATAACAGCAAACAGAAACAATTGACTTCAGATCTTGCATGGTGAGTTTTCCCTGTTCGTTGATATTTTATTGAATCCACTTTAGTGCCTCAGTTTATTTGCCTGCATAATTATTTATGAGTCTGGAGCAATTCAGGATCAAATGGTACATCTCTGGGAATGTGCAAGATCTGCAAGATTTCTAAAGTCTGGTACTCAAGACAAATTTCTGTGCTCAACAATTTTTTTTGGAACTACCATATTATTTAATTATATAGGTACATCTTTTGCCTTCAAATCTAACTAGTGGTTCTCAGGATAGCAAAACACAAAGTAACTTTCTCAAGCTTTAAGTCTCTTCTCAAACATAACTGAAAAGAATGCATTCTTCCTGTGTACCTCAAATTCCAATTCACTATTCTATCATTTCTTGTGTTGAATGTTAAATAGTAGAGGAAGTGCCTGCATTCTTCCACTAACCGATGGGATCAAATTAACACTTAACCTATGCCACACCATTTTTCTCTTTGCAGCTTCTGATCTGAGTCTGTTGGTAGCTTCCTCACTCCTTTCTTCATCACCCCTTTTACTCTTCTGTCCCATACTGAATACTGCAGATTCAGAAGCAGTCATCTTGCAAGATCTATGCCAGGGAGATTTGACTCTTTTTCCTGTTTCATACAGTACGTCTATTTTTCTTGTTTTGGGGCAAGTCCAGCATAAAACATGTTTGTGTGTCAATGAACATGACGTGGAAATTGTAATGGAAGAGAAAATATTTTAAGCTTTTATTTAGAGGACCTGGCTTTGGAATTCATGAGCAAGTCCAAGTTGCAGTCTGAACCAAATACACTGTAAAAAGATTAATCACTGAAAAAAAGACTGGAAAAAAGGTAAGATTGCATTTCAAAACATTCTGCTAGATGCCAGTAAGCCTTGCTGAACACAGTGGGAATTATTGTTGAGTAAATATGTACAACTTTCTTTAGACTGGTACCCTCCAGATGTGTTAGACTACCAGTCCAATAATTACCATTCAGATAGTTGAGGATGTGGAAGTTGTAACCTAATACAACTGAAGGCTATAAAACTAGGGATAAAAATGCGTATGCATTATATTTTTCCCCTTTTCTAGAAAGGACTTCCATTGCGTAACTTGCTTCATTCACAGTGAATGGTACAGAATTTTTACAAATAATTTATTTTCAAGTTTCAGAAAACCAGCAAGGATAACATGCACACGGGATACCTTATGTGCACATAGAGATCCACTCCATTCTGACATATACAGGCAGCACACTATACATTTCCTAATGTTACAGAGCAAGGGAACACCTTGCATAGCAGAGCTTGAATAGAAAAACAGAAGTAGTCTAGAGGTTTCTTCTTTCAGGAAACTACAGATAATACTTGCAATCTCAGAAGCATCTTCTGTAAAAGGGCCTCAAAACACTGACTGAGCCTTTCAGAAACCCAGCTGCTTTGACTAAACTAAATGGATGACTTGGAGGTGTGTTTCAATCAGTTCATGAAAGGCCCTCTGAACAGTTTGCTCAGCCTAATTATAGATACATATTAAATGCATCTATCCTCCAAATCAGGGACAAAATGTATGAGCTGCTCATTAAATTAACAATCTCCTAAGTGAAGCCAATCAAGTTGTGAATTGTCATTTTTTTAAAGCCTGTTGAAAATACTTTTCTAGATAAGTCATCACACATACTGACAGTACTTTTTCTATGCTTGCCGTTTTAACATTTAAACCAGCAAGCTAAATGCAAAATATAGCCACCTACATCTCACATCCAGCATCAAACAAATTGAATTTAAGACCACTGGACATTATTCTATAAAACAATATTGGCTGATACAACTAGGAATGTTAAATTAAATGTTATCTTTCAAATCCTAATTAAGATGTGGAGTCCTTGGGGCTCTCTGAGCTTGGTTGTTTGCTTGCAGATGTTTCATTACACAAGTGCCCTGATGATGTTACCTAGTTGGGTAATGAAAGGCCTCCAAGCAAACAACCAAGCTCAGAGAGCACCAAGGACACCACAGTTCAAACTTGAACTACATATTTATTTTTTATTTATTTATTTTCTATCCTGCCTTTATTATTTTTATAAATAACTCAAGGCAGCAAACATACCTAATACTCCTTCCTCCTCCTATTTTCCCCACAACAGCAAGCCTGTGAGGTGAGTTGGGCTGAGAGGAGCGACTGGCCCAAGGTCACCCAGCCGGCTTTCATGCCTAAGGTGGGACTAGAACTCTCTGTCTCCTGGTTTCTAGCCCGTTGCCTTAACCACTAGACCAAACTGGCTCCAGGAGATTGAGAGTTCTAGTCCCGCCTTAGGCATGAAAGCCAGCTGGGTGACCTTGGGCCAGTCTCTCTCTCAGCCGAACTCACCTCACAGGGTTGTTGTTGTGGGGAAAATAGGAGGAGGGAGGAGTATTAGGTATGTTCTCCGCCTTGAGTTATTTATAAAAAATAGTAAAGGTGGGATAGAAAATAAATAAATAAACGAACAAACATATTCTCTTCTATTGGAACTAATTAAGATATTTTGATACATTTTGGGGTGGATCTATAAATTACTTTTTAAATTTAACTACCAGAAATCCAAAAGATTTTTGAGATTATTAAATAGGCACCTTTTAAAGTTATTTAGAGCTTCACCGATTGTTCAAGTGGGTAAAATCTTGACATTAAAAATAGTCCCTTTAAAAAGTTTAAAAATCACCTTCCACTTAATGTCTCCAAATAATGTCACAGATTGCAAGTCAGATACCTGCAGTTCTTCTTAAAACTGTTCCATATTAAAAGAAGCCCATGAACTATTGGCATGGTAACACTTTACTCCTTCAGCTAACTGTATGCTTAAAATTGTTTCCATTTCTGTAGCATTCAAGTTCATAAGAAGTCTTCTCTTTACATTTTACTGATGAAACCATAATCTTGATGTTTCCAGCAGCTCCACTTAGTATCCTCTGCCTAATACAAAAACAAAATAAGACAAATTAGATCTTCCACATTTAGTCTCAAAAATGTGTAAAACTTGGCTGTAGCATTATCTTCTACCTCAGAACTGTTTGGATTAATAATTTTAATATTCCTTTAGTAAAATTGGGCTGGTAGCCTATCCAAAGTATGAAGGATCTTCCAGAAAAGTGGTAGCCAACAGTCCTCTCATTGAATCCCAGACCCTATCCCAGCCACCACACCAAGCTTATTAGACAACACTGTAATTTGATACATGCAGTTGCGAGCGTCTCACTATTTTGAAATTAGAATGAGCTAATGTAATATCTCTTTAGGACAGTTTGCAGTATCATTGGCGATCACTCGTAGCCGAGTAAGATTGTCTTCCAAAGGTAAAATTTTAACGGTGGATCCATAAGTGGCTATAAAGGCCAATTCTGGATCCGCACAACCTCCCACAATGAGGGCATAGGTTTCCGGGTGGGAGACGGTCATGATGAGGGTTTGCCTGACGTGCCTTCCTTTTAGCTCTTTTCTCCCTTTCGCCCTGTACTCGTGCTTCTTCAAAGTCCATAGTGCCATTAATAAAGGCTGACCTCCAATTGAAACGCTCATGAGTTAGGGCTTCCCAGTTCTCAATGCTGATATTACATTTTTTTAAATTAGCTTTGAGAGTATATTTGAATCTCTTTTGCTGTCCACCAATATTCCGTTTTCCATTCTTAAGTTGGGAGTAAAGTAGCTGCTTTGGAAGACGATGGTCAGGCATTCGAACAACATGACCGGTCCAGCGAAGTTGATGTTGGATGATCATTGTTTCAAATATTAAATGTAATATAATAATAATAATAATAATAATAATAATAATAATAATACAAATGAGCAGTTTCCTAACTATGCACTACTGCTAAAACCTAGATAAGAGATACTGCCATGTCTGAAGGGAAGCCCAATAATAATAATAATAATAATAATAATAATAATAATAATAAATACAGATGAGCAGTTTCCTAACTATGCACTACTGCTAAAACCTAGATAAGAGATACTGCCATGTCTGAAGGGAAGCCCAATAATAATAATAATAATAATAATAATAATAATAATAATATATACAAATGAGCAGTTTCCTAACTATGCACTACTGCTAAAACCTAGATAAGAGATACTGCCATGTCTGAAGGGAAGCCCAATAATAATAATAATAATAATAATAATAATAATAATATATACAAATGAGCAGTTTCCTAACTATGCACTACTGCTAAAACCTAGATAAGAGATACTGCCATGTCTGAAGGGAAGCCCAATAATAATAATAATAATAATAATAATAATAATAATAATAATATATACAAATGAGCAGTTTCCTAACTATGCACTACTGCTAAAACCTAGATAAGAGATACTGCCATGTCTGAAGGGAAGCCCAATAATAATAATAATAATAATAATAATAATAATAATAATATATACAAATGAGCAGTTTCCTAACTATGCACTACTGCTAAAACCTAGATAAGAGATACTGCCATGTCTGAAGGGAAGCCCAGCACCACTGGGTATTCTTGAAGTGCTGGATCTGCCCCAAGATGCTTGAGATTCTGTTCCTGGCTGTACTTTTCAAACTTTCTACAACCCAAACCCATTTCTATACTGTCTTACCAAGGGGTCCTTTATTTACCATCACATTGTTTTGTAGTATTTTGGGCTGTATTAAGACACATATTCCTTCCCAATTAGCCAGGTAGGTTCTTTAAGCATTATGGCTGTACATATATCCTGAAATACATCACAAACTCATGCAACACGTTCCCATGCTTTGCAACTGGTACTGGTGTTCAAGCTACCTATTAGGGAAGCTAAGCTTCTATGTTTAATAAGGAAGCTCTGATTACTTTGCAAGAAATGCTACATTTTCTTCTAAAGTTTGAACGTCACTACTTATCTACTTTGAGAAGCAAAAAACTAAACACTGCACAGATAATGCTGAATATGCCCATAACAAACAGCATGATAGTTAATTAATATTGCAAGGTTATGAATACACTTACCCCTAAATCCTCGGCCACCACCTCTACCACGTCCTCCTCTGAAACCTCCACCACCTCTACCACCTCTGAAACCACCTACAAACAAATAGAAGTAGAGGAGACAGACGAGATTTTTACAGCATCAAGTGGGTGAGAATAACTGATACAAAACAGAAGCATATCCATAAATTCATCAGTCAAGGTGTGCAGAGACAATTCAGTCCATACTGAACAAGGATCCAGAGCTCCATAAATGGCATAATCCACCCTGAGTAATTCAATCTGAGTAGTTCCCAGAGCAATAGCAGACTGGGAAAAACCATGACTCCTACAGACTAGCAGGGATAAAACACAAATGGCTGTAATTTTCTTTTTCAGCAATATAAGATCAGAATTACTAAGTCTTTCTAAGTAGATAAAAGATGACATTTTCATAAAAATCCACACTCTTTAAAAATGAGATCTTTTAGTTTGCTGTTTTGGGAGAGAATGCAATGAAATGTGCAGCAACAATAGCACCCACCGTTGAGGATATCCTTGGCAAATTTCAGGCAGATATTTAGAAAAGACGGGCATAGAGTGTTCATAAGAAATTATAGTAAGACCCTTCCTTGAAGGTAATGGATTACAGCCTCCCTCCAAATTACTCCACTCTCCCTCACATTGGGGGTTTTGCCTGAATCCAGTGAGCAACCCTAGCTTTCAGGAATATATTGTTTGTAATCTTCTAAAAACAATTCTTCCATTATTGCATTCATTTGTTCCCGCTGTAAGAAAGAAGTCTACCTACCTCCACCTCGCCCACCTCCACCTCGCCCACCTCTTCCACCTCGTCCACCTCTTGGAGCTCCTTTCTCACCAGGCGGCCTTGGCAAAAACCTCTGCAGAGGGAGCAATTTTGCTGGATCGATATAAAACTGAAGGAGGAGATTAGCATTAGACATTGCCAAACCTTTGCTTTTCATTTGTTTATTAATCAAATTTATATAGCCTTCATAACCTTCCCCATGCTGGTATGAACAGGTTTTTTGAAGAGGAGTTTATTTTTTAAAAAAATATTACTGCAAAACAAGGACCTCCAGTTACTACCCTAATGAAAATCAAAAAAGCAGGTACAGATTACTGATCGGAGGTGCTGCAGAGCTAGACCTCAGATGTTAGCCCCAGTGAATCCAACAATGACAAAGTGAATCAGAGCAAGCAGCAAAATGCACCAGTATCAGAGAATTCCATTGCTTAAAGGTAAAGGTTCTCCCACACATTTGTGCGGTGGTGTCCAACTCTAGGGGCCGGTGCTCATCTCCGTTTGTTAGCCGAAGAGCCAGCGCTGTCCGAAGATGCTTTCACGGTCATGTGGCCGGCATGACGCATGCGGAACGCTGTTACCATCCCACCGAAGTGGTACCTTAGTAGTTAGAATACTGAGTGATTAAAGTAGTAAGTTACTTTAGGGGGGGTGCGTGCCTTCGAGTCGTCGTTGACTCCTGGCGACGGCCTGGCTAGTTCCTGCAGTTTTCTTGGCAAGATTTCAGAAGTGGTTTCCCATTGGCTCCTTCCTAGGGCTGAGAGAGAATGACTGACCCAAGTTCACCCAGCCGGCTTTGTGCCTAACTGGGGACTAGAACTCACGGTCTTCCAGGTTCTAGCCATAGATATTCATGGCACCAGCATTTAACAAACCACTAGCAAGTATGCTGTAAAAGTTCCATGGACTTTTAGAATTTAGACCAATGTTTATGAATGATTCATGAGCAGCGAGGTTACATATTATATACATTGAACATAAACAGGACCTTACCTTTTGTAATTTTTTGAAAGATGAAGCTTTCATGTTTTCCGACAGTTTAACTGAAAAGTACTTTCAAAGTTGCTTAAGGAAAACTGTATCAAGATTCCTCACACAGTGCCTTTTTATCACTTTAAAAATAAACCCTCAAATTTAATGACACTCCAGCAGGCAGAAATCTACAAAATACCTTTTTAGTCTATTTACAACAATCCAGCATCCTTGGACTGATCATTAAAATAAATAATATGAAACATAAGAGCAATAAAACAATAGCCAAGACTAGTCTTTTCCAACCTGATGTCTTCTAGATATGCTGAAGCTACAAATTTTAGAATCCCCCAACTATCATGGACATTAGAGTTCAACACATGGAGAGAAACCAGGCTGGAATTAGAGCACTCCCTACTTTTTTGCATCAAAATTAAAGCACTACAGCACAGGCTTTGGGGAGACGCTATCCCTTTCTCATGTCCATCACAGAAACATAAGGAGGTCCTTAAGCAAAGCAGAGCGCCTAGCTTTCTTCAAGAAGTTGATTAGCCTGCATGTAATTCCTTATAATTCAAAATGATCAGATGAGGCTGAGAGATCCATTCATACCACCTATCATAGAGCAGTTTTGAAGTGCAGGACAAACATCTGAGAATTAAATGGACTCTAAAGGGATGTATTTACCGATCCCAAAGTTAAAAAACAAAACACTACTGTTAGTAAAACTGAATATAAGACTAAAGGATTCATGTACACTGCTAAATAGTTATATTCTCAAGAAAAGAAAACATTGCAGTTTTTCATATCAAATGTTACAAACCACAGACAGAAGAAATAAACTCTAGAATCTAATCAGCCAGCAAAATAGTAACTAGTTTTGAATGACTACTTTGGGGTTTGTGAAAAAGGAACACAGACCCTTTTCATACTGACTGAAAAGGTGCGTCTATGTTAAATACAAAGTGGCAAATACAAAGTGTATTCCATTTCTGAATTAATGTAAAAGTCCCATCCAGCACTTTGCTGTCCTTGGTTGATCTGGATCAGCTAACTGGGGTCAGTCCTAGTTATAAGGTGGATGGGAGGCAACCAGGGTTTACTTTCATTGTTATCAAGAAAAATAAATGGCTATATCCATGAAGTCTTTGGGAACTGGGCACAACTTGAAGACTTGACTTTTTTTTTTTTTTTACCAATCAAGAAGTTTGGTCAAACCAAAATGCCAAAACATAAAGCAGCTCATCTTCCAACTGCTAAATATACAGAATACAGTAGTACAGGCAACTAAAATGTAACTTCTAGATCTGCTTTGTTATCTTTTCATGTATACAAATAAATAAATCAACTATTTTGTTTACTTTGAATTAAAATGCATTCAAAAGTGCACAAAGGATACAAAGTCTCTAAGTTGCCCAAATATTTCATCCACTTTCCCAATCTGTTCTTTGTTTTCTAAATAAACTGGTGCATTGAAATAAGGTACTTTGTTTTCTTGAGTGACACATTTACAAACAATGTCATCTTCACAGGGATGCATAAACTCTCCAAGAACTGCAAAGAAAAAGTTTAAATTAAGAAATCAAGTTAGCTAGCATCCAAGTATTTCTTCCATTTCGTCTAGAAATCAATATACTTACTAACTACGCTTTCTGGCGGTCCTTGGTCATAACTGCCCCTATTAAAGCCACCACGACCTCCTCCTCCACGTCCAAATCCACCTCTTCCGCCACCTCTTCCACCACCTCTTCCGCCACCTCTTCCGCCTCTATTGAAACCGCCGCCGCCGCCACGACTGAATCCACCACGATTATTTCCACCTCTCCCTCGAAATGACATGTCTTCTTTCTGTTGAATAAAGATACAAGTCTACAAAATCAACTGAACTTCCAGTTATATGCATTAACCAGTATTATCATCAACTTCATAATACCCCTTAGGCAGCTGGCAGATGCTAACATCAAAGCAAAAGATAATTTAGCTTGAAGTAATACCTTTAGGGTTTACTGCAGCCATAGAAATCATGCACTTTCTTAACCCCTGTAAAATCCTCTTTGTGCTGACTATTCTAGGATAGGATAGGTAGGATAAGACATCAGGTGACACCAATGCATTTTGGATGCATTAGCATGTCCAAGAAACTGGAATTAAATAGTAGTTTTGTCAGACCTGTTAACTTCAAAGGGTGCAGATAAGTCAAAATCAAATTTCATTTCTCATCATTCCCAGATTTCATTAGAAGACCATTACTTTATTGTCATGTTAAAGTAAAACATAATTTTAACATGTAAAAAATAAGGCATCATATCTTGCTTCTATTTCTGATCAATGACCATAATAAGAGTTTTGATTTTGTTTCCAAAATCTGGAGGGAATTATATGTTTCAAGTTTTAAGAAAAAGTACTACAACTGTTCCCCCTCTAATAACCTATCATCTCTCTCAAAGTATTTTATATCTTATGAATATTAGTTTGCACACGTGAAAAACTTATGTATCCCAAATGGGGCTTTGTAATACTATTTCAATGTGCAAATAAAAAGCACTGGATATAGTACTACTGGCAATATATTTGTGGAATTTTTAAATCCCCTTCTTTTTCCAGGTCAGCAAGTATTATTATATAATGCCCACCCACCTCTCCTGGTGGCCTGAAATGCTACTTCAACTGTCTGAAGTGAGGGTTGCTGTCTCTTCCAGTGGCAAGGCTAACCAACGAAAAATGGGCAGAGGGAGGAACCGAGATAATGCGAAAACAACTATTTCCTGAACCTCAGAGCCCTACTTTCTACTACCTTTCGTTCCCATTTCTCAAAACGCAGATGAAGCTCAATAAACGATGCAGCCCTGGGTAAAATAAAATGTTGTACTACACTAAAATTCTCTGTGCCACTCGTGAAGAGTCCCCCTCTGGAAGCCGTCACGCAAAAACAAAGTAATTTGTAAGAGTACAATCAGATGCCTGCCTATAGTATCGATTCTCTTTTTATTCAATAATTTACTTCCAGAAAAGTGACGTTACACTCTAAATAAAAAAACACACAGGGATCTATGCGTGTGCGTGTGTGTATATCACACGCAAACGCACACACTCTCCGATTTACGAAGATGCCAAGGAGACTTCGGGAGATCTCAACGCAAGAGCAGCTCCCCCGCTCCGCAGAAAACAGCTCCCATTCCCGGTCACATCGTCCCAAGCCCGCGCAACTCCCACCTACCAAAACTCGTCCCTTTCCCACGTGGCTGCCTCTCTTTCTCGAAAGCGGCGACGCCGCTCACCTCTGATGACCTCAACAAACTGCGCCACATGCCCGACCAATCCCAGTCCTTCTGCAAAAGACACCGCCCAGCAATGAGTACGTTTCCGCTTTCGTCCTTTAGAATTTTTTTCCCCGCACGTGCTGCCAGTAATTTGGCTTTGTAGCCAAAGACATGGTACGGTCCGCGCACAGGGGCAAATTCATATCCCCAGCCAATACACCTCTAATATCTCTCATGGGTAGTTGAATCCGCCTTTGTGGTGATGGTTCAGTTGAATCCATTCTCCATCTGCTGTAAACACCTCCCTCCCTCCCTCAATCAAATTTTTATCACCGCCCATCTCCCCACAAGGAGGGACTCTGGGCGGTTCTTTCTATAGTAATACTCAAAGACTAATTTTTCCTCTGTTTTTACATGCTCCAGGCCGGTCTGAGAAATGTTAATGTTATTTTCCTCTGCACAATGAAGTGAACATTTTCAAGCGGCTGAATGTACATAAATGACGTGACTTGTGGTTTTCGTAAATAACTTCATATTGGATCAGTCAGTCTTATGAATGAATTTGATTGTAACTTACTAATATTTTGGGTTTTACAGTACAATTTATACTGTTAATTTACTGCAGGATAGACTGAAATTTTTAGAATTCACTTGTAATCAATTTTATGGTTCTTTATATCTTAAATCTAATTTTAAGTATTACTTTTAGTTCCTAGGCTTAGTGTTGCAGTGCTGCATTATTTTATGTATACCTAAGTATGTTACATTTGAATGGCTGGATCTTAATACATGTTGCAGCCTTACAATTCTCAAAATGTTTATGACTTCCATTTTCTAATGTTTTTCTCTTTAGCACTAATATTTATAGAATGCATACTATGCATTCATTTCAATCCCACTCTGACATTACTATCATTCCGGTACAAATCTCTGAAATGTTCCTTCCAGCATGTGACCACTTCTGTTTTATAAGCGCTTTCACTCTAACTTTTTCACCTCGTTTCTTTTTCTTAAATGCCTATTTCCCCCACCCGGAAGATCCACTCTTGATTATTCCAAATAATGGTCTGTTCATATTCAGTACCTCTTATCACCCTTGTATCCTTCACTGATTATTTCAGTCTTACCTTAATAAATCAAATTTATCATGTTTTTATTCCTTTGCCAGGTGTATACTTGAACAGACTCATGCTTAAACATATATTCGAAACAAGCAGATACTCACCAACCCCAAATGTTGCTCACAAGTCAGTCAGTGTGTGCTTGCAGTATAGAAGAACAAACATGAATTTTACATAAGCAATCGCCTCAAGTGCCTTCTTTTTCATCCATCCAAATATGGTGGCCCTAGACTACTCCATGAAACAGATTTGGTTTCTGGACACTGCCTATAAATATACCACTGAATGGGCTATAAGCACTACCTTATACTAGAGGCCAACTTCTGCTATAAGAATCAAGCTTCTATCCAGAATACAGCACAAAATCCACTATACGCAACTGCATCATACAACCATATTTGTTCAGAATCATGAGATAGAAACCCATAATTAAGAGATTTAAATAAAGGATTTCACTATAAAGTAAAAAACTGATACATTGGAATAGTCTATTTTAACCAAGGGTGGGCAATGTCAGGCCCGCGGGCCGTATAAGGCCTGCGGGGCTCCCGCCTAAGGCCCGCGGGGCTCCCGCCTGCAAATCCCACCCCTTCCACGCAATTGGCTCCCGCCCGCAAACCCTGCCCCCCCCCCAGTGCTTGTGATTGACTCCCGCCCGCAAACTCCGGCCCCAGGTCCGCGGAACTTAACTTGGCCCATATTAAAACTGTATGGACAGCACCGCTTGCTGCCCTCGGTACCAAGGCCAAATAGGGCTGATCTATCAGGGAAGCACAAGTTAGGCCAACATATTTTTCTGTCAACTCAAGGACTGGAGCATAACATGTAAATGAACCCATGAATAAGAGTCCATAGTTTTCAAGTGCAACCATAGAAATGTATCATTAATGATTTACAGCCCATTCTAAATAAACACCTTAAAAAAAACCTACACTGATAAGAAACCTTTGATATATGCAAATATAAACTCAGTTAATCCATCATCTACAGCTGTTTAACGACAGAACTGTTTAGTTGTTCTTTGTAGCTGCTGTTTCTTTTTTTTGTCACCTACCAAGGAATTTCTGCACTTAGTCTAAGGATTATACTTAATTATAAAGCCCTGCCTAGTCAAGCCTCAAAGAAAAAGAGGTAGAGGTAGAGAGTGGGCTGGGGGTGGGTTGGGGAAGGTATCCATTACAGAACTCTCTGACAGAATCCTGGTGGACACAGAATATACCCCTCTAGCATTGATTGGCGAAAGTGCCCAGACCAAGAGCATGGCTGCCTGCCTGGTGTTGAGAAGTCATCATCATCATCAATGTGTATATCCTCCTTCTTTGATATAATATTCCATGCATTTACTGAAGTGGGTTTCAGTCCACAAGAAGTGTGCCCCCCACCCTCTGGAACAGCATTCCCCCCAGAGATAAGGACGGCGCCCTCCTGGGGTTCCAGAGAGCTTTGAAAACCTGGCTTTGGTCCCAGGCTGCGGTTGATGTTTGTTATTTGTTCAATGCCCCCTGTTTTATTTTGTTATTAGAGCATTTTAGTCCGGGCTGCCTGTTGATTGAATATCTTTATTTGTTTTTATGGTTGTTGTTCTTTTTTTGTGTGTGCTGCCCAAAGTCCACTGGAGTTGGGTGGACAATAAATTTAAATAAATAATAATAATAGTAATGTTAAGGTTCTATTATTGATTATCATGACAGAATAATTCTTATTATTTATTAAGTTTATATGCTGCCTGATTCCCAGCAACTCTGGGTGGTTTACAAATTGTTAAAACCGTTAAAACCGAAAAAACAAAATAAAACCAAAAAGAAAATAAGCTTCCGTATTGTTCCTGCTGCAATAGAAAACCTATATATCTCTTTGGAAATAGGTTCAAGAAAGCAGATTAAATAGAAATGTGAATATTATGATTTTAGTTCAGACCCTAGACTTGAAACAAATGTAAATAAAAAGCTCAGTACTATGGACACAGAAATATTTATAAAAGAAAGAATGCAGCCAAACTTGTTATTCTGATCCCTATTACTGTTAGTACTGTGTGCTGATGTATTGTACAATGCTTCCAGGAAACACTGGAAGAATGTAGGGATTTTCCAGTCTTGCGTTTTCCACATGCTTAACTGTTCAATGACAAAAGTCAAGTTCAATTTTAAGCTTATCTTCTCAAAACCAAGTACATATTCATGAGGCTTTTATTGCCAGTTAAGTATATTTTGAACTAGAGAGTGATTCTGTCAGTGGGCTTGGACTTAAAAATATTTTAATTCAAAAATCCAACAGGGCAGAGTTAATTTAAAAAACCCTGCTCCTTCATTAGTTAAAATAGTAAACCATGCAACAGGAACAAGATAGTGGTCTATGCCTATGCTCAAGCTATGTAGTCTATTGTTACAGAAGAAGGAAGGAAGGATAGTGGGAATAAGCTGCAGCTGTTCAATTTTGGCTCTACCAAGTGCCTAGAAAGTTTCAGCTTCCTTTTTTTGTTGTTCAGTCGTTTAGTCGTGTCCGACTCTTCGTGACCTCATGGACCATAGCACGCCAGGCCTTCCTGTCCTCCACTGTCTCCCGGAGTTTACTCAAATTCATGTTCGTTACATCGGTGATGCTATCTAACCATCTCATCCTCTGCCGTCCCCTTCTCCTTTTGCCTTCAGTCTTTCCCAGCATCAGGGTCTTTTCCAGTGAGTCCTCTCTTCGCATTAGGCGGCCAAAGTATTTGAGCTTCAGCTTCAGTATCTGTCCTTCCAGTGAGCAGTCAGGGTTGATTTCCTTTAGGATTGACTGATTTGACCTCCTTGCAGTCCAAGGGACTCTCAAGAGTCTTCTCCAGCACCACAGTTCAAAAGCATCAATTCTTCGGCACTCAGCCTTCCTTATGGTCCAGCTCTCACAGCCATACATTACTACTGGAAAAACCATAGCTTTAACTATACGTACCTTTGTCGGCAAGGTGATGTCTCTGCTTTTTAATATGCTGTCTAGGTTTGCCATAGCTTTCCTCCCAAGGAGCAAGCGTCTTTTAATTTCATGGCTGCAGTCACCGTCTGCGGTGATCTTGGAGCCCAAGAAAATAAAATCTGTCACTGCTTCCATTTCTTCCCCTTCTACTTGCCAGGAAGTGATGGGACCAGATGCCATGATCTGAGTTTTTTTAATGTTGAGTTTCAAGCCAGCTTTTGCACTCTCCTCTTTCACCCTCATCAAGAGGCTCTTTAGTTCCTCTTCACTTTCTGCCATTAGGATGGTATCATCTGCATATCTGAGGTTGTTGATATTTCTCCCGGCAATCTTAACTCCGGCTTGTGATTCATCCAGCCCGGCATTTCTCATGATGTACTCTGCATATAAGTTAAATAAGCAGGGCGATAATATACAGCCTTGTCATACTCCTTTCCCAATTTTGAACCAGTCGGTTATTCCATGTCCGGTTCTAACTCTTGCTTCTTGACCCACATACAGGTTTCTCAGGAGACAGGTAAGGTGGTCTGGTACTCCCATCTCTTTAAGAATTTGCCACAGTTTGTTGTGATCCACACAATCAAAGGCTTTAGCGTAGTCAATGAAGCAGAAGTAGATGTTTTTCTGGAACTCTCTTGCTTTTTCCATGATCCAGCAAATGTTGGCAATCTGATCTCCAGTTCCTCTGCCTCTTCGAAACCCAGCTTGCACTTCTGGTAGTTCTCGGTTCACATACTGCTGAAGCCTAGCTTGTAGGATTTTAAGCATAACCTTGCTAGCAGGTGAAATGAGCGCAATTGTACGGTAGTTTGAACATTCTTTGGCATTGCCCTTCTTTGGAATTGGAACATAAACTGAACTTTTCCAATCCTGTGGCCACTGTTGAGTTTTCCAAATTTGTTGGCATATTGAGTGCAGCACTTTAACAGCATCCTCTTTTAGGATTTTAAATAGCTCAGCTGGGATACTGTCTTCTCCACTAGCTTTGTTGTTAGTAATGCTTCCTAAGGCCCACTTGACTTCACTCTCTAGGATGTCCGGCTCAAGGTCAGTGACCACACCATCGTATTTATCAGGGATATTAAGATCTTTCTTGTATAATTCTTCTGTGTATTCTTGCCACCTCTTCTTAATCTCTTCTGCTTCTGTTAGGTCCCTGCCCTTTTTGTCCTTTATCATGCCCATCTTTGCACAAAATGTTCCCTTGATATCTCCAATTTTCTTGAAGAGATCTCTAGTCTTCCCCATTCTATTGTTTTCCTCGATTTCTTTGCATTGTTCATTTAAGAAGGCCTTCTTATCTCTCCTTGCTATTAGGACTGATTGATTCTCTGTTTTGAAATACAAAATCCTTAAACAAAATGCACACACATCTTGATAGATGAAAAACTGAAGGAAAGAACAGGTAGAAAACTTTAATATTAAAAAGCCTGAGACAATGTAATGTTATGTTGTGTCATTTTATCATATTTGTACTGTATATGCATCAAATATATCAAGGGTCTTTTAGCAATTCCTGGCTAATACCTTGTTAATTACACAGCAATGTATCCAGGGAAATTCACTGTTAGACTATTTGTTTCAACTCTTGAAATACCTGAAGACAACAAAAGGCCAACTTTTCCTTCTTTCAGCTAGAGCTAAAGTAAACCAAGTGTCCGTGTTGATAGCAACTAGAGGGAAAAACTGGATTTGATTGAACTAAGGTGTTACTGTGATACTTGTGCCCAAGCTTGTAATTAGCCCTTTGTATTAGAATGTGTTGAAGGGGCGTGGTGGCTCAGCGGGTAAGACACCAGGCTTGTCGATCGGAAGATCGCAAGTTCGGAGGTTCGAATCCCTAGCCCTGCGTGTGGAGTGAGCTCCCGCACTCGCCCCAGCTCTTGCCAACCTAGCAATTCAAAAGCATGCAAATGCAAGTAGATGAATAGGTACCACTTCGGTGGGTAGGTAACAGCGTTCCACGCGTGTCATGCGGCCACATGACCATGGAAGCGTCTTCGGACAACGCTGGCTCTTCGGCTAACAAACGGAGATGAGCACCGGCCCCTAGAGTCGGACACGACTGCACAAATGTGCGGGGGGAACCTTTACCTTTTTTTTATTAGAATGTGTAATTGAACAAGAGATAGTGATGTTAATGCCCTATTGTTCTGTAGATGTTAGTTTGAAATGCGTAACTGAACAAAACAGCTGATAAAAAAGTCTATACAAACAACTTGCACTTTTGTTCAAGCTGGAAACATCACGGGAGAGAGTTAGGCTCTCTGTGCCTAAGCTTGCAACTTATGGACAGAGGAGATAAAGGGGTGAGCTATGGAACGTGTATTTGAAGATAAGGACTTTCTTGACCTAGAAAATAGTTAGCCATACATGTTTAGAGAATATTATGGGTTACTATGCTTTATGCTCAGCTTTTGCCCAGAGAAAGAGAAATTTCGCTAGAGAAATGACCAATTAGAAGCTTTTATGGCAAGACGGCAATTGTAACAACTTTAGTGGGCTATAAAGGCTAATTACAGGGGATGCACAAAATAAAAGTGATTTCTTTGAATTCTCCTGGTCCTGCGTGAAAATTGGGCTACATTGTGCCGGATCAACGAACCCCCCTTTTTAGGGACTTCAGTGTGAAGAAAAACAGGACGTTTGCTTGCATTTCTCTCCACTTCCTTTTCACACTCTGCCTAAAAATGAAGTTAATCTAATAACACTGGTTTTAATAGGGCAATCATCAATCTTATACAAGTGGTGCTACACTAATATGATCTTGATACAGATGAGAATCTCACTGATAATCCTGCATATTACTGCAATCAACCTCTAATCAAATTGCTTGATATTCCATGGTTTCATAATTTTGTTTGTATTTTAGTACTATTCTGCATTATTTCCTCATCTCCAGCATATGGAAGAAACTCTTCCACTTTAATGAAATCTTTTTTAAAAAATACATGCACCTCTCTCTCCCCCCTCACACACACCTTTCCATTGCCAATGATTTGAGCAACTGACCAAACATAACCTTGATAGCAACCTACTGTTAGGTAAATATGCAAATAGCAGCCAATCATCATTTGTCTACTTTGACTGCCCTAAAGAGGCACGTAAAGGAAGTACTCATCTCTGTAATAAACTGAAAGTGTTGAAGCAGGCCTGTGAGGGTTGAGTACAAAACAGTACATTTCTACTAAGGATTTTCTCTTGTTTATTTTACTTTTCTTGCACTTAGCGTGAAACTGAGCAGAAGAATCTTTTCAAGGAGTCTAGAATTACCACAGGATGGAGAACCTTACACTGATTTCGGAACTATATTTTAAATATTTGTTTATAGTTAAAAATTAAACACCAGCAGGTATCTAAGTTGGAGAGGATTTGAGATAAAGAAGCTGTTCTGTATGTGCAGGTTTTCTTCATCATGAAACAAATATCAGTTCTTTTGTTTATATTATACGTGTCACATCATGTTTTTTCAGTAACGGTAAGCTTTTATTTTATTTAAATCATGGTTGAGAAACTTCCCTTACTGTATTTTAAGCTGTTAAATAGACTTGCTGAAAAGTATTTACGTATTTAAAGATCTTAAGGAAATGAGTTAATTTTATAACATGTATTTTCTTTTCTTTTTCCTAGCAAGAGAGTTACTTGATAGAAGAATGTGTGAAGAACAATTACACAGATCGTTCTTGTGAGAAAGTTTTTTGTCAGCCTTGGCAGAAGTGTGTGCAAGGAACCTGTTTCTGTAAACTACCTTACCAGTGCCCCAAAAATGGCACTTCAGTTTGTTCCATTACTGGGAAGAGCTTCCTAAATTATTGTCAACTAAAAAGTTTTGAATGTCATCGTACATTCAGCAAATTTTTGAGCAGGGGAAGTTGTAACCCTGAAGGTAAAAAAAAGATTCCTTTTTGTTTTATCAGTCATTACTAGTGGGAGGAGACAAGCTTTAAGACTGAAGTACAGTTTAGAAGCATTTTGATATTGATAGGTACTTTGAGTAATTCTGTTCCATTTGGGGCCAAATTCTAGTGATTGCTATGTATCTCCCCTTGTAGTGGCTAGTTTTCTTTCATAAATGGTTGAAACGAGAGTAGGATTGTGGGAAATGGGCTGCTAAAATTGGATGGGGGGGGGCGCTGCCTGCTGTTTGCAATCAGAAGAAAGTCCTATTGAACTCATATTTTTAAAAAATATATTCTAGTGGCATTTTGCTTGACAAATGTATAAGCTTTACAAATATTCCATAACTAGCCCTTTTATTGGAGCATTTGTGCATTACTACTATACATTAGCCAGTTTATAGCTAATAAAATTGATCTCTGTCTTTTGTAAACTGCATAAACATAAATGTTAGTAGACTTTATTGTGTTTTCCAGCTCATTTTAATGTTCTGTTGGATCCTAAAAATGCAAGCTCGGAAGGATTTATTCAAGTTGAACTGAACAACTCGTTGAAAGCATTTATATGTGGGAATGGATTAAGCATGAATGAAGCAAATGTGGTCTGCAGGCACCTTGGTTTTGCAGAGTAAGATTCTCTGATGGAATAAAGAGTCTTTTGTTTTAATAACTGTTAGGTTTAAAGAACAGTAGCACTATCTATAAAAGTTCCAGTATCTTTCCATTTAAAAAAACGATAATGTATTAGAGCAGCTTTCTCCAATGTATTGATTTACAAGTATCATCGTATAATCACAATCTGTTGACAATATCATCTACCTATAACATTTCAGTCTCTTCACTTCAAGTAGCATGGGCAACATTTGTGGGGCCAAGAGCTTCATTCAGTCTTAGGTAATACAGTGAGGCCAATACTCAAAAGTTGGAATGGCCAGGAAAAAAAATAGATGGGGCCAGAGCAAAAATGTGTGATTAAATTAATATGTAACACATGACTTGAATGAATATTTTGCAGCAATCACATAGCTGCTTCTTAACAGCTCAAAACAACACGAACTTTTAGAAAAGAGGACAGCACATATTTTAGTTGATAGGAAGATTAATTTTTTCCTCAAATAATTCAATGTGGATGGATGAGGGAGAGGTGATTTTCTATTGCTGATAATAGAAGAAACTATTAAAACAACAACAACAAAATTCCAATAGAAGAGAATACTGTATCTGTAGCTCAGGGTTGAACTGTGGAGTCCTTGGTGCTCTCTGAGCTTGATGTTTCATTCAGGTAACATCATCAGGGCACTTGGGTAATGAAACATGTGCAAGCAAACAACCAAGCTCAGAGAGCACCAAGGATTCCACAAGAACAACAAAATTCCTGCTGCATTCCTTGCCTTGGGAAGGTAGCACATACAGTATCCCTGCTGAGGTTGATTTTGTTGTTGCTGTTAATGTCTAAGCAAGTATTTCTTACACTTATTCTCTTTCTTCTTCCAGTTACCTCTCTGTGTACCATCTCTTTCCAGCTTTATTCCTCTCATTCTGTTTTTCATTTCCCAGTGCACTATTCCTTCCTTTCACCTTATTTCCCCATCCCTATCCCCATCTTCCACCTGCTTTTTCTCTGTGCTTATAATTTTTTCTGCCTACCTCTGAGGATGGAGGTTGTTTTAAATTCAGGATCATTTTGCTTTTTCGTAAACAAAATTATTTTGTTCCTATTGTCCTCTCCCCCCTGAAATGGAAGATAATCTTGAATATATATATGTATATACAGTATATACCAGTACTTTCCAAAGTCCCGCCGTTGGCAACACACCAATGGCGGCGGCGGCACGCACAGCGGCAGCACACATAGTGGCCGCATGCACGGCGTTGGCGCGCACGGTGGTGGTGTGCATGGCGGCGGTGGCAGTGTTGGCAGCATCGGCGGCCTCATGTTTCGCGCTAAAACCCGGAAGCGCTGATGGCGCACCGCTGCCGTCGCTGCTGCTGCCTCTGCCACGCATGCTGCTGCCATCGCTGCTGCCCCCGCCGCCACACACACTGTCGCCATCGCCGCACGCGCCGCCACAGGGGCGGCGGCGACGCACCATCAGCACTTCCAGGTTTTGTTGCACTGGTATATACAGTATATACATATATACATATATATATATATATACATATATATATAGTATATTCAAGAACAAACCATTTTGAGACATTCAAAAAGATGGAGCAAGTGCAATTTAAAATATAACCAGATCAGTTCCAAAATATTTCTAAACTTTAAGTTAATAAATCCACATATCAATCTTGAATTATTACCATTTGGCTTTTTTTGTTATATAAAGTTTATATTATAACCCACTCTGGGGACTTTCAGCTAAAGGGTGGAAAGTAAATGCCTTAAATCATAAATACTGGTAAATAATAGATGTATACATTGTCAGTTGGAGAAATAAAAGCCGGTTACAAATGATACATCTGTTTTCAGAACACTGAGTCATGTGCATTGGGATTTGTTTGATTTTATTTTTTGCTGCATTGTACAGAGGAGCTGATGGCGAAGAATCTGATGTGCCAGATGATAACCTGAATCCACAGGAATGCCTTAAAGCAACTTGCAGAGGGATGGAGACGAGTCTAGCCGAATGTGGTTTAAGAAGAGTGAATTTGACCAATGGGAAGTTGGCTAAGGTGATATGCCATACAAAACACAGAGGTTGGTAAAATACATATTATAAATAATTAGCTATTTCTGATATTATAATGAGAGGTTAGAAACAAAAGAGGTCTGCAATAAAATATTATAGTGTAAAATGCTGATTTTCAGTGTTCCAACCAGGCATATCCTCTTCTAGTCTCTTGCCTTGATTTTGTTCTCCTCCTCCTGTCAAGAGACAATCTTCATTCTGTAGCCACTGTGATAATTGGGCCTTAATAGGCTGTTTTGTGGATGGACGTGATTGATCCCTTCCTAATAATTGGAAGGGGGCACTAAGGTCATTGAGTTCAATCCCCTCTTCTGTGCAGGAATCCAAAATGAAGTATCCCTGAAAGATACCTCTCCAGCCTTTGCTTGAATACACTCAATGTCAAACTGCTCTTGTTGTCAGAATTTTTTCCCTAAAATTCAACTGATGCTTTCCAGAGGGGTTAATCGTTGGGGGTGATGGGACCTATACTAATTTTTTTTAGATTTTTTTTATCCTGCCTTTATTATTTTTATAAATAACTCAATGCGGGGAACATACTTAATACTCCTTCCTCCTCCTATTTTCCCCACAACAATAACCCTGTGAGGTGAGTTGGGCTGAGAGAGAGCGACTGGCCCAAGGTCACCCAGCCGGCTTTCATGCCTAAGGCGGGACTAGAACTCACAGACTCCTGGTTTCTAGCCTGGTGCTTTAACCACTAGACCAGGGCTTTCCAAAGTTTTTCCCGCGATGACACACCAACTGGCGTTGGTGTGTCGCCGCAGGAAAACCCGGAAGCGCTGATAATGATCAGCGCTTCCGGGTTGTGTGGCGACACACCAGACTATGTGTGGCGACATACTTTTGTGTTGCGACACACAGTTTGGAAAGCTCTGCACTAGACCAACAAGTCTAGTGGTAAGTTATCCCAACAGATTTAGAAGGCAACAGGTTGGGGTAGTCTGACTTAGCCATTGCATTTTCCACACTGGAATTTCTTACCAAAATATTATTTTTCATCCAACTTGTCAGGCTGTAACTCCAGAGAATTCCGCTGTGTCAATGGAAAATGTATCCGTTCAGGTAAAACATGTGATGGAATCAATGACTGTGGTGACCTAAGTGATGAATTATGTTGCAAAGGTATGGTCCTTTTCTACATTTATCTGTCTATACAAATATATGTATTCATTGTATAGTACTTGGTATAACCTTTAATGAGCCCTTACCTATTACATACTCAATTATCTCTTTCCAATAGCCTGCAGAAGGAAAAGTTTCCATTGTAACTCAGATGTGTGTATTCCAAACAGCTATGTCTGTAATAACGAACTGGATTGCCTAACAGGAGAAGATGAACACGACAAATTGTGTAAGCATTGATTTCTAAAATTATCTATGGCTAGGTTTAAATAGTAATTTTCCCCATGAATATAAGCATTTGGATAAGTTTCAGATATCACATTAGAATCGGCTATCACTGCTATTTTAAACTAGCATACAAAAGAGGTTTTCATATATCTAGCTCGATTCCAGTTGGGTGAATATGATACAGCATGCAATACATTACTTAGGATTGGCAGTCTGGTAATGATATGATTAACAATCTGATTTACAGTAGAGATGCAAAACTGGATTGGTTGAAGAGTTGAATGATGTCAAGGGGCAAGGCTTTCCCCTTGAAGCTTTCCTTCTTGGACATTATGCATTTCCTTACACAAAAGTGCAAGGGGAGCAATTGTTTTTTCATCATGCTGTGTAGTGTGATCCATTTAATCCCCATTTCCTTCACTGGAGAAAGTGTGAACCAGATGAACTGGCAGGAGCTAGTTGATTTCAAACACTTTCTGTGATCGGGATGTGAGAACTGCTCAAATGATTTCACTCAAAGTGTTCCTTTCCACAATGGGAAAGACCTACGTCCACAAACTGGCAGGAACCCCCTTACACTTTCCCCAACTGACAGTGACAAAGTACAGGTAAGGCAGGATTATTGTTGGGTTCTTGGTATTCTCTGAGCTTGGTTGTTTTCCTATAGATGTTTCATCTGTAAAATGATGTTTAGTCTGTAAAATGTTTAGTCTGTAAAATGTTTAGTCTGTAAAATGTCTGCAGGAAAACGACCAACCTCAGAGAACACCAAGAACTCAACAATTCAATCCTAAACAACATATATTCTCTACTAAGGAAAGCAGGATTAATATTGTCAGTGTTTCTGCAACAGGGCTATCAGGATGGGCATCCACCAGGTTTCTCCTTGTCTACCATATAGTCCTCAAGGGAAGGACAAGGCACAGGTGAAAGTCAGTGGAGTAGCTACTACTACTAGTAGTAGTAGTTTAGTTCCATAGTTTAAGAAATCCAAATCCCTGATTTATAGAAGCAAATATCTTTTTGATCTTGGTGTCATACATCCAAAGAGCTTAACTTCTCAAGGGCAGTGGTAGCTGAAAGTGTGCAGAACTGGTCAAGAAAACCTATCATAGACTTCCTTGTTTGGAGAAAAACCATGTTACAGAAGGCTGGCATATATTATTCATTTCAACATGACTCGCACAGGATTTTACTTTGAATGAAAACAATCACATTATTTTTTAAAAAGTTGGTTTTGTGGGCCTAATCATAGCAAGTGGGTTGAGGCAAGCTGGCTCACTTCACATCGTAGTCTGCATGCGTAATTTTGCATAAACGTTGTTCTTTTTAAATGTTAGATCATTTATTTGTATAAATTTGTATTTTAAACAGGTGGTAAAACTGGTGAAACTAAGAAAGGTAATATATTTATTTACCTTTTTATTCCTCTGTTTATTGTTCTAGTCTTCCATGGGATCATCTCTTTATGGACCCAGCTCTTTGTTGGAAACCACTATGCTAGGGATAGAAACCAGGGGGTTGTTGTCTGGCTCTTCCTCTGAGGTACTAATTCCTCTGAATAATCTAAATAAGCTGCTTCTGTGTCCTTGGAAAACTTGGTTTAAAGGGAGCCATGGACATATTTAAAATAGAAATAAAATAAATTTCATATGCCATCATTATAAAAATAACATTTTAAACCAGGGCTTCCATATCTGGGCTGCAAAAATCTGGATGAGAATTAATGGCAGCAAAAGATACAGAAAATTCTACAGTACGTCTTTGCTGCTGCCTAGTGATTGTCTGAATTTTTGTAGCCCATGTACAGCAGTCCTTCTTTTAACAGTAAAGCAGAAACGTATCCCCTGGTTCTTTCCGTATATTGAAATGACGTTCAAAGCTCACTTCAAAAGTTGGCTATCTGGTCAGGGAGAATTTTCGTCTGAACCCACATTTTAAGTTAGAAGAAATCCATGGAGAGGAATTCAAGCCTAAATGTTATGCAGATGATGTAGTATTAATTATCACTGAACCACAAGGGGCAATAAGACAGTTGATGAAAACAATTCATAGCTTTGAAGAATTCTCCAGATATAAAATCAATGTCCAAAACCCAAAAATAATTACAAGATACTTAACGCAAGGAGAAAAGATTTCTTGCGGAAAGAATCTGGCTGCCAGATAATATTCTCAGTAAAATATCTTGGTTTGCATTTGAATGGTAATAGTCAAGAATAAATGTTCTATGAATATGTCAATTTTAATTTTTAATACAGTAAATATTGATAAATATAGCCAATACAAACAAAAGCTCTTTTGGGGTCCTGAGAACAAAACATTTAAGAAACACTGCTATAGAGCAAACTGTTTGGCATATTTAACAGGGTGGATAAAATTCCCAAACAGTAGAACATCAACACTGGAAGGAGCTGGTCTAGCTAATGGGCCCCATAAATATTTATGGTACAGGATACAAAAGAGGACAAAGCCCTAAAAGGACATATTATAAGACAAAGCTTAATAAAATATGGAACTCCATGAGAGAAATAAAAAGTCCAACAATTTTACCATTAGCCTTTCCTCTTAAAATATATATATATTATTACGATCATCAATCAGAAAATTAAAATTTAAAATATAAATTACAGAACAAAATTAAAATTATTTGAGGGGGTCAGCTGATGTTGTGTCTTCACTGCCGCCTGGCAATAAGTGGCAACTCTCCTTGTTATATATTGGTTGGTGTCTAATAATAGTTTAGCATAAAACTAATCTGTTTTGCCTGGGAATCGCTGGAGGATTGGTGCTATATGGTACTTTCAGAAATCTCTATAGTACAGTACTTTTGCCTCTTAATGTTGGAAATAATTACAGTAAGAAAAGTGTAATTACATATGCAGACCTGGTCCACCCAGATCCTATGAATAGATTAAAAACAGCAGGAATTACTTGGCGAAGGCCAGAACATATCATGGTTGATCTACGTATAAATTACTAGAACAATAAAATCTGACTTTAAAAACCAGGGACGGAGAGTAAGAAAAATGACAGAATTTGAAATGCTCATAGAGAATCAAAATCACCTATTAGGGCACATATATAAACTTCTAGTTAGATATGATACAGAGATAGAATATTTTTTTAATGTATGATAAATTAGATGCAAAAATTTAAAGAAACAGTCCCAATACAACAATATGAAGAATTATGGAACAAATCCATAAAATTTACCCCAAACTATAACTCAAGTGAAAACTGGTACAAAATGTTTTACAGATGGTATACAACTCTGTTAATAATCGCCAAGATAGACAAATCATACAGTAACAAATGTTCGAAATACCATGAGACAGAAGGAACATTCTGCCACATGTGGTGGATATGTAAAAAAAAAAAACACACATACCAAAAGTATTGGAAAGACATACCCAGAACTATTCAGAGAATCTTAGAAATCAAATTCAAAATCTAGGTATAATCCCAGAACATATCAATAAAAAATACCCTAACTTACTATGATACGTACATGCTCACAGCTGCAAGGATAAACTTTCCACAATATTGGAAAAATAATACAGTAGTGATGATATCTGACTGGGAATTTAAACTTGGAGAATATGCAGCAATGGCAAAACTATAAATCCATAATAGAATTTTAACTAAATGTAAGCAAGAATGGCTTCCATATGCTATACTATGCATCGTGTAGCAAGGCAAATTCAAACATTAGAATATAGGTTCTATCGTTCATGTTTATAAACATTATAAATCAGTTGGAGTACAAAGAAGGGGGAAGTCAGAAACCAAACATCTATATTATTTTAGTAAGGTTTTACAAATAACAACACAGTGGAGATTTTGGCATTAAGCTTAAAGATTTATATTCTTTTTATACCATAAAAATAACTCAATGTATGTCGTATATGGTTAATATTTTATTAATGTCATTAATTGTATAGTAATTTTCTTTGTCCACTTATAAATATTATACCTTTTGAAATTATACTTTTGTTTTAAATAAATAAGTTTTAAAAAATAAATAATAAGAATTTCAGCTAAATTGTAAATATTATTCTACTGCAGAAGAAACAGAAGGAGGAGAAAGTGCAGAAAACAACAATGGTAAATTTTGAAGATCATTCAGCAGTGGCCTGTTAGGACCAGTGAATGGAGCAGAGCTTAACGTTGTGTAAACTCGTGGCAGAAAAAGGAATAATGTTTAAAAACACAGCCTGTGAGCACGTTAGAGAGATTCAGGTTCTTATTCTTACACTTTTAGCCCACCGAAGCATAAAGAAACACATGCTTAGACATTGCAGGTACAAAAAGTAAGTACAAAAGAGTTCTTACATTTATTTTGTCCAGGTACAGCCATTTCAAATTCCAGGCAAAAATGGGTATGATCAAAAACAAAGATGGTAAGGACCTAACAGAAGCAGAAGAGATCAAGAAACGGTGGCAAGAATATACAGAAGACCTGTTTAGGAAGGATAATAATATTGGGGACAGCTTTGACAGTGTGGTCAGTGAGTTAGAGCCAGACATCCTGAAGAGTGAGGTTGAATGGGCCTTAAGAAGCATTGCTAATAACAAGGCAGCAGGAGACGACGGTATCCCAGCTGAACTGTTTAAAATCTTGCAAGATGATGCTGTCAAGGTGGTGCATGCCATATGCCAGCAAATTTGGAAAACACAAGAATGGCCATCAGATTGGAAAAAATCAACTTATATCCCCATACCAAAAAAGGGAAGCACTAAAGAATGTTCAAACTATCGAACAGTGGCACTTATTTCACATGCCAGTAAGGTAATGCTCAAGAACTTGCAAGGTAGATTCCAGAAATTCATGGAGCAAGAATTGCCAGATGTACAAGCTGGGTTTAGAAAAGGCAGAGGAACTAGAGACCAAATTGCCAATATCCGCTGGATAATGGAAAAAGCCAGGGAGTTTCAGAAAAACATCTATTCCTGTTTTATTGACTATTCTAAAGCCTTTGACTGTGTGGATCATAACAAATTGTGGCAAGTTCTTGGTGGTATGGGGATACCAAATCATCTTGTCTGCCTCCTGAGGAATCTGTATAACGACCAAGTAGCAACAGTAAGAACAGACCACGGAACAACGGACCGGTTTAAGATTGGGAAACGAGTACGGCAGGGTTGTATACTCTCACCCTACCTATTCAACCTGTACGCAGAACACATCATGCGACGTGCTGGGCTTGATGAATCCAAGGCTGGAGTTAAAATCGCTGGAAGAAACATTAACAATCTCAGATATGCAGATGATACCACTTTGATGGCTGAAAGCGAGGAGGAGCTGAGGAGCCTTATGACGAAGGTGAAAGAAGAAAGTGCAAAAGCTGGGTTGCAGTTAAACCTCAAAAAAAAAAACCAAGATTATGGCAACCAGCTTGATTGATAACTGGCAAGTAGAGGGAGAAAAAGTGGAGGCAGTGACAGACTTTGTATTTCTAGGCGCAAAGATTACTGCAGACGCTGACTGCAGCCAGGAAATCAGAAGACGTCTACTTCTTGGGAGGAGAGCAATGGCAAATCTTGATAAAATAGTTAAGAGCAGAGACATCACACTGACAACAAAGGTCCGCATAGTTAAAGCAATTGTATTCCCTGTAGTAACCTATGCCTGCGAGAGCTGGACAATAAGGAAGGCTGAGCGAAGGAAGATAGATGCTTTTGAACTGTGGTGTTGGAGGAAAATTCTGAGAGTGCCTTGGACTGCAAGAAGATCAAACCAGTCCATACTCCAGGAAATAAAGCCAGACTGCTCACTTGAGGGAATGATATTAAAGGCAAAACTGAAGTACTTTGGCCACATAATGAGAAGACAGGATACCCTGGAGAAGAAGCTGATGCTAGGGAAAGTGGAAGGCAAAAGGAAGAGGGGCTGACCAAGGGCAAGATGTATGGATGATATTCTGGAGGTGACGGACTCAACCGTGGGGGAGCTGGGGATGGTGACGGCCGACAGAAAGCTCTGGCGTGGGCTGGTCCATGAAGTCACGAAGAGTCGGAAGCGACTGAACGAATCAACAACAACAACAGCCATTTCAGTAGAAAATTGGTTTCAGTTCTTCTTTCTGTTCCCTAAACTGCATACCTCTGGCCCTGTTTGCTTCCAGAGGCTGCGTGGAGAAAGGGGGGGGGAATCTCCTAGGCCCATCCATGTGGCCAAGATGGAGGGAGATCAGCTTGCATGCTGCTTCTCTGTCGGTGGAAGGAGCAGAGAGAGAGAGAAGAGGAAGTGGGAGGGGCAACAAGCAGCTTCCTCTAGTAGCACAGAGTTTGCCTCCTAGAGCAATCACCCATATGCTAATGAGGCATGCCTGATTTGCCGGATTCCAACAAATGTGACCATGGATAAAAGTAAATGTAGGCTGTTTCCTTACAAATAGCATGCTGTTTCCTTACAAATAGCATAGTTCTGTTATTTTGTGGCTCTTTCATTGTCTGCTTTACAAGGTAAACTTGGGAATTGTATTTATGCTTCCTGTCTTTTTAAAGGTGAGCAGATCAGTAGCTAGGCAGGAAAAATGTCTGCATTGGGTTCATATGCTATTCTTTACTGTTCAGCTTGACTCTTAGGCTGTTTGGCTGAATGTGAGTGAAACCATCTTAGAACCAAGGTACCTGTAATGCTGAAAAAGAAATAGAACTCAAAGGAGGTACTTTGTTGGGACATACTATACAAGAAAACATTTAATTATATGATACTCTGCTGTAGTCCTAGCAACAATCTGCTGTATATGATACTCTGCTGTCATTCTAGCAACAATCACCTGCTTTCCCCCAAAAGCAAAGCTCAATTTCTCATAAAGGAACTTAACTTCTGGGGTTAATAATAAATATTGGAAATGTTGTATTTTTGCCAGGCCCACAGCAGAAGAGGAAAGTGGCATGGGGAAGAAGTTATACCCCTGTCTGAGTGCCCTGTGGTCCTGGTAAAAATCATATGCACACATGACTTGGCATGCTAGCCATTTTTTCTTTTTTCTAAGACATAGATTTAATCCCTAGTAACACTGTAAAATTTAGTTCCTACCTAATCTTACCACTGTTGCCGAGCAGTTATCATATATAGCTTAAGTCACTACTCACAGTCTTTACTTCAACCACAGCAGTCAGTTAGCCCTGGTAAAATAGGCTGACCATACGTCCCGTTTTGAACAGGACAGTCCCGTTTTTAAACATTTTTCAAGTGTCCCGTCATTTTCATAACAATCTCAAATTTGTCCCGTTTTTTAAACCCGGCGGGAATGGCACGGAAGGAGGATCCAAGCCGGAGCTGCCGACTGGAGGCAGCCCAGAAAAGGAAGCCCTCCCGCTTATCAGCGTGCGGCAAAGGAGGGTGGGGTGGTGGGGTTTGCAGGCAGGAGCCAATCGCACAGACCAGGGGCGGGGTTTGCAGATGGGAGCCAATTGCGCGGACCGGGGGTGGTGTTTGCAGGAGGGAGCCAATTGCGCGGACCGGGGGGGTGTTTGCAGGAGGGAGCCAATTGTGCGGACCGGGGGGCGGAGTTTGCAGGAGGGAGCCAATTGCATGGACCGGGGGCCGGGGACCCCTGTCTTTTTCATGAATACGGAATATTACATAAGACCCCGTCCTGTTTTTGTCTGAAGGAAATATGGTCAGCCTATGGTAAAAATATTCCTGGTTAACTTGGAACCTTTGCAATAGACTGAAACCTTCATTGAAATGTTACTGAAAGGTTCTAATTCGGGGAGATGGGCGGGGATAAATTGAATAAATAAATAAATAAATTACTGTTCATTGCCTCAAATTGCAAAAAGGACAGAAACAATGTACACTAGTTTACTTTCAGGTTTTTAAAAACAGATTTTATGTGCAGGTGGAGAGAAATACTATATCCTCTTCCTTACTAAACATCAAAAAGTCCTTAAAAGCCAAGTAAAGGGAACAGTCAAATGTTAACAAGCAATTGTTCTGTTAAAACAATTGAATTACAATTTCTGTTACAATAATTTCAAATTAATTGTAATTTTTTATTTTCCTACAGAAAAAGCAAATCAAGTTGTAGAGTCCATGAATGAAGGTAAATGTGTGGATAAATGAGTATAAAATCTCTGTATTTTAAAAACAATCTGCTCTTTTTTCACATTTTTGAAACTCTGGGATGTGATAATTTTCTAATATAGTTGTATACATCAGTTGAATTTAAAGCAGTTGCCTAAACTGAAGTGTCATTCATTTCTAAAGTAGCTCTGACCATACTGTAACAGTTCAAATTTTACACACTTACCATTAGAATCTTACTATATTAATTTTCCTGAGTTATTAGAACTAGGAATTTAACAAATGAGTTGTACATTGCCTTTAGTTTTTGGAATATAGGAGATCAAATGTCAAGAAAGAAGCAGCAGAAAAGAAACAAAATAGGATTTTTATCATTTTAATTTAGAAACACAGTCAATTTGACATTAAGTGAAGCCCCTCAAGATGAAGTAGTTCTCTTTGGGGTTCTGATGTGAATTATCAATTCTTCTACTGCTTTTAAGAATGTTTTTTCCTGCCTTGTCCTCCAGGTTGTAAATAAACTGACCTGCAAAGATGCCATGCATCTCCAGGGTGCTCTCTGAATAGCACAGAGAAAGTAAATATAGTATGGTGCTACTACATAAAGGGAGGGAAAGATAAAAGGTAAAAAGATCAGAGTAGGAATGGTAAAATGTGGAGGTGTGTTCTATTCTGTCACTACTGGACAGTGTGTACTGCAAAAGGCTAGTTGGGAAAGATGCAACTAATTTGTGGCATACTGGTTGTGCACATTAGTTTCTAAATGAATACTGTATGTGTAAAATTGCACTAAAAGTCTGCATGGCAATACCAAGTTGTCTGAGAGTAATGCCCACTCAACTCAATAGGAATAATTTATCAGTGGACATCTGGGATTACTCTCTAAAATTAAGGCAGTTACAGAAATAGTTAAGATTAAATCTTTAGTAATAAAGTCTTTAAAAACCTGTTTGTTTTTTATTCATTCAGTCGCTTCCGACTCTTCATGACTTCATGGACCAGCCCATGCCAGAGCTTCCTGTCGGCCGTCGTCATCCCCAGTTCCCCCACAGTCGAGTCCGTCACCTCCAGAATATCATCCATACATCTTGCCCTTGGTCTCTTCCTTTTGCCTTCCACTTTCCCTAGCATCAGCTTCTTCTCCAGGGTATCCTGTCTTCTCATTATGTGGCCAAAGTACTTCAGTTTTGCCTTTAATATCATTCCCTCAAGTGAGCAGTCTGGCTTTATTTCCTGGAGTATGGACTGGTTTGATCTTCTTGCAGTCCAAGGCACTCTCAGAATTTTCCTCCAACACCACAGTTCAAAAGCATCTATCTTCCTTCGCTCAGCCTTCCTTATGGTCCACCTCTTGCAGCCATAGGTTACTACGGGGAATACCATTGCTTTGACTATGCGGACCTTTGTTGTCAGTGTGATGTCTCTGCTCATAACTATTTTATCAAGATTTGTCATTGCTCTCCTCCCAAGAAGTAGACGTCTTCTGATTTCCTGGCTGCAGTCAGCGTCTACAGTAATCTTTGCGCCTATAAATACAAAGTCTATCACTGCCTCCACTTTTTCTCCCTCTATTTGCCAGTTATCAACAAAGCTGGTTGCCATAATCTTGGTTTTTTTTGAGGTTTAACTGCAACCCAGCTTTTGCACTTTCTTCTTTCACCTTCGTCATAAGGCTCCTCAGCTCCTCCTCGCTTTCAGCCATCAAAGTGGTATCATCTGCATATCTGAGATTGCTAATGTTTCTTCCAGCGATTTTAACTCCAGCCTTGGATTCATCAAGCCCAGCACGTCGCATGATGTGTTCTGCGTACAAGTTGAATAGGTAGGGTGAGAGTATACAACCCTGCCGCACTCCTTTCCCAATCTTAAACCAGTCCGTTGTTCCGTGCTCTGTTCTTACCGTTGCTACTTGGTCATTATACAGATCCCTCAGGAGGCAGACAAGATGACTTGGTATCCCCATACCACCAAGAACTTGCCACAATTTGTTATGATCCACACAGTCAAAGGCTTTAGAATAGTCAATAAAACAGAAATAGATGTTCTTCTGAAACTCCCTGGCTTTCTCCATTATCCAGCGGATATTGGCAATTTGGTCTCTAGTTCCTCTGCCTTTTCTAAACCCAGCTTGTACATCTGGCAATTCTTGCTCCATGAATTGCTAGAGTCTACCTTGCAGGATCTTGAGCATTACCTTACTGGCATGTGAAATAAGTGCCACTGTTCAATAGTTTGAACATTCTTTAGTGTTTCCTTTTTTTGGTATGGGGATATACTGTAAGTTGATTTTTTCCAATCTGATGGCCATTCTTGTGTTTTCCAAATTTGCTGGCATATGGCATGTATCACCTTGGCAGCAGCATCTTGCAAGATTTTAAACAGTTCAGCTGGGATACTGTGGTCTCCTGCTGCCTTGTTATTAGCAATGCTTCTTAAGGCCCATTCAACCTCACTCTTCAGGATGTCTGGCTCTAACTCACTGACCACACCATCAAATCTATCCCCGATATTATTATCCTTCCTATACAGATCTTCCATATATTCTTGCCACCTTTTCTTGATCTCTTCTGCTTCTGTTAGGTCCTTACCATCTTTGTTTTTGATCATACCCATTTTTGCCTGAAATTTACCTTCAATGTTTCTAATTTTCTGGAAGAAGTCTCTTGTCCTTCCTATTCTATTGTCTTCTTCCACTCCCACGCATTGCTTGTTTAAAAATAATTCCTTATCTCTTCTGGCTAACCTCTGGAATTTTGCATTTAATTGGGCATACAGTATCTCCCCCTATCACTGTTGCCTTTGACTTTCCTTCTTTCTTGGGCTACTTCCAGTGTCTCAGCAGACAGCCATCTTGCCTCCTTGGTTTTCTTTTTCTTTGGGACGTTTTTTGTTGCCGCCTCCTGAACAATGTTGCAAACTTGTGTCCATAGTTCTTCCGGGACCCTATCTACTAAATCTAGTCCCTTAAATCTATTCTTCACCTCCACTGCATATTCATTAGGAATGTTGGTGAGCTCGTATCCAACTGATCTGTGGGTCTTCCCTATTCTCTTTAGTCTGATTCTAGATTGTGCAATAAGAAGTTCGTGATCTGAACTACAGTCAGCTCCAGGTCTTGTTTTTATGGACTGTATAGATGTCCGCCACCTTTGGCTACAAAGGATGTAGTCAATCTGATTTTGGTGTCGACCATCTGGTGAAGTCCATGTATAAAGTCATCTTTTAGGTTGCTGGAAGAGAGTGTTTGTTATGCACAGTGAATTGTCTTGGCAAAATTCTATCAGACTATGTCCCGCTTCATTTTGTTCTCCCAGACCATGCTTACCTATAATTCCAGGTGTCGTTGGACTACCCACCTTAGCATTCCAGTCTCCTGTAATGAAAATAACATCTCTCTCTGGCGTATTATCCAGTAGGTGCTGCAGATCCTCATAGAACTGATCTACTTCTGCTTCTTCAGCATCTGTGGTTGGGGCGTATATTTGGATCACTGTGATGCTAAATGGCTTACCCTGATTCGAATTGAAATCATTCTATCGTTTTTTGGATTGTATCCAAGCACTGCTTTAGCCACTTTATTATTAACTATGAAGGGTACTCCATTTCTTCGTTGGTCCTCTTGTCCACAGTAGTAGAACTAGTGGTCATCTGATGTGAAGTGGCCCATTCCAGTCCCTTTCAGTTCACTGACACCCAAAATGTCTATATTTAATCTTGACATCTCACCAATAACCACATCCAATTTGCCCTGGCTCATAGATCTTACATTCCAGGTTCCTATGGTGTGTTGATCTTTAGAACATCGGATTCGTCGTTCACCACCAGCACCGTCGGCCACTAGCCGTCCTTTTGGTTTTTGCTAGCTGCGTCATCACATCTGAGGCTAGTTGAACTTATCCTCTGTTCCCCCCCCCCCCCAGTAGCATTTTGACCATCTTCCGACCTGGGAGTCCCACCTTCCGATGGTATACCGACATATCTCTGGTTGTACTGATCCATTTAGTTTTCATGGCAAGAATACTGGGGTGGGTTGTCGTTACCTTCCCCAGGGATCGTATTTAGTCTGACCTCTCTGCTATGACCTTCCCGTCTTGGGTGTCCCTTCACGGTTTAGCTCATGGCGTCATTGAGGTGCTCATGCTCCAGCACCACGACAAAGTAACAATCTCCTTTGCTGGACCCTAGCTTAAAAACCTGAGTGTATGACTATTATGACACTGTTTATATGTTTTATTAAAGAAAGAAAAAGGATAAAGACTTACTTCCCCGTACTATCCTGTGGCATTTCAAACTACACAGTTACTCGTCGGAAGAGAATCATAGGTGGATTTACTTCGGAACTGGTAAATGAAAAGTGTGGCAACTTGCAAAATTATAACGTTTATAAGAATGCATAGATATTGTAGTCATGAAAAATGTGTATCTATGGATACAATAATCTAATCGTCCATGGAAAGGGTGAAATCTGGGCAATAAAAATGAGAAGTTAGTTTTCAAGTTACAGTTTTAATCTTTATGTTCCTGCTTTTTTATTTCTCTCTTCTCTCTTTCTCTGGTTATAAGATAGAGAGCCAGAATGGGCAGTGCAAGTAAAATTAATGTACTCCGATAATTAGAGCATTGCAATTTATTCTTCACTCTTTGCGGATTCAGTATATTAAGTAATCCACTGATGGATGAAACAGTAAGACTAGCTGGGTGTGTATGTAAATCAAAAAGGGTTCTGGTTTTAAAAAGTGTAATATCTGAAAGAATCCAGATGGATAAAATTATTTTCTTTGGTCTCTTTCTCCCTTTTTTTATAGCATGAATTTCCTTGGCAAGTGGCCATTAGAGGTGAAGGGGAAAGAGTGAACTGTGGTGGGGTGTACATTGGAGGCTGTTGGGTTTTGACCGCTGCGCACTGTGTTCGGTAGGAGGAACTTTGAGTATTATTATAATTCATTAAACTTCTAAATTAAGCTGATTGGAACTTCCTTGTAGTGATGACTAAAAAAACAGAAGTTCAGATAAAACGTTGTATTGAAATGGTAAAAGCCCAACTCTTGTTAATAATAAAAGGTTCCTTAAGACACATACTTGAATAAAGTTATTCACTTGGCTCTGTAAATATAATAACAGAGTATCAAATTTTGCTTATAATAGACATTTGAGGGGGAAGAAGGTGTGGCTATCAACATTGTACAAGACTGATATGTGGTTTTGCCTTATGGAACTACTTCCAAGTTCCTCTTTTGGATTATTTTTATTTATTTATTTATTTTTATTTTTATTTATCCCCGCCCATCTCCCTGAATAGGGGACTCTTTATGTCAATAGTTGTGGTCAAATATGGGATAGAGATAATATGAGAAAGCTATCTCAAAGTTCATTTGTGGGAATAGACCAATATAGATGTAGACATGGGTGCTTGTGCTTAAAGCATCTGCGTACAAACACTTACCTACATACGCATACACATAGGACATCAAGTGCTCTTCTAGTGCCACAGAAGTAACTAAATACAAACCCTTCTTATTTATTTATTTATTTATTTATTTATTTATTTATTTATTTATCATACTTATATCACCGCCCATCTCCCCCCACAGAGGGGACTCTGGGCGGTTTACACAAAGTTAACAATTAAAACATATAAAAGCATATAAAATACCGTACATAAATGTATATCTATATAAATTAATTAAATATATAAAACCCAAGAGGCTCTGATGTTAAGTTTAAAAGAACTCTACGGAGCAAGCCGTCCCCAAGAGGAGCTATTACTCCTCCCATCCCAAGCGAGGTGGCAGAGCCAGGTCTTCAATTGTTTTCGGAAGGTCATAAGTGTGGGGGCTTGCCTCACCTCCAGGGGCATAATATTCCAGAGGGCGGGTGCCACTGCAGAGAATGCCCGCTTCCTGGACCCCGTCAGATGGAATTCTCTTGTAGACGGGGTCCGTAGCAAGCCCTCTCTGCATAACCGAGTGGGGCGGGTCGATGCTCTGGGGACGAGGCGGTCCCTTAGGTAATGTTAGAATGTTAATGTTAGAAATACCTATAAAATTGAATCAAAATCTACTGTAAGGCAAAGTTTACTTTTCTATCAAGTTATACTTTGAACAACATTTCTCTGTCACACACAAACACCTATTTTTCCTTTTTCTTTTTGCTAGGAGGAGCCGTCTCCATGTTTATAGGATTTGGACTGGAATGTTAAACTCAATAACATACAATAGTGGGATGGAAACATTTTCTTTAAACCAAGTGATAATACATGAGGACTATAATGCCAAAACTTATGAAAATGATATTGCTTTGCTGGAGATGAAAACTAAAAACAAGGGGACTCCATGTTCTCCACCTAATACTGCGCCAGTATGCATTCCCTGGTCACAATATATGTTCAAAGGTGGTCAACAGTGTAAAGTAACTGGCTGGGGACTTGATGAAGGTAATTGGTGCTTACTATTTGGCGGGATTATGAAAGTGTTTTCTTCAGTCAATTTGTTCATTCTCTTGACTAGCAGCTATCTAGGCTCCAATGGCTGTCTAGGCTCCATTTGATGACACCAAGCAAAGGGGGGTCCATCATTTTGCTAGGTAATTGGTTCCACTGCTGTTAGTAAGTTTAATTTAGCTTCTAGTCAGTTAATCATCCTGGTTGCCCTTTTCTACACTTGTCTGAATCCTTCTTAAAGTGTAGTCTCCCTGGAACTAGATATAACTTGCAAGGCAGAATTGGAATATTTTCCTATGATTTGGGAACCATGGATATAGCTTACCAACTATAAAAAGGATATGTACTAGGGAAAAGCATGTGCAAAAATGCATATATTCATGAATATTATGTACAAAATGCACTATATATTTTGCAAAAATACATAAGTGATTTTTTTTAAAAAAATCTGATTAGTTGATATTCACCACAAAAAAAGAATTGGATCAACTCTATTCTAGCTAATTAAAACACTGGAAAGTTTTGACAACCTATTGGAAATAATTTTGTAATTAATATTTGGTATTGATTAATCTGTCTCTTTTCCCATTTCTTTTCTTTAGAAGGTACAAGGCAATATGCTCTTAAATGGGGCTACATTTATCTAATGGATAACTGTTCAGAAATCTACAAGAATCGGTATTTCAAAGGAATGGAGTGTGCTGGTGAGCATTAAATGTATCACTCTTACATCTACAGTATCCTGACACAAATACCTGAGCTGGTAGATAGAAATGGACCAGCAAATGTTGGGGCTTGAGTCAAAAACTTCAAAACAAATAGTTAATATAGCTACACGGTGTGTCCATTGTTTTAATAAAAATACTGACACCTCAAACATTAATAGCCTCTAATGTGCAGTAGTTTAGGCAAAGGCAATTAATTATTTGACTAAATAAGTATCAGGATAAAAATCAGCCATCCCACAGTGTATGCGGAAGGGACAATTCTTTGGGTTGGTTCCAGAGGGTCCATGAACAGAAGGCTCATTTGATACTATAAAGGTTGCTTCTCCTTTTTCATTGGTAGATAGGTGACTAATAATCCTGAGCTTTTACTTATATCACTGCAACACTCTGTAAAGCAATGCAAAATAAATCATCAGTGTTTGGAGCTAATATCCATGATTGTGTTGTTTCACTGAATAATCGTACCTGTTCCTTGCAACGGCCAGTCATAATACAGATTTCGAAAATCTGGAAAAATCAACTACGGGTGGTACTAGGATAATGACAATGAAAGATAAGGTGCTTCCATACATAGCTTTCATGGTGGGATTGTACTGGAGGTCCAGGCAACATCATCTGTAAAACTCAAATGTTTTCACCACTAGTGATCAGGAAAAAAAATGGGTTAAAGAAAAAGACGGAATACCTAGGAGCTACCTTTAAAAACATTAATAGACTATTCTTATAGAGTAATAGATGATAAATTGGCTAGGGAATGAACACTCTACATTAGTGCTCTTCACATGGCCAGTAGCACTTAGAAAGAGCAACTAGGGATGCAGCATCAAACTATGCTTAGTTATTTGGCAATATTAAATATATTACCCCAATGTAGAATGCATTCTGTTCCAGCTATCATAGACCAATTATGGACAGGTAGTTTTAAAATTATGCCTTCTTCTTGGGAGGAACCAACAATTTCATGTGAGACACTACTGCAGCATCCACTCAGCTGTGGGCCCTTTAGTTTTTATGCACTTTGGGTTTTCTTCCAGATTGACATTGTTTTATTTCAATATTAAAAGCCAGTATAGCATAGAGGTTGAAGTATTAAACTAGGGATGTGGGAGATCCAAGTTCAAGTTGACCTCAGCCATGGAAGCTTGCTGACTGACTTTGTGTCAATCACTATCAGTTCAATCACGACCTCTCAGTACCTGACAGGATGGTTGTTTGCGGTAGAAAGTGGAACAAGGAATCCTATGTATATACCTTGAACTCCTAGAGGAAAGACAAGATGTAAATCTCAAAAAATAATAAAATTAATTAATTAAAAATAAATTAAAAAACAAAAACAAAAACAAATGAGTGATAACAATAGCTTAACTAAATGAATTACAAAAACTTTAGACTAAAAGTCATCGTGTACAACTAATATATATGTGTAGTAGTAGTGTTTATTCAGTCTATGGCCAGCAAATATACATGTGAACTTCTGAATAAAAATGTAAAATGAAGAATCTTCATAGGCAACTACCTTTGTTTTTCTTATTTCAGGTACCGATGATGGTTCTGTAGATTCATGTAAAGGTGATTCAGGAGGACCTTTGGTTTGTTATGACCCTAATAATGTGGGATATCTTTGGGGTATTGTGAGCTGGGGTGAAAACTGTGGTAAAAAGGGGCATCCTGGGGTTTATACAAAAGTGGCACTTTATTTTGATTGGATTTCTCGTCATACCGGAATACCTTCCATTTCCAAATATAATTTGTGATTTTTAGAATGCAAATATTTTCCCTTTCTACCTGCATTAATGAAACAAAGATCAGCTAGAAAACTGGTGACTCCATTCAGCAAATACTAAGCATTTAAAGTCCAACTGATTTAACTGAGAGACAACTACAGTTCTTGTACAGTCTGAAGCTTTTTTTTTTTTTTTTGGTGCCTTCGAGTCAGTCTTGACTCCTGGCAAATGCCTGGACTGGTCCCTGCAGTTTTCTTGGCAAGATTTCAGAAGTGGTTTGCCATTGCCTCCTTCCTAGGGCTGAGAGAGAGTGACTGGCCCAAGGTCAGCCAGCTAGTTTCGTGCCCAAGGCGGGACTAGAACTCATGGTCTCCCAGTTTCTAGCCTGATGCCTTAACCACTACATCAGATTGGGAATGGTGGAATTTTTTGAAACTTCTTCCTAAGTAGATGTGTATAAGGGAAGATTTTAAGCCTGTTAAAATCTCTAGTACTTAAAATGCTTACTTCAATATGGATTACACCCCAGAGGAAGAGCTCTAATAACTTGTAAAATTTTACATTTAATGGGTTTAAAATCTTGCTGACTATTTAGAAACAACTGCTGTGTTTTGATGTATTCACCTTGCATATTCAAATAAAAATGATGCATGCCACAAGCAATAAGTCTTTACTTGGTTTTGTATTGAGATTCACTAAGTATGTATGCTAGTGATATAACAGTATTACAACAATAAACAAAGATACATCTTAGCATATAGACACAGAGCCCCACTATGTACTGTTTTCCAAACCTTTTCAGACTCATGATACAGTGAAAGTGAAACATATCAAACTGCACAAATTTCATTCTTCTGTAGAAACAAAGCTTACACAGAAACACATAGTACATTATAGGCAGCTTCTCACATTTAGGAAACATATATGGAATGGCCACTTATGGCACAGGCAGAAAAAGTGTGTGCCATTATTTAGACATGAACAGAATAAGACATCACAATTTGGTGGTAAGTAAGTTTTTTACACAGTAAATAAACAAAAGATACGGCCACACAGACAATGATATCGTCCATAAATACTATACAATGGTGGCCCAGAGTTTGCTGGTCAATGACTGAAATAAAATGACTGACTGACTGATTGACTGACTGACCAAAGTAATCCTTATCTGCCAGGGCTTTCCAAACTTTTCATATTGGTGACACGCCTTTTAGCCATGCATAATTTCGTGACACAGTAATTAGGAGTCCCGCCCCCCTGGCCCACGTGATTGGCTCCCGGCTCCAAACCCCACCCCCGCCCCACGTGATTGGCTCCCAGCTCCAAACCCCGCCCCCGGCCCACGTGATTGCCTCCCAGCTCCAAACCCCGCCCCCTGGCCCCCCAGTCTTGTACCATATATATTGTAGTGTATGTAACTGTAGATAAAATACAAAAATGCCCTCCAGGTGTGCTTGATGGGGAGGTAATGGACCCAAGACCATGAGCAGTGTTTTTCAGTCTTGGCCACTTTCAGGTATGAGGACTTCAACTCCCAGAATTCCCTACCCAGCAAGGCTGGCTGGGGATCTTGAAGTCACCTAGGTCAGAGCTTTCCAAACTGTGTGTCACGGCACATTTCTGTGTCACAGCTAGGGCCCAGGTGTGTCGCAGGGGAACCCGGAAGAGGAGGCCATGCAGCAGGTGGAGCCCCGCCCAGCCCTTGCCGTGCCGCCGGTCCCTGCTCCGTGCCCAGCTCTCGCCGCAGAAGCCAGGTAAGGTACCAGCCCAGCAGTGCCGCAACTGGGGGGGGGGAGGGTGCAGGGACACGAGTAGGCCGCCGCGCTGGGAGGTGGGGGGTGCAGGGACGTAGCACATGTGATGTGGGGCAAATGTTAGTGGCCACAACAGTGCAAGGAAGGGTGTACAAAACATTTCAAATGCAAAACCTTGTGTTTCAACCTTGCCATGGTCACGCCAGGCAGTGTTTCGGGGCTGGCAAGCCTGCTTTGAGGGTGAAGCGCCCAGCTCTTGGGTATGGGCCACGTCCAAAATGCCAGCCCGCCAACCCCATTTATGTGTAGGACAACCGATTGGCACTTCAGATGGTGCCTTTTGAAGTGGGCACCGTTAGGAATAGAAACATTTTGCACATCTCCGATGGCCTGGACCTAGCGGGCGAGTGAGGTTTGCATGCTGGCTGGGGAATTCTGAGAGTTGAAGTCCACTCATCTTAAAGTTGCCAAGTTTGAAAAACACTGCTCTACATTCTTCCCTTGTGTCAGGGGTTAAGGCAGTGACATATACTTGGTTGGATTAATCCCCATGAATTTAACCTTTTCCTTTCCATCCCATTAAGCATGAAAAGACTTTGGTAACTTGGAGGGGTGGGCACAGAAGATTTTGCGGTGCCACTGTTTCCAAACCTCACTGGCTCGCTAGGTCCAGGCCATGTAGTAAACTTGGGTTCTTCAACTTGATTTTCTCCAGATACTGTACTTGGAATCGGAGATGTACAAAATGTTTCCATTACTAACATTTGCCCCACATCACGTGCTATGTCCCTGCACCCCCACCCCCCAGCGCGGCTGCCTAGTCGCCTCCCTGCACCCCCACCCCATAGCGCGGCAGGTTAGATGCCTCCCTGCACCCCCACCCCCCAGCGCACCAGCCTAGATGCCTCCCTGCACCCCCCACCCCCCAGCGGGACAGGCTAGATGCCTCCCTGCACCCCCCACCCTCCAGCACGGCAGCCTAGATGCCTCCCTGCACCCCCACCCCATAGCGCGGCAGGCTAGATGCCTCCCTGCACCCCCACCCCCCAGCGTAGCAGCCTAGATGCCTCCCTGTAGCCCCCATCCCCCAGCGCGGCAGCCTACTCACCTCCCTGCACCCCCACCCCCAGCGCGGCAGCCTAGATGCCTCCCTGCACCCCCCACCCCCCAGCGCGGCAGCCTACTCACCTCCCTGCACCCCCACCTCCCAGCGCGGCAGCCTAGATGCCTCCCTGCACCCCCCCACCCCCCAGCACGGCGGCCTACTCGCCTCCCTGAACCCTCCCCCCCAGTTGCGGCCCTGTTGGGCTGGTACCTTACCTAGCTTCTGCGGCGAGAGCAAGGCATGGAGCAGGGACCGGCAGCACAGCAAGGGATGGGCGGGGCTCCATGTGGTGCATGGCCTCCTCTTCCGGGTTCCCCTGCGACACACCTGGGCCCTGGCCGCGACACAGAAATGTGTCGCGACACAGAGTTTGGAAAGCTCTGCCTTATCCCATAATAAGATGGTCCTTCATTATTATTATTATTACCAGCTCTTGCCAACCTAGCAATTTGAAACCATGCAAATGCAAGTAGATGAATAGGTACCACTTCGGTGGGTAGGTAACAGCGTTCTGTGCTTGTCACGCTGGCCACATGACCGCGGAAGCGTCTTCGGACAACGCTGGCTCTTCGGCTAACAAACGGAGATGAGCACCGGCCCGTAGAGTCGGACACGACTGTGCAGGGGAAACCTTTACCTTCACCTCTACCATCAAGCTACTTCCTCAGTCTAACAGCCACTGACGGAAGCTTAGGAGCTAGAATGGTCACCCTGGAATTTTAGTTTCCAATAAATATTTAAAATAAAATTGAGTTGATCTGCCTAGCAGTGTAGTCATTACAGGCAAAATAAGTTCTGGGCAGGCTCCAGTGTAAAAACTGCAGAAGAGGGGAACTTGCTCCCCAGGTAAAGGTAATGGTTCCCCCTGCACATTTGTGCAGTCGTGTCCAACTCTAGTGGCCGGTGCTCATCTCCGTTTGTTAGCTGAAGAGCCAGCGTTGTCCGAAGATGCTTCCGCAGTCATGTGGCCAGCATAACGCACGTGGAACGCTGTTACCTACCCACTGAAGTGGTACCTATTCATCTACTGTACTTGCATTTGCATGCTTTTGAATTGCTAGGTTGGCAAGAGCTGGAGCTAGTGCAGGAGCTCACTCTGCATGCAGGGCTAGGGATTCGAACCTCCGAACTTGTGATCTTCCGATCGACAAGCCTGGTGTCTTACCCGCTGAGCCACCACACTATACAGGGCCCTAAGAAGAAGCAGGAGGGTTTGTTTTTGTTTTGTCAATAGGCAAATTCTCCATTTTCTGCCATAATTTATCCTGAGGTGTAGAATCAAAAGACAAAACCATTCTGGAATTATTATAGACAAAATTGGCCATGCGGTTTGTGGGTCATCTTTTATTGTGACAATATTCTTTGGTCTTTTGGCATAATTTGCTGTTATAATAACAACAATAATACAGTTAGTCAATTCAAAGAATATTATTTTAAGTGCAGTGAGAAATAGGATAATAGTCATCATTCTTTTTAAGGTCCTGTAATCTCAAACTAGTAGCTAGCATTTGGCATTTAATATCTTGCACTAGCAATAATCACAAAATAAATTCCTGTTCAAACACTTTCATTAACACTCCTAACGCTTAGCATTTCTTGATTATGAATATCTGTTGATCTCCATATATATGAATCTCCAATCAATATAGAAAAATCTTATCTGTAACATTGAAGTGTCATTTCTATTACTGTATTATTATTATCAACATCATCATCATCATCATCATCATCGCTGTTGAACAAAGTCAATTTCTAATAAGTCATATGGGATACTCTCTGCTAGGTCTTTGAAGACACAGAAACATCAGCTGTGAAAACATGCAATGTAATACAATGGTTAATTCACCAACTTTGTTAGTACTGAATTATAATTTGGTTTATTAGATGGCTGAATTATAGTCTGGTTGATTAGATGATTGGTAACCCACCACCACCACCATCCTTCTTGCAGTTCTTACATTTCAGGATATATTCATTTTCAATTAGTATTGACCCTATGTTATCCTTTCCAACTCTTTGGTCCTTGCTGTTGATCATACTTAAATTGCTTTCTAGCTTCTTTGGGTTTCCTTCAGGAATGTCTTCATATACTTGCAGGAGGATCAGTGGCTAATCCTGTAGTAAGAAGGTACATCTTTCTACTTTCGTCTGAATATCCAGAGGGGAATAATACACAACACCTAAAATAAGATTTTTGCATAACTTTTTTCACTTTATTTCAATTAAAAATGCATCGTAGGGAAGCATAACTATACACATTTTATGGTTAAAGAATCTTTGTTGTTGTTCAGTCGTTTAGTCGTGTCCGACTCTTCGTGACCTCATGGACCATAGCACGCCAGGCCTTCCTGTCCTCCACTGTCTCTCGGAGTTTACTCAAAAAAGAGTAAAAAAGAAAAAAAGAATTTTTATGTAATCATTATTTGTTAATTAACATATGTTGCATACTATTATTGTATATTAATTTCTTCCTAGAAATTAATACTCCCACAGTTGAACTCACAATACCTTTTTAAAATCTACAGTATATGCCAAACACAATCATGAATTCTCAACCTTACCATTTAGTTAAATGAGCTAACATTCATTCATTCATTCATTCATTCATTCATTCATTTTGTTGTTGTATTGCTGCAAAGAAGTATCTGTAAAGATCAACTATCTTCTAATGTTAAAATGTTAAGAGAACTATTTGCACTGGGGTTTTCCAGATTTTACTGGTTTACCTTCATTATTATTGATAAGAATGAAATTCTGCTTAGATCTTCAAAAAGACTTTAAAACCATAAACTAACATTAAAGTCCCAACCTTGATTTCAACAATCCTTTTAATTATTTACTAATGGTTAAAAATTAATCATGAGAAAACAGAATCCTTAGTTAATTTTAGGAAAAGGAAGTCTTCAGAACAGATCATCCATTGTATGAACATCAACATTTAAAAACAAAAAAAGAAAACTAAATGGCCAACATGAAATATTGGCATTCTTGCTCAAATTCTACACTCTTATCGAAAAGCTCACAAGGTTTTAAGTGAAATAAGGAAAATCCTACATTTTGCAATCTGGTCATTTAAAAAAAAAAGTTGTTGCTAAACCCTAGCTTATGTGAAGGTCCTTAAAGTTTTTAATGGGCTGTAGTGGCCTGCAGAAGGAAATATCGGGGTGTCAGAGTGACCTGACTGACCCCACTGATTACCAGGGTTGATTTGGCTGATCTGGCTAGATGGCTCTGGCCTTCCTCCCTCACTGATTCCCAAAAATCTACAGTAAAGCCATCATTCTGTGAGGCAATTCTTGGGCTTTTTTTGTTTTCCAAATACACTCAAATATTTACACATGGTTAAAAATTAAACATGTAAATATCAACCCAGTTGGGTGAAAATGCAAAGAAAATTCTCAGGAAAGGAAATCTAATATTGTACACAGAGAAATACTCTTACCATGAAACCATTATTATTTCTCTTACTTACTTTATGCCTTCCCTTTTCAATTTGGGGACACAAGGTAACGTTTTCCTTTATATAAAAAAACTGATTTAACAGAGAACCTTATTTTATTTGTAATATATTTAAGTCTTTGTATAAGTTACAATGTATTTATTGTGGTAAAACCATACATACAGTAACAATAGTGCCAATTTTGTGCTTTATGTTTCTTAACCCATTCCTTTTTCCAGCAAGAGACGTACCTGATTGAAGAATGTTTACATAATAGCTATACTGAAAATTCTTGTGACAAAGTGTTTTGCCAGCCTTGGCAGAAGTGTATAGATGGATCCTGTCTCTGTAAGATACCTTATCAATGCCCAAGAAATGGCACTTCAGTTTGTTCTACTAACAAAAGAACTTTTCAAAATTACTGTCAACTAAAGAGCTATGAATGCCTACATAAATCTGTTACATTTCTGAGCAGAGGAAATTGCAACCCGCAAGGTAAAACAGTGTTTATGTCTCTTTTTGCTTCTCAGTTAGTGAGTTTTAGGTACTGAGAAAGATAAATTGTTGAGGATGAGTTTTATTATGAGATGGAGTGATTCAGTTACATTTGGGACCAAAGCTGATATACCCATACCATGTATTTTACCTGTGTATGGTTACTCCTTCCTAAATAACTGGGATAGAGCAGAACTGTAATGTAGAGGATATCACATTTGCATTTGCATATACATTAGCAGCCCTTATCTTCTCTTTTAGACAGCTTTGCCATTAGCCTGGACCCTAGAACTACAACAACTGAGGGAATTCTTCAAGTGGAATTGAACAACTCAGAGAAGATATTTGTATGCGGTAATGGTCTGAGTATAAATGAAGCCAATGTAGTTTGCAGACATCTGGGTTTCCCAGAGTAAGTTTTGGGGAGTAGAATACAGAAGCTTTTAATGGTGATCTGTGCTTTTTACAGGATTTATTCATTTTTGTCAGATTTCTATCCTATCTTTTCTCCAGGAGTTAAGGCAACATACATAGCATTCCTTCCTCCAACCCTCCCCCTCCCCAAAAATACTGTAGCTCACCCAGTGAGTTTCCATGGCTGAGGGTTGTCTTGACCATGGGTCCTTGCTGACTGGGATGTCTGGTAGTCATAATCCAACATACCTTGCCGACGTCAGGAAGGAGAAGTCCGAATTCAAAGTTCAGGGCAATATCTCTCTGGTGGAATACATGTTTTCCATTTAGAATATCACAGCTTCAGCCAGTAGAACTTTGAGTTAAAGGATCTCTGTTTTTTCTAGTGATAAGGGAGAGATGCTAACCATGGCTTACATCAGAGTGGAATAGTTGCCAATCCCAGCCTGCTACTAGCTATTGCCAGCTCTGTTCATTTGCTGTCTTGGAGTCCGAGACAGAGATTCTAAACTTGTACTGAATCATATCACCAGTTAGATCAGTATTACACCAGTCTTCCCCAACTTGATTCTCTTCATGTTGCTGAGATGCCACTCTCAGAATTCCATCCAATATAATATATATGCTGCTTGGTAATTGTGGAGTTGTAGTTCTAACCACTTCTACTGTTTCTGTCTAATAATAGTGACAACCAAAAAAATCCCACCCCTCACACAGATTTCTGGAACAAAATGCTTGAGAAGGAAAAAAGGGTGGAATTTAATCAATGGTCTTCTGAGTTTGGGAGTTTGGTTCTGATCCTGAACTGATTTTATGGCCAAAGACATCTTGTGCCTTCATTATTATCTATGTCAGGGATCTCAAACTCAAATCATTAGAAGTGATGTGTATGCTGTTAATCCAAGGGCTGCAACACTGAAACCTTTTCATACACCTATACAAGCCTCTAGTGCAGGGGTGGGGCATAGGTTTCCGGGTGGGAGATGGTCATGATGAGGGTTTGCTTGACGTGCCTTCCTTTTAGCTCTTTTCTCCCTTTTGCCCTGTACTCGTGTTTCTTCAAAGACCATAGCGCCATTAATAATAATAATAATTATTAATAATAATAATAATATAATAATAATTATAATAAATTAATAATTATTATTATTAATAATAATTAATAATAAAATAAGAAACCTATGCCCTCATTGTGGGAGGTTGTGCGGATCCAGAATTGGCCTTTATAGCCACTTACGGATCTACTGTTAAAATTTTACCTTTGGAAGACAATCTTACTCGGCTACGAGTGATCGCCAATGAAATGCAGGGGTGGGGAACCTTTTTTCTGCCAAGGGCCATTTGGATATTTATAACCGGGGACCGGGGGGTTGGGGGTGGGGTTTCTGGGATTTCCACGGACCGGGGGCCGGAGTTTGCGGGCGGGAGCCAATCACAAGCACTGGGGGGCGGGGTTTGCAGGTGGGAGCCCCGCTGGCCTTACTCAGGAGCCCCACGGGCCGTATAAGGCCTGCGGGCCTGACGTTGCCCACCCCTGCTCTAGTGACTAAAAAAATGAAGAAAATTAAGGGTATCACAGTATACTGCTAAAACATAATCCTTTACTAACTGAAAAAGCAATATTGTCTTTTACTGTATATCCTGAGACTAAGCGAACTTCAGTGTTACTTACAAATGTCCATCAGTTAACCTTGATTTCAATGCAAAATAGTTTTCAGAGATGACAAAACCGTTGACATATGTATGGTATCCTTGAGGAAATTGTGAATAACTTGTAGGATATTTCTTGGGAAAGACACTGAAATTCCAACCACCGTATATTTCTACACTGAAATTCCACTAAGACCATCTATATTTTTTCTGCAACATTGCCCATTTCCACAGCAAATGGTGTAAAAAAAAGTTGAGACTGTGGTTGAAGTCCCTTAGAATCATTAAACCATAGAGCAATCCATTTCTGTAAATTAAAAATCTGTATTTCTTAACTCCTCAACACAACTGGGTCCAACTTTATTTAAGGAGTGCTGATGATGGACCAAACCATCAGCATTCAACTGTTTCCCCCACAAAGTAAGTTTCTCTCAAACAATTTAGTACTGTTAACCATCTCTGTTACCTCCTGTTTTGCACCCCACATTGCCATTTCTGTGCAACATATCAGTTACATATGTTAGTAAAGCAAGATTGCATATATAAGTAGAATTGGCAGACTGAGGAACCTTTTTTATTTTCTTGAAGGAATCCATATTTTCTCAGATATAGAAAAAAACATACACACACTTTGAACATTTCCCCAACTCAGCCATCTAACTTTGCTGTGGTACAGAAGTTGACCATACTCATTGTTCATACTTGCTAGAAAAGTGTACCTGTGATTCACTGCTTATACACCTACTGTATAATTGATATCATCAGTTATATGTATCATCAGTACATAACAAATGGTCTCAAAAAGAATTCTGCATAGAGTTGTACAGCTAAACGTCTCTCTGTTTCTTTCTTGCTTTTCAGTGCTATTGCTACTAATTAAATATCATTGTGGCTTGCAGAAAATGAGTTGGAGTTGTTTGCAGCATAGCATATTACATGAAAACAGTCCATTGGGTTAAGTTCATAATTCAATGTATTGTGCAAACCCCAGAATTTTTTCCTCCAAATCCAGATTCAATGTTGTAGGAACACAACCCATGCAAAGGAAGTTTACACATTAACAGTACAAGCCCACATTTATTTATTTATTTATTTATTTATTTATTTATTTATTTATTTATTTATTTTCATAGCCTGCCCATGTCCAGAGCCCCTGCACAGCTAATATCCAAATAAAAACTCATAGCTTATCATTTTCTCAGAACAGTAATTATTGACAGTGATCAGGAAATATTTATGGATTGTTGGAGTAGTTAAAGACATATATCAATAATACATCCAGTTTTTCGGACACTGAGTAATGTGTGCTTGTTTTGGTTGCATTACACAGAGGAGCTGATGGTAAAGAATCTATTGAACCAGATGGTCTTTCTCATTCACCGGAATGCCTTAAAGCAACTTGCAGAGGGACAGAGACAAGTCTCGCCGAATGTGCTTTAACCAGATGGAATCAGATCAGTGGGAAACTGGCTAAGGTGATGTGCCACGGGAATCACAGAGGTTGGTAAATAAGCTTAATGAGAAAACTTCTTTCTCTGTATATCTGTGTTAGTAGTTGTTTTAGGGGTAGAACAGAGATATGGCAGATTGCTTACTATAGTTAACAGTGGTAGATGATTGATTGATAGATAGATAGATAGATAGATAGATAGATAGATAGATAGATAGATAGATGATAGATAGATGATAGATGGATGGATGGATGGATGGATGGATGGATGGATGATAGGTAGATAGATAGTAGATAGATAGATAGATGATAGATGACAGAGAGATGGATGATAGGTATCAGTATTTAGATTTTTCTGTTTCACATTTTACTGTTTCTATGCCTTTTATCCTTGACCATTAATGCTAGTTATAATTTTATAATTAATGCTAATTTTATAATTTATGCATTAGTTTCTTTAACTGCCTAGGGTGCAAAGGAAGCACAGATTAACTTTCACTTGCAGTAATGAGATAAATCCCTATTTCTTTGGATCATTATTACTATTCTGGACTCATTTCCAAAATATACCTCTCTCAGTTTAGAAACAATTCTTCTTAACCTGATACCCTCCAAATAGACTAGACTATAGCTCTCAGGACTATGGAGGTGAAAAAAGCTGTAGTCTAACTCATCTGAAGAGCACCAGATATGAGAATTCTGATGTAGTCATTTTTCATTTTGCAAAATACTTTAACAAAATATTCTAATTTGATTGGACAGAATGCTCCTCCGGGGAATTCCGCTGTGTCAATGAAAAATGTATTAATTCAGATAAAACATGCAATGGAATCAATGACTGTGGAGATTTAAGTGATGAACTTTGTTGCAAAGGTAGGCTATGTGCAATCATTCTTCTTTGCGCGTCTAATCAGTGTATGTCTGTGTGTGTGCTTCGAAGCTACCATAGCTGCTTTTCAAATAAATGCATAAACGTTTAGATTGTGCCACTCTTCAAATTTAATTCTAAAAAGATGCTCTGGAGTACATGAGATTGTCAATATAGACTGTCTACAACTACTTAAAGCAGCTGCATCTTTTTCTTGGAATTCTGCGGCTGCTGCCAAATTTTCAAGGCAGCTTATTAAATAATTTGGGGAAATATGTTTGGCCACTCCAGAACTGTAAGGTCCACTGAGTTGATTTTAGGCTTATTATTTTAATCTGTAGTGAATTGAACTCCAAATAGGAGTTGGATGTTTCTGGGAAACACATTGGATTCAGTTTGTAGAACAGTGTTTCTCAACCTTGGCAACTTTAAGATGGGTGGATTTCAACTCCCAGCATTCCCCAGCTAGCACACTGGCTGGGAAATGCTGGGAGTTGAAGTCCACCCATCTTAAGGTTGCCAAGATTGAGAAACACTGGTGTAGAATATGACCTAGGACTACCTTCTATTTGCCTACCTTTGTACTGTTACAGTGAGCATCTCCTTAAACAGGCTGAGATTTGATCATGGTAGGATTTGATTCCTCCTCCATTACCTTGTTCTTTTTTCAGCACGTTTGCCTATATATCCTTCATGTATACATTTGTATTCCAAATAAGAATAGAGGAAAATCTGATCTGGTCTTATTCAGTTGGTATCTCTTGCCATTTACATACTGGATGATCCCTTTCTAACAGCATGCAAAGGAAAAAGCTTCCACTGTAACTCAGATGTGTGTATTCCAAACAAGTACCTGTGTAACGATGAAATGGATTGCCTAACGGGAGAAGATGAACATCACCAATTATGTAAGAATAAACTTTGTAATTATTTTTGATTAAGTTCCGGCATTGTATAAATGGATTCTATCCGGATGGAAGACTCTAGCAACTGTAAATAGAGAGTGCTGAATCCATCACACTGGAACTTTCACATAATCTATTTGAAGTCCTTTCACTAGGTGAATATAATAAGTGAGATTTTGGCACTAAGAGTGTTTTGCTTCAATGGTTATCCATTAATTCTCCGTACTCTCCTCATCAATAATTTGGAAGTGAGTTAACACACACAGCATATCTTTAAAGCATCTATGCCACTTTTCAAACTTCTGTATGAGCCAGAATGAAGACATGGCTGCTCTAATGAGTTGACTCATTGAGGCAGCTATGTATTTAATGTGACTGCTTTAACGGGGTACTGTGCTCATGCTCTTATTCACCTCTTCCAAAATATTTTTAAAACATGCACAACCCTAATACACCCACATACCTATACATACTGTATGTACACACAATTTTGCAATTGCATTTTTGTTATTTTAGTTACATGCAGTCTTCTAAACAACTGTGACAGCATCAAAAAAGCCTTATACAGTAGCATTAAGTTCAATATGACTCATACATGAGGATTGTGTCATTGGCATTTAAAATAAAATAAATCCTTAATTTTTATAATGAAAATTAACTTTGCAAACTTACCTAGAAAGTTTCTCAATGAAGGCCATACAGTACTCTTTTGTATGGTTGCTGTAATTTATGTTTCTGGACTGTTTTTGCTAACTTAGTGAGAAAAAATCTGAAAGCTTCTGAAATGTAGATCTATATATAATGCAAGCTAGTCAGACTGATACCTTAGCATGTGTTGATAGTGTAAACTGAACTTAATTTTGTATCTTTTACTTCTATATAAATGTTTGTTTCAAATAGGTAATAAAACAGCTAAAGAACCTGGAACAGGTAATATTTCTGTTTTGATATTGTTAATTGTTCAGTTTCTAAATACAATCATATTTTTATAATTCTTTCTTAATAATGCCCGGTTCTTTAAAGGAAAAAGCCTACACTTAGAATCCAGGAACTATGTTCTACATTTAGACAGTGTCCAGTTTTATGTTGTTTCTTTCCCACACTAGCGATATGGGTGAAGTCTTCTTTCTGTTAGCTGAAACCCTTTAAGAAACTACAAATCATCATCATCATCATCATCATCATCACCAAACACAATCTCAGCCACTTGGCTCAGGACAAAAAATGTGGATAGTTACAGCCATTACAACTCTGTGGAAAACAATTTCCATTAGTATTTAGAACTGCATTACCAGCTAGTCAGAAAATAAAATTGGCTGACTTTGCTCTTGTGCCATTAACAGTTTCCCTATGCAGGAATTAGAAAATAAGGGCAAGCATGATTATTTCCTACTTTACTGCACTTCAAAGAGCCATTACAAGCCCAACTATGGGGACCAGTTCAAAAGCTTGCCACATAGTCACCCAGGACTTTCATCTTGTTGGAGATCCTGGCAAATCCAACATGCCTCATTAGCATATGGATGGTTGCTCTAGGATGCAAACTCTCCATGTTTCTGAGGAAGCTGTTTGTGGCCACTCCCACTTCCTCTCTCTCTCTCTCCTTCTTCAACCGGGAGCAAAGCAAACGGCTGTGTGCTGTTCCATCTTAGGCCATGGATGGGCCTAGGAGATTTTTCCCTCTTTCTACATGCATCTCTTGCCAGCAATGAGGGGCAAGAGTTAATTAAGTTTAGGGAAACAAAAAAGAAATGGAACATCATTTATCTACTGAAAATGCTGTACCTGCAATGAATAAACAGGCTTGTCGATCGGAAGATCGCAAGTTCGGAGGTTCGAATCCCTAGCCCTGCGTGCGGAGTGAGCTCCCGCACTAGCTCCAGCTCTTGCCAACCTAGCAATTCGAAAGCATGCAAATGCAAGTAGATGAATAAGTACCACTTCGGTTGGTAGATAACAGCGTTCCGCGCGCGTCATGCGGCCACATGACTGTGGAAGCGTCTTCAGACAACGCTGGCTCTTCGGCTAACAAACGGAGATGAGCACCAGCCCCTAGAGTCGGACACGACTGCACAAATGTGTGGGGGGAACCTTTACCTTTACCTTTTTAAGGACTCTTTTGTACTTACTTTTCATACCTGCCATGTCTAAGCGCGTGTTTCTTTATGCTTGGGTGGGCTAAAGGTATAAGACTAACCTGGATCTCTCTAATATGCTCATGGGCTCTGTTTTTAAACAATATTCTTTTTCTGTACACGAGCTTAGCAGCTCTGCTCCATTTCAGTAGTTCTAACAGACTGCTAAATGGGCTTCACATCTGAACTGGTATTTTGAGTACTAATAACTCACAATAAATGGAAATTATTCTTTTACTGTGGAAGATTGGAGGAGGAGGAGGAGATGGAGGAACAGGAGACAATGAAAGTAAATGTGCCCATGGATAAAGGTAAGGGTCAAATGAAAGGTAATCCTTCCTTACTAATAGCAGAGTTTGGTCATTTTATTTTATTATTCTGATTTTTAAGCAACCCATTGTCTTATCCACTGTTCTGATGACTTCTTTAACACACTGCATTAGTCCTATATACCATATTTCTCTGTTCATCTTGTTGTCCTGGCACGCTTGGCAGGATGGTATGCCTGCTATTTCTTTCGTACTGGGACACAGATGCTCATAGCATAACTGAACTAAGAAAGGATTACCTTTCATTCCACATTTACCTTCATTTTCTCCTGCATAATTTATTTGAACAGAGGACTGAAAGTAGGTAGAGTTTGTCAACCATCACATTTGATGTAATATAACTTTAAGACATTTGGTGTAATATAACTTTAAGACTAATTAATATTGCACTATTTAAATTCAGTTAATATTCTTATTCATTTGTAATAATTTTCATAATTTTCTGACATATCAAAAATAACAGTTGGGCAATAATTTGAATGAAGGAGCTCCATGGATAAAAATTACCAACTAGGACTGGAACATTTGCAGCAGATGGTAGGCTTCAGGTTTCTATTGATAGATAGATATGATGATAAATAATATGTCCTGCTAATATTATAAAAGAGCTACAAAAGGCCAGTGTGAAAGTTGGAAACCTAGCAATTAAGGGATTTGAAACACATTTCCCCACCCTTCAATTTCTGTTACAATAATGTTAAATTAAGTCTACATTCATATTTATCTGCAGAAGGAACAGGACATGCTGAAGAATCTATGGACAAAGGTAATTGTGCAATAACAGGGCATGAAGAGATGAGTTGCCACCTGTTTAGACTCCTTTTGACAAAATTCAGCATAATTGTATTTATGCTTGTTCTGAATTAAATGCTGCTTTGCTCAGTGGCAGACACGTGCAAAAAAGAAGCTGGGCTTTGATTGCATGGTCACAACCACCATCTTGACTTTTTCGACATCCCCTCCCCTGAGAGGATGCTCCTGCTCAGTAAGACTCACAAACAGGCACAAGTGTACAACCTATGGCTTATTTCACACTTTTGATCATTAATCATGCCCCACATCCATCCATATTGGAATGAACAGTTTGCCATGCAGAACAGAGACTATAAAAATTATTAATATTTCTAGTAATTACTGTAATAATTAAAAACTATGGAATTTAAAGTAGTGAACAATTACTTTTTTGAATTGTATTTCAAAGGTATAACATTGTTTCTCTGATTTATTAAAGAAAGAAAAAGGATCAAGACCCTTTTACATCAGCTGCAATGTGGCAGTGTAATCCCCATGGTAACTCGTAAAAAGAGGATGCTAGGGGGATATGCTGCAGCAAAGGTAAAAGCTGGCAACCACCAAAACAATGAATCAATTATGCATTTTAATACATACGGTCGTCATTTAAGAGTTATGATAGTGAATACATCACTAACCAAGTAAGGTATGCTGAAGTAGTAACTTTTTAATATTATAATAATAAGCTAATTTTTAAATTATTACTTTAATGTTGTTGCTCTTTGCTTCTTAACCATCCAGGGTTAACCATCCATCCAAAATGGCAGCTATGACCCATGCCCCTGGATAGATAAGAAATACCAGGGATCAAACCCCCTCCCCTTTTTAATGTGCATCACATGCACTGCACAGTTGTAAAAAGGAGTGGGGCTTCCATCGCCAGTCGTGGCCATAATTTTGATGCTGTTGAACCTCCCCCTTCCGCGCAGATACCCGTCTCCATCCTCTTCCACTGGGATGAGCACATAAAATGAATGTACTGCAGTAACCTGTTTTATACAGGATTCTTTGTTGCTGAACAGCAAAGCAGATGAGCACCAGTTAAAACAACAGCTAGCCATCTATATGGTAATATTCAGTAGATCAGTGTTTCTGGGAGCTGAAGTCCACACGTCTTAAAGTTGCCAAGGCTGAGAAACACTGCAATAGATTATCATCAAGTGAATCAATAACAGCGAACCATACACCTAAGGAAATAATATTAAAAACAAGACAGCTTTGATCTAAAAAAGTGTAATATGTATCTATCCATAACAAGAGATATGGAATGTCTTGTGTCACTTTTGCAGGATGAGTATCCTTGGCATGTGGCAATTTTCCGTGAAGGTGGTATGGTCTGTAGTGGAGTTTACATTGGAGGCTGCTGGGTTTTGACTGCTGCACAATGTGTTGAGTAAGTAATTTTGGAAGGAGTATAATGGATTGGATGCTTTATAATACATCTTTCTAATTTGATGCTATTGCCTTATTAAACAAACACTGTTATTCAGTGTTTTTAAACACTTTACTCTGTGATCTTTTTGCATCAAACTTAACTGATCATAGATAAGCTAAACTGGTTTAGGTCTGGTTAATACCTAGAGGGAGACTACCAGGACATTATGTCATTTGCATAATTTGTGCGATGGCCTCAGGATGTATGCGATGTCTTTTGCTACATGAGAATTTATGTGAACAATTTAACTAACCAACTGCAAATGTATCACGAGCTAAAGTTTGCATTTCAGCCAAGTTATACCTTTAAGTACACTTTCCCTTTTCCTCTCTCTCGCTGCAGTCTGCACAATATACAGAATTATAAAATATGGACTGGGATGCTTAATTCAATAATGTCGAGTTATGGTATGGAAACATTTAGATTTAATAGAGTGATAATCCATGAGAATTACAATTCCCAAACCTATGAAAATGATATTGCTTTGGTGGAGATGAAATCTAAGAACAGAGGATCTTCATGTTCTGTATTCAACCTTGTGCCAATATGCATCCCTTGGTCACAGTATATGTTCAAACGTGGTCAACAGTGCAAAGTCTCCGGTTATGGCGGTAATTAAAACTTTTGATTTATTTTGATTATAGCTATATATTCTCCAAAGCCTTGTCTCTCATCCTCTTGGTATGGTACTTTCCAACCTTCCCATGGATTTCCTTCTCATACTCCTCCTCCATGACCATTTCTGTACTATCTCGCTCAATAGAAGTGGCACTTCTTCCGTTCCCCCGTTGTCTCTTCTATGGCTCACGAATAGTCCAAATAGATCAGGCAAGAGGGCCATTCTCTTTGCATAAAATATAGTTCTCCAATCTTTGTGTTAGGCAGGGGAAGAGACAGGCCTTTTGGCAGACCCAGCCTTGTTTTTCTAGCACTTTGCAGTTTGAATAACACCTTCTGCCCGTCACAAGATACCTAGTCAGAGAGAACACTATGAATATTAGCAGCCTTCCCTCCACATATGATGGGCTGGCTCCTATCACACCAAGGCAGCAGAAGCTCTGGTGGTAGTGGATGATGGGATATGTGTTCAACACATTATGGGGGTTACATGTTGGGAGAGGCTCTTGCATGATTTTAAGCATCATGTAATTTTATAACCCACCACGTAAGGTTCAGTAGTATTGCTTGTAGAAGTGCTTCTTAAGCAATCTTTCTTTAGTATGTCATCTTCACATTCTCATACAGGAACGGAGTGGTAGCCACTTTATTCAAAGTGCAAAGATCCAAAGAGGAATAGACTTGATTGCACAATCATTACTTTGAGGGAGGAAATGGGAATTAAGGATGCTTATGCAAACTTGGATCTGTATGGGGTTTCACAACCTTGTAAGATTTGCTAGAGGTCATTAGAAGAAATAAACTGTATTTCCTAACAGTGACTTGCCAGCCCAGATCTTCTGGTAAGTGAAGAAAGAGAGAAAGTAAAGTAGTATCATAAATAGGATGTTAATTCCAAAAGCAATAATCCCACTGTACTTTAGGGTTGCATTCTGATGCAGAGACAAGACATGCTACTGATGTTTGGCAATAGCACTGTGAACATCAGGAACAGTGAGACCTACAGTGTCAATATTATGGACAGGTTTTGCAGGCCATGGGTCATACTTATGAAATTGAAATAGCCTCTAATTCTTAACATATATGGAAAGCTGGTACTTGTTACCAGAGATAGCCAAAAATGGCAAATGTTGTATAACTAACAATCAATATATACCATACCTAGATAGAAATATGTACCATAAACAAAAGGAGCAGAGCATGTTCGGGCATAACAATTTATTTTTCTCATTTTTCAGAAACAGACAAAGCCTTTGAAAGAATGGAAGAGAAAGTAGGCAGCATTATAAATGTATTTGTGTGTAGAAAAAAAATACCAGAGAACTGCTATTTTTGTCACTTCACACAGCTCTTAGTTTGGAAGTCTCTTAATCTCGGATGGCAGTTCAGATTTAAAGGCCCCCATGAAGCTGTTGATACCACGCCTTGCAGTCCTGACTGATCCTGCAGTCATTAGCTTGATTATTCAGCATTTTGCGGCTGAGTGGTATTAACTGCTGAAATTATATGCTGAGCTGCCTCCTACAGACTATTTGCTATAATGCACAAATACAGTAAATGCAATACAAGCAAGTTTTGCCTTGGCATGAAATGGAACACGGTCTTACCAAGCAGGAGGGAAGAGGATAAACCTATTCACTGGATAACTAGAAAGTCTACTAATGACTTTAGTTGACTTTCTAGTCAACTAATGACAGTTATGATTTTTATTTTATTTTATTTTATTTTACTTTATTTTTATTTATTATCCCACCTTTATTATTTTTATAAATAACTCAAGTCGGCGAACATATCTAATACTCCTTCCTCCTCCTATTTTCCCCACAACAACCACCCTGTGAGGTGAGTTGGGCTGAGAGAGTGTGACTGGCCCAAGGTCACCCAGCCAGCTTTCATGCCTAAGGCGGGACTAGAACTCTCAGTCTCCTGGTTTGCCATTGGCTCCTTCCTAGGGCTGAGAGACAGCAATTGGCCCAAGGACACCCAGCCGGCTTTCATGCCTAAGGCGGGACTAGAACTCTCAGTCTCCTGGTTTCTAGCCCGTTGCCTTAACCACTAGACCAAACTGGCACTAATTAATTACAATGCAATGGTGAAACACAACAGCTTATGGGGATCCTAATATATAGCCTACATTTTTGCATGAATATTTGGTGCTGAATTAGTTACATTGACCCCCAGGAGGCACCACATTACCAGTTTCATCCTTATTGGGAATGATCAGACATGGGTAGTCAGGTGCTATTCTATGCGGTTCAAACCCTCAACCAGGAATTGAACTCACAAACCTTTACACTTACATGTCATGACTATATACAGTGCATTAGCTTTAGAAGCTATCCAGGTCCTTGCATTTAGCAGTTTGCAGGAAGGGATATACAGAGACTATGAAAATGGTATATACAGACCACCTTCCCTTAAGCATTCAGAGCTGAGAGATACAAAGGTTACATTATGTCATGCCCCCATGTATGGGCTTTTACATGACTTCTTATTCCCCCTCCCAAATTAGTCATCTTTCTTGCCATTTATCTTTTCTTTAGGAGTTAGAAATATGTTTGTCCTTAAGTGGGACTATGCTGATTTAATGAGAAATTGTTCTGAGATCTACAAGGAGCGGTATTTAACAGGAATGGAATGTGCAGGTGAGCATGCATGGTATCACTCTGTCACATAACCTAACAAAAATTAATGAGCCATAATACAGATGGGCCAGCAAAGTTGGTGTCACAAAAATCCAAGTGGCACTTCCTATGAAGGTAACATTATCATTCTAACAACACATAGTATAATCACTAATTGAGCAACATGACCTCTCAAAATATTTGCAGGATAATTTCAAAAAGGTATTTCTAAATGTACCAGACTGTACTTAAATCTAATGTGTTTGCATGAAGAAATAATTAGAAACAAAAATGTGATTATAACAGCTATGATGCCTGCCATCTCCCTATATATAAGGAAGGGATCAAATATTAATACACAACAAACAATATACAAGGCCTCCTCAAGTAGTGCCATTGTTTCCACTCTTTTAGGTTCACCTGGCAGGGCTGAAAGCACCTCTGCACTTTATAAATCAGACAACACAAGTCAGGTTGAGGATAATGTATTATGGGGAAGGCTTGCAGGGACATTAATTTCTAAATCCATGGCAGAACATTCACTAAATATTCAAAATGGCTACATTTATATTTATAGGGTTTGAAACACAGGCAACCAGCTTTTGTTTTTTTTTTTTATTTCAGGTACCCCTGATGGCTCTGTCAATGCCTCTGCAGGTGTTCTAGGAGGACCTTTAGTTTGTTATGACTCTAATAATGTGGGATATGTTTGGGGTATTGTGAGTTGGGGTGAAAACTGTGGTAGAAAAGGGCATCCTGGGGTTTATACAAAAGTGGCACATTATTTTGAATGGATTGCCCGTCACACTGGATCATCTATCATTTCCTGATATAACATACTGTATGATTTTTGCAATACATTTTTTCTCCTTGCTTTAAAGAAGCATATAGATTGGTTAGAATACTAGTTGCTCAATTTGACAAAAGTTTTGCATATTATGTCCAACTTATATCAACAGGAAAGAGATGATATGGGTAAAGCTAAAAATGCTTTCTCAGAATTAAACTGCAGTAAATTCAGTGGACTATACTCCTAAATGTAGCACAGGAGACTTGAGCTTAGTCAAAAACTATGGGATTTAGTGATCTTACTTCCGTCTGGATTATTTCCCAGAAGATCAGCTCTTAACAATTTGTGAAACTCTGCAACTCTTTGTTTTTGGTATATAATCTTAATGTACATTCTAATAAAAATGGTGCATTCAGCAGGTAGTATATTTTGTCAAGTAGGTTTTGTATTAGATTCACTATTAGATTCACTATTGTAAGGATGACAAAATCAGAAATAAAGGTTGTCCAAGCATTTTAGCACACAGAACTAGGATTATCCATCTGCTACATTTCAAATCATTTCAAACACTCTAAACCAGTGCTTCCCAAACTTTTTCCTTCATTAGCCAAAACCACTTATCAGAAAGTCCTTTTTACCTAATGTAGATAAAACTCTTTAAGTCAATTTAAATGTCCCTGTTGTGATTGGGTAATGGGTTCTTGTGTCGTTACCCAAAGAAAAACCACGTTTACCCGATTTTCGGTAATTTACCCACATTTGGGAAGCACAGCTCTAAACTCTAACACAAAGGACCTCTAAGTATATCAAAGAACACATATATGCTTGCTTAAATCAAAACACGGTATCAAGTGTTTCATGGAGTTAAACAACACATGGCACTGGAAGCAAATGTGTGTGCCCATGTTTGAGTTTGAAAGTGTTCATTGTCATGGTAGGATAACATGGTCACATCTTTATAACAGACCGCATAATATTTATGCAAATATTACACAAAATAATATATGTGTGTTTTCAGATATATTGACCTCCTATGGATTAATACACCTTCTACTCTAAATGTAAAACATGAACAGATATACCAAAGGCACTGCTAATTTCAAAAAAGTGAAATGGCAGAATTTTTAAATTCCAGTATTCTGATTTTTTTTAAATGAAAGTATTATATCTGCAGAGATATGAAACACCTTTGCACATGCTCACATCTATGCTTTTTAGGTGAGTAAAGGGGAGAAACAGGGAAGGGAGACATTCTTTAATATTCCATTTTGCACCACCAGCTGACATCTGTTCCTTCTTATAAGTACTTTTCATACAGCATGGGTTCTTCAGCCATGAAAACAATGGCTAGTTTCATATGTTGTAGTAAGCTATGTTTTTTTCATCATGCTTTTTTGAATGAGGCACAGTAGCTGAGCTCACATATTGTGCTAAGACATTGATTATTAACAATAATGGCTTTTGTTGTTGTTGTTGTTCAGTCATTTAGTCGTGTCCGAATCTTCGTGACCTCATGGACCATAGCAGGCCAGGCCTTCCTGTCCTCCACTGTCTCCCGGAGTTTACTCAAATTCATGTTCATTACATCGGTGATGCTATCTAACCATCTCATCCTCTGCCGTCCCCTTCTCCTTTTGCCTTCAGTCTTTCCCAGCATCAGGGTCTTTTCCAGTGAGTCCTCTCTTCGCATTAGGTGGCCAAAGTATTTGAGCTTCAGCTTCAGTATCTGTCCTTCCAATGAGCAGTCAGGGTTGATTTCCTTTAGGATTGACTGATTTGACCTCCTTGCAGTCCAAGGGACTCTCAAGAGTCTTCTCCAGCACCACAGCTCGAAAGCATCAATTCTTCGGCGCTCAGCCTTCCTTATGGTCCAACTCTCACAGCCATACATTACTACTGGAAAAACCATAGCTTTAACTATACGGACCTTTGTCGGCAAGGTGATGTCTCTGCTTTTTAATATGCTGTCTAGGTTTGCCATAGCTTTCCTCCCAAGGAGCAAGCGTCTTTTTTTTTTTATTATTATTAAATTTTTTATTAAGTTTTACAATACATAATAAAATTTAAAGTAGAAAAAAGAAATAGAAACAGAAATACAAAATAAGAAAAAGATAAAGAAAAAGTGAAGTCAAGAAATAATAAGCAAAGAAAATATAGAAAATAGATGTCCTCCAATCTATCTTTGAACTTAAAGTACAACAATTGATTTTAAATGTTAGTCCTTCATACAGTATACAGGAACTTTTCTTTGTCATATGCCTTTTGATTTCTTTAATCCAATCTTCTAACCTTCATCTTACTGTCTCCCAATAATCCATCTTTGGCTTCCACTCCTTGAAGTAGTAGTTAAATGTTGAATGTTCATTACTACATATTTATATCTTCAATAAAGACCAATTAGTATAACAAATAAAAGCCTTATTTACTTCTAATAAACTACAATATATTCTATTCATATTATGACTCATAACCTAACATATTATGTAACTTAATACATAATTTAGCAATTCTTATAGTGTTCATACATATATATTTCTATAATTTAATTCTAATATATATATATATCTCCATAAAAAAGGAATTCTTGAATCTCAATTATCCATCTGTAATTTCCATTCCTTGTAGTAGTGTCCATTTAAACTAAGTGCATAATCTATCATATCACTTAACCTAATAGCTAATATATCAATTCTTATAATATTCATACAATACATATTGATATATATCATCCTGTAGTAACCATCATTCTAATTCCATCATATCATTATCTTCTCATAAATATATCTCTAAGGAAAACAATATTCTATAATATCAACTTGTGTTTGTATTTAGCATCTTACATTTAAAATATCACTTTTTATATATCCATACAATTTCTCATAACAATTCAAGTCCATATTTTCATTAGCCTTTATATCCATACAGTTTCTCATATCTTCTGTTTAGGTTATGCCAAAATCACAATACACTGTGACAGATTCGCAATATACAGCCTGCTCTTTTCTATATCTCATATAGAATATCAGAGCAACCTTCTCTCCCTTTCCACATATTTCACAACATCCATCCAACTGTGCACCCATATTTTCACTCTCTCTCCACTGCCACAACATATCTATACCAAAATTGTAGTGTAAAGCCTTCAGAATGTTCTTCTGAACTAATATACTCAAAATTTCCTCCTTCTGTTTCTCCTCCACTTGAAAAACATTTTTCCTTTCTGTCTCCGTTTCTGTTCTCTGTTCTTTCTCTCTGTTTTGCAGAGTTACGAACAGTAATTCCAACGACCTTTGAATATTTGAAAAAGCCTCAGTAATCTCTCTTCTGAGCTCCTCAGGTACAAGTTGGAAAGCCATCTTTCCTGTGTCCTTCAAATTAAAACAACAACCCTTCTAGTCAAAACAATAATCATGTAATCTGTCCATGGAATACTACCAGCAGAATCTATTAAGCAGAACTTCGTTGTTGTTGTTTTTTTTTTTTTTAAAGTCAAAAGAAAAAAGAAAGTTCCAATAATCCAAAATACAGGAGAGAATAATATTTTAAACAGTTTATAGAAGGAGAAATAAAAAATATATTCCAAATGAAGCAAAATCCAACCAGGGAGGATGTAGAAAAAGAAGACAAGGAAAAAAACACGTTACCCTGTGTTTTTATTCTTCAAACTGCGAGCTTTCGTTCTTCAAGCTGCAAGCTGCTTAATCCAAACAAAGAGTTTCTCAAAAAATGAATAGTCATTTAGTTTATCAAGCGAAGAATTACAAACAGAGTCTCTTAAATCCCTCTAATACAAAAGAGAAGTAAAAAAAAAAAATGCAGACGTTTCATTATGTTGCAAATATAGAGTCCATCAAACTTCCACCAGAATCAGTTATAGCAAAGAAAGCACAAAGTTAGCCAACATTTTCAACAAAGTCCAAAAGATAGATCTTAGATTTCAAAAATATTTTAATCTAAAAAAAACATTCCTAAAGTGATCTAAAAGCGGCTGGGCGCTCTTGTGTCTCTTCAAAGAGACTTGTTTCCCCTGCGAGAGCCTGATATATCTCGGCCATTGCCTTGCACTTACCCTGTTCCTTCCGCTGTGGAAAACTACAGAAAAAACAAGGGTAGGCAATCCCAATGGCCCCACGAGTAATCTTCTGGTCTCCCCCTCTCCAGGGGAAAAAAAACTTCAGTGGACCACAACTTCTGCAATCCACTGCAAGCAAGGGAAATTCAGTCAGTTCTCAGCTTCTCTGAGAAATCTGACTGGTCGAGCTGGCAGCCAAGCCTGGAGTCGAGCCGTCCCCTTCTCCTTTTGCCTTCAGTCTTTCCCAGCATCAGGGTCTTTTCCAGTGAGTCTTCTCTTCGCATTAGGTGGCCAAAGTATTTGAGCTTCAGCTTCAGTATCTGTCCTTCCAATGAGCAGTCAGGGTTGATTTCCTTTAGGATTGACTGATTTGACCTCCTTGCAGTCCAAGGGACTCTCAAGAGTCTTCTCCAACACAGCTCAAAAGCATCAATTCTTCGGTGCTCCACCTTTCTTATGGTCCAACTCTCACAGCCATACATTACTACTGGGAAAACCATAGCTTTAATTATACGGACCTTTGTCGGCAAGGTGATGTCTCAGCTTTTTAATATGCTGTCTAGGTTTGCCATAGCTTTCCTCCCAAGGAGCAAGCGTCTTTTAATTTCATGGCTGCAGTCACCGTCTGCGGTGATCTTGGAGCCCAAGAAAATAAAATCTGTCACTGCTTCCATTTCTTCCCCTTCTATTTGCCAGGAAGTGATGGGACCAGATGCCATGATCTGAGTTTTTTTAATGTTGAGTTTCAAGCCAGCTTTTGCACTCTCCTCTTTCACCCTCATCAAGAGGCTCTTTAGTTCCTCTTCACTTTCTGCCATTAGGGTGGTATCGTCTGCGTATCTGAGGTTGTTGATATTTCTCCCGGCAACCTTAACTCCGGCTTGTGATTCATCCAGCCCGGCATTTCTCATGATGTACTCTGCATATAAGTTAAATAAGCAGGGTGATAATATACAGCCTTGTCGTACTCCTTTCCCAATTTTGAACCAATTGGTTGTTCCATGTCCGGTTCTAACTGTTGCTTCTTGACCCGCATACAGGTTTCTCAGGAGACAGGTAAGATGGTCTGGTACTCCCATCTCTTTAAGAATTTGCCACAGTTTGTTGTGATCCACACAATCAAAGGCTTTAGCGTAGTCAATGAAGCAGAAGTAGATGTTTTTCTGGAACTCTCTTGCTTTTTCCATGATCCAGCGAATGTTGGCAATCTGATCTCTAGTTCCTCTGCCTCTTCGAAACCCAGCTTGCGCTTCTGGTAGTTCTCGGTTCACATACTGCTGAAACCTAGCTTGTAGGATTTTGAGCATAACCTTAATAATATAACAATAATGGCTACCAACTACCAATAATGGTTTACCAACTAAGCCAAGAGTAAATATACTACATTATGTCTTAATGTGATGGGATATGGATCCAGATTTGCCTACCAGATTAAAAATATTGGCCATAGCAACCTTTCCCAACATAGACCCTCTACAGAGCTGTGAAATTTCAGTTCCTGGAATCTTCAACAATGGTCATGCTGACAGGGAAATGAAGTCTTGGGGTTGCCAGAAAATCTGGCCTATGGCATCATAATCTCTTCTTTATGTGATTTAGTTAATTTCTAATCTGAGGACAACTGAAACTATGTGGCAAGTTACTTCACTGTTATTTTAAAATGGCTTTATAACCTTTTTTATTTCTTGTTTCCTAGAAGAAAATTTCAAATACAAAAGAATCTAGATGAACACAGATACAGCAGTCCACATTGGTTATAAAAAAATCCAAATTAATCTTAAAACAGTATCTTAATTAGGCCAATTATATAAATATATGCTAGCTGTGGCAATCCAAAAATCCTGAAAACTTGCACATTTCACTTCAGTTTTATTTGTTGGCTAATAAAAGATATTCAAAGTGTTATTAGTTGACTAATAAAGGTATTTTGAAACCTGTAAAAGAACTGAATGACCCAAAGAATTTTCGTCCAATTTCCCTCCTTTGCCATCTTTTTAAACTCTATGAGAGAGTTCTTCTAAACAGAATGCTCCCTGCCATTGAGCCGATTCTTATCCCCCAGCAAGCTGGTTTTCGGCCTGGAAAGTCCTGCACAGGCCAGATACTTAATCTTGTCCAGCATATAGAGGATGGCTTTCAATTAGGTTTAATCACAGGAGCTGCTTTTGTCGATTTATCTGCTGCTTATGACACAGTTAATCATAGCAAGCTTCTCTTGAAATTATATAATACACACAATTTTGCTCTGACTAAATGCATCGAGGCAATACTCGAGAATCGACGATTCTTCGTTGAATTCCAGGGAAAAAAGAGTCGGTGGAGAGTTCAGCGGCATGGTCCCCCACAGGGAAGCTCAGGGAATTAGCTTCGAGGAAGTGGAAGACAAGTGACACATGCCACAGCATTACCAGATGTTTATGCCCCACTCCACTTGATAAATTATATATCTTGGTGGGAATAGCCCTGCCAGGCATTAGAAGGAGTGTGGCACAAGGCATGGAATATGTAGGGTGACCATACGTCCCGTTTTGAACGGGACAGTCCCGTTATTTTAGCATTTTTCAACCGTCCCGTCGTTTTGATCAAAATCTCAATTTTGTCCCTTTTTTAAACCCAGCGGGAAGGAGGACAGGAAGACAGGAAAGAGGACTGGAGCCGGACTTGCCATTGGAGGCAGCCCGGAAGAGGCCCTATCAGCGCGGCAACTGGAAGCCCAGTTGCCACGTGCGAGCCCAGCAGCAGACACAGCACCACAGTCCAGGTTCCTGCCTCCTTACCTGATCCTGAGATTGTCTGCCCAGCAGTGGTGAGGCCAGGGAAAGCAGGCACGGGAAGGTTGTGGAATGAGGGTGTGTGTGTGTGTGTGCGCGCGCATGCGCGCAGATTACTTGCTCAGAGTAATCACGCACCCCACACCCTCTTTCTCCAGCCTCCCTGCAACAGGTGTGGGTGCATTTGGTCATGGGGAGGCTGGAGAAAGAGGGTATGGGGTGCGTGTCTGTGTGCATCTAATCGGGCTTGGCCAAAGGAGGAGAGTTGTTGGGCCGCCGAACAGGAGAAGCAGGAGCCGGCCACCCTGGGGAGCTTCTGCGGGCAGCAAGGGGTGGAATGGTCGAAAACTCTCCTCCCTCAGCCAAGCCCGATCAGATGCACACACCCACACACTCACAGGACAGACTGCCCTGGCAGGAGCTGGCCATGCTGGGGGGCTTCAACGGGTGGCGAGGGGCGGAGTGGTGTGGCTGAAGCCTCCCAGCACGGCCGGCTCCTGCCGAGGGCAGTCTGTCCTGTGATGTGTGAGTGTGTGTATGTGCATCTGATCGGGCTTGGCCAAGGGAGGAGAGTTGTCAGGCCGCCGAGCAGGAGAAGCAGGAGCCGGCCACCCTGGGGAGCTTCAGCGGGCAGCAAGGGGCCAAGTGGTGTGGCTGAAGGAGCTGAGCACAGCCGGCTCCTCCTGCTTCTCCTGCTCTGCATACGGTGGCAGCAGCAGCGACTCTCCTCCCTCCCTCGGCCAAGCCCGAGGGGGATGGGGCAGTGGTAGGCCTCCATCCCCTCCATCCCCGCCCCTTGTTCCCCGGCCGTTGACGGTGCTGTGTGCACAGTGTGTGTACTCCGGCCTCCCCCAAACACACCAGCTCTGCCACACCATTTACTGCTAGAAGGAAAAAAAAACCTTTAAAAATCGGGGGAAAAAATTAAAATCTGAGCCAGTCACGCTGATGGGGGCGGGGTTTGCAGGTGGGAGCCAATCGTGTGGGGCGGGGGCGGGGTTTGCAGGTGGGAGCCAATTGCGTGGACTGGGGGGCGGGGTTTGGAGGCCGGCATGGTGTCATAAGACGCTGTCCCGTTTTGCCATCCCAAAAGTCCCGTTTTTGTCTGAAGGAAATATGGTCAGCCTATGTTTGGTGGACATGTAAAAAAGCTAGAAAATTCTGGATTCAAATACATACACCAATTCAGAGGATTTTAAAATTAATATACAATTGAAACCAGGTTTTTCTTTTGAGATTGATGGACAAACAGTTGGAAAAAAGTCATGGAACTTTGTTTTTATACATGATAACTGCAGCAAGATTATTGTATGCACAAAAATGGAAAGATTTGGCACTACATACAATGGAAGAATGGTTGGTGAAGATGATGGAGCTTGCTGAGATGGCTAAATTGACTTCTTTGACCAAAGAAAAGAGAATATCTATGTTTATTGCTGACTGGAAACCCCTTATAGACTTTTTGCCTGAAACAGAAAAAAATAGACTTATGATTTATGGTTTTGATGATTACACAGAATAGATTATAGAAAGAAGAGAGCTATGTTGTATCCATAAAGTAAGAGGTAAATTTATAATTGTACTTATAACTGCTGTAAAGAAGATCAGGAACTACTTCTTTGTATCTTTTTTCTTTCTTTTCTATTTTTCTTCTACTTTTTTTCCTTTCTTGTACTTTTAGCTTTCTTTGATTTCTTTCTTCTTTTCTTTTTCTCACTTTATATTAGCTTCTATTAGTTTTTATCTTCTTTAATAAAATTATACCAAAAAAAGGGACTACTTCCACTAGAACCCAGAGGGCAGGAGGGATAGAAAGAGCTTTCTATTCCTCCTGCCATCTATGGCAACCTATGGCCCCCAAAGATCCCTTTTCCTGCATCTTGAAAACTAGGTTTTTAGCTGAGCAATTTTAAGCTGCCTGTATTCTGCCAACCTCCTTGTAAATACTGGGCTGACCCTCCCTCCCTCCCTCCCTCCCTTCCTTCCTCTCTTTTGGCCCACAATTATTGCAAAAATAAAGTATTTCTTTAAAAGATAGCAGCAAGGTCTTCGTTTTCTGCTTCCCTTTGCAGGATTCCTGTCAGACAGACGTGGTAGCCCTCCCAGATGCAGTTTAATCAAGACATTGTCCTGTTGCCTAGAAACTCAGGCACCCCGAGTTTGGCATGGAGCTGATAAAAACTTGGTCCCTGAATTTGGGAGAGAGACTAACTTTGCAAAGTGGCTTTTTGCCTACCTGAAAACACGAATCACACAGCAATTCTGGCAAAAGCAAAAGCATTTATTAAGGGCGGGTCAAGTCGTTTTTTTTAAAGGGGCGTGGTGGCTCAGCGGGTAAGACGCCAGGCTTGTGATCGGAAGATCACAAGTGTTCGGAGGTTCGAATCCCTAGCCCCGCGTGACGGAGTGAGCTCCCATACTTGCCCGAGCTCTTGCCGACCTAGCAATTCGAAAGTATGCAAATGCAAGTAGATTAATAGGTACCTCTTCGGTGGGTAGGTAACAGCGTTCCGCATGCGTCATGCCGGCCACATGACACCGGCCCCTAGAGTCGGACACGACTGCACAAATGTGCGGGGGGAACCTTTACCTTTTACAAGTCCTTTTATAGGGTACAGAGACAAATGATACATACATTTGGTATATGTGCTACATCATAAAGCAAGTAATCAAACAAGAAAAGACATTGATTACATGTGAGAATTGAACAGTAGAAAACATTGATTCTAGATAACATTCCACAAGTGGCAAATTTATGGGTTATGTCACTCCCTTTCCCAGCCGGGTCTGTATCATCTTAAATTTGCAAGTGTATTCAAGGACTTTCAGAATACGCTCTCTACAAACGTAAAAGAAAGAAAGGGTTTTGGGTAAAAGGAAAACATGGTTTCTTGAACTTGAAAAGAAGGCATGGATGCCATGCTTAAATGCTAATATCACCTTTATTAAAAAGCTACTAATGAAGCTAAAAACTCCAGGTAACAGTCCCACCTGATCCTGTGTGGATCTGACCTCCCTCGAATATCGAATTAGCTAAGCTGCAAAGGCTGCAACAGAAAGGCAGGCAGCCCGGATGGTCAGGGAACCTTATCCAGGCCTGTAGAGGCCGTGGCGGAAAGTTGTCTGTCAGAGGTGGCTCCCTCCTTCATGGTGCTGTGCAAGGTTTGGGAAGGGGCTTGATGCTCCTTCAGATCCCTCCAGGTCACGGCTTCCATGTGGAAATGGGCTGCATTTTTCTGCCTCAAGAAACCCATGCGCATCTTTCATGTTTGCAGATAGATAAAAAGGGTTGGGAAGAGCTTCAGCTCCGGTAGAGTCATCTGAAGATTGGTAGGGCTGAAGGCATTTCCCCATCTCACGGTTCTCACTTCCCGTGATCTCCCACCTCCTCTACAGCCCCCACCAGCCATTGCCCTGCATCGCTGATGAGCGACTGGTGGCCTTCTTGGGCTTCCTACACGACCACCAGCACCCCCAGGCTGGCCGGCACCGAGGGGAGGTGGCTTTGAATGACATCGGCCACCCTGCCTCTCTTGTATGTCCCCCACAAACTCTGTCGCCACTTTCGGGCCCCGGGCCCCCACACCAGGAAAAAGAAGGGAATTATCTCCTTGGCGGACAGGACTCAGACCCCGCTAAGTGGTGGGCAGGAGATACCACTGGCCCGAAGGGGAGAGGAAGGTCAAATTGCCCAAGAGGCCCAGCAGAGGAGCAAGTCGGCATCTCTGGCCCCTCTCTGTGCTTTGTGCCACATGTGATTGTGCTTTTGCGTTGCTCAGAAACAGACAGCTTCCCACATGAAAGGCAGAGGCCAAGGGCACCAAGAGAGTCGCCCACTGGGCTGCCCAGCCACTCCTGGCCCCGAGAGAGCCACCATCCTTTTGTAGGTACAAAAAGTAGCCATTGGGGCAGTTTCCCCAGTTGCCGTGGGAACGAGGTTCAAGCCTGCCTATAGGGCTGCCATCATTGAGTAGGTTCAACAATGGCCGTTGAGGCTGTTTCCCCGGTTGCTGAGGTAATGAGGTTCCCAGCCCACCTATAAAGCTGCCAGCCAGCACCCAGGCTGCTCCCTTCTTTCTGAACTCTCCCGCTGGCTGGCAGACAATCCTCTGAGCCTCTCCTGCTGTGACCTCTCCTTGCGCCATCCATCCTCTGCTATGACGTTACGAAGGCTGTTCAGAGTAAGCGTGGCCCTCTCGACTGCCAAGAAATATAAATATAACATAAATATAAACATACACACACATACACTTACATAAACACACACACATAAACACAGACACACACAGACACAGACACACACATACACACAATTTCACAGACACATACACAAAAAAGCACACATACACAGATACACAAACACATACAAACACACACACCCCCATACACACAGAGAGACATACATATAGACACCCATACACACACAGACGTACACATACACACATACACACACAATTACACACATACACAGTTACACACACAAAAAACACACACGCTCACACATATACACTTACAAAAACACAAACACACACATACACAAACACACAAACCTAAACATACAAACACATACACACACAGACATACACATACACACACATACACACACAAACACACACACATAAACACATGCACACACACACACAAACACATAAACAAACACATACAAAAACACATACAAACACACACACAAACATACACACATACACACTTACACAAACACACACACAAATACACAAACACACACACACAGACACACATTTACACACACAGATACACACACATACACACACACAATTACACACACATACAAACAAACACGCACATACACAAATGCATACACACATACACACAAATGCACACACAAACACACATAAACATAATCATACACATACACACACTTACACAAACACACATAAACATACATACACATAAACACAAATACACACAGACATATACACAACACACACACAAATACACATACACATAAACACACACAGACACACAAACACACATAAACACACACATACACACATATATACACACTTACACACATATATACACACTTACACAAACACACATAAACATAAAAATACACACACATAAACATACACACACAAACACACAGAAACACACAGTTACACGAAGACACATAAACACGCACACAAACACATACACAAACACATACAAAGATACACACACATACACACTTACACAAACACACACAAACACACATATGTACACAGACACACAAACACATACAAACACAAACACAGATACACAAATGCACACACACACACACAAACATGCACACACAAACACACATAAACACACATAAACATACACACACATACACACAAACACAAACATACAAACATACAGAAACACACACACATAGAAACAAAAACGTACAGATACACAAATGCACACACACACACATACACACAAACACAGAAAATTACACATACAAAATTACACATACACAGACATACAAACAAAAAACACACACATACACACACACATAAACACACATACATACACACACAAACATACAGATACACACACTTACACATACACACATGCACACAAACGTACACAAACACGCATATGCATACACATACACACATACACATATATACACGTGTGTATATGTGTGTGTATAATTGTGTGTGTGTGCAAGCATGTGTATGTGTGTGTGTTTGTGTGTATATGTGAATGTGTATGTGTGGTATTTGTGTGTATGTGTGTTTGTATGTGTATGTGTGCATGTATCTGTGTGTATGTGTATGCATATGTGTTTGTATGTTTATGCGTATGTGTATGTGTTTATGCATGTCTGTATGTGTATGTGTGTCTATGTGTTTGTGTATCTGTGTGTGTGTGCATGAGTCTCTGTGTGCATGTAATTGTTTCTGTATGTGTTTGTGTGTGTGTGCATTTGTTTGTGTATATGTGTTTGTGTTTGTATGTGTGTGTATGTGTATGTGTGTTTGTGTATGTTTATGTGTGTGTATATTTATGTTTGTTTACGTGTGTATGTTTATGTGTGTTTGTGTAAGTGTGTAGGTGTTTGTGTGAGTATGTGTGTATGTTTTTGTATGTGTGTTTATATGTATGTGTGTGTATGTGTATGTGTGAGTGTGTCTGTGTGTGTGCATGTTTGTGTTTGTGTGTGTTTCTGTGTATGTGTTTCTGTGTGTATGTGTGTGTTTATGTTTATGTGTGTTTGTGTGTGTATCTTTATGTTTATGTGTGTTTGCGTAAGTGTGTGTATGTGTTTGTGTATCTGTGTGTATGTGTGTGTGTGGGTGTTTTTGTGTGTGTATGTGTATGTGTAATTGTGTGTGTATTTGTATGTCTGTGTGTGTGTGACCTGGAGGGATCTGAAGGAGCATCAAGCCCCTTCCCAAACCTTGCACAGCACCATGAAGGAGGGAGCCACCTCTGACAGACAACTTTCCGCCACGGCCTCTACAGGCCTGGATAAGGTTCCCTGACCATCCGGGCTGCCTGCCTTTCTGTTGCAGCCTTTGCAGCTTAGCTAATTCGATATTCGAGGGAGGTCAGATCCACACAGGATCAGGTGGGACTGTTACCTGGAGTTTTTAGCTTCATTAGTAGCTTTTTAATAAAGGTGATATTAGCATTTAAGCATGGCATCCATGCCTTCTTTTCAAGTTCAAGAAACCATGTTTTCCTTTTACCCAAAACCCTTTCTTTCTTTTACGTTTGTAGAGAGCGTATTCTGAAAGTCCTTGAATACACTTGCAAATTTAAGATGATACAGACCCGGCTGGGAAAGGGAGTGACATAACCCATAAATTTGCCACTTGTGGAATGTTATCTAGAATCAATGTTTTCTACTGTTCAATTCTCACATGTAATCAATGTCTTTTCTTGTTTGATTACTTGCTTTATGATGTAGCACATATACCAAATGTATGTATCATTTGTCTCTGTACCCTATAAAAGGACTTGTAAAAGGTAAAGGTTCCCCCCGCACATTTGTGCAGTCGTGTCCGACTCTAGGGGCCGGTGTCATGTGGCCGGCATGACGCATGCGGAACGCTGTTACCTACCCACCGAAGAGGTACCTATTAATCTACTTGCATTTGCATACTTTCGAATTGCTAGGTCGGCAAGAGCTCGGGCAAGTATGGGAGCTCACTCCGTCACGCGGGGCTAGGGATTCGAACCTCCGAACACTTGTGATCTTCCGATCACAAGCCTGGCGTCTTACCCGCTGAGCCACCATGCCCCTTTAAAAAAAACGACTTGACCCGCCCTTAATAAATGCTTTTGCTTTTGCCAGAATTGCTGTGTGATTCGTGTTTTCAGGTAGGCAAAAAGCCACTTTGCAAAGTTAGTCTCTCTCCCAAATTCAGGGACCAAGTTTTTATCAGCTCCATGCCAAACTCGTTTTGAACGGGACTGTCCCGTTATTTCACCATTTCTGGAGCGTCCCGTTGTTATAGTCAAAATCTTGATTTTGTCCCGTTTTTCAAAAATCTGAGTCAGAAGTAAGCCTGACAGGAGTGGGTCAGCCCCCGCCGCCATGCCAGATTCGGACTCAGTCGGAGGAAGATGAGCCGACCTCCGGAAGAAGCTGGTATGGTCCGAACCAGAGCTGCTGATTGGAGGCAGCCTGGAACAAGAAGCCCCTCTACCAATCAGCGCGCTGCTTGGCCAATTGGGTCCCAGACGCAAACGGCCAAGATTCCAACCTTAAAAGGCTGAGATCCTGCCTCAGAATCCTGCCCGCAAAACGCTCTAGGTCTCGCCTCACAGATGTCAGCGCTGGGGAGGTGGGATGGCGGCCAAGCCAGGCGGTGGGGTGGCGTTCTGCGAGGGGCTCGGCAGCGCTGCATGAGAGGTGGGGCAGAGACACTGCGCCGGCCGCTGCACGGTCCGCGGGGCTGGGCTGCATGCGTCTGCTGGGCTGCAGCCTGAAGCGTGTCTGGAGGAGGAGAGTGAGTCAGGCGCTGTGGCAGAGGAGGGAGAGGAGGGCCCAGTGGAGCCATGGCGCTGCCTTTCCTCGTGAGGGGCCCGAGGAGCTGCCTCCCCTGCGCAGCAGCGGCCCCTCCGCGAGCGCCTCTGCCTGGAACCGTCCCTCCCTCCGCCACCGCCACCGCTCTCCCGGGAGGCGTCACAACCTCATCGCACTGTGCTGCCGCCCGCCTCCTGCTTCTCCTGCTCATCGGTGGCAACTCTCTTCCCACCCTTGGCCAAGCCCGAGGGGGTCGGGGTGGCTGTGAGCCTCTGTCCTCTGCAGGAGCCAGCCGCGCTGGGGGACTTCAGACGCACCACGCCACCCCTTGCCACCCACCGGGCTGCGGGAGCTCCTGGCGGGCGGCAAGGGGTGGAGTGGTGTGGCTGAAGCTCCCCAGCTCGGCCAGCTCCTGCTTCTTCTGTGCGGTGGCGGCAGCAGTTGCAACTCTCCTCCCTCCCTCGGCCAAGTCTGAGGAGGCTGGGGCAGTGGTGGGCTTGCGTCCTCGGCAGGAGCCGGCCGCGCTGGGGGGCTTCAGCCACACCATGCCGCCCCTTGCCGCCCAGCAGGCTGCGCGAGCTCCCGCAGCCTGGCAGGCGGCAAGGGTCAGAGTGGTGTGGCTGAAGTCCCCTAGCTCGGCCAGCTCCTGCTTCTACTGTGCAGTGGCGGCAGCAGTAGCAGCGACTCTCCTCCCTCCTTCAGCCAAGCCCGAGGGGGATGGGGCAGTGGTGGGCCTCCATCCCCTCCCCTTGTCCCCCGGCCGATGACAGTGCTGTGTGCACAGTGTGTGTACTCCAGCCTCCCCCAAACACACCAGCTCTGCCGCACCATTTACTGCTAGAAGGAAAAAAAAACCTTTAAAAATGTCCGACTCTAGGGGCCGGTGCTCATCTCCGTTTGTTAGCCGAAGAGCCAGCGTTGTCCGAAGACGCTTCCATGGTCATGTGGCCGCATGACGCGTGCGGAACACTGTTACCTACCCACCGAAGTGGTACCTATTCATCTACTTGCATTTGCATGCTTTTGAATTGCTAGGTTGGCAAGAGCTGGAGCTAATGTGGGAGCTCACTCCGCACGCAGGGCTAGGGATTCGAACCTCCGAACTTGCGATCTTCCAATCGACAAGCCTGGCGTCTTACCCACTGAGCCACCACGCCCCCTTTTGAACGAGTACCACCTACAAAAAGATTGAAGTCAAGAAGGAGTTTCTTAGACTGCGCTGAGATTGCTATTACATCTCAAACAGAACGATTAAAAAGATGGAAATCTCAAGCAAAACATCTTAATAATTGGATAGAACTGCTTGAGGAGCTGCCCGGTGGTTCGGAGGAGGAGTGGACGGTTTGGAGATGTTTAAACAGATTGTGCACTGATTTGGACAGAACTAAAGATAATATGGAAAAATGGGGGTTTCTCCCTGCGGGCAAGGATACTTGCTGCGAATGCGGCAATATTCAAACAACTACCCATCTTTTACAGTGCCCTTTGGGACTGACATGCACACAGAATGACTTATTGGCCGGAAACACCTCTGTCATCACTATGTCGATGAAGGTTCTCAGTCATCCAGGTGGAACAGTCTGTAGCTTGAATCATGTCAACTGGATTTCTATTTTCTCAGTGGAAACGTTTCACTCCTTATCCAAGAAGCTTCTTCAGTCATCTTTGGATAAGGAGCGAAACGTTTCCACTGAGAAAATAGAAATCCAGTTGACATGATTCAAGCTACAGACTCTGTCATCAGTGTGGCCCAGCACTGGGCTAGAGTTATATAAATTTTATATTTTTATTAAATGTTTTAACTTTTAATTATTATTTTTCCCTTTTTTATTTCCTGCATTTCTGACACAAAACGAGACAAGACCATAAAATGGTTTTTGGATTAGCCCATTCTTTGCTAAACCAGGATGTGTAGTTCCAGTATTTTTAAAATAAACCATGGTTGACCATTCCTCCCCCCCCCCCCCGTTATCTGGACTATAGTAGTGATAAAGCATGCAGTGATGGGAAGGGATGGAAGAAGAAATAAGAAAAAATAAGAAATAAGAAAAAACGAACCTCAGGAAGCGTTCGTTTAACAACTGAATCTCCTAGCTTTCACCTCACAGCAACACCTTACAACTCCCGGAAATCCCAACCAACATGGCCAGAAGTTAGCTAATCACATTGTCCTACAGCAAGTTAGGTGATCTCAGCCCACGTGAATCGTTTATGGCTCAGTGAGTCAGGCGACCCCATGAGATGTCAATTTAACGGGCCATTCCTGAAAAAGCATCCCCTTTTAAAAGTTAGCAAGTTAAGGAAAAGTGCAAATAAAAAGGAAGAAGGCTTTTTAAAGTGGATCTAAGAAAAAGCCCTCCCCAAAGTTCCCCCCACCTTAATGTACCTCGTTTATCTGCTGAAGAAAAACAGGGAGGAGGGGGGAGACGTTGACGCTACGATTCTGATTGGCCCAGCGCGCTCCCCCAAGTGGAGATTGTAGGAGAGCCGCGTTAGTCTACGGTAGCAAAAAATATAAGGAGTTTGTAGCACCTCTTCCGACTAACAAATTGTATTAAAAGGCATACTAAGCTTTTCGTGAGCTACACCGCACTTCATCGATGCATCTGATGCAATTTGTTAGTCGGAAAAGGTGCTAGAGTGATATTTTGCCCTCAAGTGGAGGAAATTTATGCACTAATTTTCATCGGTGACAAGAAGGTCTTCACGCAACGGATCAACTGGGAGGGGAGGCAGGCTTCGTACTGTTTGGGGTTCTTCCTAATAATAAATGTGTGTCTTCAAGTTAGTTTTGAGTATAATCACACTAGAAAGCTTTGAATGCCAGAGAAAGCTGCTTCTGTCTCTTTAAGGCCCTTGGAGGAAATCTGTGCTAAATCACTTCTCAGATGACCGTAACCACCGCTCCGCCTGACTCTTTGCGCCACGACTTCTTTCTTTGCTTTCCAAGAGATTGGCAACGCCCCCTTTTTTTCCTTCCGCCCTGACGTTCACGGGGCTGGGGCGGGGCTGGGCGAGCTGACGGTGTTGTGGAAACAGGTACCGAAAGCTTTCTGCGGCATGGTGGACGTTCCCCGGCCTCGGCTGACTAGAGGTGCGAGGTGCGATCTGAGCGGCCGCTATCCGCGTGGGTGAGGGGGAGAGACGGGGGCGGCGTGCCCGTAATGAGCTGTCCACTAGCAGGTGGAGAGATCCAGCCTTCGCGTTTCCCGGAACTTTTCGAACTCTGCTGTGCCCAGAGTTCCAGAACCCACAACGCCTGGAGCTTTCACGCGTGGGACTTCTAGAACTCCGGCCCGCGGGCATTCGGAGATGATGGTAAGGCGAGCGGTCCTGTGGCCGCTGCTCGTGACCGGGGGCTTACTCGCGATGCTGCCAGAGCCGGGCCGGTGCCGGGAGCCTAAAACTCCGGACTGGAGGATGACATTGAAGACAATCAGAAACGGCGTTCATAAGATCGATACTTATCTAAATGCTGCTCTGGATCTCCTGGGAGGAGAGGACGGGCTCTGTCAGTATAAATGCAGTGATGGTAATAATAATATTAGAAGAAATATGCGCGCGTGTATGTTTGACTGTTTATTATAAGCCAAAAATGTTTTATGAATTTAAATTGATTTTTTTCCATTCAAAGGCATGCTAAGAGAATGGCATGAAAACACATGGTCATAAATTGTTTTTGCTAAAGCCAGCCAAATCTGAGGTTTGATCAGTGAGTGTCCCAGCCAGTTTCATAACAGAGGAAAAAAATAGGGTATAAATATAATAAATATATCAATTTAAACCAGAAAGTGTCTATAGGTTGTAGTTGACAGAGAGATGTAAACAGTAATGATGATGAACTGGAGGATGTTCTTTTGAGGGAGATGGGCGGTGATGAAATTTGAAATATAAATAAATAAATAATCCTATACTTGACTATTTCAGAAATAATCCTACTAAATTTAGTGGAACTTTTTTGTTGTTCAGTTGTTTAGTCATGTCTGACTCTTCGTGACCTCATGGACCATAGTACGCCAGGCCTTCCTGTCCTCCACTGTCTCCCGGAGTTTGCTCAAGTTCATGTTCATTACATCGGTGATGCTATCTAACCATCTCATCCTCTGCCGTCCCCTTCTCCTTTTGCCTTCAGTCTTTCCCAGCATCAGGGTCTTTTCCAGTGAGTCCTCTCTCCCAGGTAAATAGGATTCCCCATGCTGGCTGGGAATTCTGGGAGCTGAAGTCCACACAGCTTAAAGCAGCCAAGGTTGAGAAACACTGTGTTATAGAATTGAAGTCTCGTATTTGTACTTTCAGGGGTACTCAAAATATTTGCTTTTAAAATAGTGGCAATAACAATTAGCGTACTGTAGTCCTTTCTCCTTACTGCATAGAGCATAGCTACTGTTGTCATATTTTATCATGATCATGTTTTCAGTTCATTTTATCTTGTGAAAATGCCAAATATGATATTGCAGAAGGAAGAAGGGTTTATTTGTGTAGGCATCAATTCTGTTAAACGGATTAGAAAATTTGGAAATGGATGTGAAAGATAATCCATTCTTCTTTCAACAGTACTGAAAGGTTAGGTTAACTCATTGAAACCCAGTTTTAACATCTTTATTGCTTTAATTCTTTGACTTTATTGGGGCTTTCACAACCTTAATGTTATGTCCTGTATCATTAGGAGAGGCTGGGCAAGTAGTTAGAGATGAAGTTCTGTATATACTTTAGAATGAATCTAAAGTAAACTAATGGAATTGTATTAACTTGCCCAAACTGAATATCTAGAAAAAAATAAACTGACTGGCATTTTAATTTCATAATGGATACCCAATGCAGCACTTCAAAAACAATTATCAGAAGATAACTCCATAGACATAAGTGATCCAATTGTTCCCTCTTTGAGAAATGCACTCTAGTTTTATATTCATTCACCTGGTAAGCTCACTCAACTCATAGGGTGTGATTTCTGAATAGAAGTGTACAGTGTTATGAGGTTAAGTTGCTTAGCTTATCATTTTTTTATAATTAAAATAAAACTAGATTATCTTGCTAAATTCAGACAACTGAGACAATAGATGAAGAAGTGGTGTGGGTGTGGAACTAGGGGACTTTGGTTCAAATCCAGACCCAGTGTAAGCTCAGGATGACTTGGTAGCTGCCTTTCATCTCCATCAATTAGTTGTTAAGGGGAAAAGTTTGGAGGAGAAAGTGCTATGTATATTACCTTAAGTTCCTGAAAGAAAGTTGTGATATATAACTAATAAGTAAATGTTCATATACTGTATCTATAATAATAGATTAATAATTTATTACTCTTGTCTTGAGTGAGTCTGGAAAAAACAGAAGCATTTTACGTATTCTAAGCATTTAATATTTTACAGGATATAAACCTTTACCTCGCTATGGCTATAAACCTTCACCACCCAATGGATGTGGTTCTCCACTCTTTGGAGTTCATGTAAGTTGCTAAGAGAGATGTGCAAAATGCTCCATGTACAAACTGGTCCATTCACAGAACCACGGGTGGACTGTGCCCAAACACACATTTTGGATGTTTTGGCCTGTGCGTAAAACAAAATGAAATTGTTTTGTTCCAGGCAGAAGTGGTGGTTGTGGGGAACAGGGGAAAAGTCAAAGGTATTGGCAGCTGAGGTGAGGGAGGGAAGATTGGGGCTGCGTGGGCAAGTGGAATATGCCACTCTGGTACTTCAGCAATGACAGAGCGGGAGGGAAGGAACTGGGAAGATGGGGAGTGGATGGGTGATGAGATAGGTTGTTATGTGAAGAACAGGAAAACAGGGACAAAGTGTTATCCTACTCGCCCTATCCAGATTTGTTTTACCCAGGCCCAGAATAACCAAAGCTTTCTGAGTTTTGGTTCTCCTGTACTGTGGCTGATCCAGAGCAGTTCAGCAGAATATCTGGAATATGATTTTTTTTCCAGGTTCCATTTTGTGCACACCACTAGTGTCTAATTAAGTGTTTCTTGGCCTTGGCGACTTCAAGATGTGTGGACTTGCTGGCTGGGGAATTCTGGGAGTTGAAATCCACATATCTTGAAGTCACCAAGGTTGAGAAACACTAATCTAATTAAAGACTGTCTCCTGCACACTGATTGAATGTATGCTTCAAAGAAAGCGACAGTGCTAAAACAGCATACTATATATCTGAGTTAAATTTCAATAGATGTACTTCTATAGAGAGTAGGCTGTTTTTTCTTCTTGGCATCCAAGCATTTAATTTTTGCAATGTTTAGAAAACTAATGATAAGCCTCTTGCTATCAATTTTCACAGCTTAAGAACTGTAGGGTTTTCTTTGTATGACTCATTTACCCAAAGTTTTCTGAGTCAACCAGCACACCAAATCATAAACGCGAAATCATGTTACCTCTGACTCTAATATTTCTTGGTGTCTTGTGAAAATATTCTTTATCTACCATGGCATATTTAATTTCCTCAAGCTCTGAATTAAAGTAGGCTTTTTCCTACTTTTGTGTAACAGACAATTATAGCACCAGAGAATAACTTGTTTTGAGGTATAATACAGTAAATCAATCTAGTTGAATTTTGTACAAATTGTACAGTACAGTTTTCGGGGCTCATATAAGTTCAATGAAACTTCAGTGAAACAGAGCAATTTGAGGTGGGGTGGGTTTTATTCTTGATTGTCCTTTAAACTGGAGAGTTTGCCATCCATGGCAATGTCATTATGCAAATTATTTCATATCCATAAGTTGCATTCTGTCACTTGCATAAAGACTTCATTTTGCATCATTTGCATAATGGCATCTTTACACAAATTATATAAATACAGTGAGAATTTTGACCCTTGTTAATGAAGTCCATTGCACCAAGGTTTACTAAATCAGACTTTCATTGTTCTGGAATTTGGTTTCTCTCATAAGTCTATTAAGATTTCATCCAACTTTTATGATTTTTATGATTTTCATTTCTCATTCATTTGGTTTTGTTACTAAGTTATTATTTATTTTATGGCCCCCACAGAATGTCTCTCCCCACTACCCTGGAAATGTACTACCAATATTTGGCATCAAATTGCAAAGTATCGGTAGTGCAATTTCCTGCTGATGTAGGAGACCAAAGACACTAGGAGTGTGAAGCTTCAGATTGACTTGCTGCACTTTAACCTGCCACCTCTTCAAATCAACACAAGAACCTGAAAAATCTGCCAGTTCTTTGGCATCATTGCACTGTTGTCCCTCATCCCACAAATTTATTTATTTATTTATCATATTTCTCCACCGCCCATCTCATATAGCAATGACTCGGCAGTTTACAAGTGAATAAAAAGAATAAAAGATTCAGTATAATATATCACACACACACACACACATAAATATAAGAAATATGAAATATGAAATATAAAGTCCAAGACAGTCTTAGTAAAATTTTCCAGGCCACATCAAGGTACCAACCTTGCCCTCTTTTCATTAAGACGTGATTTATTTATTGTTTGGAGGATTATTTTCTTCTTATTTTTTAATCAATACATTGCAGCAATCCCATCACCTTTCATCCATTCTTGGGGCTCTGTCAAAAGAGACAGTTTCTTAATTTTATGGGCTTGAAGCTGTTGACATTTAACTCTCAAGATGCTAATCACTAGAACTTACTTCTCAGTTTGACATTGGCATTCCTTCAATGACAAAATGCTGCAATCAACATGACAGATGTTATGACACCTGTGGCAGCAAAAAACATGATTGTGATGAGCAGTTTCAATATTGTCTTTCAAAGATCTGTAGAGATGTGCAGAAGACATTAGGAATACCTGAGTCTGTGCAAGGTAAGCCAGTCTTGAGAAATAGGGTGTGATAGAGGTTTACTAAGTTTATATACAGTAACGTGAGCAGAACTAAACAGAAATTTAAACCAGAGGTTACAGATTAATGTGAATGCATTATCTGCCACTTGGTTCTTCTACATGTTCAAACCTATTGGTATATACTTCTGTGCAGCTATTTAAAAGAAAGCATGTTTGAATAAATAATATAGTCAGAATCACTCAATTTTTGTATAAAAATTCTTTAGATTACACCATCCACTTAGTTTTCAGGATTAACTTATTTATAGGCTAAACTAATTGTCTCTCTGTCTAAATTTTCTCTCTTCACTTCCTTTAAATAAATTGTGGATTTAAAAAAAATGTTATGCAAGGAAGAGGAGGGAGATTTAAAACGAAATATTAAGGAGAGAAGAAAACGTCCAAGTTTTTATTTTGGTGCCTTTTGCTATTTAAAAAATCATTGTGTAGCTTCATAAACATATGTGTGATTATAATTTATTGGTATTGTAGGAGTAATTAATATACACAGTACTAATTGTTGTACATACATATATGCATTAATATTATTATTAATATTTAGTTCCTACTGTTTTGGTTTGTTGATTAATGCAGAAATGTTTCAGATGGGGAAATTAGGGAAATTAGCTGTTTGCATCACTCTTCAGATTGCATATCTATACTCTTGAATTATATATTCCCCCCACCTTAGCTATCTGGATAAAGTCTACCAAGAGAGCAGTAATACGAGACGATGTTACATTTTCTTTTACATTAAAGTAATATAGAAGACATTGTACATCATTTAGCTGCTCCAAGATAATTCCCAAAATCACACCAATAAAATAATAAGATATATGCTGCATGGCTAGCAAGCTTCTTGTAAAAACTGCCAGTTCTAATTCTAAGCTTTGTTTGTAGGTTAATTCCTGCAACTTTAGTGTGGGGAATGGATACAGCATTAATTGTGATTTGATTCACCCATTGCCCAAAGCTATGATTGCACTATGGTTTATTTATCTTTTCTCCTCCAGCAGATGACAACAGCTTTTCTTTATGGTACTATTAAATATTTCCCCCCATCTTGCAGCTTGTGAATCTACGGTGCAACTAGTGTTTGATGCAGTCATACATCTCGGATGCAAGCCATATCTTGACAGTCAGAGAGCTGCGTGCATGTGCCAGTATGAAGTCAAAAGAGATCTGTAACAAGAGTTGTCTGAAGTGATAGAGCCCTTTGTTGTTACAAAACTGTCCTAAAGATACAGCTGAACATGCAGATGGACTGTCTACTCACCAGGAGAAGACACTAATTTGTATATTTTTATATAGCACTTCTTCCTTTCATCAGCTATGTATGCATTCTTACTCTATAAGGATCTGTTGTGCACCTCTTTTAGAGATGAAATGGATATTTTGGCAACTGCCTTAAGTAGATAGGATTGTCAATGAATGCTGCTCTAAACTGAAGGAAGTGGATATCGAAGACGGCATGGGATAAAGAAAAAAAAACTAGGTCAATCCTTGGGGTCACAATCAATCAATATCTCTTCTGGGTTTGATTTTTCTTATAGAAGAAAAATACCTGAAAAGGCAAAACCAAATATTTGGAAGACTTTAAAAAAATATGACTGGCAACATTCAGTCATTTGCATATTGACATTCTATGATGCATGTAATCATATTTGTCCCTACCATAAAACAACTGTTTTCCAGTTCTCCAAGGGTATTGTAATTCTCTGAAAACAAAATATAATTTTGTTAACTATTTTTAAAAATACGTTCCATTGAAGAGAAATATCCTATCATGAATTGGAAAACCAGAAAATTATTGACACAAATGAAGTCCTTTACTGCGTATACTGTTGAACTATTATGTCCCTTTTATTGTGGGATATCTCAAAATTTAATTTTAAGACTAATTTATCATTCTTTCTTATGGTTATGAATTACTTTGACAACTGTGCAAGGACTCATTTTCATGGGTTTTAATAATTTCATTGTCTTTTTGGCATCAAAGTTTTGTTTAGTTCTCTTTCTCAAAGTTTCTACAAATAATGACTACTGAGTCAAATTCTGCCTCAAGTATTTGAGTATCAACACACTAAAAAGAACTGCTGAATTACTTGATATTACTTGAAAAGTGGTCTTTGGTGTATTTACTTCTGGTGCCTTTATTAATGAAATGGACTTTTTAAAAGTAAATATGTGTGAAATAAAGCTATCCGTTTAGAAAGAGAAAAATTAAACATGCAAAATTGAATATATGTCATGTAATTTTTCCATCAACAAAATGTAAGACAGTAACTACTAGAAGAAGAACTTACAGGATTCACTTGATAAGATTTTACTTTTATTACCTTCCACTTTGTATTATTTTTATTTATTTATTTTATTTATTTATATTTTGAATTTCGTCACCACCCATCTATTCAAAGAGCGACTCTGGGAAGTTTACAATAAAACTAAAAATAAATACAGATTAAAATACAATAAAAACAGTATTTCTTAAATAAAAATATAAATGTAAAATATAAAATCCAAGATGGAGATATTAAAAGTTCTTAATTTAAATTCATGTAATTCACAGGGGCCTCTTAGGGCACTAAGCATCCCCAGGATTGATTACCCCTCCTCCCACCCCACGCGAGATGGCACAGCCAGGTCTCCACCCCTTTCTGGAAGGCCGGGAGAGTGGAGGCCTGCCTCACCTCTGGGGGAAATGTGCTCCACAGGGCAGGGGCCACGGCAGAGAAGGCTCTCTTCCTGGCCCCCGCTAATCGACAGTCTCTCATGGATGGGGTCCGTAACATGCCCTCTCTGCCTGACTGGGTGGGACGGGTTGATGTAATGGGGGTGAGACGGTCCCTCAGGTAACCTGGACCCATGCCATGTAGGGCTTTAAAGGTGATAACCAACACCTTGAATTGGACCCAGAAGCAAACTGGCACCCAATGCAGCTCCTGCAGCAAAGGTGTTACATGTCCCATCCTTGGGGTGCCCAAGACTGCTCGCGTGGCCACATTCTGAACCAGCTATAGCTTCTGAATACTCTTCAAGGGTAGCCCCATTTAGAGCACATTGAAATAGTCCAGGGCTTTCCAAACTTGTCCCTTGCAAGGGAGATGGGCGGGGAATAAATTGAAATAATAAAATAAAATAAAATAAAAAAAATTTTGCCGTTGGCAACACACCAACGGCAGGCGCGCAAAAACCCAAAAGCGCCAGGGTGGTGCTTCTGGGTTGCTGTCGCGGCAGCAGCAGCATCCTGGAACACGGAAGCGCTGATGGCCCACTGCTGCCCCTTTGAAAGGGCAGGCTCCGGGGACCCCGAAAATGCCCTCGGTTCTGGCAGGAAGGAGAAAAGCCTCGCCGTGCGCGCACACGCTACCAGACCGCTTTCCGCCGCACAGCTGATCGGCGTGGAGAATTTCCACCCCGGCCACCCCCGCGCCGATCAGCTGCACAACAGGGAAGCAGCCCGGCAGCGTGCCTGTGCAATTTTTGCCTCCCTGCAGGAACCGAGGGCATTTTCATCAGCGCTTCCGGGTTGTCACGCGACACGCTTGGGGCCCCCAGGCGACACAGTATTGTGTCGTGACACACAGTTTGGAAAGCCCTGCAATAATTTATACAGGAGATGACTAGGGCACGAGTGACTGACCAGAGGGCTTCCTGATCCAGGAAGGGGCATGACGCGCACAACCCGAAGTTGAGCAAAGGCTCTCCTGGCCACGACTACCACCTGCCCTTCGAGCAGGAGTCTTGAGTCCAGGAGAACCCCCAGGTTCTGCACCAGGTCTGTCTGGAGCAGTGCAACCCCATCCAGAACCAAAGATGGTAAATTCCTGGATAGAGGAGCCCCCAACCCACAGCCACTCTATCTTACCAGGGTTCAGCTGAAGCCTGTTGTTCCCCATCCAGACCCCTACAGCTTCCAGGCACTGAGAGAGGGTGGTCACAGCATCACTTAAATCACCCGGAATAGAGATGCATAATTGGGTATCATCTGCATATTGCGTATTTGTGTAAGCCTTGAGATAGCTTCCAGTTTCTTGATACCTATAGCTATTGATCCATATGTGGAGAATTAATTTGCTCTATCATAACTTACAGCAATATCATAATGTTGCTTAATATCTAACTACCAAAGACTTTATGAGAGAAGTTTGATAATTCCTTTGTGCTATGCCAGAATAGTGCAGAAATCCTGCCTGCTATTGCTTTGTCTCAAGGCTACTTGTGCACAGGAAAAGAGGAGGGTTGGAAGTTGTCCTCCATTGCTTAGGCACATTGCAAGTTTGCTTGTATTATATATTACTGCACCAGTAGAGTCACTAAAGCAGGTAAGACGGGGTTGTGTGAATCTGAAGCTATAGCTTGCTTATCTAAAGTAATTTACTCTGGTAAAACAGTTTAAGATTACAGCATACAATAGTGAACATCTAAAACCTAAAGTTGATGTTAAAGTGAATATTCCGGCAGCTATGAATATGCTATTAAGTACATGTCAGGGCTTATCCAGATCGTGAATTTTCCCATTCTTGCAGAGAAGAATGCTACTCTTTCTTCTTTGTTCCACTATAGTTGCAGCAATAAGACAGTATGAACTGCTGCATATGAAATGTCCTAAGATGCATTTAAAAATAAAGGGGGAAAAATCTTAAATACTTAACTGAAATATGCATTAGCTGTTACTGGTTGAGGATAAGAAATAATCCAAATTGTCAGTCTAAGACCATTTTTCTTAGTAATTTTCTTCAGTACAACACATGTGGGTTTTAAAATTGTATTTATTCATTTATTTAGGAAATGTAAAGGCTGCCCAAGCCAGTTATGACTCTGGGGGCTTACAAAATACATACAGTATTGTATTTTGCAAGGAATTAAAAGCAAAGAAGCTTCTTTTGCTAAAAGAGCCCAGCAAAAAGCCAACAACCATTCGATAGACCAGAGCTTTCCAGACTTTTCATGTTGGTGACACACTTTTTAGACATGCATCATTTCGCGACACACTCTTACAGCAGGACATCATTTCGCGACACACTCTTACAGCAGGGCACAAGGCAGGCACTAGGACCTGCACAGAATCACAGCAGGTTTGGAGGCAGCAAGGCAGAAGGCAGGCACTAGGACCTGTGCGGAATCCTGGCAGGCAGCAGCCGCCGCGACACACCCAGACACTAGCCAACACACTAACGTGTCCCGACACAGTTTGGAAAGCTCTGTGATAGACCATCTTCACTTTCAACTGGTGATTTGCGTATTCAGTAGTAACAATAGTTCAGTGGCAATTTAAAATATTTGAGTGCATTTGTGATTGTCCAAAGCCATATGTAGCTTTCTATGATTGTAACAAAAGTAGTAACAACATTTACAGATTTCAGTTTTCGCACTGAAGATGTTGCCTAGCCTGGCAATGAAACATCTGTAAGAAAACAACAAAGCTCAGAGAGCACCATGGACTCCACAGTTCAACCCTGAGCTACAAATATTCTCTTCGATTAATATTTATAGATAATTTCTTTATCACTCAATTTTAGCCTACCTTTCTCCTTTAGGTCCATAGCAAACTCTGTGAGATTGGTCAGCCTAGAAGATCCTGAATGGCAAAGATTTCTGCCCAAGCAGGAATTGATTCATATTCTTACATCTTCATTAAATCTAATTCATAAAGTAGTTATGCTAATCAATACATCATACTTTATATTATATTGTATAAAAACTATCTGCCCTAACAAAATATCTACATGTTTCATTCACAAAGGAGGTTATATAGCAAAAGTTAGAAACACAAGCCAGATACAGTATCTGGCTTAATATGTATAGTTACATACCTAATTAGAATGCTATCATTATTGGTCTTTCTGTTTCATATTTCAAGCCAAAAAAATATATCCCCCTGTGCCTTAAGAATAATGTTACCTGTTTTATCCAACCTGGATGAAATTTAATATCCGTTTGGTTTTGTGGAGTTTAAGAAGTAGTCGTGTTCATGGTACAGAAGGATATATTAAGCCAGTGACTTGTAAGCTTCCTTTCTCCTTGAGATGCTTCCTTGGTAACTAGGAAATTCTTAAAACTTTTGCAGAACATTTTTGAGAGAAAAATTCAGAGGTGTCTTTTCAGCTTTGTTGTTGTGCCATGTAAACTGAATATATATCCTACATCATATGCTTGTGGTTCTATTAAAAATCATGGGTAGTGATCTTTGGTAGATATGTAATCGTTCAGGGAAGCTTTCCTGAAACACAATTTAAAAACTTCTAGCTCAGCACATGCCACTGTTTTTCAGGTGTCTCCAAATCAGAATCCCCTCCGATTAACTTGGAAATCTGTAGTTGCATATTAATTATAACTGCGCTGACGCAAAAATATTTGCAGTGTATTTCTGATACAGTTCAGGCAGATGAAATGGACCCATAGCAAAATCACTTTCATGTGGGAATACTGCTTTATAGATTAAACAAGGACATTTGACAAAATACATTTTGATGGGTTTAGCAAGCACATTAAAAAAAATCCAGACTTTTAAATATGTAATTGCCATAGAATCTGAACAGCATTTTGACTTGTCGCCAGCTTGTGTCACAAAGTGACTCAAAGCCAGGAATTTATATGGATTATCTTGATGTAGGTCCAAAGTACAGTACAAACGATCTGTGAGGCACAAGCTGAGAGAGTTGCGTGGGCGCCTTCAAGTCAATTTTTGACTCGTGGTGACTGCCTGGACTGGTCCCTGCAGTTTTCTTGGCAAGATTTCAGAAGTGGCTGGCCATTGCCTTCTTCCTAGCGCTGAGAGAAAGTGACTGGCCCAAGGTCACCCAGCTGGCTTTGTGCCTAAGGCAGGACTGGAACTCATGGTCTCCTGGTTTCTATCCTGGTGCCTTAACCACTTCACCAAACTGGCTCTCAGAAATGACATTATGAGCATAATTTAGTAAAAAGAAAGAAAATTTCTAGGCTGTGAAAATTGGCTTGAGTGTAAATATCATACTAAGTTTAATTTTAGGCACCAGCTGATACTTTTTAGTAGTAGGTAAGTGGTTATACTTCCATATCTAGAGTGGCTTCCTTATTTCTTTCTATGATCTGTAGATGGAGAATAAGTTGTACAAAAATTAAGAAAATATGCATTAAGTTATATGTGGTTGACAAATAGTTTCCTTGGTCCTGTAGTTTTTCTTTGGTTTTGCAGAGCTAACACAGCTACGACTCAGAGATAAAAGATCCCAAATCCCATGAAGATTTTATCTTTTAGACTTTAAGACAAAAAAGGCAATTTATACAAGTGGAATTTATTCTTGCCACTATGGAATTCATCAAATTCAGCAATGTTATTAAATAGAAATATTATCTTACCTAATGCAGAGTTCTAGAAATTACCAAAGCTTTACAGTTTTCTGCATAGGAATTGCCTGACCATAAATTTTGGAATGCCTGAACTATGTCAGAAACACCCCCACCCCATGTTTCAGTTGTGGAGTTATTTTGTTTGGGTTTTTCCTCCGGTAGCCTTTAAATTGGAAGGTTTTCTACACACCTATAAATGCTAATGATTTTATGTCTTAGCAATAATATTTTTTGAAAGAATGATAAGTAAGATAGAAACAAATAAGCATATAAAATTTTGTCCACAGTAATGAAAATGCTTTTCAATATGTCTTTGTTTCCTGATTTAAATTGTGCAAGAATAAGAATGTTGAGTGTGTATTAGTAAAATGCATTGCTCTTATCATAAAGACTTCATGAAATATATAGGAATGGACTATGAGACCAATATAAAATGAGAATAAGGAGAACACAGATATATTTTATGGAAGCAGTTACACTTTACGTAATGAACTCATACTTCCAGTTACTCAACATGACAGAAAAATAACCATTGGGGCAGATACTCTCTGCATAGCATTCACAGAATTCAACAAGATCATCAAACGATCACAGCTTTTAAATATTTATGACTGTCCAGTCTATAGGGTGGCTATCTAAGCAGCAGCCACTTATTGCCTAATTCTGTGGTTTTACAGGCAGATTAAACTTTAATCCAAGGAAGTAACTTGGGTAGTAGTCTAATATTGTAATTTACAAAACATATTGAAAACTAAAGCATATAAATAAGATTGGTGTGGTTGATTAGCTGTGCAACACAGAAGTTATAAAATCTTAGATGCACAAGGCATGGAACAAGGTGAAATAATGGAAATGGGCATATTCTAAAAGTCGCAGGCAAGCACTTGAGACGGGAGTATTTCCATGAGCTGGAAAACAGTTTAAATGTATGTGATTTAAATTTGCAAACCATGATTTGTCAACCTTAGGCTGGATTTGCCAAACATGGTGAGTTAATATATGGTTGTCTTGTTAATGGTTTAGTATGTTGGGTTAGTGAAGCCTGTTAGATTAATTTATGGCTTGGTGTATTGTGCAAACGTAGGCAATTAGGTTAACTTGGTTAACTGATTTCCACACTGAGCAAATAGCTTCATAATTCTACTTCCTAGTGAATCTCATGAAGTGTTGGATGGAATGGGTCAGTTATGCCTGCATGCTACTCAGTCTTCATTGATGCAATTTATTATCTGATGAGTATGCCATAAAATTAACTGCAAATATGTAAATTGATGAGAGCCAGGTTGGTGTACTGGTTAAGGCACCAGGCTAGAAACTGGGAGACCATGAGTTCTAGTCCCACTTTAGGCATAAAATAAGCTGGGTGACCTTGGACCAGTCACTCTCAGCCCCAGGAAGCAGGCAATGGCAAACCATTTTTGAAATCTTACCAAGAAAATAGCAGGAACTTGTCCAGGCAGTCACCAGGAGTCAACGCTGACTCAAAGGCACACACACACACAAAAGGTAAATTGATACTACACAAATATTAGCAAACCTTATGGCTTCAATTAAATATATAGATAATATTATATAATCCAAAATTTGAAAGACTTCTGCCAAGGCTTAGCTATTTACTACAATGGATATTTCCAAATGGATGACTCTTGACACTATCAGTCAAAAGGTATTCCAACTATCCTTCCTTAATTTTTTTCTATCATTAATTTTGTTTTAAAGGAGAAAATGGGTAATAAATTAAAAAATAACCCCATACGGGCCCTACCCCAGCACAGAATGTAGCACTTGAGACAAAGTGAATACCCAATAAATGGCTCATCTATAAGCAGCCATTCTAGTTATGGCGAGCCTCCATGTTCAGAGAATTAGGAATCCTGATGGGTTTTGTCATGGCAACACTTGCCTCCCCACCTTCAAGTACAGCCTCCCCCGCTGTTTCATGCAAGTGCTTGTGCACTCTACAGGTTGACCTTTTCACTATGGCTGATATTGGGCAGAATCCCATGTTGTATGAACAGAAATTCATTCCCACAATCGTACTTCCCTGTCTTCTTGTCATTTTCCACTTGACTACATTCCCTCCAAAGGGGTGGAAGATCTATAGCAGATCACAAGAACATATGGGGGATTGCCGGGAAGAGGTGGCATTGCCTTGTCTATTCTGTCAACAGAAAGCATTTTTGCTGATGGAAGCATACAACTGAAACCCCACACCATCTAGTTAATGTCCCTAAATCTTCATATGAAAGTTCAGAATATCTTTACCTCATTACCAAATGCTGAAGACAAACCTATCCAATATGTTGACTTGCTTCTCGGGGTCTTTGTGACAGCTAGCTGAAGAATTGTAGATAAATCTTTCATCTGTCCAGTAAAACAACTTGTATGTTCCTCATCTGAGGCTTTTCTAGGATCTCCAGTTCACTGCTAAACCTCTCCCATTAGCAGAGTTCCATAAGACATATGGAAACTAAAATCTTCTCCCAGATTACTGTCAGCTGCATTTGAACATACCTGTATTTGTATTTGATGCACACCTACGGAGGATTGGACATCTGCAGCACTCGAGTTATCAACCAACAGCAATGTCAGTTTCAAAACTTGGAACATTATATGAACTCTGAACATTGTACATTTGTTGAATACATGTGGTTTGCACATTTCTCTCTTTGTATGTCAATTTTTTTACTGGGCCACTTGGAGTACAGATGTCAAATTTGAGTATATAAATTGAAATAAATTGATGCTAATGCTATTTTTTTTCTTTCCGTACTGCCCTCTTTCAAAATAGCCCCAAAATAGGTAAAGGTAAAGGTTCCCCCCGCACATCTGTGCAGTCGTGTCCAACTCTAGGGGCCGGAGCTCATCTCCGTTTGTTAGCCGAAGAGCCAGCGTTGTCCGAAGACGCTTCCACGGTCATGTGGCCGCATGACGTGCGCGGAACACTGTTACCTACCCACCGAAGAGGTAGCTATTAATCTACTTGCATTTGCATGCTTTTGAATTGCTAGGTTGGCAAGAGCTGGAGCTAGTGCGGGAGCTCACTCTGCACGCAGGGCTAGGGATTCAAACCTCCGAACTTGCGATCTTCCGATCGACAAGCCTGGCGTCTTACCCACTGAGCCACCATGTGCCTCAGCCCCAAAATATTTATAATTAAAAAAAACATCATAATAAAACGGATAGATCTTAAAACTAATATATGTAAATAAAAAAGGGATTTTTTTAAAAAAAGTAATACAACAGTCTAAAGAGTGCTATTCTGCAATGATGATGGGCTAAACAAGAGGGAGGGGCACTGGAGGGGGGGATCTACTTCCAGGGGAAGAGAATTCCACTATTGGGGTTGCCCCTGAGAAGGCTGTACTCCTGGCCACTATGTACCACCCAGTAGAATTTTTTATTATTAGATTTTTATCTTTTTTGTAAAAAAAAGTGGTCAACTCAAGGCAGTGAACATACTTAATACTCCTGCCTCCTGGGGTGTGGGTTGGGCTGAGAGTGAGTGACTGGCCCAAAGTTGCCCAGCCGGCCAATTACAATTACAATTATGAGGGATTGCCCAACCGAATTTGGGTGGACAGATTGAAGGGTATTCATAGGCTCATAGAATGTAAGCCCTGGAAGGGGCCTTATAGACCATCAAGAAAGCCGGCTGGGTGACTTTGGGTCAGTCACTCTCTCTCAGCCCAACCCACCTCACAGGGTTGTTGTGGGAAAAAGAGGAGGAGGAAGGAGTATTAGGTATGTTCGGCGCCTTGAATTATTTATAAAAAATAATTAAGGCGGGATAAAAATTGAACGAATGAATGAATGAATGAATGAATGAATGAATGAATGAATCAATCAATCCAGCTCCCAGCACAGGAATCCACTGGGAGAGATGCTTTAAAAGTATCCTGAACTCATGGGGTGGGGGAGCAGCTGAAAATTATATTACGGATTGGTTTGTTCTTAGGGAGGTTGGGAAACACCAGCAGAATTCCTAGCTTGAAGAAAGGAAGTTTTTCCCTTTTCCATTTTATCTCAGGAAGGTTGGCTGGCGATTTGCTGCTGTCAACTGCTTCGGATATTGAGAAAAAGCGCTTTCAAAATCCGTATTAGATCAGTACGTCTAATAAGCCAAATCCGGAACGCTGCTTCAGTTTATCAGCTACTTTAAAAACAACAACGAGGAATTACGGAAAGCTCGCTCGCTCTTTGGCGGCCTTGAATTATTGTCCTCAGGCGGATTCTTTTCCCCCTTCAGGCTATCCCAGCCTCTTTTGCTTATTTTACGAAATGGCAACGCGTGTTTGTTGTTCAGCCATCAGACAACCTCCGGCCCCACCGCGCTTCTCTCACTTCTCCGACTCCAGAGCGGAGCGCTGAGCCCGTCCGCGAAGGACTGAGACAAGTCCTGGCAGGTCTCCCTCGTCCGCAGAGAGCCGCGCGCGCCGCCCGAGCCCGCCCCGCCCACTCCTGATAAGGGCAAGGGGGGAGACGGGAGGAGGCGTCCCTTTCGCGGAGGAGGAGGAGAAGAGGGAGGGTGGCTGGGCGGGCGGAGGCTGGTTTGCTGGCTTTCTTCCAGGCAGCTGGAGGAGGAAGAGGTCAGCAACTGTGGTAGCAACTGCCTCGGGTAGGGCGGGGGAGACTCTGCAGCCAGCGTGGGGCCCGAAGCCCAGCCATGGCGAGCTCCAAGCGACAGAGAAGTGGCACAAATTCCTCAGGTAGGCGCAGAAAGGGGCTTCAGCAGCCGCTCCAGGCGGAGGGGACTTTGAACAATAGGGACAGGGCGCTTCGGGGCGGGAAGACTGATCTTCGGCCAGACCTTAGTTGAGCTTACGGGCTACCCCCTCGCTCCGGCTCTGCCCCCTAAGACTGGGAGGGCCGGCGGCGACGGACGGATTCTCCCAGACACGCGGTGGCGGCTGCCTTTCCGTTAAAACAGTCCCCCAGGCAAAGAGCCTGGGGGAGACAGCGCCCGTCCCAAGGCTTCTGAGCACATACAGACTGTTTTTCTTTCAGGGAGGCAGCAGAGGCATGCAATGCTGTGTTCACACAGCACGCTTAACCTGTGACTGAACTATCCTGTTTTGGGGTTTGCACAAATCCTTGAATCGTACGCTATCTGAGCTGGCTGGGTGGCCACGCCACAGAACCCCTTAAGAAGTTGAAATGAATGAATTGCACGTCGGGCAAAGGCAGCTGCCAGGTAGACAGCCCCGGAGTAAGCGCTTTAGGACAGATTGGATTGAAGGGAGCCTTACTTTCAAGTACCAGCTCTAGCCGGTGAGCGCGTCTGTACAGTGAGTGAAATGCGGGAGGAAGTGGGGAAGACAAACAACTAGTCCTTGGGGGCCGACATGCTCCATCTTTGCTCTGGAACAAAGAATCCAGATCTGCGATCTCAAATGCAGCCGTAGGCAGCTCTTTATTCTTTGCTTTCCTCCAGCTCCTCCTCGCTAAAGGTGTGCAGCTCCTCCTGGCTTGCTGCCCGAGTGCCCGCGGCTCCTTTTTTGGCCTTTGCTTTGTTCTCGCTCCTGTTCCTGCCGTTCCTCTGTTCCGCCTATTAGCTTACCTCGAGAGCGCGGCTGCAGCGTCGCAGTGTGTACTGTTCGACCGTAGCTGCGTGGCTGGTATCTTGTCGCTCCCCGAGGACAGGGAGCGGAGTGTTTGTTAATGGGGACTTGGTACGAAGTGATCACCCAAACAACTTCCTGTCCAGACTGTATATGAGGCGCGCGCACACCACTTATTTTAGTTCAGACATTAAATGCAGTGCCAACTCGGTCATCTCAATAGTAGCAGAAAGCAGTTGCCTCTTTCACAGGAGCACAGATTCACACCAATTGGCACTAGAATAGCACACCTACACCATATTGACAATCAAACTAGTGTAACAAGTGCAAAATTGGTAATTATATTTCTGTACAGTGTCCATGGGACGTGTTATATATTTCTGTACATACGTGTTATATATTTCTGTACAGTGTCCATGGGGCGTGGTGGCTCAGCGGGTAAGACGCCAGGCTTGTCGATCGGAAGATCGCAAGTTCGGAGGTTCGAATCCCTAGCCCTGCGTGCGGAGTGAGCTCCCGCACTAGCTCCAGCTCTTGCCAACCTAGCAATTCGAAAGCATGCAAATGCAAGTAGATGAATAGGTACCACTTTGGTGGGTAGGTAACAGCGTTCCACGCGCGTCATGCGGCCACATGACCGTGGAAGCATCTTCGGACAACGCTGGCTCTTCGGCTAACAAATGGAGATGAGCACCGGCCCCTAGAGTCGGACACGACTGCACAAATGTGCGGGGGGAACCTTTACCTTTACCGTGTCCATGCAGAGTATCGGTCTAGATTGTAGTATCCACCCATTTCATATTCTCATAAAACATCTTGAATGTTATCAGGGTGCCTTAAAACGTTGACCACCTCTGTGCCAGGATCAAAACCATGAGCAGCAGCCACAGCTTGTGTGTGTGTGTGTGTGTGTGTGTGAGAGAGAGAGAGAGAGAGAGAGTGAATAAATGGGTGGGGGATGAGTAAATGTCACAAAACTTTGAGTCAGCCCTGGCTCTAGTTTCTTTACTATGCCATCCTAATTCATGCTGCTGTAACACAATTCTCTGATCCTGGGAATAGGAATGGATATTTCCAAAATACTGTATAGCAAGGATAAATACATATTTCTTTTGTATCTGCTAAACAGGGAGCAAACTCCCCTTGAGTCAAATGACAGAAAAAGAATCAAAGCCATCAAAGAGGTCCCACCTTAATGTAAAAATTGATAAATGGGTATAGTACAGATATCCAGGTTCCAAGATTCTGTACTGTACACTAACTCCCTTTTCCTTCCAATAAACCTGGCTTATGAGACATTAGCCACATCTACACGGTTGCTTTGCCCTGCTCTTCTCTCCTAGATCCAGCAGGAAATTATACTGCCCTAAATCATGCTGCCTCCACAGTGCACCCTTATTGTGCTCCAGAAACAGGGCTGTGCTACTGTCCATACATCACTCACATGCAACATTCTAAGGTTGTGATTGGTGGTTCCCTTGGCTGAAATTCTAGCCCCACCCAACATCCACCATGTGAAAAACCTCTTCCAGTTGCCATGCTTAACACTCTGGAAACCCCATGCACTGCCATGTTTTTTTTCCTGTCATACCATCAACCAATTGAACTAAAAAAAAATCTAACTATGGGTCAACCAGTCGACTGTTTCACCTATTGCCTTCTATATGACAGGAAAGGCTTGTTGTTGTTGTTCAGTCGTTTAGTCGTGTCTGGCTCTTCGTGACCTCATGGACCATAGCACGCCAGGCCTTCCTGTCCTCCACTGTCACCCGGAGTTTACTCAAATTCATGTTCATTACATCGGTGATGCTATCTAACCATCTCATCCTCTGCCGTCCCCTTCTCCTTTTGCCTTCAGTCTTTCCCAGCATCAGGGTCTTTTCCAGTGAGTCTTCTCTTCGCATTAGGTGGCCAAAGTATTTGAGCTTCAGCTTCAGTATCTGTCCTTCCAATGAGCAGTCAGGGTTGATTTCCTTTAGGATTGACTGATTTGACCTCCTTGCAGTCCAAGGGACTCTCAAGAGTCTTCTCCAACACAGCTCAAAAGCATCAATTCTTCGGTGCTCCACCTTTCTTATGGTCCAACTCTCACAGCCATACATTACTACTGGGAAAACCATAGCTTTAATTATACGGACCTTTGTCGGCAAGGTGATGTCTCAGCTTTTTAATATGCTGTCTAGGTTTGCCATAGCTTTCCTCCCAAGGAGCAAGCGTCTTTTAATTTCATGGCTGCAGTCACCGTCTGCGGTGATCTTGGAGCCCAAGAAAATAAAATCTGTCACTGCTTCCATTTCTTCCCCTTCTATTTGCCAGGATGTGATGGGTCCAGATGCCATGATCTGAGTTTTTTTAATGTTGAGTTTCAAGCCAGCTTTTGCACTCTCCTCTTTCACCCTCATCAAGAGGCTCTTTAGTTCCTCTTCACTTTCTGCCATTAGGGTGGTATCGTCTGCATATCTGAGTTTGTTGATATTTCTCCCGGCAATCTTAACTCCAGCTTGTGATTCATCCAGCCTGGCATTTCTCATGATGTACTCTGCATATAAGTTAAAAAAGCAGGGTGATAATATACAGCCTTGTCGTACTCCTTTCCCAATTTTGAACCAGTCGGTTGTTCCATGTCCAGTTCTAACTGTTGCTTCTTGACCCACATACAGGTTTCTCAGGAGACAGGTAAGGTGGTCTGGTACTCCCATCTCTTTAAGAATTTGCCAGAGTTTGTTATGATCCACACAATCAAAGGCTTTAGCGTAGTCAATGAACCAGAAGTAGGTGTTTTTCTGGAACTCTCTTGCTTTTTCCATGATCCAGCAAATGTTGGCAATCTGATCTCTAGTTCCTCTGCCTCTTCGAAACCCAGCTTGCACTTCTGGTAGTTCTCGGTTCACATACTGCTGAAGCCTAGCTTGTAGGATTTTGAGCATAACCTTGCTAGCATGTGACATGAGCGCAATTGTACGGAAAATTGTACTAAGGAAAGGCTTAGTGGTTTTTTTGGCTGCTCTCTAGTGGTTGTTCAGATTTGTGCAAGCCATTGGATGAATGCTGTTGAAGAGGTGGAGTTTAAGAGATTTAGCTGTGGAGAGTGTTCTGGGGGCTCTAAAGTACCATAGGAACACAGGTAGTCCTCGTTTAACAACCTCTCATTCAGCAACCGTTCGAAGTTACAACGGCGTTGAATGAGACTTATGACCAGTCCTCATAGTTGCAGCTGTCACAGCGTTCCCACAATTATGTGATTGCGATTCAGGTGCTTGGCAACCAGCTCGCAATTATGACGGCTGCCGCATCCCACAGTCACGATTGCCATTTGGGACCTTCCCTGCTGGCTTCTGAAAAGCAAAGTCAATGGGGACGCCAGCAGGTCATCACAAATGGCGATCATGTGATGTGCCTAATGACCGTGCGGGATACACTTAATGTTGGCAACCAGAACTGCTGCAACTGCTGTTGTAAGTTGGCATGGTCATGTGACATTGCGCTTTACGACCACATTGCTTAGTGATGGAGTTGCCGGTCCCAGTTACCGTCGTTAAGGGAAGACATATTGCATGAGGAGAGAAAGGGCTCCAGGAGGCTACAAGAGATTAGTCTTTTCTATGAAACATCTTAAGCCAGAGATACAGAAGGCTAGTCAATTTCAAAGCTTTACACTCTGGTTGGACCAATTGACCAACCCATTTAAAGAAGAAAAAGAGTGGCATAGGAAGCCAGAGTTCCAGTTTCACTCACAGCCAAAGGAGGATTGAGGGGCAGGAGAACAGGTCAGGGACTGAATGGAAGCAGGTGGTCCCACAGAAAATAAGCAGAACCAGTTAGAGCCACAATATGTGGAATACGTTTTCAGGTTAGTTCTCCCATGTGCAACAGTACATCCTACATTGTCTGCATGCAGCATCTGGAGGTGGGATAAGGGGGAAATTCCACTACTAGAGCAGATCACCTAAAGCCATCCTTGAGCTGCTTCAGTTGTGGATGGACAATTGGTTATGAGCAGTTGAATGTGGAAACAGTAAGTGGGTCATCCTCATGCTGAGGAAGGAGCCTGTGTTGATTTGCTGTACATGAAAATCTACTTTTCTTGGTTGTAAGGGACTCTTACTGTTGACATCTGATAAATGTGGGCTACGGTACACATACCCAGTTCTCAAGTTTTTATAATCTAACCTCTTTTTCCTTGCAATAAATATGACTGATCCCTTCAATACTTAGTGAGAATCTAGCTTTCTTGGTGGTGGGCTAGTGTTAGGGGCTTGGTAGCCATTTACATTTATTTATTGTTTGATTTATATCACCGCCCATCTCCCCCCACAAGGGGACTCTTGTTCCTTATTTTAGCACTACGTCAAAATGTCTCTTACTCATTCATTCTCCATTTCTTTTATGAAGAAGAACTTGCTTTTGAAATTTCTTTCAAAGTTGAAGGGAATTTCTGCGAGTGAAGTATGACGTTCTTGTACTTATTTAGTTAGAGGTTGGTTGAGGGGTAAATGTGAGTGTTCTGTCTTTAACTGTACAAGCAGCATTGCAGTAATCTGCAGACTCCCTGGCTTCTTGTGTTTACATTATTTCTGAAAGATAAAGTAAAAAATATGATGAATTAACTCCTCCTACAGTGGGCTTTCTCCCCCCCCCCCAGCTTGGGAAATGTGGGCAACCAGAGAGGCAGCAGAATGATTTTTAGAAAATGTGTAAGGAAACAGAACTACTGCATTGGCACCTCTAGCAATAAAAGCAGCTTAAAGACACCAAGATAAATTTTAAGGAAATTCTCAACTCCCCTGAAAATAACACAGAAAAGTGCAAGTTTATTTTTCAGGACAAAAAAACTTTGGAGAAGATGTAACTCATATTTTGGCACAGAGTTATCTTACTTGTTCATAGAGCTGGAAGTTTGTTCAGCTGGCTTTGAACACATTATTGTACAAAATCCATATAATATACAGTACCTCCATTAGGCCAACTTTTGATTTATAACATAGGGTGGAGGTTCTAAGTAGTCATGACAACCAAGATGGTAAACACATTCCCAGGGAAGGAGCGCGATGGCTCAGTGGTTAAGACGCCAGGCTTGTCGATTGGAAGGTCGCAAGTTCGGAGGTTTGAGACCCGAGTGCCGCGTGACGGAGTGAGCTCCTGCACTCGCCCCAGCTCTTGCCAACCTAGCAATTCGAAAGCATGCAAATGCAAGTAGATAAATAGGTACCACTTCAGTGGGATGGTAACAGCGTTCCGCGTGCGTCATGCCAGCCACATGACCGCGGAAGCGTCTTCGGACAGTGCTGGCTCTTCGGCTAACAAACGGAGATGAGCACCGGCCCCTAGAGTCAGATACGACTGTGCGGGGGAACCTTTACCTTTATATTTTGAATTTGACTACTCTTGGCATTTGGAAATTGTACTGAAGACATGTTTATCAAATGCAGTTTTGGCATTAGGCTGTAGGAAAAAGAAAGTAAATGGTTGATTCTCATACTGTATCTGGAAACAGAATCTAGCTGTTAATATCAAAACTGCTGCCACCCTCTTGGTTGGTTGAAAATAGAAAGTGGAACAGTTTGGCAGTGTTCATAGTGACAGAGATGGGAATAATTTAAAATGTTGTGCCAGGTAACAAAAGGCAGTAAATGCTCATTTACACCAAGTTACTACTTAAAGGAAAATTGGTACAAAATGTTATACAGATGGTATACAACTCCATCAATACTATCTAAGATAGACAAATCATACATTAATAAATTTTGGAAATGCTATGAAACAGAAGGAACGTTTTATCACACTTGGTGGACATGTAAAAAAATCCAAAAGTACTGGAAAGATACATATAGTACAATGCAGAAAATTTTGGAAATTAAATTTGAAATGAAACCACCACTTTTAAAAATTAGATATAATATCAGAAAAAAATCAACAAGAAACACCATGATTTAATGAGATATATGCTTATAGCAGCAGGAATAAATTTTGCTCAACACCGGAAAAAAGATACAATTCCAACAATATCTGATTGGGAATTTAAACTTGGAGAATATGCAGCAATAGCAAAACTAGCGGTATATATACACAATAGAAATTTAACCAAATTTAAGCAAGAATGGTTCCCATATATGCAGCATGGCAATATAATCACTTAATGTCTGGCTTCTAAGGGGTCTTAAATGTCTACAATATTGTAAATTAGCAGATGTACAAAAAGGGAAAGTAAGAAACCCAATAGTTTTTTTTTTTAATTATCTTTTGCTATTTTTGTTAAATTTGTAGAGTGTGTGTGTATATATATATGCATCAACTACACAACGGAGACTTAACACTGAAGTAATCAGCTCGAAACCTTTATTGTATAACAAATACTTTGATGCAATCTGCAGCAGTTTTTTTTCTAATGTTATACTCAGCTTTGGATGAAAAAGTCAGATAATTTTATGCTTGTAATATCGACATCCTAAATTGTAATTAATATTGATAGAATATTTCTTTTTCTTTCTCTTTCCAATACCCTAAGTTATATAAACAATAGAATGTCAAGAATTGTCACTTGTTGAGAAGGGCGGCTATAGAAATCTAAAAAATAACAAATAAATAAATATAAATAAATAAATAATAAGATTTAGAACAATATATTCACAACATACAGTATTACACCAATATAAGAGAGCCAGTTTGGTGTAGTGGTTAAGGCATCAGGCCAGGAGACCGTGAGTTCTAGTCCCGCCTTGGGCACAAAGCCAGCTGGATGACCTTGGGCCAGTAATTCCCTCTCAGCCCTAGGAAGGAAGCAATGGCAAACCACTTCTGAAAAACCTTACCAAGGAAACTGCAGGAACTAGTCCAGGCAGTCACCAGGAGTCAACACTGACTCAAAGACACCAAAAGAAAAAAAAAAGAAATAGAAAAAAAAAGTAACTGCTAAAATAGGTAGGGGATCGTTGTTATATGTACTAAAGATTTACTTTTAACTTGCCACAGCTTTCTAGTTCTGATCTGAAATACTGCGATTCGTGTTCACAATTAGGAATAAAATAATAAACCCAGTAATGTGAAAGAACGTATAAAAGCAGCAGTCCTGCCTTTTTTCCTTGTCAATCATCTTAAGAACATTGAGGAGGACACCGTAAAAATCTTTGGAGAAAAAGTTCAGGCTTTAAATGATTAACTTGTATTTAAAAACTTCTTTGCTGATTATATTGTAGTATGTTGCAGTATGCTTCAGTTATGAAATACGTATATTACTGTAAATATTGGCTTGAACTCTGCCCTTTTTTTCTTTTGCGATTGGGCTTGAATATGGTTTGTAAGAGAGATATTCATTGTATTGCTTTCTACTGTAGAAGAAATCCACATGGACAGCAAGAACATATTGCAATACAAAGGTAAGGTACCCAGCATTTTTTCAAAATATGATTGACACTTCAACTTTTATAAAAGGCAACACAATAGGGGGAAAAAAGCAAGAGGTTGAAACCCTCCGAAGAATACGAGGAATGTTTATGCTTACATGACATGGTCATTTCAGTGATCCTTCGAATTCACTGCTGTGGCCCAGCAGCACACAAAGGTTAACATCTGGGAAGACTGGATGGGTTGACTACTGGCCATTTTTTGGTCCTCCCAGATGCCACAGAGAGACTTGGTAAGCTGTTACTTCTCCCCCAAATTTCTGCTTTCAATTGCTTTTGACCTTAGAGGAAACAAATAATGAAAATTCCACTTTGGCACAATTTTGGTTGGCACCACCACAGACAGAATTGTGGGGGCATGCTCATAAGTGTCCCATTTCTGCCCCTTTTTCACCTCCCATGTGACTCTGGGAAGATTAAAATCAAAAGGCAGGAGAGATGGGCCTATTTGGGGCTCTTTTTTGCAGGACTTCTTTCTTTGTCTTTGCTTCAATAATTGACATTGGGAGGGACGGATAGCTCTCAAAGTACTTTACATTCCATACAGGAATTAGTGGACTAGAAGGGTGATTTGTTTAATCTCAAGCAAGGCTATTTGGGATCCAGTCTAGTTTCTGTGGATTAATTGGGTCAGTTGGCTGGAATTTGGAATGGTGGAAGGACTGCAACTTTTGTTCCTCACTATGTAAAGCTAGATTGCTTGCTTTAAAGCAAAATAAGCACATCATCTCTTGGTTTGTGTCTTCTCTAATTTTTTAAATCACTTATGTTCCTTATTTTATGAATTTGCATTTTATTGTTTTTAATAATTTTTGAGATCAGTTATAGAAATATTGAGAGATCAATAAACATTTTGCAGTAGAAAAAAATGTTGCTTTTATTTTAAAACAAAGAAACAAACTGAAAGTTAACTTACTGCTCATCTCAGCCGAGAAAAACACATGGAATATTTACATATCAATTACTACATAGCTGCAGCCAGTTGCCTTAAACACAAAAGCAGAGCTTTCCAAACTCTGTGTCGCGACACAAAAGTGTGTCGCCACACACAGTCTGGTGTGTCGCCACACAACCCGGAAGCGCTGATCATCATCAGCGCTTCCGGGTTTTCCCGCGGCGACACACCAACGGCAGCACGCAAAAACTGAAAGCGGCAGCAGCGCTTCCGGGTTTTTGCGTGGCGACACACCAACAGCGGTTGGTGTGTCGCCGCGAGAAAACTTTGGAAAGCCCTGCACAAAAGGAAGATTTACAATATAAAGCCTTTACAATAAGAACTTGGCATTACCTGAGTGGACAACGTTTAACATATGACCACCCTGACTCAGCTCACCTATTTACTTATTTGGAAAAGAAACATCAGGTAACATTCTGATTGGTCAGTTCAAGCCAGACCTTCAGGCACCAATAATTAACATTCCTGAGGAGGGAGTTAAACATGAGCCCTCCTGACTCCAACAAAAAAAACACTTCTCAGCCTTTTTAAAACAGAACTTTCCAGATTCTTTCAAAAACATAAAATATATAACATTGCATATAATATTTCACCTGTTAAGCTTTTGCACTGACAGCATGCTCTTTAAAGTATATTTTAAAAGTAAAAGTATTTATTACCTATACTTGCACATTTTTAAGCATATAGAAATTAAATTATTTTGATTTATTTATGTTTGAATTATTTTCTAGTAACAGATGAGCAGCAAAACTTCACTGAAACAGATGCCATTGATGAAAGGTAATCTTTTTTGAGTCAGGATATTTTGCAGTTCATGTTTTTCCTTATAACCATTATAGTTATTTGTTGGATCTTGTTTAGCTCTACTCCAAGAAGCTTACAATGAAAATATAAATATTTTAGGAGCAGTTGAACTCCTAGCTAGATAATTGATTTTGTAACCAAATCAATTTTTTAAAATTACAGTTATCCATCAGTGTTACACTTTTTTTTTAATTGGACACAAGTACTAATTGATTTGCAAAACTATAACATTTTTTTCAAATGCAACTGCTAGTGAGGTTTTATAAAAGCTTTAAGCCAAATCTAGCTCGAGATCAAATGTCTGATATCAAACAGAATAGGTGTCATACTTGTTTACTTAATTTCTTCTCCACTTCCTTCACATATGCTTTGCCGTTTTATTATCCTTAAGTTTGTTAAAAGAGATTAGTTTATCAGAACTAGGAAACTCTTGAGTTACAACTACAGACTTGGCTCCAGCTGTTTATTGAAAACTCTTTTAAGTCACTTTAAAGCTTACATTATGGTTTACATATTAAATACAACAAAAGAATGAAAGTGATAAATACCAGTGAGCAATAAACAACCCAGAGAAAATTGAAATTGCACATAATTCAATAATAATAATAATAAAAAAACCAGGTAAGTCTTCAGAGTAAGAAGACCATCTGTTATTCATTGCCAAGCAAGGATAGGGAAGGAGACAATATGAGGTACTGGTTAAGGTATTGGACCAGGATCACAGAGACCAACTTTCAAATCCACCCTTAACCATGGAAACTCAGTGGATGACTTTGGGTCAGACACTCACTCAGCCCAGCCTAGCTTTCATGGTTGTTGTTGTGGGGATAAGATGATGGGAGATCCAATGTATGTTCCCTTGAGCTCTTGAAAGAAAGGCAGGATATAAAGTAAAAATAAGATAAGATGGAGTGGCTGTGTGACTTGTTTGATGTCTTTGTGACAAATACAGTACATCTGTATTGGAAAGAGTGCTGTTACTTTTCCTCTGTACAAAGGGAAATGTAGCCGAAATGAATGCAAAAACTATAGGGTATGGAAGTTAATACATCCAGACCAAGGTTATTATGTTTAACAGGGAAAATGGAGTGAATGAATTCAGGTTACACATAAATGGTGAAAAACTAGAGTGAATAGTTGAATTATGTATCATATGTTCGTTGAAGTTAGAGAAAAGATAAATATATTTTCAGATATGCAAATGCTAGTAGAAAGTGGATAGCATGTAGTCAGTGGCAAGGCATTAATGTTTGTTGGAAAAGGTAAAAGTGGTTGCATTTAAAAGCATTTTTCTGCCTACTTTCTCATGTTGTGAGAGTAAGTTGAATGCAGTGGAAGTGGAATCCTTAAAAATATTTGTGATAGAAGAGGAGGTAGGGTCAAGAGAGTATGGGTGGTGAATGAATGTGGACAGAGTACAAAAATGAGTGACCCTTATGAAAGTACATGGAAATTATTTGATTGCATGGAATGAACCAGAATCAAATCAGAAAACAAATATAAGAAATCATGAAGAGGAAGACTAGGAAACTCATGGTTGGATGGAGTAAACAAGATCCTGAAAAAGAGGCAATTGGGAAGTTTAAAGAGCAAAAGGCAACATGTGAAGCAACGTATGAGCATGGTTGAAGCAGGGATGGTTTCCAAGGATAGAAAGGTATAGTGCAGAGCTTTCCAAACTGTGTGTCGCGACACAAAAGTGTGTCGCTATACACAGTCTGGTGTGTCGCCACACAACCCGGAAGCGCTGATCATCAGCGCTTCCGGGTTTTCCCGCGGCGACACACCAACCGGGGTGCGCAAAAATCCAAAAGCGGAAGCAGCGCTTCCAGGTTTTTGCGCGCTGCCGCAAAGGTGGCACTTCTGGGTTTTCCTGCGGCGACACACCAACAGCGGTTGGTGTGTCGCCGTGGGAAAACTTTGGAAAGCCCTGGTATAGTGAATGGTGGTGATGTAACCTAGTTCTAAGTGTAATACTCTTTGTTTTCTTCTCTTATGTCTTTAATTTATTTGGCCTAATAATTTCTTATGCCTTTTTGTACTCTGTATAATGCTGCTTATCCTAAATGGGAGTATGATGGCTATGCATGTAGGTAGGTGCAAACAATTATGGTAAAGGATATCCTTCATGTAAATCAAATTAAATTATTTAAGACTTTTAATAATGTTTATATTAATTGTAGTTCTTTGAATCCTAGTCACTGACTTGTTTAAACATACAGATGTGTTTATATGAATGAGAAAGACCTGAGTTTGTTAACTGAGATACATTATTTTTGTAGGATCAGCCAGCTCTTTGATCCATCTGTGGAATACAAAATGAACCACAAGAGAAGAGGACTTGCTTTGATCTTCAATCATGAGAGGTTTTTCTGGCACTTAATGTTACCAGAGAGACGTGGCACCCTTGCTGACCGAGATAATCTGAACCGCAGGTAAGGGAATCTTTGTTCTTCAGTGTATTTCCTTTCAACTGAAAGAAGAAAAGTCCAGTGACATTTCAAAAAGTACTTGCATTTTTATAAAAAATAGTTATAAGATATGGTAAGTAGTGTTTCGGTGATTTCTAAAGCTGAATGTTTAGATGATCTTGCATCCTCTCAGAGTGCTAAATATTAATACACGAGTTATTAAAAATTCATGAACATGACCCTAGAGTGAAATATTGTTCTGTTTAAAATAGCTTGACTGAACTCGGATTTGAAGTGAAATGCTTTGATGACCTTAGAGCAGAAGAAGTGTTGCAGAACATTTATAATGGTAGGTAAAGCAAGTGTATTTCCTGTAGAAGCTTGGCTAGTAGTTGTACTTTATTGGTAAAATTCTTAATATAAACGTTCCTAGTAAGAAAATAATTCTGGTTAGTGAAGATTTAATTTATTAAACTGTGGAAGAGCCAACCAGACAAAGATCTGCATACTTTCTTCATGTTTTTTTTTCCAGCCCTGGGCCTGTTAAGCTATTCATATTCCTCATATCAGGGTTGTTATTAACTGCTGGGTTATATATTTGTGTTGGTAAACTGAAGTTGTCTCTTAACATTTTTTTTGTTTTTACATTTTAATGTTAGTTTTTCATTTTTAAAATGAAACATTAATAAAAATTAATTTTAAGTAGAATTTAGTAGGGATATGCAAAATTGAGGAACAGAATGTTCTGGAAAGTTCAAGAACATTTTGTTCTCCTTCCAAATAATGCTGAACATTCTCCAGATTATGCTATTCCAGCAGTTCAGTGGTTTATGGAAGTAAATTCTCTGAACTGGAAATGATTTGAGTTGTCTCAGGCATGTCATTCCAAATGAAACAGGCCTGTTTTGGAGCTGGATCACCCTAGATCACCATTTCCAGTTCAGAGAATTTACTTCTGGTGCCCCTGGAGCAGCAAGGTCAGGAGGAGATTCAGCACATTTTGTTCTCTGAAAGGTTCCATTCCCAAATTGGTGAGTTTTGTACATTCCTAATTTTTAGGAAATAAAGTGGGAAATAAGCTTTAAGATGTCTTTGCTGCCGCCACCGCCTGGCTACAAAAAAGGAAGGAGCAGCAGCACAGGAGGCTGCAAGGTCTCAAAAGTAAGCAATCACTGCATCTTATAAGTTGGTTTTAATGATGCAGTGGGCACCAAGGAGTAATGGAGTGCAAATCGTGTTTTTAAATTTCTAAATCCATTCCAGAATAAAATTAACTATTTGTTTAGCATGTGGGAGAAGTGGGTTGGTTTGATTAATTTATGCCCAAAGCATGCCAAGGGAAGTTCACACCTCATTACTTTAATAGCCACCAATATAAAAATAACTTCTGCATGAAGATAAATTGCAATATCATTTTTTGTAGTGTCCACAGGTCAACATGAAGATGCAGATTGTTTTGTGTGTGTTTTCCTGAGCCATGGAGAAGATAATCATGTTTATGCCTATGATGCTAAAATAAAGATACAAACGCTGACCAGTATGTTCAGAGGTGACAATTGCCATAGCCTAATAGGGAAGCCAAAAATATTCATAATTCAGGTGAGATGGTGGAGTTCTTGAATCCATAGCTCAGCATATAATATGGGATTAAAATCAATCTTATTGAAAGAGAGGAATTAGACTGCTGTATATTAAGGGCAAGGGGCGTGGTGGCTCAGTGGTTAAGACGCCAGGCTTGTCGATTGGAAGGTCGCAAGTTCGGAGGTTTGAGACCCTAGCCCTACGTGACGGAGTGAGCTCCCGCACTAGCCCCAGCTCTTGCCAACCTAGCAATTTGAAAGCATGCGAATGCAAGTTGATGAATAGATACCACTTCGGTGGGTAGGTAACAGCATTCCGTGTGTGTCATGCCGGCCATATGACTGTGGAAGTGTCTTCAGACAACGCTGGCTCTTCGGCTAACAAATGGAGATGAGCACCGGCTCCTAGAGTTGGACATGACTGCACAAATGTGCGGGGGGAACCTTTACCTCTTTATATTAAGGGCAACACTTTTAAATGCAGAAAATACAAAAATGAAGCAGTAACATTTAGTGCATTTAGCCAGAATGATTTATTTTGGTATACCTACACCTGTGTAACCTAAGTTATATGAGGATTTACCAGCAAGGTTTGTAGAGAATTTGTGTCTGTGATTGCCAATTTATAGTGGGAAAATAGTGGATGAGTGGAAGAAATGCCTGAATCACCTTAGATTTTGCTTGTGTTTAAGGGTCCTTGTGTAAGAATAGGCTTCACCTTAAAAATAAAATAAAAAACATCACCACTTTGGTGTTTGCAGCAGTGCATAATTAAAGACATTCATCTGTTCAATCATCTAAGTCAGTGTTTCTCAATCTTGGCAACTTTAAGCCATTTGCTGGCTGGGGAATTCTGGGAGTTGAAGTCCACACAGCTTAAAGTTCCCAAGGTTGAGAAACGCTGATCTAAGTGAAGAACTTTTCTGGATCTACAATGGAACGTTGGGATTTATAAGTGACTTCAGATGCAGGATTTCATTTCCAACAGCTCTTTTATCCCTAATTTTAGGCATGCAGAGGAGATAAGCATGATGATCCGGTCTTTGCTCATGATACAGTGGATTGCACTACAGAAGATCCACTCATCAATGAAACCAGAGTTGACGCTGCTGCAGTTTATACTTTACCTGCTGGTGCTGACTTCCTCATGTGTTACTCTGTGGCAGAAGGTAAAAATCAGTGTTATCCTTGAAGAAAAACATTTATCCTCACCATAAAATTAGTAATAGTTTCTTAAAGGAAGTTGCTTTAATGTATCATTTATTGGTTATGCATGCTATACGTTGAATAGATACTGGCAATCAAGTCTTTATTTTCTAAAGGCCAAAAAAGCTAATAAAAAACAAATGAAAGAGGTGGCTCCTCCATGAAACTAATCAGTAAATACTATGGCAGGTAGAAATTGGGCCTGCAAGAAGCAGTGAGGCTCTTATCATTTATTGTATAAACCACATCTGGCACCTCTTTTCCACCAGTGTGGTGTCAGCTATCCATAGTTCCACCACAGCAGAGCATAGAATAACTAGCCCTGCCTATATAGCAAACTAAATACCTACAGGAAAGAAAACTTTAGGTATAGCTGTATTATAAACATTTCCATGCAATATGAAGACCCAATTTCCTAGAGCAGGGGTGGGGAACCTTTTTTCTGCCCAGGGCCATTTGGATATTTATAACCGGGGACCGGGGGGTGGGGTTTCTGGGATTTCCATGGACCGGGAGCCGGAGTTTGCGGGCGGGAGCCAATTACAAGCACTGGGGGGCGGGCTTTGCAGGCAGGAGCCAATCGCGTGGAAGGGGTGGGGTTTGCGGGCGGGAGCCCCGCGGGCCTTATACAGCCCACGGGCCTGAGTGCAAGTATCTGCAACAAGGAAGTCTATAGGACGGGTGGGCAACAAGTGCTGACAGATTACAAGGTTATTTGGTGCATGCTGTATTTATGAATACAACTGTGATGATTTTATTTAGGTGACAAATTCATGAGTTGTAAGGATGGAAAATCCAGGAACAACGATTAATTGCACCTGGATGTTCCAACCTTACACAGGATTAATAGAGAAAGGAATGTAAGGGAGATTGGGGGAGGGAGTACACAAGCCGACGAAGAAGCAAACAACGATTAACATCTTCAGATTGAGAGAGACAGAAGGCAATCAGAAAAAAAGCTATCGGCGCCGGCAGGCATGAAGCAGGAAAAAGCAATCAGCAAAGAACAGAACTAAAATACAAAAGAAGAGAAACTGAGAGGGAAGGGTGGGGTGAAATGAGAACTGAGAGGTTTAAGGAGGGACCTGGGGCAAGGGAACTCATTCGTATCTTTGATATGGCACGATGCCAATCTAATAAAGAACTGCACATATCCTTTATGGCTTGTGTTGAAAGTTACTGATTTTAGATTGTAAGATCGGGGTCCTCACATGAGTGACTTATACTAGCTAGGATTGCACACCAAAACAGGCTAAAATGGGGTTGCTAGTTTATGGTTTGGTGTGCTCAAATGAACACGGCTACAGTAAGGATTCCCCATCTCCCAGTCTTTTTTAATCTCACCTTGGAGAATGACATCATTGAAGACTTTCTCGTATGGCCATTAATCAGCTTCCCTGCTCAGCTCGACAAAGGCCACCATTAAGATAATGAGACTAGATGCAATGTTTATTAGCAAAATATAGCAGGTCTGGATCAGCTAGTATATATAAACATAGTTAATAAAAGGAAAGTGTTAGATGATTTGGAGACAGATAAAATCTCCTCTCAAATTATTTTTGCCAAGCAAAGATACTACAAACATAATAAAAATTCTAGAATACTGGCAAATAAATTGAAAAAGGCTAAGGAAAAAAATTCAAAATTTTTTTCAACAATTATCCTTTGGTTACTTATGAACAGTGAATATAGGTTGAAAACTAAAGCTAATTTCTTGACACAATAATTTATTCTTTTCTCTCCCTCCCCCAATAGGTTTCTATTCTCATCGGGAGACTATAAATGGTTCCTGGTATATTCAAGATCTGTGCGAGATGATACGAAAGCATGGTGCTTCCCTGGAATTCACAGAATTACTGATGCTTGTTAACAGGAAGGTGTCTCATCGCAAGGTGGATGTATGCAAAGATATTCAAGCTATAGGGAAAAAACAGATCCCTTGCTTTGCGTCAATGTTAACTAAAAAACTGCATTTCTACCCCAAATCATAGTAGCATAGTGGAGTAATAACCATTTTTGGTTGTGGAGGTGGTGGGTGGTGGTGTGCTCCACAGGACTCAAGCCAAAACATATGGCACTCTTGAAATAGTTTGCAGCTTAAATTTTGTAAACTCACCTGAAGATATGCCTGATTAAACTCAGTGAGACCTGGTTCTGAGTAGACATACAGAATTGCACTGATAATTTAAACTATATGTTTAGTTAGTATATAGTCTGTTTACCTAAAATGAGATCTCCAGGAGATGGTGAATTAAAACTATTACAAAATTATGAGCAGATCCATGCAGTAAAATCACAACCAACAATTGCAGTTTTTTGTAATGCTGTCAATATAAATAGGACGTTTCAGAACTTAAAAGAATTAACTAAATGGCAAAGAGAAATTCAAATTTTACTTTAAAAATTTAAAAAAATACTTCAATGAAGTTTAACACCTCAGGCAGAAATACTTTTATACAGCCTTTGAAATTGTTAGATGTTCTGCTACCCTCAGGGAGTTTTAAAAATAAAGTCAGCATTGACGTTGGGGTCATAAAGGAATAGTTAATCAAACGTTAGCTGTCTCTAGCTTTACCTTCCATAATGGATATTATAATGACTATTTTGTACTAAAATTGGTTAAATTTTTATACTTTTGTTTCTACATATATAGTAACTATCTTGTGAGAATCATTTTCTTAATCTGTTTGTACTGCATAAAGTGTTCCCACACTTAACATTTCGGAAAAATGAATTATGCAACCATCACTGAAATTGTGACTCCTTCAGTTAGTTACAGCAGCTCCTGATATCCTGTGGAGTTACTGCAACTTGACTGACTCAAACATTGCATTATTTTCCAGGCAAACAAGCCTTAGCTAGTACTGTGCGGATCATCTCAAAGGAGATTAATTTGTGCCTGAGAAACCTTGCTTCATAAATCTCTCAGGTTCTGTGTGCATGTTACATATAACTCACTACAACATTGAGTTTGTGCATGTGTATATAAGGAATATTTTTTTTCTTAACATCCTAAACAGGACACTCAGAAGACACCCAAAACTAGTATCTGTTTTTATTTAGTTCATTATGAAAATTACATTCAAATATAAGCACCCCAGAATAAAATAATCCTTTAAAAACATTGTTTTGTTTAATTGAGAATGGATTGGCCATCCAAGATTAAGATGGATTAGCTGCTTGTTCTTTCTAAAGTTGAATATTGCAGAGAAATGATATGTACAAAAAGTATGATTTTGGGTTTTTTGGTAAAATCTTGTACATTCAGCTTTAATACAGTGGGTCAAAATGTCCAGTTTCTAATTTTTTTGAGGCAACTCAACAGGCTAAAGCAGTGTTTCTCAACCTTGGAAACTTTAAGATGTGTGGACTTCAACTTCCAGAATTCCCAGCAAGCATGCTGGCTTGGGAATTCTGGGAGTTGAAGTCCACACATCTTAAAGTTGCTAAGGTTAAGAAACACTGGGCTAAAGCTTAAACAAATTAATGTTTGTCACTGATTTCTTGCACTGGAAGTTGTAGTTGTAAGGGGTTCCTCAGCCGTTTCAAGGATTCTTCCACCTGACAGTGCAAAAGGGGAAAAAAAGTCGATGAGTTTATGGTTTAAATAGCTGTAAACGGCTTCCACAAATCAAGCTCTACACTGTTCAATCACATATTTTGATACCCAGGGCACCCTATTAACTTGAACGTCCATCTCTCTTCTGTATAGAATTAAACGTGACTCAACTAAACTTAGCTTTTAAAACTAGGAAACTGACACTCTGAAAGCTGGCGCTCTCTTCTCAGAGCTTTCGGAAAGGGAGGGCAGCTGACTTCGAAGATCTGCCCTCCCTTTCTGAAAGCTCTGAGAAGAGAGCGCCACTTTCTAAAGACAGCGTTCCAAAGGGAACCGCATGGAGGAACTGTTCACCGGAGAAGCTGGGTCCGAAAAGGAGTCTGCAAAGGCAGCCAGGTGCTTCTGCGTCGCCCACGGCGGCTGGGTGAGAAAGGCGAAAGGTCGGTGCGGGGAACTGGGAGAGGAGGCAGCTGGGTGAACGAATGTGGGCTGGGGTGGCTGGACTGCGGCTCAGGAGCTTCTTGCAGCCGCAGAGCCTGCGTGCCGCCCCGCAAGGCAGGGTGCAGGGCTTCCAAAAAGGCAGAGATGTGGGGGGAGATAGGCGGGTGGGGGGAGTTGAAGCAGCCCTGCAGAGTTGTAAGTGCGGGCGGGCTGCCAAGCGCCCGAATTTCGATTGCGTGACTGCGGGGGCGCTGCAACGGTTGTAATTTCGGGCACAGGTCGTAAGTCCATTTTTTCACCCTGTCGTAATTTTGAATGGTCGCTGAATGAGTAATCGTTAAGTGAGGACTACCTGCATATTGAAGCCCTTTTCCATGATCCCTTGTGCAACCAATATCATGCATCTTATCCTATTGTTCTTGTGAGCCATCCAGAGTTGTGTTCTAAGATGGGAGGCCACACAAATCTGATAGATAGATAGATAGATAGATAGATAGATAGATAGATAGATAGATAGATCGATCTATGCAATTACCTCTGTCAGATCCTCTTTTAGTTTGTTATACTGAACCACGTTGAAGTTCTGGCTTTTAGATTTCCGGTGAAAATAGTGGAGGAATTGCCTGTCTCGAGCATCTGGATAAATGTAATCCTCAATATGACAAGGAAAAAAAAAACAGAAAAAATTAATCCGATAACTCTGAATATCATCAGCCAATACAGGAAACCTCCCCTGGCCCAGACAAGGAAGTCTGCAAAATACAAATTTCTACTTCAAGCTCAGTCCTCCTTTTAAAATGAAACAAGTGGAGCATTATGTGGATTTCTACATTCCATTAAACCAGGTTGCTTTAACCATGATGTACTCAAACCAAATTCTAACTGCACTCAACAAAGCTACAAGTCTGGCTATACAAAGTGTTTTGTAATAGAAACATTATTTTAGGGGGTACCACTTCAACAATATCATCTCAAATACAAAGATCTCAGACTTCTAAAAAGATACTAAGGATTGAGTTCCATGATAGGTCTCTGTAGAAATAATAATGCTCATTTACGATTAACATATCTTGAATAATATTAGAAAGCATCGTTTTCAGGATATGGCAATGTGATTACCACGGGGGAAATTCTTCCAGCAATTTTTACATGAAGGGAAATGGGAAGAGTGGTCCTAGGGCTTCTCTTTGATATGACCCATTTTTCTCTAAAAAATTAGAATCCCCAGACAATTGAATAAGGGCTGACATGCTTTGTATTATTCTAAAGACTGTTAATTAAAAAAAATAGATCCGAGGGACTGCCATTAAGATAATCACTCTGTTCCTGCAGAGCATGCACAAGATATATAGACTGCATTGTGTTGGTAGGTGCTATATTATAAATATAATGAATAGCAGGTGATCCTTCAGGCTTGCAGAACCTGAAGCATTTGAGACTTTCCTAATCAACTGAACTCTCTGAACAACTTGCAGAACTTTTGACAACAGACATCCTACAATCTTCCTCTCAAAGTAAAAGTATCCTTATTGTAATACTTCAAAGCCTTGCACATGTATGCTTCAAATTTCAAGCAGTCAGAACTGATTTTTTTGTGTATGTTACCTACCTGCTTAGTAAGTACAAAGTAAGCATAGAATGCCATGGCACTTCCATAGGTGATAAAATAAGTAACAGGTTCCATAATATCCCATGAGTAGACCCACCAGGTTAGCCAAGCCAGGGCTCCACCCTGAGTAGATATTAAGGCTAAACCAATCCACAGAAGGCGAGAAGTCTTCGCATTGGTATCTTTTGCAATTCTAGCCTTCATCTAGGAACAAAAAAGCTATGTTATGCCCCAAAGTGTTCAATTATGCTCCTCTCCCACTTGTCATGTAGTATTTAAAACTGCAGTATGCAAATTTATACTTCCATATGGAATTTGGAGTTCATCCAAACACATTCTAATAGTTTCTTGAGCATAAAGCTTCACATATAAATTCAATCTGAACACCCAACAGTTACTGCTTTCAAGGAACACATTTCAGAACATGACCTGTGATACAACTTTAGGATTTTTTTAGACACTCTTGGATAGTCTTCCAACCATTATTACAGAATAATGTTGTTCCCTCTAAATCTCACTTAGAAAAATGCAGCTGTTCAGGTCTAGTTTTTCATCTCATATAACAGATTCAAGATTTAGCTTGCTGATTATCAATTTCCATAGGACTGAATTTATTAAGATTTTTCCAAACCTGTTCTAAAGGGAGCAGTTCTTCTTTCAGAAGTTCCATTTTTTGCATTAGCTCTCTCTCTTTTCTTGTTTGGTGCTCTTCTAAGTGAAGTGCTACAAATAACTTATGGACCGTTGACTTGATGTCATCTATCTCTGTGGCATGCTCTGTACTCATTTTATCTGAAAGAAGAGTGAAGCTTGTGTCATTACAATTACTTGTAAGCATCCATACTCTCAAAAAGCATGCAGGGAACTCTCCAGAAACAGACTGTCCAAACTTAGTGCTATTTCTCCTGCTACCACTGGTTGGAGTAAACACATGTATATTATTTGATTTGAATAATTTATTTAAAAGGTAGAAGTTTAAGCTGTTATGGTGAAAGCAAAGAATATCACTATGGTTTATGAAAGCACAAGTAATTTCAAAGTTTAAATGCTTATGAAAAGATTCAAACTAAGCGAATGTTTGAGGATTTAAGGCTGCAATCCTATGCAATTTCACTCTCAAGTAAAGTTCCACTAAACTCAGTGGAATTAATTTCTGAGCAGACATGCACATGTAGTTTTCGCTGGATTTTAATTTTAAACAGTTTGATAATCATTCAAGATTCCAGACCATTTCAAGATGGTCATGAAGTTATGTACCTTTCAGTGGTGGATGTACACTATATTCTGCATTATTGACAACCAGCTTAAAATCATTCCTTAACAGAACTTCCATCAATGCTGACTTTGAAATCATGCTGCCATCTGCAGGAGAGAAAAGGCATTTCAATGAAAGTAATAAAAGGCTACACAAATTTATTTTAAAATTTATTTATTTAATTTTTATCCCGCCTTTATTATTTTTATAAATAACTCAAGGCGGCGAACATACCTCATACTCCTTCCTCCTCCTCATTTTCCCAACAAACCTGTGAGGTGAGTTGGGCTGACAGTGAGTGACTGGCCCAAGGTCACCCAGCCGGCTTTCATGCCTAAGGCAGGACTAGAACTCAGTGTCTCCTGGTTTCTAGCCCGTTGCCTTAACCACTAGGCCAAACTGGCTCTATTGCTATACTGATTGCAGTCAGTGTTCTAAACAAAACTTCCCTACAGCAATGTTTATTGGAGTAAGTGGCTTTTATGCCAGTCCTATGACCAGTGAATCCATGTGACTATACATGGATAACGTGAGCCTTTCTTCCAAGACCAATAACATTTCTGACAGTATATAAATGCTCATTGGCTTCACAGAATAAGAGGAATGAGTTCAACTTTATGTCCTGTATGCCATCTATTTTTGCTCCTCCACTCCAGGCTACTACCTACATTAGATTAAGAGAGCTAACTACTTTCAAGCAAATGTCTATTCAGTACAAGATTTGGGAAATTTTGATACTCAGAATAACTTTACAAATTTACAAATCTTAAAGGACATTTTTTCCATAGATTATTTCTGACCCAGCCCTCTGAAAAAGCCACATTTTCTTCTCAGGGTATACCTAAGATGTAGAATTTATGGGGTTTGATTTTTGACCAGTAAAGCATGGAACTATCAACTGGCATGTTAGCTTGAAACCTGGCCTATCCTAATTGACTGTTAATGCTCTTTTAAATTGCAATTTAATTTAGGTGTTTAACGTTGTTTCTGTGAAGGAGTCTCATCAGTCTGTCCTCATGGATTCCTTACATCCAAACTTCTATTTACAGATACTGCAGTTAAGAGTCTCAAAATGAAACCAAAGAAGAAATTATTGCTTTCAGTGGATGTTAAAGAACTGAAAACTAGTTAAGGGAGAAAGCCCAACAATAGATGTGCTCTTTCAGAAGGACTTGAAGGATAAAGAAATACTTGTAAAAGCAAAGAAAAAAAATAACCCACAGAATTTTTTATGCATTCAGATCTTCCTTGCTTACTAGTGTCATAGAAAGAATGTTGAAATTGTGTATGGATATTGAACTTCACTCAACATTTTAAATATAGGAAACTTACAGACTTAAACTAATTGGACAAGTTTTCCTTACTCTTGAGTTTCTTAGTGCAAGTGACTGTCTATTAGGAGTCCTTTCCCGATCACTTGCAATTTGATCTTTTAATTGGACATATCTGACACTGTACGTGAGACACATGCAAAATAGTTCATGGGTGTGTATAATATGGAAAATGCTTGGGATAAAAGTGCCCCACTTGACATGTTCTAAATTGATATCCCAATGGCACACAACTTGAATCTTCCTCCACTGGGGCTGTGGTCTGCTGTCTAGAACTGCTTTCATGCAGATAATGCAGCATGTGATGTCTGTAATCCAAGAACCAAGGACCATCAGAGTGAGACTATGGAGAAAGATGATGGTTGTATTTCACTGTGATTCAAGTGGTACAGTAATGAGCGCTCCCAATGTGCATCACGCAAATGACATGAGCCAATGAATCAATCCAGCATGATTCAGGTGAGTCAGTGATTCTGAGCATACCCAAGCAGTTAGTTTGAGGTCTTGCCTTTCATCAGCTGTATGTGAGTAGTGGGTGCCAGTGGTCTGGAAGGTGAAATAAGAGGCTAGCCTTCACTCCCACTCTATAAAGTTGCTCTATAAAATCCCACTTATTTCTTGCTGCCCCTATTTTTCCCTAGAGGTGAGCCAGTGAAATGATGAAAAATTGAAAGAAAGTGAAGGAAAAGAAGCAGTAACAGTGAGGGGTTGAGGCAGATACATTTCAGTGGGTGTCCTGCCAGGATGTAACCTTGGCAGATTTTGAACATTAATAAGTTTGCAGTACCTGTAAAGAGATGGAACAACCTTGATTTTCAAGGTGATACCAGCATTAGTACCTGCTGTGAAGACTTCTACCTTTTCAATTGCATTATCTTCTCTCTTTATGTCTTGTAAGAAGGTGCCCACAGTTGTTAGCATTGGCTTGACGGTAAACTGGCAACGTTCTTTTCTTGAAGGTAATGCAAGTGTTATCACAGGCAGACCATGTTTATAATGAACAGTTACTTCTGCAAAAAGAAAAAAGGGAGAAAGGTATGTATATGTATGTATATGTGTGGATGTACACATGCATACACATATTCCTGTAGATGAGTTTTTTTTAAAAAAACAAGTCAAGAGTTAAGGCATATCTTGCAAAAATTGGGAACTTCAGGACATCTTCTTGTGTGCCATTGATAAATTATCTATGAGCTCTCAGTGAAACAGTAATATCCAATAATTTAAGACTCAAATTGAGCTCAGCTTCTGGTGACTACATGATGCATCAAGTAGTTTTCTTGGCAACAGTATGGAAATGTCTTGCTAGTGCTTTCTTCCACAATATTTTTTCAACTTCCCAGTGTATCGTACAGCCTAGTAGTCTTCCATCCAAGTACTAAACAAATCTTACTCTTAGCTTAACTTTCTTTCAGCTAAGTGTTGTCATATGACATGGACGCAAGTAATGACATTCTGGAAGCAGATAGATCTAAATTTCAGGATATAGAAAATGAATGTCCAAGTTGTAATCCACAGGTGTTTGCAGGAAAGAAGTATCTGTGGAAGGAGAGGCGGCTGAATTTTAACCCAGCTAGAATTGTTGCTGGACTTAGGCCTTCATGCTAGGGTAAAATGGACTCTAAACAGGCCTAGGATTTAAAGGAGGCAGAACCTGCCAGCTTTTTAAACTATCAGTCTCAAGGCAGTACTAGTTTTTGGCATACAAGCTTACAGACCTCCAATTACAGCACCATACACTGTTAATTGTATTCAAGAGATATGCATACCTGAGTATAAAAAGATATGAGCCTCTCATGAAAGATGAGGAAGGCACAAGAATGTTATTCCAGAAAGCAGTGAATATTTCAGAGCCAACATAAAATCTGCAGGATTCAAACTGCCTAAAATAAAACAGGGATATTTGGGGGTATGCAGCTTGAAATTAGTACTATTGGGATATTTGATATGAAAATAGCAATTAGTTAGAAACCATACCATCAGATGGCACTAGAGTGCTATACAGGGCTCTTCTGTGGCGCCTCAAATTTCCAGTTTGTCTTACACACAGCACCTGGCAAAGAAGACTGATTCAGATATCAAGGTGGTCAGCTGAATACCTTCCCAATCATTCTGTTTTCTCCCATGGAACCCACCGTATGGTTCAGAAGACCAGACATTTATTGAAGATTCCCATTTTAGAACTAAGTTTAATAAAGGAAAGGGGGTTGTTGTGTTGTTGCTGTAATCAGCTATCCTACAAATCTCTTGAGAACCAAAGGTCTTGGGCCACATTTACCCATTAGATTGCAAAGATTTCTAAAAAGTAATATAAAAGAAACCATTCTAGGTAGTGATGTGCAAAACATTACATTAAATTATAACAGGCAAAGTTTTTACAGAACATGTACATCTTACCATGAAACAAAGGGGATTTAAATTCATAAGCAAAGGCAGCCAGTATAAACTGTGATGATGAAAACAATGACAAAATGTGCATTGTGATGTCAGAACGCACTTTTCACCATTCCTCCCACCCCGTTCATAAATAGGATACATGATGTTAACAGCAAACCTTAGACATTAAAAAAAATATCAAGGCCTACCTATGAAAAATTACTTATCAAGTTGGGTCATTATAGTTGTATTGGACTTCAGTGCCAACGCTCAGAAAGGGTGATGAGAGTTCTAGCCCAACACATCTTGAGAGACTAAGGCAGGAAAGACTGCCGCGTGCCTGGAATACCCAAGTTAATCAAGTAAAAATCTGAAATAAGCTTTTGGAAAACAACTGCACTAGAACTGCAGCTCTATATTCTCAGGTAACTACTTTTTTCATAGAAAGATGCTTTGGGAGGAACTCATTTTGAGTGTAACGAGGCAAATGAGTTGAATGCCCCTAAGCTATTTTTATTAAAAAATGAGGAGTTAAAAATGAGTTGGAAGGAATCTTAGAGGTCATCTAGCTCAACCATCTGCTCAGTGCACGAACCAACAGAGTGCCTCTGATGGATGACCATCCAGCCTCTGTCTGAAGACATCTAAAGGAAGAGAACTCAACATCTTCATGTGGCAGCTGTTGCTGCAGAATCTGTTAGTGTGACATTTATTTTAACATTGCTTAGGGAATGGTAGCAATTAATAGGCTTCTCTTTGTTACACTAAAGATCATCATATGCTGACAGCTGGCTTGGAACCCAAGCCCATCCTGCACAATAGCACCTTGTAGGTCTATGCTTCTAGGCCACTCCACTACCATCTCCTTTACCATTTCTCCAATTGAAGTGACATAATTTCATATACTGCTCTGCACTAGCAAACATCTAGATCTACTCACCACACAGGCCACAGCAAGTGTGGCACCACAAATTTTGAAACTCAAGAGAGAGAGAGTGATAATCCAAGCTGCTCTCCAGCTCCAACTTTAGGAGGAAGGGTTCCCAGCTTTGGCACTCTCTTACACTTACACACATATTCTCACAGAGATTGAGGATGTGAAGAGAAAGCACTGCCTAAAGCAGGGCTTTCCAAAGTTTTCCCGCGGCGACACACCAACCACCGTTGGTGTGTCGCCGCGGGAAAACCCGGAAGTGCCGCCGTTGAGGCAGCACGCAAAACCCCGGAAGTGCTGCTGCTGCTTTCGGTTTTTGTGCGCCGCCGTGGCTGCAGCGCTTTTGGATTTTTGCACGCCGCCGTTGGTGTGTCGCCGTGGGAAAACCCGGAAGCACTGATGGCGCGCCATCAGCACTTCCGGGTTTTGACGCAACACATCTGGGCCCCGCAGGCGACACACTTTTGTGTCGCGACACACAGTTTGGAAAGCTCTGGCCTAAAGATTTGCCCTATGGAAAAGAAAGAGGCGGCTTGACAAACAGGAGTGCTTATGACTACTATTCTTCCTTGGCTGAGCCCATAGATGAATGAAGTATGTTTATTTATTTATTTAATTTCTATCCCTTTATTTTTTATATAAATAACTCAAGGTGGCGAACATACCTAATACTCCTTCCTCCTCCTATTTTCCCCACAACCACCACACTGTGAGGTGAGTTTGGATGCGTGTGTGTGACTTGCCCAAGGTCACTCAGCCGGCTTTTATGCCTCAGGCGGGACTAGAACTCACAGACTCCTGGCTTCTAGCCCGTTGCCTTAACCACTAGACCAAACTGGCTCCATTCCTTCAGTATCTATGAAACAAAAAGCTTCTGAATAATCTATTCTACGCGTCCAATGAGAAAAATGACAACAGGAGCCTGCATAATGAAAGGACAAAATTCTTGCACGCGACTTAAAATAGGAACTTACTACCCAGGGTTTTTTTCTTTTAAAGCAGCTAAACTCTCCACAGCGAAACAAATTAAGTCCACCTTTTTCCTGATTAATAGATACTCTTCTTTCAGTGGCAAAAAATCAGGAGCCTGGAAGCACCTTTTCCAACAAGTTTTATTAAAAAGTGTAAACTTTCATGAGCTGCAGATCACTTCGTCTGACACACACCTATGCCTTTTAATAAATTTTTTAAGGTCGGAAACGGTGCTTCCAGACTCCTGATTTTTTGCCACCATAGACTAACACGGCTCTCCTCCTACAATGTCTTATTTTAGTGGGAGTTCAGTTTCTGCTTTTAAGTCAATATCCAATCTCCTGGGTTTACAGTATTTTGTTGTCAAATTCCAGTATAGGTTTATTTCATTTCATGCTTAGGTTCTAGCATCTTTTCAAGCAATAATCTGTTTTCTAAGTAAGGAATGTGTTAAGCTCATTTGCTTTATGTAATTCCCATTTGTTTTATACAACTGACCAGGCAGAGAGCTTGCAAGGGTTAAACTTATCTATTGCTTGTTATGTACTATTGTACATAAACATATACCACAATTATTTATTCATCATCTTGAATTTGATTTATAACCACTCAAAGAAAAGGCACAGCATTTGAAAGGTTGTTCTGAATGCTAGCATGGAAACCAAACAAGAAACTCTGTTTTATAATTTAGGCAGTGCCACCCCAACTACTGTTAATGGAAAATGCTGTTTGGAATACAGGAGATCTGCCGCTTTGTAAAGGGTTGGAATAACTGGTGAACAGTGTCAGTGCTTGTTTCATACAACTATTATCTAATATACTGCTTTATCCTATATGCCAATTGTAATGTGTCCCATAAAACACACAGTAAGATTAAGACGGCCGACAGGAAGCTCTGGCGTGGGCTGGTCCATGAAGTCACGAAAAGTCGGAAGCAGCTGAACGAATAAACAACAACAAAGATTAAGGAAAGATGAAGGTGGAAATATTATTTTCCTTAGAGGACTCTTACTGGCTCAATTTTACACCAACTTTTCTACTGCTCACATTTGCATAGGTGTTTGCACGCACGCACGCACGCATGCGCACACACACAGACACACACTTGCCAGAAGGCTCACTACCTCTACAATTGCAGGATGAAAAAGGAATGTATTTTAATTGAATTAAGAGCCTGTAAAATAAGGTACTCACATTAATTGATCCCCACCTGCATATACCAACCATTCCTTCACAGACAGAAACTATTTTTACATACAGAATCATACAAATTTACATACCTATTCCCCTCTTTCTATGTATATAAAGGTAGGCAGGCAAGAGATTAGGAAAGGGATGATGAGAAGGGAAGGAATGGAACTGGACAGGGATGGAAAGAAAAATGGAAACACCTGTTTAGGGATTACAAAAAGGGTTAAATTTACCAGGCAATCAGACTCTCCTAAGCCACAGCTAATCTCTCTCTCAATTCTCTGGTTATTGTGGTAGATCACAGTCCCAGGATGACCAAAGATCTGTCAATTCCCTAGAGTGAGGATGGAGATTAAAATAAAAATGGCTGGGGTATATGCATGAAGTGAATTGAATTCTCCATCTCCAATTTAGTTTCAGTTGTCTACACTGCACAGGAAGGGTTTTACTTCTAATCAGAAAAGCCACTAAGGAGGGGGAAAAACCCCTAACCAGAAAAAAAAAATTTTTTGCAAAGAAAGCAGGATAACTGTGCTGGATGAGCAACTCCCACTCAACCTTGATTTCACACCAAATATCTAAAGTTTGCTTCTTCATTTACCCCCACCATATTTCATTTGGTCCATATTGCAACCAATAATTAGCATTCTACATTTCATGCTGAGATTATTAGCATAATCCTTTTATGACTCAGGAAATGAAAACAATTGGAGCATTACCACTTAATTAAATTTCACAGCTGCTGACTTACCTTCAGCACTGGAAATTCAATACTTTTAAAAAACCAACTGGTTGACCTGGCAGCAACACCACAAATAGAGGATTCTATCAGCAGTAAAATTTATGAGCAGAATAAAGAGTCAAGAACAACCTCAGGGTAAAGGTTCCTACAAATGTTCAGATAATGTGATTTAATTACAGCAGAGCTTTTCAAACTTTTCATGTTGGCGACACACACCAACGGCAGCGGTGGCGCAGCCTGCAGTGTCCTGGTGTGTCGCGCGCAAACCCGGAAGCGCTGATGGGGAGAACCGGAAGAAGCAGCACCCCCGCCAATCAGTGCCACCGCCGGTGCTTCCGGGTTTGCGTGCAACACACCAGGACACCGCAGGCGACACAGTAGTGTGTCGCAACACATACTTTGGAAAGCTATGAATTACAGTATAACAGAACTTTTAACTCAAAACTACCATTGCTTTAAGTGGTTCACTGCCCCATACTCTACTCATTCACTGGGATGGATTTATACCCAAATTTGATTTTAAACATAAAAATTGGAGTTGATTGCCTCCCAATAAAAAGAAAGGATGTAATTTTATAGCATGAATATTTTAACCATGGAGAATAAAAAAAACATATTTGCACTAAAGAAGCCTGATCACTTCCAGCTGTTGTGGCTCATAGCTATGATAAAAATTAAAAATAAACCTGAGTCAAAATTTGAATATTTAAAAGCAAAATTTGAATATTTAAAAAGCAAAATTTGAATATTTAAAAAGTGCCTGAATTTGAAGCCCCCTTTAAAATCAAGGTCCAACCAAAACATCTGTCCTGTACTCCACCCTTTCAAATAGGCTCTGATGAATACTAGATGCAGAATCTGAACTGTGCCTTATTTTAATAAGGAATCCAATTAATGTATCATGAAAGATGCAGAAAACCACATCCACGCACTGCTTGTCCTATTTCAAATGTATGTTCTTGGCTGGCAAAGGTAAACCTGCTCTAACACAGAGGCCACTCAAGGATATATATAGGAAGTTGTTGTTCATTACAGGTAGACCTTGCTTAACGACCATTCGTTTAGCGATGGTTCGGACTTACAATGGTGCCAAAAAACCTGACTTACGACCGGTCCTTGCACTTATGACCGTTGCAGCGTCCCCACGGTCATGTGATTGCAATTTGAGCACTTGGCAACTGGTTCACATTTATGACCGTTGCAGCATCCTGTGGTCATGTGATCGCCATTTTTGACCTTCCCAGCTGACTTCTGGCAAGCAAAATCAATGGGGAATCGCATGATTCGCTTAACGACCACATGGTTCACTTAACAACTGCCGCAAAAATGGTCATAAAATTGGGTCGGATTCGCTTAATGACCACATTGCTTAGCGACTGAAATTCTGGTCCCAATTGGGTCCTTAAGTGAGGACTACCTGTAGATGCACAGAATAGCTAGAATGAAGGGAGCTGCAACTCAAAAAATCTTGTCTTTTAGTAAAATTTATTATCCAGAAATCATTGGCGATCACTCGAAGCCGAGTAAGATTGTCTTCCAAGGGTAAAATTTTAACAGTGGATCCGTAAGTGGCTGTAAAGGCCAATTCTGGCCTATCCAGAAAAGGTGCTACTAGACTCCTGATTTTTTGCCACCATAGACTAAAACGGCTCTCCTCCTGCAATGTCAAGCATATATAGTGATATTTCTCACAGTATGAAACTCTGTGCTTTGATATGCTCTTTGATAGTTTATTTTATTTATTTATTACATTTATATCCCGCCCATCTCCCCCACAAGGAGGGACCCTGGGCGGTTCACAACAAAGTTTAAAATCAATTAAAACAATAAATATCAATAATAAACAGTAAAATATATAATTAGTAAAATATATAGTTGGGTTACTGTTATTACGTTATTTCCAAACTTGAGGAGGGTCATTTCCTTCTGCTGATCTACTGAAGTGCTTTGAGCAGATCAAAAGACAAGACTAAGCTTCTCCTCTCCTCTGGACCAACTTGTTCAAGTCTGAAATTTGTGCGGTATCAAGTTACTTGGAGCATATCAGCAAACTGAAACAATCATGTTACTCTCTACACCAGTGTTTCTCAACCTTGGCAACTTGAAGTTAGGTGGACTTCAAGCTGGCTGGGGAATTCTGGTAGTTGAAGTCCACCCTTCTTCAAGTTGCCAAAGTTGAGAAACACTCTCTATAACTTGAAGCTTCACAGAGGGGAGGGACTTGATGTTTTCATGCTATGTTTCTGGAGCACCTGGAAAACTTTGGAGGTGCAGCCTAAGCATGCTCTTTATTCTTCTTAACTTAAAAGTGGAACCAATATTTATTTGTTTGTTTGTTTGTTTATTTTCTATCCTGCCTTTTTAATTATTTTTATAAATAATTCAAGGCAGCAAACATACATAATACTCCTTCCGCCTCTTTTCCCCACAACAACCACCCTGTGTTGGGCTGTGTGTGTGTGACTGGCCCAAGGTCACCCAGCCGGCTTTCATGCCTAAGGCGGGACTAGAACTCAGCGTCTCCTGGTTTCTAGCCCGTTGCCTTAACTACTAGACCAAAAATATGCAACATGCAGGTGACCAGCTCTTTTTCCTCCTCCTTAGTAATTTTGTGGTACTCTGGCCCGACTGTCGAACGAAAGGACGGCAGGTCGGCAGGTCGAGACCTGGAAGCACCGCGTAACAGTGTGAGCTCCCGTTCTTGCCCAGCTCCTGCCAATCTAGCAGTTTGAAAGCACGTAAAAATGCAAGTAGATAAATAGGTACCACTCCGGTGGGAAGGTAACAGCGTTCTGTGCACATTGACGTTTAGTCGTGCTGGCCACATGACCACGGAAGCGTCTATGGCAGAGCTTTCGAAACTGTGTGTCGCGACACAAAAGTGTGTCACCACACACAGTCTGGTGTGTTGCCACACAACCCGGAAGCGCTGATGATGATCAGCGAAACAGCGGCAGCAGCACTTCCGGGTTTTTGCGCGCAGCCGCACTTCCCGGTTTTCCAGCGGCGACACACCAACGCCAGTTGGTGTGTTGCTGCGGGAAAAACTTTGGAAAGCCCTGGTCTATGGACAACGCTGGCTCCCATGGCCGAGAATCGGAGATGAGCGCGGCCCCCTAGAGCCGGATATGACTGGAAGGGGAAAACTTACCTTACTTAATTTAGTCTGAGATCACCCCACATGACTGGAAGGTTTAAACTTTGGTAAGGTAACTGCTTGCTTCATGAAATTTTCATCTCCTGGGTTAGGGTCTCCTTTTTTAAAAAGTGCATAGGGAGGATGAAATTTAGGAAGCAAGAGGCTAGAAGAAAAGTTCAAACCTCTCCCCTCCTCACAACCAACACCATATTCCCAATCCAGAGCTGGATCCTGCACCCTCAGGGCATGTAATAATATAGAATAAGTTACATGTTAAACATTAACCACAAATTATTGTTTGATTTTGAGAAAATATGCCTCAAACTTCCTATCATTCATCTTCACTCTATCACCCCAGATATCACCTGTTTCTTGTCTGTCAGGCCCAACCCAAGAACAACAAGGAATCAGTCCAGCCAAACTTCAGTTCTTTATTTGCTTTCACCGTATAGACAGAACCTTGCCAGACTAAACCTACTCTACTCTACCCTAACCTGGGAGGGTCTAGGCCAAGGGTCGGAAATGGCGGCTCGCGAGCCAGATGCGGCTCTTTGGCCCCTTGAGTGTGGCTCTTCTACAAAATACCACGTGCGGGCACGCGCGCGCACGTACAGTCGCTGTCAGCCTCCCGGCTCGTTTCGCTCCTGCCGCTGCCAGCGCCTTCATTCAGCTCCACAGCAGTTCCGGGGCATACCACCGGTGAAAGCGGAGGCCGATCCCTGGCCTCCTTCCCCGTCTGTGTAGGTCTCGTGGGCTGAGTTTCCTTTCTGCGCTGCGGGACGGGGGTGCTCCCTGAAAGAGGGGCGCCGTGGAGGCTTTTGTATGTGATGTTGCTCCCAGTGCCACAAACTTTTCTACCCTTTCTTTCCTTTGCCTCTGGCGGGAAGCCACTTTGTCCCGGCAATGGGAGGATCAGGGGATGGGGCGAGTAAGGCGTCCCCAGCTGATTGAAGTAAATCTTGGGGGTGGTAGTTGTCCTCCGATTATGGGGGGGCTACTGGGGGGACAGTTTATTTCCCTCTCCTTAATTTCTGAAGGCAGGAACAGAGAGGCCGGCGTTGCAAGCAGCGCGCAGGCATGGGAGAACTAAGAATTGGGGGTGGCTCACAGCGTGTGCGTGTGAATGCGTGAGAGGGCCGGCCAGATCCGAGCCTTTCCTCCCCGATGGGGTTCAGGGTCTGAACAGGCAGCATGGCTGTGGGGAAGAGGAAGGCTCTCTGTCCGGCTGGTCGCTTTTTCGCTTCACCCCCGGCTCTCAGCGTGTGCGTGTGAATGCGTGAGAGGGCCGGCCAGATCCGGCCCTTCCCGATTCTCAACTCTTGGAGCTGTGGGGGGGGAGGCATTGTTAGGCTTGGAAATGCCCCTGCAGCAGGTAGGTTAGAGAAGCGAGACGCCCCCCTTCCCTCTCTCTCCCTCCGCCCGGCTCCCAATCTCAAACGCGGCCTCAGCGCACGTGTGCGAAACCTCACCGCCGAGTCCGGGGGTGAAGCGAAAAAGCGACCAGCCGGACAGAGAGCCTTCCTCTTCCCCACAGCCATGCTGCCTGTTCAGACCCTGAACCCCATCGGGGAGGAAAGGCTCGGATCTGGCCGGCCCTCTCACGCATTCACACGCACACGCTGTGAGCCACCCCCAATTCTTAGTTCTCCCATGCCTGCGCGCTGCTTGCAACGCCGGCCTCTTCTCCCACACACACAGACACGTGGCCCTTCCCGATTCTCAACTCTTGGAGCTGTGGGGGGGGGGGAGGCATTGTTAGGCTTGGAAATGCCCCTGCAGCAGGTAGGTTAGAGAAGCGTGCGGGCGCGTGGGGGGGCGTGGGGGGCAGTTAAGGTGCTAGCTGCAACAGCTGCCCCCGAAGTGACCATATTCCACTCTTCCAACAGAAATTCCCCCAAGGAAAGGGTCGCACTTTTTTCTCCGGGGTGGGGATATGAAGTTGGGGTACTAACTTACCCTCTAAAGTGTCTCCTCCTTTCCCTATGTGGTCATTTTGCTAAAATTACCGTTATGACACCCCCCCCCCCCATGTTTTCCTCTGGAGTTGAGTTCTGGCGTTTCTGCTGTCACTGGAGATGGCTCTCTCAAAGTTGGACGGTTCAAGTAACTGCTTCAGGCCACCGTTGTCTACCTGCTTATTGCCGCGTTTTGATCGCGATTTTAAACGAAAGGAGGAAGGTTGTGTGCGTCCCGTTGGATAGGATCCGAAGGGCCGCTTTGGAAACGCTGCCCGACTCGGGCGAAAGTTGGAAGGCTCCCGAGGGCGGGAGGAGGAAGAATCAATCGCCCTCCTCCAGTGCCGGCCACCAACGTCTCCACCCGCAGCCTTTGGAGCCTGGTTTTAAATGGGCGCTCCTCTCCGCCCCGGCCGCCTCTGCCCGGCTCAGCTTTGTTTCCTCCGTGCACGCCTCCGGAGAAGCAGCCCCGTGAGTGGAAGTGAAGTGCTAATGTGGGACGAAGAGTCTCGATCCCAACAGGCACCCCGTGCATCTAATTCACAGAGTAGAGAAAGAGCGGCTTCTCCCTCGCTTGCGCGCTTGCTTGCTCCCCCTGCCCCCACGCACGTGCGCATGCCTTCGCCCACCGTAGGGGGCATAGCCGCCGCCTCAGGCCGCGCCAGTCTTGAGGGGGGCGGGGAAATATGCCAAACGGTGGAGGGAAAGGCATAGGACGTATGAAAAAAGAAAGCGGCTTTTTCCTCGCTTGCGCGCGCGCTTGCTTCGAAAGAGACAGGCAGACAGAAGACATAAGAAGGAGACAGAGACGAAATCTCTGTGAGGGGGAGGGAGGAGAAGGGTGGGCGGAGGTGGGGCAGGGGTGGTGGGTGCCGGCGAGGGAGAGAAGAAGGAAGGCAGTAAAGAGCGGCGGCGGGAGCAGCGAGGATGGAGGAGGAGGTCTTCACGAAGGACCCCGGGGGAGGAGGCGGGGCGACGCTTCGCTCACCACCCGCCCGTCGCGGCTTACTCGGACCCCGGGGGAGGTGCAGTGGCGGACGTGGCGGGGCAGGCGTGGCAGCGGGCATGGTGTGCGTGGCGGCGGCGGGCAATGCAGTGGGCGTGGTGGGCATGGCGGCAGCAGGCCCTAAGTGTGCGTGATTGGTCCCCGCCCACAAACCCTGCCCCCTGGCTCTCGAGCATGTCAAAATGCCCTCGAGCATGTCAAAATGGCTCCTGGCATAAAAAAGTTTGCCGACCCCTGGTCTAGGCCATGGCTACTCTGAATCTCTTCCTCTTCTCACAGCCCTGCTCTGGGCTGTGTTGTCTTTCGTCTTGCTTGGAATGTGCTCCCTCCTTCCGGAGAACCATCTGCGTTACTGTAGTCCATCACATCACCTCCCCCTTCACAGACACGTTCCGTCACACTGTCACAGGTTCTTTTTTTAACTGTACCCAAATAGACTGACCCAGACTCAAAAGAGCCACAAAAGCACTGGAACCTGGACAGGTGGTTTTTTCATATCTCCCTATTAAGGATTGGAGAGATGTTTTATTTTGAAAAAACCAAGATATAAAAGTGAAATGTGAAACTTACAAATCACAAATGTGTTTTCTATTGCCGCTATCCTATTGGGCCAGTCACTCTCTCTCAGCCCAACTCACCTCACAGGGTTGTTGTGGGGAAAAGAGGAGGAGGAAGGAGTATTAGGTATGTTCGCCGCCTTGAGTTATTTATAAAAATACTAAAGGCGGGATAGAAAATAAATAAATAAAAATATTCTATTCTATTGCTATTATTTCTACATTACTATGCTAATTATTACTATAACAATTACTATAAATAAAATAAATAAATAATAATTACTATAGTAAAGGTAAAGGTTCCCCCCGCACATTTGTGCAGTCGTGTCCGACTCTAGGGGCCGGTGCTCATCTCCGTTTGTTAGCCGAAGAGCCAGCGTTGTCCGAAGATGCTTCCACGGTCATGTGGCCACATGACACGCGCGGAACGCTGTTACCTACCCACCAAAGTGGTACCTATTAATCTACTTGCATTTGCATGCTTTCGAATTGCTAGGTTAGCAAGAGCTGGGGCTAGTGTGGGAGCTCACTCCGTCACGCAGGACTAGGGATTCGAACCTCCAAACTTGTGATCTTCCGATCGACAAGCCTGGCATCTTACCCGCTGAGCCACCACGCCCCCATATATATTATATCATAATAGTATTATACTACTATTCAATTGGGGGCGTGGTGGCTCAGTGGGTAAGACGCCAGGCTTGTTGATCGGAAGATTGCAAGTTCGGAGGTTCGAATCCCTAGCCCTGCGTGCGGAGTGAGCTCCCGCACTAGCTCCAGCTCTTGCCAACCTAGCAATTCGAAAGCATGCAAATGCAAGTAGATTAATAGGTACCACTTCGGTGGGTAGGTAACAGCGTTCCACGCGTGTCATGCGGCCACATGACCGTGGAAGCGTCTTCAGACAACGCTGGCTCTTTGGCTAACAAACGGAGATGAGCACCGGCCCCTAGAGTCGGACACGACTGCACAAATGTGCGGGGGGTACCTTTACCTTTTTTTACTATTCAATTACTATTACAATATTTCCTCTATACTATATAACTATTCAATTATTATTACATTTCCTCTTTACTATTAGTATACTACACTTTATAGTACTATTAGCAATGTTTCCTTCTAACAAATCCTGTTCTGCCTTCTGCCTTCATTCCTCTCTCTCTGGGATTTCTTCTGCGTTTTTCTTCTCTGTTAATGGCCAGCATGTAGAGTACTTGCACCTTTCCACGCTACGCTGTGCTTTGCCTCTACACTTCCTGTTCCTCTGGACCATCCACTCCCTCTGAAGGAACAACGCCTTCTTTTGTTTAGCTGCTTTTGTGTTTGCTGGTGGCTGCAGAGCTTCCAAAGCACGCATCTCCTCTCACACCTGTGTCAAGGTTGCAGCTTTATTGGCAACTCTGCTGTGCTGACACTGGGGAAAAGGCTCAAATGGGCGGCGAAGAAGGCAGCAGAGGTGCCTGCAATTTTGCTAAGCAGGCTGCTTTTCCCCACTTGCCAGTTTTTCTAAGCTAAGGAAGTCCCATGTACCTGGTTTAGAGAGATTCTTCTGGAATCCTTCATTATCATTTCTGTTTTAACCATCTTAAATAATTTCGTACTCTTAAGCAAACATGATTATATCACTGCTGCTCACCCCCTCGTTTCATTTCACTTACAAACAAGTTAAAAAGGAACAGTCCAAGTCAATCATCATCTCACTTAACCTGGCTACAGTGTTAGTAGCCATGTTTCATTAATAAGGAAAAAGCTACTAAGTGATGAGATTTTACATGCCATTACATAGCATCGAAAAAAGGTTATTGATTAAAAAAGCAACGCAATAGACTGGGTAGCTTTCAAAATTCAGCATTATCAATGTACATATATAAAAAGTTATCTTGGTAACTCAAACTATCAACAGCACTGCAAAATGGTTTTGTCAATTTTCATTTATCACCCAACTCAATTTTTAAGTCTAACTGCTATAAGCACTTGCCTCTCTTCATCCTCTTAATAAGAAAAAATCAATCCTTAGCTTCAAGGTAAATGACACCGACAAGGAATCTAATAACAGAACTAAATCCTGATGCCATTACACACCATCTCAGACTTCCAATTGCATTTATCCACCTTAAGGAACCCAGCAAGCAAAGATCCCATGGGCTGCACTACACAAGAAGGTCCTATAAAAAGGTATCTATATTTCACCACTATCCACTTTCCTGCATGCAGAAACTGACAATGCCTGAAGGCTTTGAATAAATATGAATTGAAGAAAGGGCAGAATTCGGCAAAAAGTAGATTAGTTTTCCAAGTGGCTGTCAAAGATAATAACAAACAGCTAAAATCACTGAGGATTTCTGCTTCAACAAGCCATATTCAAATTCCCAGTGTGACATGTACCAGCAAATGAAAAATGACTGCTTTCTGTTTTGTTCAAAATGAAAGAGAGAGAACTTTGCTGAAATACATACACTATAGCAAACATGAATTAGCAGGTAATAAATAATATACTAAAACTAGCCTGTGGATGAAGAAATATCACATTACAAAAGAGAATGAATACAATTAAAATATAGGAATTTTCAAATATATGGTGGTACAGTATCTAATACTGTAAAGAGGTTTTCAAGTGTTTATGGCTGAAATAAAGAATTTCAATGTGATCTCCATAATTAATTGGATTAAATAAGTATAATCTGGAAGAAGGTTGTATATCATGCCCTAATGTGTATACACATCTACTTAAATTACTGCTTCCACAGAAATAACTGTCTTTGTCTTTTGTATAACATTGTGTTTATATTTATATATTTATATATATAATTATATATATATATATATATATATATATATATATATATATATATAGTATAACATTTGTATAACATTAAAAACCTTATTGATCATATAAATAGAGATGGGTGTCCAGCAGTCCCCAAGTCCCCTTTTTGTGGCCCCAGGATTCCTCTTTGGTCATGAGTCATGTTTTGGTGGGAAACATATGAAAACAGTACTGTATGCCTATAATAGGCATTTATTAGAATTAAAATGCCACAGGATTCTTTGCTACAATACAAGCGAAAATGACAATAACATACCTACACTGAACTGGGATGTTCATGATTTATTGTTGAGTTATAGCAGAAAGCAAATAAATGGTGCTAATTGGTATATTAATTATAGACAGGTTTCATATTTATCAAATAAAGTTCTGTGTGATCCTCTCTTCTTCTGAATACAACTTAGTTTGTTGTTTATTCGTTCAGTCGCTTCCGACTCTTCGTGACTTCATGGACCAGCCCACGCCAGAGCTTCCTGTCGGCCGTCACCATCCCCAGCTCCCCCATGGTTGAATCTGTCACCTCCAGAATATCATCCATCCATCTTGCCCTTGGTCTCTTCCTTTTGCCTTCCACTTTCCCCAGCATCAGCATCTTCTCCAGGGTATCCTGTCTTCTCATTATGTGGCCAAAGTACTTCAGTTTTGCCTTTAATATCATTCCCTCAAGTGAGCAGTCTGGCTTTATTTCCTGGAGTATGGACTGGTTTGATCTTCTTGCAGTCCAAGGCACTCTCAGAATTTTCCTCCAACACCACAGTTCAAAAGCATCTATCTTCCTTCGCTCAGCCTTCCTTATGGTCCAGCTCTCGCAGCCATAGGTTACTACAGGGAATACCATTGCTTTAACTATGCGGACCTTTGTTGTCAGTGTGATGTCTCTTGTCTTAACTATTTTATCAAGATTTGCCATTGCTCTCCTCCCAAGTAGTAGACGTCTTCTGATTTCCTGGCTGCAGTCAGCATCTGCAGTAATCTTTGCACCTAGAAATAAAGTCTGTCACTGCCTCCACTTTTTCTCCCACTTAGTACTCCCTTATTATTCAACAGCTAAACAAAGAAAAACTGTAATTCTACTTTAGATTCGCTAAGCCACTAATAAATTTTGCTCTACAAAATAGTCAGGATGACAATTCCTATTTTAAGCAACAATGTGAGGGCAACCCTGAAAAAGAGCAATCTTCTGGCACTCCCATAGCTGCTACAAAAAATCAAGATTTACAAAATTCTCAGGCAGTATCTGATTTGGTGGACTTCTCTGCTTCTAACATAAGTTCTAATAGTTTGCTGAAATTACCAGAAGACTCAAAATCAAAAATTATTGTAGTTGCGCAGGTTCATGCTGACTGGGCATCTTCATCTACATCTCTTCAAGAGTAGTATTTAAATTTTTACCCTCATTGAGGCAAATGGCCTTGGCTTTTTTGTATGACTTGGATCTGCCACTCTGCTAATTATCACCGCATCCTGGGCAGAGTTAGAGCAGAAGTTGATCTAATATGGGCCAACCTAGACTGAAGGTGGAGACCTATCATAGTATCCACAATCCTCTGTATTAGCACACCAGCAAGTAGGGCAACTCAGTTATTACAAAGGATTACCGTTTGGCAGATATTAGGTCAACCTAGCTATTCTTTAACATCATACATAGAGAATACATTTTATAGAACCCATTGGGGCTGTATGCATTTTATTTAAACATATATTGTCCTTGAGTTTAATATTTAATATTCACCTTATTATACATTTCTCTACTCTGTTTTATACTATCTTATCTTACCTTTTATCCTTATTTTATTTTATCTTATAGTATCTTGTCTATTTTATCCCACTGTAGCTTATAATATCTCATTATATTGTATTTTACCTTATTTTGTCTTATTGTATTTTACTGTGGCTGATGCCTATGCTTTGATATGGTCAAATAGACTAATCAATAAAGTACTGATTACTGATTACTTACTTTAGATTCTCAACACATGAGGAACAAGAACTGAATTTGTTAAGTTACTTGTATAACCTTTATGTATTCTACTAAATTGGGGTGCACAATTTTGGTGGCCAAGGGCCATGCTCAGTCTTTGAGTGGTGTGCCTAGAGCCACGTTCCAAAAGTGAAGAATAGACCAGGGGGGGAAATTCATTTCAATTGCATTTACTCAAAATTAAATATAATTCAAATTATTACTCTCCAGTCATACAGTATATATCCATATGTTTCCACTACTGGAGATATGTGTGGGCCACACAAAGTACTTTCAGGGCCATATGCTTCTTGTTTGCTTTCATGCCTGGCAGTAGCTAATACAATTTAATTTTCCAAGTGTCTCTTACTTTGAAACCTCATTGGCTATTGCTAATAGAGTTTTCTACTTCTTCAAGAAAATAAGACACAGATTATTCTTGTTTATTCTTATTTCTTTTGAGCAGCTCTTCAGTACAATCTTCTAATTTGGACTGTTTTCTCTGAAACAGTTGTACATCAACAACAACAGGACTAGACATAAACTGGGGTCATTAAGAGATGGCTGTAGAAGACAACACAGCTTGGTACCACCTTTCTCACAGACACAAGGAAGGGTATGCAAAAAATCTCAAATTCAAAACATCCACTTCAAATACCAAACACCTACTTCAAGTATGAAATGGGCTGTGTACATCAGCTCCCAGTGTAATATTAATTGTACTAGAATTTTTGTAGCATTTTTTGTTGGTTATACCCTGAAAAAGCAGACCTTTCGAATAGGTTTTCCTATCCTACCTGCAGTATAAATTGAATTCCCTCTCACTTCCAAACTTCTAATTAAGTGGATTTCTCCTACCCAGGTTTAAAATAAATGAATTGATTCCGTTCCAGCTCCCAATGTCTCTTTTTCTCTACAAGGACAAACTCCACTAAGAGCTGCAACGCTTTTCTGTATTCCTTGGCGAACCCTGACTAGCTGACTGATCACTGAGTTTCTTTGAATATGGAATCACAAACATATTACTGGACACTCTGACGCCCACTGAGAACAGAGACATTAGGAGTGAAAAAGAGGAAAGAAACCTCAGAAGTAGCTGGAGCAAGAATTGCCAAAAACTGTTAAATGAAAAAAGAACAGAACAGAACAGGGATGGCAAGAAGTAAGAAAGATAATGACAGCACAGCTGTTCGTTTCTTCCAACGGTCAATGCTAACTTACTTGTGCCTTGTCACTGTGACTCCGCAGCAAATTTGGAGGGTCCCAAAACCGCAACAAAGGCTTTGGCTGCCATGTGAGGACACAGACGGTGGATTATGCAACCAGGCCTTAGAGAGCCAAAAAGTAAAGTGGAACATTTCTCAATCAAATAAATAAAAGTAAGCTAAACAGCAAGCAAAATCAGTTTGATGATTTTTCTGATCTTAGTTTAAAAAAAAATCTTATTGTTGCATTAGCTTGAATTTTAAAAAAAATCCCTATGGAAATTGATATGGATTTTGATGCAAATTTTTCCTATGACTGTATTTTTCAAACACATTTATTTATTATTATTATTTCTAACTTATATCAAACACATTTAGAAGAATTTGCTATGTTTCTTTCACTGATATATACATTTTATGCAGAGTTTTCCCCTAATGCACTCGTTTTTGTATGCTTCCTTTATTTAAAGGGGGACATGAAAGAACAAATTTCCAGTTTGTATTAAAATGCTAAGGAAATTAAAATATTCCTAACATTACCCTGTAATACCATACTTTGAAAATCTGATGTCATTCATTCTGTCTAACATTATTTTTTTTTACAGCAGACAACATAAGGAAGAAATTATTACCAGTCAGGGAACAGAACTGCACAGCGCCTTCACAGATAAGATTACATGTTTGCCAACGGAAAAGGAAAAATGACAAAGGATGATTTACTTCTATTTTCTTATTCTATTACAGCCTTCCCTCAAAGGTTTTCAAAGAACTGTATTTATAGGATGAGTTTATGATCCCAGTAAACACTGATATTAATAAAAGATCATATACAACAAACCTATGTTATATACTGCTCTAGCAAAACAGGAACTAGTAAACAGAGGTTGAAAGCTACGGACTAAAACAATCAAAACTAATTAAATAATACAAAGAGATATGCACATTTAAATTGTGGTTTGGCTAAATGATAAGTAAACCAATAATTGTCCATTATTAATTAAAAACAAGGGCTGATGAAGAGACAAGATTATTTTGCTGTTCCCTCCCAACATTTTGCAGTACCATCACTTTCTCTGCCAGCTAACAGCTCTTGTTTCTGCTCCACTTACCAGCATTTCATAAAGCTTGCACAAACAAGCCCATAATCAGCACTTGGCATCTTAAGGGCAACGAGAGACAGAGTCCCAGCATGACCCATCCATCAACTTCACACTTTCCCCAGGCTCTCCACAAGGGGCATCTGCAAGCAACTCTTTCCAGTGCAACCATTCTTAAAATCGTGCATGTACTGCTCACACAGGATATTTATGAAGAAACTATTAGATAAATAAATAATGTGTTATATTATTTCTACAGGTATAGGTAACTTTTAGGGAGCCATTCTAGAAATGTGTACAGGTAGTCCTCGCTTAGCGACCACTCTTTCAGTGACCGTTCAAAGTTACGGCAATGCTGAACAAGGAGACTTACAACTGGTCCTCAAAGTTCTGGCCGTTGCAGAGTCCCCGCAGTCATTTGATTGTGATTTGGGCACTTGGCAACCAGCTTGCACTATCCCGCAGTTACGGGATTGCCATTTGCAACCTTCCCTGCCAGCTTCCCACAAGCAAAGTCAATGGGGAAGCTGGCAGGGAAGGTTGCATGTTGCTCCTGTAAGTTGCTCCCGCTGCTTTTTCTCCCAAGCAGCCCTCTACAGAGTACAAGATCCCAGGGATCTCGTACTTTGTAGCGCGCGTGTGCCCACCCACAGCATCCCCACACCCACCTGCACGGTGCCGCAGCACCCCTTCCCACACCTGCCCGCAGTCATGCAGTGCCGTTTCCCATGACCCCCCGCCCAGCTGCACTCCATAGCACTCACCCACCTGCCAGCCTGCTTGCGAACCTCCCGAGATTTACAACTTCCTGCTGACTTCCCCATTGACTTTGCTTGTTGGAAGCCGGCAGGAAATCACAAGTCATGGTCACATGAGGACCTCGCTTAATGACCCACAATCCTTGCTTAGCAATGGCAACAGGAACTGCCATCACTAAGTGATGCGGTCAAGTGACGTCATGCTTTACGACCGCATCACTTAGCGAAATTCTGGTCCCAATTACCATCGTTAAACAAGGACTACCTGTACTGTATATGCATATCTGCATCAATTCCCATATTTAGGTTATAAGGAAGAATCTGGATTTAACTGCTACTAATCCATGCAACAACACAAGAGACGACTCTACATATGGACATCACCAGATGGTCAATACCGAAATCAGATTGATTATCTACTTTGCAGCCAAAGATGGAGAAGCTCTATACAATCAGCAAAAACAAGACCTGGAGCTGACTGTGGCTCAGATCATGAGCTTATCGCAAAATTTAGGCTTAAATTGAAGAACGTAGAGAAAACCACTAGACCAATCAGGTATGACCTAAATCATATCCCTTATGAATATACAGTGGAGGTGAGGAATAGATTTAAAGGATTAGATCTGGTAGACAGAGTGCCTGAATAACTATGGATGGAGGTTCGTAACATTGTACAGGAGGCAGCAACTAAAACCATCCCAAAGAAAAAGAAATGCAAGAAAGCAAAGTGGCTGACTGATGAGGCTTTACAAATAGCTGTGGAAAGAAGGGAAGCAAAAGGCAAGGGAGAAAGGGAAAGATATAAACAACTGAATGCAGAATTCCAGAGAATAGCAAGGAGAGATAAGAAGGCCTTCTTAAATGAACTAAAGAGCCTCTTGATGAGGGTGAAAGAGGAGAGTGCAAAAGCTGGCTTGAAACTCAACATTAAAAAAACCCAGATCATGGCATCTGGTCCCATCACTTCCTGGCAAATAGAAGGGGAAGAAATGGAAGCAGTGACAGATTTTATTTTCTTGGGCTCCAAGATCACCGCAGACGGTGACTGCAGCCATGAAATTAAAAGACGCTTGCTCCTTGGGAGGAAAGCTATGGCAAACCTAGACAGCATATTAAAAAGCAGAGACATCACCTTGCCGACAAAGGTCCGTATAGTTAAAGCTATGGTTTTTCCAGTAGTAATGTATGGCTGTGAGAGTTGGACCATAAGGAAGGCTGAGCGCCGAAGAATTGATGCTTTCGAGCTGTGGTGCTGGAGAAGACTCTTGAGAGTCCCTTGGACTGCAAGGAGGTTAAACCAGTCAATCCTAAAGGAAATCAACCCTGACTGCTCATTGGAAGGACAGATGCTGAAGCTGAAGCTCAAATACTTTGGCCACCTAATGCGAAGAGAGGACTCACTGGAAAAGACCCTGATGCTGGGAAAGACTGAAGGCAAAAGGAGAAGGGGACGGCAGAGGATGAGATGGTTAGATAGCATCACCGAAGTACTGAACATGAATTTGAGTAAACTCCGAGAAACAGTGGAGGACAGGAAGGCCTGGCGTGCTATGGTCCATGAGGTCACGAAGAGTCGGACACGACTAAACGACTGAACAACAACAACAAATCCATGCCAGGTACTAAGTATAAATCTGCTTAAATGGAATTTAGAAACATGTACAGCCATAAAAAGAGCAGACAGAGTGGAGCTCTGCATGAAATAATTATAATTAGGGCTTTAAAATTCAGAATTACCAGCATGTGTTTTTTTCAGAGCACAGCCAAGCTATCTCACAGATGCAATCGACTGCCACCACTAAATTACATTTGTCTGCATGCTTTCCCTATAAAACAACTATCCGTATCTGACATTTTGATAATGTTTTAGCAGTACAAAGGCAATTTCCACTCATCAGTACATACTTCCTTTTCAGTTTTCAGAACAATTTCTTTATGAATTACTCCAGAATCCTCCATCAATGTCAGTCAGTCTATTCCATATTTGCTATCATCAGTTCATTCCAAGATTTTGTTTTCTTGATACCAATTTTACATTTCTAGGCAACCTGTCTGTACTCTTCCTTTGTACCTAGCCCGCTTTCCATTTACTGTGATTTTTTTCCCCATTTTCAGCAGTTCGCTAAGATTTTTTGTAAGTCACATTAGTTTTTCTGCTGCCTTCCATTTTTCCTACTATTGTAATTGTTTGCAATTGTACTTATAATATCTTTTTGTTTATTTATCTATTAAATTTCTATGACCGCCCATCTCCCCCTCAAGGAGGGACTCTGGGTGATTCACAGCCACAATAACATCATTAAAATACAATAAAAACACAATAAAATATAAATGCAATAAATATAAATTAAAACCAAGTGGCAGGTGGTTTGTACAGTGACGCTGAACATATTTAAAATATTTTAGGCGGCTCTAAGAAATCAGCCATCCCCAAGCTTGACCACTTTCCTGTTAAGGTTATTTGGTTAAAGCATTCTATGCAGAATTAAACGCATGGCATTTTCTTCCACTGTGTCTGGCCAGAGAGTGGAAAAATACAAGTGAAAACAATCTACATTGTTTTCCGCATTGTAAGTTTGGTTCTCAAAACATCTGAGACGTAGATGGCAGGTGTTGAGATGTCTCTTTAGCTAGACATAATAAAAACTCGTAATCAGGATTGTTCTCAAAACAAAGAAAGGCCAATACACAACACTGCCATCGTGTGACGCTTTATAGTAAGTACAATTACTACCAGAAATGCTATGCCGAAAGAGATGCTCATGTTTGAACCAATCAGATGTGAGCTATGAACCATGGGTATTCCTTTATACTTATGTTCTCACTTATGTTCTTTACATATATGTCTTCTGTTCTTTATGTAGGCTGCTATCTGCATGTACTTGTATCTGAACTGTAACCATGCCTGGTCTTTGCACAGACCATGATGTTTTTCTTTCCTCACTTCTGGTGATGGAACTCTGCTTATGCTTTGATTTTACCTTTTTGCAATAATGCACTATACATCCATTATTGCCTTATGCTATCAATAAAGATATTGTTAGCCTTACAACACGTTGTTTGGATTACTTCAAGCCTGGAACCCCGCATAGTTAACCATCACCTAACAGGTTATGGTGGCCCAGAGAGAATTTTGTGTTTTTCTTTGCTGCGCTGGATCTAACTGTAACAACGGGGTTTGTTTTTAAGGCTGCATTTTGAAGTAAACGTGTTTTCTTTGAGTGGTCAGCATGGCTGCTGCTGCAGGGCTAACCAGTCTGCCCTTTGAGCGTTTGAATGGCACAAACTATCGGACCTGGTGTGTGAAGATCAAGTCTTTCTTCCTAAAAGAAGGTTTGTGGAAGTATGTGAAAGACGCACCTCCAACCGGTGCTATTACTGAAGAAGTGCAGTTGTGTTTGGATCGTGCTTATGGCAACTTGATTCTGGGACTAGAATCATCACAGCTACTGCATATCAGTAATTTGGAGACTGCACATGCCTGTTGGGAAGCTCTTAAAGCCCTTTATTCCAAGCAAACCTCTGCTGCCATTGTTGGTATATCACGTCAGCTTTACAACTTGAAGCTGCAGCCCGGTGGAAACGTGATGACCCACCTCCATAAAGTCAAGACTTTGTTTCTTGAACTTGAGGACCGGGATGTTGTGATCCCTGATACCCAGAGAGCTTGTATCATCCTGTCAAGCTTGGACAAGAGCTTTGACATGCTCATCGAGGCAACTCAGACGTTAAGGCCCCAAGACCTAACTGTGGATTATCTTACAAATCGCCTGCAAGAAATCCAGCAAGCTCGTGATTTGGAGAAAATGCAGAGTAAGTCATCTGTTGCTGTTCCTGAGGCTTCAGCTCAGCGTTATCCAGTTGGAACAGAGGCTGCGTGTGCTGTGAGGAGATGTTTCCGGTGCAACTCGACCCAACACTTCATGAGAGACTGTCCCCAGCCACCTCGCCCAGCCGGTGGAGCCAGTGGAAAGAGGTTCGTACAAAAGAAGGGGAAACAAGCGCCTAGACAACGTACCCAGGTGTCTGCTTTGCTCACGGCTGTGAGTAGACGTTCCCCAGAGACTTGGCTTTTGGACTCAGCCTGTAGTCAAATCATTGTCAACAATGAACAGTTGTTGTTATCAAAAAGCAAGCCTAAAGTCCAACAGGTTGCTCTGGCTGATGGATCTATGGCTGATGTGTCCTTTCAGGGTGAAGTATACATTCCTTGTTTGGGGATAAATATGCAAAATGTGTTGTGTGTACCTACACTTGACTTTTCCCTCCTTAGCGTTCCAGCCCTGGTAAAGTCTGGTTATACTGTTGTGTTCAAGGGTACTGGATGTTCTATTGAAAAAGATGGGATAGAATGTCCTAGGGGGAAGTTAGTGAATCAATTGTATGAAATGCTTCCTAAGCAGGGGATTGTGTCAGGAAATTGTATTTCCAATGTTCCCCCACATAACAAATGCATTCACTATTATCACAGAGTTCTGGGACATCCCGGGTGGGGAAGTTTGTCCCAACTGGCCAAGGTGTATCCTGAGTTAGGATCCAAAAAGTGTGATGACTTTCTTGATTGTACTGTGTGCAAACAATCTAAAATTAAGGCTGCTCCTATTGCTAGAAAAAGTGACAGAGTGTCAACTAGGCCTTTTCAGTTGGTTCATGGAGACTTAGCCGGCCCCAATGCTCCTAGTGAGGGGGGGGCGCGTTTCATGTTCCTTTTGGTGGATGACCATACTCGCTATACGTTTTGTTATTTGCTCAAATCTAAAGCGGAGGCTTTTGCTCGCTTTAAGGAGTTTGTTGCAATGGTGGAAAGAAATTATGGCTATCAAGTAGGTCAATTTCAATCGGATTGTGGAGGAGAGTTTCTAGGCCATGAGTTTCAGAATTGGCTTCGTAGAAAAGGAATCTCCCATAGACTTGCCAATGTTGGTGTTCCTGCTGAGAATGGAATAGCTGAAAGGAAGATTGGTGTTGTTAATACCATTAGAAATAGCCTGATGTTAGATGCCCAGGTGCCAGCCCGTTTTTGGGGTGAGGCTACCATGACTGCAGTGTATCTGACTAACAGGGTGTGGAATTCAGCTGTGAATGAAGTTCCTTATTTCCTTTTGTTTGGCAAGCGCCCTTCGCTGAAGCATCTGCGTGTTTTTGGAACATTTGCATATGTGCATATTCCTAAGTCTCAGCGAAGGAAGAACCAGCCAAAAGCACAACGCTTAAGGTTTGTTGGTTATTCATCTAGATCTAAGGGTTACCGTTTTTCTGCAGGCTATGGTCGTGTAGTAATCTCTAGAAGTGCTAATTTTGAGCACCCTACTGGTTGGGATAGGTTGAATGCTAGTTCAGAGGTATTGTTGCAATCTAGTGTACAGCCAACTGTCCATGCTCCTGTGGCTGGACAACAACCAGTTCAGCTGCCTTCTGGTTCCCAGTCTCCTAGTGTGGTGAGAGGATCCCCTCAGGTGAAGGAAGAGGAAATTTCACCTGAGCAGGTTCAGGATCTGAAGGGGGATTCAGGTAGTGAAAAGGCAGAGGACAGCAATGAGGAAGAGGCAGTGGTAATTCCTCGTAGGTCTGCACGCTCCACAAAGGGTGTGAAGCCTGACAGATTTGTGATTCAGCAGGTGAGAGTGTGTCAGATTACCTGTGAACCTCAGTCTTTCCAGGAGATGTTGCATCTGCCTGTTGAAGAGCAAGAGAAGTGGAACACAGCGATGGATAAGGAGTTTGAGGCATTAGTGAGTCAAAAGGTGTTTGAGGTCACTGATTTGCCCCCATCCCAGAAAGCTGTTGGTTCCAGATGGGTTTTCAGAAAGAAGCTTCTTCCTGATAATACAGTGCAGTACAAAGCCAGGCTTGTTGCTCAGGGATTTGCACAGGAGAGGTTTTTGAACTATGATCTCACATATGCACCCACAGCTAGACCAGAGTCTTTACGTATGGTACTTTCTCTGGCTGCACAGCGTGGACTTGTTGTCCATCATTTTGATGTTGACACAGCATATTTGAATGCAGAGCTCCCTGAAACTGTGTACATGAAGCAGGCTCCTGGCTATGCTTGTGACAATTCTCAGAAGGTGTACAGACTGCGCAAGGCGCTGTACGGTTTGAAGCAGGCCGGACGTTGTTGGCATCAATGTTTAGATAAGGCTTTGTTAGAGCTAAAGTTTAAGAAGTCTGTTGCTGATCCTTGTGTGTATGTAAGAGGTTCTGGAAGTGATTACACAGTGTTGCTAACGTATGTTGATGATTTTTGCCTAGCAACTGGTTCTTTGCACCTTGTACAAGAGTTTGCAACACAATTGAGACAGTACTTTCAATTGAAAGACCTAGGTGAGCTGAAATACTATCTAGGTGTTGAAGTCACTAGAGCTCAGAGTGGTGAGTTCTATCTGAGTCAGAAAAGAAAAATTGACCAATTGTTGAGTCAACTTGAAATGTCAAATGCAAAACCAACCAAAACACCAATGACTCTTGATTTCCTAAAGGGTGATGCATGTGAGGAACCTTGTCCTCAACCTGCATTGTATCACTCAGCTGTAGGAAGTTTGCTACACTTAACACAATGGACACGCCCTGACTTAGCTTACTCAGTTGGAGTGCTTAGTCGTAAGGTTGCCAAACCATCCATGCGGGATTGGACAGGTTTAAAGAGGGTCCTACGCTATCTTAAAGGCACAGCTGATCTTTGTCTCAAAATATCAGCCACCAAGGCTGAAATGCCTGTGATTTATGCTGACAGCTCTTTTGCAGAAGAGAGAGACAGAAAGTCTGTGAGTGGTTTTGTTTGTTTGTTTGCAAATACACCCATTGCCTGGAGAGCAAGAAAACAAACATTAATTGCCGTTTCTACCTGCGAAGCCGAATTTTCGGCCCTCAGTGAGGCAATCAATGAAACGTATTGGTTAAAACAATTGTTTACAGATTTATCTGTAAATATAAATACACCAATAACAATGTATGAAGATTCCCAATCCTGTCTATCTCTAGCTGCTTCGGAAAATGTCAATAATCGCACGAAATACATCCATGTAAAATACCAAAATGTAAGGCATGCAATTCAGGAAAAATTTATACAGTTAGAGTATTGTCCATCTGAGCTAAATATCGCAGATGTTCTCACGAAAGCACTTTCTCCTACAAAGCATACAACCATGGTAACCAGATTGGGGTTGGAGCAAATGTGTCTGAAATAAAATCATTTGTGTCTCTGTGTGCTTTTGAAATAACAGTTTTTCCCCCACAGTGTTTCAAAAAATCCATGCGGAAGGGGTGTTAAGGTTATTTGGTTAAAGCATTCTATGCAGAATTAAACGCATGGCATTTTCTTCCACTGTGTCTGGCCAGAGAGTGGAAAAATACAAGTGAAAACAATCTACATTGTTTTCCGCATTGTAAGTTTGGTTCTCAAAACATCTGAGACGTAGATGGCAGGTGTTGAGATGTCTCTTTAGCTAGACATAATAAAAACTCGTAATCAGGATTGTTCTCAAAACAAAGAAAGGCCAATACACAACACTGCCATCGTGTGACGCTTTATAGTAAGTACAATTACTACCAGAAATGCTATGCCGAAAGAGATGCTCATGTTTGAACCAATCAGATGTGAGCTATGAACCATGGGTATTCCTTTATACTTATGTTCTCACTTATGTTCTTTACATATATGTCTTCTGTTCTTTATGTAGGCTGCTATCTGCATGTACTTGTATCTGAACTGTAACCATGCCTGGTCTTTGCACAGACCATGATGTTTTTCTTTCCTCACTTCTGGTGATGGAACTCTGCTTATGCTTTGATTTTACCTTTTTGCAATAATGCACTATACATCCATTATTGCCTTATGCTATCAATAAAGATATTGTTAGCCTTACAACACGTTGTTTGGATTACTTCAAGCCTGGAACCCCGCATAGTTAACCATAACCTAACATTTCCCTCTTGCCCCAGGCGAGATCACAGAGCCAAGTTTTTAATTTTTTCCTGAAGTCCAGGAGTGAAGGGGCCTGTCTTATCTCTGGGGGAAGGATGTTCCATAGGGCAGGTGCCGCTGCAGAGAAGGCTCGCCTCCGAGACCCCGCTAGATGGAACTCTTTCATAGAGGGGGTCCGCAGCATGCCCTCTCTGCAAGATCGGGTAGGGCGGGATGATGTAATGGGGATGAGGCGGTCCCACAGACCATCCCACATGGTCCCGTGCCATGTAGGGCTTTGAAGGTGATAACCAACACCTTGAATTGGACCTGGAAGCAAACTGGTACCCAATGCAGCTCACGGAGCAGAGGTGTTGTGTGTGTCGATCTTGGTGCACTTAAAACTGCTCACGCGGCCGCATTCTGTACCAGCCGTAGCTTCTGGATATTCTTCAAGGGTAGCCCCATGTATAGTGCGTTACAGTAATCTATATGGAAGACATCCAGGCATAAGTGACTGTTCGAAGGGCCTCTCGGCCCAGGAACTTCTGTTTAGGAACTTCTACCCATCGTGAGTTACTCCTGTCATGGGATCCTAGTTACCACTGTTCTGATTAAAATCTGATTAAAATTTGCTTTTTTGAAATCTGAGATACATGTTTGAGTCCTGTATGCTGTTTTAGCTTCCCTTGAAAGCAACTCCAGCATTACAATGTTACTTTCCCCCAGTGTTCCTGGTACTGCTACTTGTTCAACTAAGTCCTCCCTACTGATAAAATCAAATCAAGCACAGCTGATCTACTTGGGCGCTCCCCCACCCTCTGAAGGAGAATGCTGCCAGCAAGTCAGGAATTTCCTGGAAGGACTGCGCTTGGCAGAATTTGTTCCTCAACAGCTGTTAGGGGAAAGTCGCCCATCATTACAACTACCTGACTCCTTCAATCAGATGCATGTTTTATGCTAGCCAAATGTTAACATGTATGATTCATATAATAAAAATATATATAAACGTGAAAAATAAACAGAGGCATTCTATCTAGCTTCACCAGGCTTTTGCACTCTGGAATGATTCAATAACAACTTTGGTTGGTATATGTGGATTTACCTTCTACTGGTTTCATGAATTAATTCCAGCTATACATATAAATGGAGCAGGCAACACTTTGCATCCAGCCCTTTCCAGTCAGTAGCACACTGTGCAAAAGAGACCATATAATAAATAATTATGTTACTTTTCACAGAAGATGGCGTAGTAGCTGCCCAGCATGAGAAAGTGAGCAAGTGATGGAGATAGACTAGATTTTATTTGCCATCTACTTCTATTTTTCTGACACATACGCCTATCTACAGTAGTGATCTCAAAAGAGAAGCCAGTCTTGGGAGTTTCATGCACAATAAATTGTCTTTAGGCAAGAATAAAATCTGGGATTTTAAAAAGAAGCACTTATTTCCAACTTTTATGAGATTACATGTTGAAATTAACACATTTTCTTTTCAAACATTACAAAAATCACCAAATGTCAGGTCAATGCAAGTCACTGACAGGGCTGCTAACAAAAAGCAGAATGTCTTCAACATCTGGTATAATAAAAATGTGAAACAGGGATGTGCAACATCCAGTTCTCAAGATCTTCCATTCTCTAGAGCTCAGGTGAAGATCCTTGGCATATGCCCTTCCATCCCTGATAACTCTGTGGCCTCTCATAGCATACAAAAGGGTTGCCTGTTTTCTGTATCAAAGACACACAGAGCAATCTGGTGATAGACTGGGTTTCTCAAGGCCAGTTCACTGACACCAAGGAAGTACCCCAAGAAAAAAACTAGGGGATCTCTATCCCTAGCTTAAGGATGATGATGAGATTATTTGTCAAATCAACCTTTTAATTTCAAATTATGAATCCTCCCCCTCCAAATGTATTTGGTTGAGTATTTACTCATTTGGCTATTTATCAATATATACATTACTAATATAAAGCAGCTGTACTTTATGCTTGCTAGAACACACTTAAGCATTAACCCAATTATGTTAAATTCAATACAGATTTTTCAGTAAAGAACACTTAAGAGTTTTTTTTAAAAAAAAGAGGATTTGGTAAAAAAAAAAAAAGAGCTTCATACTTTTCAAGTTGATGGCCAAATGTATCAAACTGCGAGGGATTTGGTTCCTGTGGCTCTGACTCAGGTAAAATTTCTATCAGTGGAATCCATTCAGATGTCAAGTGACAGTCTTGGCATTGGCCAAAGTAACCTTCAAATTCTAAAGGAGTTAACTGAACTAGAGGTAGTGATCTCACACATATTGATTGGCCTGGTTGGTACTAAGGTCATCATTCCATTCCATTCTTTTTTAAAGGAAAATTTATCTGAAAAAAATCCTGACCAAATAATGGATTTATATGGGACATACCACCAAAAACAAAAATCTACATTTCTGAGTGTTAGGCTCCACCAGCAAAAAGTCCCAGACACGATTCACCTGCGTCCAACATGGTCTGTAAATCTGTACCTAGTAGAAGCTCTCAAACACATGACACAGCCTGTGTGGATAAGGATCTATAAGAGAGTTATTGCCCCTTCTCAGAGAGAGGATGGAAATTCCCTCTCAAACCCTAGGGCATGACAATCCTGTTGCTTTTCTTCCTGCTATGTTTCAGCACATATTTTGCTATGTACTTCATGACCCTGAAGCTGAGTGGTTGTTGATTAGTTATATAGTCCCCATCTCTGCACTGGGAACCGCTGACTCTTGATGTAATTCTCACACTGACTACTGAAGGATATGTATTCAGGCAAATAAAAGAAATGCACTTTTACTAGAAGGAAAGAAGTCAGAAACTAGTATTTTGAAGTAAACCAAGAATGAGCCAACAGCTGTACATCTGATACAATAAAGAAATCACATCACCTGATTATCTTGACTTCATTCAAATGAAAAGAACAACCTGTTTGAAATTTCTACTGACAACTAATTCCATGAAATCTTTTATTCGTAAGATATTTATATGCACAACCAACAAAAAAGCAAATGCTTCTCAACAAATAAAAATGTTCTTAAAAACAACAACAAACTAGAATTCATGTAAAAGATACTGGCTTTGTTTTGCACTGCAACAAAAAGGAGCTTTGGAAATGATTAAAAAAAGTCTGTTCACTTGCTAATTAAAGAAGGGGGTAGCTCAACTGTTGTATTTAACTGTAGAATTCTTTCATTCTTGTACCCAATTGTCCCATTTTCAGGTACAGCTCAGTGTTTCCTCTGGAGACCCCTCTTAATTCCCTCACTACGATTCTGAACATTTAAGCCTGTATCACTTGATTCACAGCTTGATCTGACCAAAAAGCATGATTTTCTGAAACAGACTACCAGAGGAAGGCAATTCTAGCCCCTGGTCATAAACACATTCCTTTCTTTGTTTTCAGTTCTTCTTCTTAAACTAAGAGTGACACTTTATGCTACAAACTCCACAGGAAAAAAGGGGGATTATTCACCGCAAATACCAAATACCACATAACCAAATAATGTACCAAATATTATGACTAACTGGGTTGTAAGCCACTGCATAATGCACCAGTATTTTCCAAAAACTACCCATTGTGCAATGTTTGCAGGCTTTCTGCACGATTCTGAAAACATCTGAAGTGACATCTGAAATGACATTACATTTTATTTAAGTCAGATAATATGACTTGCTAACTGCAAATCTTTCAAAATGAACACAACACTTTTTAAAAGGATACTCTTCTTGGTAATGCATAGAGATGCCATATTATAAGACCATAACATAATACAGATCTGTTATTAGTAACTGTAGCATTACCTTCCTTAGATGTACCATTGCTCATCCTTCACAGTGACCAACTATATGTTGAATAATTATACTGCTTTTAGCAGACAGAATCAAATGATTTTCAAACCATGAATTTCATACTTATAATATTGCTATATTGGGCAAACTTGCCTAATCCTCAGTGCTAATATTTCACAAGTGTTTTGTTTTAAAAGTCCCTCCCCTCCAATAAAAATAAAGGTAAAGGTAAAGGTTTCCCCTGCACAGTTGTGTCCGACTCTAGGGGGCGGTGCTCATCTCCGTTTGTTAGCCGAAGAGCCAGCGTTGTCCGAAGACGCTTCCACGGTCATGTGGCTGCATGACGCACGCAGAACGCTGTTACCTACCCACCGAAGTGGTACCTATTAATCCACTTGCATTTGCATGCTTTCGAATTGCTAGGTTGGCAAGAGCTGGAGTTAGTGTGGGAGCTCACTCCGCACGCAGGGCTAGGGATTCGAACCTCCGAACTTGTGATCTTCCGATCGACAAGCCTGGCGTCTTACCTGCTGAGCCACCATCTATTGAGAAGCTTTATTACCATGAATTTACCTTTGTTCTTTCTTTGCATATGTTTACCTCTAGTTCTGAGAAGAGGGAATTTTTCTCCGTTATCAATCTGCACTGGGAATTATGGCTGTGGCATATAATTTTATGAAAATTAAAGTTGACTAATAATCTTTCAATATATTAAAAAGTGAATTAACAAGACATTTAACTTTCTTTTTTGCAAAAAAAAAGTTAATTTTATGTAGGACTGAGTCCGGTGTTGTTAGAGTACCAAATGTATACATTTTCTGATAAAATCATTATTTTACATAGTTCTTCACTTGTCCCTCTTAGCTGCTCCATGAGAAGCATTTTCCTCTTCAAAATCTCTCCTCCAGGTCATTCCAAACAGTCAGGGAGCATATAGTAACAGGAAGACATAAGGGATCTCTGATATTACTAAAGACAAAACAAGCCTTGATTCTGCATGGACAACACTTCTGTTGTTCTCTTTACGTGACACCTCTCTCCAAATTAAGGAAGGAGAACTTTTTGCTATTGGGCCTGCCTTGATGTCTCAGCCCAACCAAGCACATTTAAAACATATTTAGTTACGTCTTCAAGTTGTTAGCTGTGACTGAGTTAACTACATTTGGAACATTTCAATGTGCCGAGGAATACTACTTTCTCCATGTAGCACTATCCCACATTATCTGTCCCAACTTAGGGTGTGTTAAGGGAGGCAATAAGTTCCTGAAGTCTGATGAAGTCCCCAGTCTGCCTTCCTAAGACCCCAACAGAAAAATAAGGAGGCCATTAATAGAACTATTTTAAGTATTACAGAACAATATGTAATGACACCATCATTTATGTGGTACACTTTGCTGTATACTCTGAGAAGAGTGAAATATAAACGTAAATCAATAGAAGTTAAAGCCATTCTAAAAAGCTATATACATAAAAACTCCTTAGCAACACAAAGACAGAAATATTACACATTAAAAGCCCACTGAAATAAAAAGATAACTAAATTCTAACACAACAATAATAATGGATTTCAAAATTTCAAAGCCACGGGACTACCACAGAAGAGAACCTCTCCTGCTTCTGTCACTGATCTTATTTTGGAACAGATAATACAGGAGAAAGAGGTAACTCCTTCCTAACCATTTCCTGCCTCAAAGGATATACGGTATCCAGCATATTGAACTGAGTATAAACAGGAACCCAATGAAACTGATTTAAGATCAAAGTCATATAATCTGCCTAAGAATATCCTTTTGCATTTTGATATTATGTTGGTCTTTAATGGACCTCCAAATTAAATGGGCCATTGAAAGACCAATCTAAAATTAAAGTGCATCTAAAGAGAACATCTCCCCAATTTGCACAGTATGTTTGAATTCAATATGTACAAAGTCTCCTTAAGATGATAATTTTCACATTTATTTTATTTATTAATCAAATTTATCACCGCCCACATACCTTTCCAACCATGTTTTATGACAAGCTAGATATTTTGGGTCAAGCTGAAAAATTGAAACCAACTTCTTGAACTGTGCTTGAAGATTCTATGAAGTCAATTCCAGTACGAAAGTAGTAGTGACTTTATTTATTTATTTTTTAAAAATAGTTTTAGACAGACCCAATCCATGGAAACTGAGCACAGTGTACAACAAAGAAAAAACCCAACAGAACAAAATAACCAACAATGCAATCAATAATAAAATAATATTCTAAAATAAAATTACTTAAACAATGATGAAAAAACCACAGAAACAGATAGGCTCAAACTATCATCTGAAATTCTGAACACATTTTACTCTAGTTTCTTTACAAAAGCCAAACTTTAGTTGAGAAATGAAACAAAACACTGTAAAAAATTCACATAAACAGAAATGCTTGTAATATTAAATAACCTTCACTTCAAAGCTATTGTATTAGTTGCCTGAAGTGACTTTCATTACCAGAAAAAGATCCCCTTTGAAGAATGCTGCTGCTATAAATACTAAAAGAATTGGAAATGTCTGTGACAAAATCTCATTTGGGGCTGGGTTTCTTGATTTTCACAAAGCCATAATTAACTCTGGATGAACTCCATTGCCAAGGGCATGGTGAATCTCTGCAGGCATGAGTTCATTTGTTCCAGTTCTCTGCAGCCTGATTACAATGCGCCCACCATACAGTATCTATGCTTTTGTTACCCTGAAGGAAAGCTTTATTCCCAAGGAAAGTTCCCCAAATCAACCGACTTAATTGCAATATAAACTTCAAAGGATTTTTGAAAGTAGTGTACGCTTCAAGGAAGTTGTGACCAAAATAAACAGACCAACAATAACTAACAACGATATCAGAATCTATAAAACAAAAATACAGATAAGGTCAAAATGGCAGGCCATGACATGGAATGACCAAACAAGTAACGGAGTCAAATGTGGGTCTGCAGAGGTCCACCAGATGGTCCACTGCAGCCTCCCCACATTCGTGGTCCGGCGCTCGTTTGCTGCCTGAGTCTGGCCTCCTCGTGAGTCAGCTGGCAAGAGCTCACTCACCACTTTGGCCCTGCCTTCCCACAGGGACTGACAGTCAGCTGGTTAGAGTCCATCTGTCGCTTCAGTCCCCACATGTCCCAAGAGTCAGCAAACTGGTACTCTAAATGTGCGATAACGGAAACAGCAACATAAGCATGGACTTTCAGACACCTAACAACTGGGGCTGAGCAAAGTTACTGGCTATGAGTCCACATGTGCTGTGCTAAGTGGAACTGTGATCTCACACAGTTTACATTTACACAATGTAAATACAAGTTATAAAAATAAGTATCTAAAACTGGGATTTCACTGGGCTGGAATTCCACTCACTCCACCCTCCAAAGATTTCTGCTGAAGAATATTCTTCACTAGCAAGCTTTTGCTAGGCAGTGTTATTATGACATACTTCTATTATGATATACAGTCAGGACCAGAAATATTGGAACAAGGATAACTGTTTTGGCAGTTGGCCTCTGTACACCACCACATTGAAGTTGAAAGGAAACACACCCAGAAGGGAGCGAAGTCAGGACTTTCAGCTGTAATTCAAGGGGTTTGACAAAAGTGGGGCACTAACCATTCAGGAAGTACAGCCAGTGGCATACAGACGCACACACCGTTGGTGGCTCATAAGTAATGGAACGAATGGCTCAACCCACCTCTCTGCCCTCCTTTGGCGCGCACTGATTGGCAGGGGTGCCTCTTCTTCTGGCTCCCCCCCAATCAGCGCTTCCGGGTTGTCTGGTGACACACCCAGACACTGCCGGCGACACAGTAGTGTGTCGCGACACAGAGTTTGGAAAGCTATGAACTAAAGATTACAATTAAAGGAGGATACTCAAACTCAACTTACTAATACAGAATGAAGCAGAATATTTTAACATTGGACATACTGAGGGATATTTTTGAAGAATGGACCCAGAAGTTAATTTTAAGAGTGCCTGTCTCTATAGAAAGACCATGTTTAAAAGATGTTATGGAAGAGGAACAAGTTTTACCGGACAAGGAGGCTTCCGGTAGGAATGGCGGACTGAACAGCTGTGCCTGTGGGTTCAACAGGCGGAGCTGACAAGGCGGTAACTTTTTTCGGGCTCAGGCAGGTTTTCCTGAAGCCCAGAAACGTTCTCCGGATAAAGGAGAATACCTGGAATCATCCCATCTGTCCTCTGGACGGCTGCTTGCAGCCAGAAGATCACAAACAGCATTTGTGTTCAACTGGTAAGAGCCAGCTGGGAGGCGGGGATTTAATCACTTTCCAAGCCGCGCTGTAGCCTTAAAGGGATACTAAGACCGGCCACCCCATTTCTAAATCACCAATTTGTATTTTTTTAAGTATATATACCCCAAGAGAGGCCTTCTACAGCGAGGAGAAGCTGTTTCTCTTGGTGCTTAACATTATTTTTGGGATTACCTTTTAATTTTTTTTAAATTTTGGATTTCGTTTTCCTTCCAAATATAAAGGAGGATTGAGAGTAAACAATTATCTTCCTGTTATTATTTTTGTATTAAATTTGAAGATATTAGCATTTTCCTACACATTGAATCGGCTGATTTGAACCTTCAGCTTTCTGTTTTCACTTTCCCTGGGAAACTGTCTGCATATCTCACTTTTGCTTATGTAAACACACTTTGGAACTCTTCCATATCTTCAACTTTTGCTGGTTAAGCTCCTAGGGGGTGCCATAATCTACTGCATGAGACATGGAGGATTTCAAACAGATTCTTTCTGACTTAAACCAGGATTTTAAACAGATTTCTTCTGACTTCTATCAAGCTTTTATGCAAGATATCCAGGATATTGTGGAAAACATGAGATCTAAAATGTGCCATCAAGTTGGGGATGTGGTGGATGAAATTGAGGAGTTTAAAAACGATAGAAAGGTCTTTTTAAAGAGTGAGATTGGGATTTTTATTGAGATGCTGGATGAAGATTGGATAGTAGAGTTGGAGAAATCTAACGGAGAGAGTGATCTGCAAGCCGTAAGTAAAATTGATCTTTTGGTGGAATGCCATGAAAAGAACCTGGAATCTTTGAGGGGGGCAGTTGGGCTGTTTTATTCTTTCAAGAGAAAAGCTCTGTGCACATTGTGGGGATATGTAACTGCCCTGGTTTATTTTGAAGTGGGATAAGGGTTGAAGAATGTTCATCTGGTTTGCTTGAAGGATTTGATTGATGCTATTTGCCTTTAAAGATTTTGGATTTACTGTTTTGAATTGGCTTTATTTTTTGGGTTAATTAAGATTAAAATTATTAAAATTGTGGTATTAGGGTTAAAGAATGTTTATCTGGTTTGCTTTAACAATTTGATTGATGTTATTCCCTTTAAAACATGGAATTACTGTTTTGAATTGTCTTTGTTTTTTGGGATTATTAAAATTGTTGTACTATTAAGTATAATAGCAGACAACTTCTGTGCTTTTTAATTTGATTCTTATTATAGTAGACAGAAATGTATAGAATAGTGGTAAAAAGGTAAAGGTAAAGGTTCCCCCCGCACATTTGTGCAGTCGTGTCCGACTCTAGGGGCCGATGCTCATCTCCGTTTGTTAGCCGAAGAGCCAGTGTTGTCTGAAGACGCTTCCATGATCATGTGGCCGGCATAACGCATGTGGAACGCTGTTACCTTCCCACCGAAGTGGTACCTGTTTATCTACTTGCATTTGCATGCTTTCGAATTGCTAGGTTGGCAAGAGCTGGGGCAAGTGCGGGAGCTCACTCCGTCACACGGGGCTAGGGATTCGAACCTCCGAACTTGCGATCTTCCGATCGACAAGCCTGGCATCTTACCCGCTGAGCCACCACGCCCCCTACAGAATAGTGGTAGGAAGGGAATAATTAAATATGTGTTATCTTTTGGAGGGGAGAAAGATGTTTAGGTGGTTTTTATGAACTTTTTTTCTTTATTTTAACATAAGGGGGAGGAGTAACTGTACAGTGATTTTTAGTATGTGTTAAAGTGGAATGATTTATAGAAATAATGTGGTGTTTTGGTTTAATTTAGAGTAAGAGATTGATTATGGGAATTTTTGTATATCCTTGCTGTTAAAAGTCGGAAGCCACATCTTTTTGTAAATTTGAAAAAAAATTCTCTTGTGTTTCCGCACTTTTAGTTTTTTTCTTTCTTTGTAGTTTTTTGTTTTTCTGTAGTTTTTATTCTTCTCTTGAAACTTAATAAAATTTACTATAAGAAAAGTTTTACCGGACAAGACTGAGATTTGAAAGCAGATTTAAAAATGACAGGCTACAAGAATGGTATGGAGAAAGATGTTACATTGGACATACTAAAAAAACCAGCTGATGTCTTAATAAGTAAAAGGGATATACAAATAACAAACCAAGAGGGTGACCTGGATAATTTTCCTATACTGGATTTACAAGAGGCTTGTTAAAGCTTTGAAGAATTTTGTGAGAAAGGACAAAAAAAAAAGAAATAAAGTTCTAGGACATTATTTGAAGAGACTAAAGATCAAGATTCTTAAAAGTAAAAGGAAAGAATATAAAGTTGGTTTATTTGATCAAAATTTAGATAGATATGTTTTTATCTCTTTTAGCCGTTAATGGACTTTTGCTGACATCAGGACTGAGATGATGAGGCTTTATGGATTTGTTTATAGATAAGAGATGGGATATGGGTAGAAGAGATCATTCCTTGTATTTTAAGAGAAAGTGATAAGTTACTAAAATTGTTTATCCTTGTGATGAAGGGGGAAGTCATTTCTTTATATATTTCTTTTCTTTTTCTTTACTATTTTATCTTTTCTTTTCTGTTTGTTTTCTTTTTTTCTTTTCCACACCTTCTATTTTTTGTTACTTTGTATTACTTTGTATTGTTTTAATTGTAATTTTTAATAAAATTACTATAAAAAAATAAGAGCCAGAGGTTCACCAGGCAGAGACATTACAGAAGTTGATTCCTTGCATCATTAACAGACTGAACAACCTTTTGGACTTCCAGTGGGGATATGGCGGACTGAACAGCTGTACTCATGGGTTCTGCAGGGAGAACTGACAACATGGCAGATTTTTTGGGGTTCAGGCAGGTTTTTCCTGAAGCCCAAGAGCATTTTACCAGGAAAGGAAAACGCTCGGAATCATCCCATTTGCCCTCCAGGACGGCGGCTTGCAGCCAGAAGATCGTAAACAGCGTTTGCACTAGACTGGTAAGAGCTGCCGGGAGGCTGGGACGTCACCATTTCCAAGCCACACTGTAGCCTTAAAGGGACACTAAGACTGGCCACCCCATTTCTAAATCACCCAATTTGTACCCTAAGAGAGTCTTTCTACAGCAAGGAGAAGCTGGATCTCTTGGTGTTTATCATTATTTTTGGGGTTTTTTTAAAAAAAATCTTTTTAAGTTTTCACTTGTTTTCCATCTAAATATTAAGGAAGGCTGAGAGTATGTAATCGTTTCCCTGTTATTATTTTTGTATTAAATTTGAAGATTTTAGCATTTTCCTACACGTTGAATCTGCTGTTTTGAACTTTTAGCTTTCTGTTGCTACTTTCTCTGGGGAACTGCCTGTTATCATACTTTCACTTGTGTAAACACGTTTCAGAATTTTTCTATTATCTCCCACTTTCGCTGGTTAAGTACCTAGGGGGCGCCATAATCTACTGCGTGAGACATGGAGGATTTCAATCAGACTCTCTCGGAGTTTCATCGAGACTTCAAAGAGATTCTTTTTGATTCCTGTCAAGTTTTTATGCAAGGCATTCAGGACATTGTGGAAAATATTGTGGAAAACATGAGGTCTAAAATGTGTCATCTGGTTGGGGATGTCGTGGAAGAAATTGAAGAGCCTAACAACAATAGAAATGTTTCTTCTAATAGTGAGATTGGGGCTTCTGTTGAAATGCTGGATGAAGATCTGAGAGTGGAGTTGAAGAAATTAAAGGGACAGTTCAAATTGCAAGTCATAAGTGAAATTGATTTTTTGATCGAATGTTATGGAAAAGAAGGGGTTATTATGTATGGGAGGCTTTCCACTGAGAAGTTGGAGTTTTTAAGGGGGCAGTTGGGCTGTTTGATTTTTCTATGAAAAAGGCTGTGTGTGTATTGTGGGGATATGCAAATGCTCTGGTTTATTTTGAAGTGGGGTAAGGGTTTAAGAATATTTATTTGGATTGCTTCTAGGGCTTGACTTCATTCATCTTTAATGATTTGGATTAAGATTAGTAAGGTATAATAATAAATGCTTGGTTTTAGGTTTAATATGATTAAGACTTTTATAACTGTATTATTAATTATAATGGCAGATAATTTGTATGTTTTTTTAGTTTGATTTTTATTATAGCAGACGTGCATAGAACAGCAGTAGGAAGGAAATAATTAAATAAATGTTATTTTGGGGGGAGTTTATTAAGAGGTTTATATATACTGTATATATATTTTCTCTTTTTCTTTTAATATAAGGGGATGGAGCAACTGTATTTAGTGATTTTTTATAATGTGCCAATGGAATGATTTATAGAAATAATGTGATCTTGGTTTAATATAGAGCATAGCTTTCCAAACTGTGTGTCGCGACACTTGTGTGTCATGACAAAACCCGGAAGTGCTGATGGTGCGTCGCCGCCGCTTCTGCGGCGGTGTAAGCGGCAGCAGCACGCCATCAACACTTTCAGGTTTTAGTGCGAAACACGCCACCACACGCACCCCTGCCGTTTGTGTGTTGCCAACGGCAGGACTTTGGAAAGCACTGATATAGAGTAAGGGATTATGGAAAATGTGTTGTATATCCTTGCTGTTAAAAGTCGGAAGTCACCTCTTTTTGTAATTGTAAAAAAAAATTTTCTCTTGTGTTTCCACAGTTCTTTAGTTTTCTTTTTTTTTGTAGTTTTTTGCTTTTTTGTAGTTTTTATCTTTGTCTTAAATCTAATAAAATTCCTATAAAAAAAAGAGACTGAACAACCTTTTAATTAAGTAAAATATTTATAATCTACCCATTATCCTAAGGCTCTTAGAATGGCTTACGACCCCCCAAATACACAAAATAAAATAGTGCAACCAATAACAACAATTTAAAGAATTAAATCAATAACAAGAATAGAGGCACCAATTTTTACAAGGTTCAACAGGACATGACAAGGCTAAGTCCCAAGTGCAAGAATAAACCTTTGAAATTCTTACTTACAATTCTGTGCACCTTTCAGCTTCCAATGACCTACTGTAGATGCTACACCATCAAGCAAAAGGAAAAGGCATATTAATTTATTTATACAGTCAGTCAGTCTGGAGCATTTAACTATCAGGGAAATATAGAAAGCAAGGCCTTCACCAACAGCTTTGCTGAGACACCAGCTTCATTCTTCTTCTCCACTATTTTTACTCTAACTGGCAATGATTAATTGTTGCAGTTCCAAGATCCGACCAAATGAGCTTGTTTTCAACTTCTCTCTCCTATTCCTTACCTTTCAACATTAATCTCCCCCCCATGGGGGGAGATGGGCGGTTATAGAAATAAAATAAATAAAATAAATAAATAATCCTTGTTTATTTGAATTCTGTCATGCTTTAGATTTAGTGTGGAAGAAGTGTTTTGGAACACAGTGTGAGGTTCATGATCTTTATGATCTAAATCCAGTAACTTACAACACAAGCCACGAGGGATATGTGTAGCTCTTTATTAGATCAGTATCATGCTCCATTAAAGCCACGAATGGGTTCTACTTCCTCCTGCTCCCTCCTTTAAGCATTCCTCCCTCCCTTTCTGTCCCGCCCCTTCCTCTCAGCTTCTTCAATGGCTTTTGTCCGGCCTTGTGTCCACCTGCGCTGACAGTTCTTTTGTCACTGGCGTCTCGTGTTTCCTGCATCTGATGGGTACATTGCTGATTATTTTCTTGGGGCTTGCATTTCCCTCCAGTCTTCTGTCGCTCTTCTGTCTCTCCTCCTTCCTTCATTCTCAACCTTCTGTAAGGTTGGAGCACCCAGTTGCAATTAGCCATTGCTTCTGGGTTTTCCATCCTTACACACAGCAGCTGTCTGCAACCCATTAAAGCAGCTGCAGCTGTTCCAAAGTTGCACAGCTGCTGCGATGAGGCTTCCATAAAAGTCACAGTGTCTTGGAAAAAAGCACAACTGCTTTAATGAGCCAGAGACAGATGCTATGTTCATAGTTCAGCATGTTCCAAAGCATCTCTTCTCAATCAAATCCAAATCTGGGAAGGCTCTCTAGGCAAACCCAGCCAAACGAAAAACCTAGATAGATATTTCATTATGCCATAGAATGAGGGCACTGCAGCAAATCCATCCCCAATTTAATGCTGCACTTGCATTGTTCCACTTATGTACAGAACAGAAGTTTGAGGTAGCTTCAAAATGCTCTCCAATGCAGGTCCAATTTCAGCTAGTGGAAGGTAAGTTTTACAGTATATACGTAAGCTTCTTACGAAAAATACAATAGCCCAGTAGCAGCACCTACAACAAGGAGTACTGAATTCTGTTTCCTGATCATTCAAATCCACAGGAGAGCTTTCCATACTGTTTTCACAAAGCATGCAATATGGCACCAGAGGAGAATCGGGGTAGATTGCAGAACCAAGCAACTTCTAGCTGTCAGACTGCCAACTAATGCTCCATGTCGGCTCCCTTCTGTATATGGTGAATTTTAGATGCTATTGGAAAAAATAATCCTGTGACATTTTATAGTTCATATTATTAATACCATACTCAGTCTCTGAAGGATAATTTTTACATAGCCAGAAAGACGCCATCTAAACACATTTAAGATGATATTAGGGTAGCATAAAGAGTTGCAAAAGAATGAACATTTTTTCAGAGAAAAATCAAGAGTGGAAAATGCCCACCCCAAATTGTTAGCCAGAACATTCAACAGGAATATCTATTTGGCTGGCAATATATGCATGATATTTATTTATTTATTTATTTATTTATTTATTATGACCATTTTGCTTTTGTAAATTATTTTCAAAAGGTTGGGCTTCTGCAGCTAATTCCAAGGAAAGCTGAGATGGTTACAGTGTTGTTATATAATTAAAGTTACGAATAAGCAAATATTTTTCATTTGAAAGTAGCAGCATTCTTTTCTTCTAGCCAAACAAACTGTGGTGGCAGTATGCCACTTTCAATTCCATTATGTTGAAGAAAAAAAGCAAAAGGGGAATAGATTTTGTTGTTAGAAGTGCTGAAGCAGGCAAATCCCTTGTAACAGAAATGAGATGGTCTGATTGCTTTCTTCAAATGCTGCAATATTCTGGAAAAAAGGGATAATTGCATGTGTTAACATACAAATGTGTTAATTTGCATTGGGATGTCTTTTATATATCAAAAGCTGGCATTTAAAATGCTCAACAACTATATGAACCAGATTAATTGTATAATTTATGCATCAGGGATAAAAGTGAAAGCCTGTATTACTTTTTGTGAAAAAAACATGGCAAAACTGAAGTCACTATAATCTTGAAAACAGATGACAAAACATATTTCTTATCCAACACACACAGTATTAACCCATTCTTTAACTCCAGTGCAGGTGGAGATGATTCAAAGTTCACTGCTACCAGGAAAACACATTGTGGAAAATGAATTGTTCACTGACAGATTTGTCAAACTAAGAAATATTGCACACAAGTCAGACTACTTTGTGACTGGGTAATATGAGTAACAAAATACTCATTTTCACCTCTGAAAATGTGTTAAGATAATTTGACCACTTCCCAGAAGTTTAAAAGTTGTTTTTAAAGGGGATTAGGCAGTGCAGTATAGACAGTTGATTTCATACCTTGATTGGAAGTGAAATAACAAACCTAAAATGATTTGTGAGTCCAGTACATCACAGACTCAGCCATGCCTACTAAAAAAAACAGGTAAAATCCATTAGAAAATGAACTCAGTGGAGTAACAGTACATTAGCAAGATACTAACTGGACAGGTGTACAATGGGCTTAGCAAATTCTGGTCACAGAAATGATCATGCAAAGCAGCCAGCAATATCCTGAGATGTGGCCTTGATACTGTACAATTATATGATAACACTTAGAAACTTTTGAGAAACAAAAAAATGGCCCTACAGTTCATCAGGTCTCGAGAAGATGCCACCTAAATGGAAATACTGGGCTTTATTTTCCAAACACATTATCATCCAGCAGCAGTAAGCTGGGAAAATCTCAAGAACAATTGTGGCACGCCGGTATCTATAGTAGGAGTAATTTTGCCTAGAAGACTTGCCCCCCCCCCTCCGTTTCAAGCCTCATAAATTGCAAAGCAAAACCTCAAAGTCTGTTAGTGGCTTTTACAAGAGGTCCAGAAGTCAGAACATCTGCACGAACACTTAAATGGCAAGGAAAGAACTTAGTTCACATTCATCTTTTATGGATTTTCTCCCTATTATGAAAACGTAACACTGTCTTGATGTAAGTCTTGCTCAGACTTTAAATGGCAACATTCAATGATTTTGCCGGTTGAAAGCTTGCCAAAATTAAAGGAGCTACTGTAGAAAAAAAAAAAGGGGGGGGTCTATTCAGATACCAAATTATAATTCCCTCTCTTGGCCACATATGGATTTCACAGTATACATAATTAATTCATTAATAAGCCCTGGCCATAGCATAACACTAGATACAATGGTTTGTGCACAGTACTCAGACATGGTTTATTTAATCATCGACAGGATAAAGGGTGATAGAACAGACTGTGGAAACTATCGAGGCATCTCCCTTCTAGCTACAGCAGGCAAAATCCTGGCAAAGATCATCGCAAACCGTCTCCTATCTATATCAGAAGACATCCTCCCTGAAACGCAAAATGGCTTCCGCCCTTCCAGGGGAACAGTGGATATGATCTTCACTGCACGACAGCTTCAAGAAAAATACAAGGAGCAAAACCGCCCTCTGTACGTGGCATTTATTGATCTGACTAAAGCCTTTGATACTGTAAATCGTACTGCTCTCTGGACCATCCTTCTGAAAATCGGATGCCCTGATAAATTTGTGAACGTCTTGTGGCTACTCCATGACGACATGATGGCAACAATCCTGGATAACAATGGCTCTCAAAGCGATCCATTTAAAGTGGAATCCGGCGTTAAACAGGGATGTGTTATTGCTCCAACCTTATTCGCTATCTTCATCGCTATGATTATACACCTTGTTGAAGAGAAACTTCCTACTGGTGTAGAAATTATATATCGAACAGATGGAAAGCTTTTTAATCTTAGTAGGCTGAAAGCAAAAAATAAGGTAATTACAACTTCTGTTATAGAACTTCAATATGCTGATGATAACGTAGTCTGTGCACACTCCGAGGAAGATCTTCAAACTATCCTAAACATCTTTGCAGAAGCATATGAAAAGCTCGGCCTCTCGATTAACATTAAAAAAACCAAAGTGCTTTACCAGCAAGTTCGAACCAATCCCTCCGCAGCGCCATCAATCCAGCTTAAAGGTGTGTCACTAGAAAATGTCGACTACTTTTCTTATCTCGGCAGCCATCTATCTACAAAAGCCGACATCGACGCTGAAATGAAGCGTAGAGTATTTGAGGATCGGGACATTCCAGGGAGACCAAAATGCTTGTTTACAAAGCCATTGTACCACCAACCCTTCTGTACACCTGTGAAACATGGATCCTCTACAAACGCCACCTCCAACTTCTTGAAAGATTCCATCAACGCTGCCTCCAAAAAATTCTGCAAATTACTTGGGAAGATAGGCGGACTAATGTTAGCGTATTAGAAGTGAAAACCACCAGCATTGAAACAATGATCATCCAACATCAACTTCGCTGGACCGGTCATGTTGTTCGAATGCCTCACCATCGTCTTCCAAAGCAGGTACTTTACTCCCAACTTAAGAATGGAAAACGGAATACTGGTGGACAGCAAAAGAGATTCAAAGACACTCTCAAAGCTAATTTTAAAAAAATGTAATATCAGCATTGAGAACTGGGAAGCCCTAACTCATGAGCGTTTCATTTGGAGGTCAGCCTTTATTAAAGGCGCTATGGACTTTGAAGAAGCACAAGTACAGGGCGAAAAGGAGAAAAGAGCTAAAAGGAAGGCACATCAGGCAAACCCTCATCATGACCGTCTCCCACCCGGAAACCTATGCCCTCATTGTGGGAGGTTGTGCGGATCCAGAATTGGCCTTTACAGCCACTTAAGGATCCACTGTTAAAATTTTACCCTTGGAAGACAATCTTACTCGGCTACGAGTGATCGCCAATGCCAAACCAGTATTTCAAAACACAATCCATAATCTGCAAACATAATGGATTAATATATCACACGGTCATGATTTAGTCCTGCTTTATTAACTTGCCCAGGATGGCTAGGCTTGCAGAACGTTGCTTAGAATATGTAAGTGAAGGTTCACTCTGTTTTAAAACAGTTTCTGAATTGATGCAGTAACAGGCCAATAAGTATTAAGATTATTTTTAATACATAAGAACAATGTACCAGATGCTCTCTAGACAGATTTTGCTATGACCACTATTCTAATATTACAAGAATTAGCAACAGACATGATCTGTAATAGAAGCTTCTTACCAATTACTTAAAAAGGCACACTTGCAATAAAACTAATGTCAACTCATTAAATAAGACATTTTAAAGATGATTACACCAACAGTAGCTTTGAAATTTCCACCTATAATTGTCATATGAATGGTAAAGCTGTGGGGAAAAAATAAAAATTATCTCAGATTGTAACCTACTATGGGTTTGATCCATGTGATCTATTCTACCAGAGGAAGCAGCGCCATAGTCCCACTTTATGGAGCAGATTTGGGATAGAAATCTGGTAGGGTATTTGGGTTAGGATAGGGTTAGGGTTATTATGCTGATGTACATGACACAGTCATACTAAGCATGGCTGCAAATTTGCAGCCAATTTCAGAGTATGTACCCCCTACACGGTGGAACAAATTCCTCACCTAGTTACCTTGAGCAAGTATCAATGCTATTAAGTTCTTAACCCAAGAATGTGAAAACATGGTTTGAAGTCTAACACCTTGGACTGAGGTACCTTCAATTAACCTTCAAGGGAAGAAATAGGATAGGAAAGAGAATTTCTCCACAAGTCTAAGAGGTAACTGGTCTCCAGTTTTTCTAACCAGTAAAGCAGCATTACATTTATGTTAACAAAAGAATGTTATCACAGCAGTTATGGAACAAAAACATAAATTGAAATAATGTGGGATGCTTGTTAATGTGCTGCACAATCTAAGTGATGCTCTTGCATAGATGTATTCATATCTATATCAGTTTATATAACTTTGAAGTTAATTGTGATCTCTGAAAGTCAGGAAAGTGTAAAACTATGCAAAAATTACTTATCCCATATCTTGTTTCCACTAAAATGTGGAAAGAATTAAGAAAAGGCTATTATCTCAAAATATTGATTCTGAGCTCAACTGCACTTAAAAAAATATTTTAGAACTAAAGATACAATTTCTTATTGTACTGCATTTAACAGAATATTCCATTGCCTCCTAATTTAACATTTTCTTCTGAAATATCTTTTAGGCAACACTGCCTTTAGCATAAACCAAAGTTTCTCAAGCTTGTGCTAAGCTTAGGATCCCATAAATGAATTCATTTGAGTATACTCCTTCATTTCTCTTTGCTTTTGGTAGCTAGTCTTATACCAATATTTTTAGTATTATTTTCTAAAGTTCCCAGCAAAACATCTGTAGGCACTGTAGTACATAACCCAGCTTTCCCACATGATGCTAACCAGATGTTTTAGACTACAACTGATTATCATGGCCCCATTAAATTAACTAATCATGAAAAATCTCAAAGGATTTTTCCCTCAGAAAGTATAAACTTTACAGCAGAAGTGAAGAAAAGAATATGGTATCCTTTTCGGTCCGCTCAGGGAGTTGGGGGTGGGTGATGCGGTTTTGCGCTGGTTCACCTCCTTCCTCGAGGGCCGGTCCCAATCGGTGTTGATAGGGAGTGAGAGATCTGGCCTGTGGCCCCTCCTTTGTGGGGTGCCGCAGGGTTCGGTACACTCCTTTTTAACATCTACATGAAACCGCTGGGTGAGATAATCCATCGCCACGGGATGAGGTATCATCAATATACTGATGATACCCAATTATACAGTACATCTCCATCCCGGGTAACTTAAGTGATGCTGTGACCACCCTCTCTCGGTGCCTGGAGGCTGTAGGGGTCTGGATGGGGAACAACAGGCTTCAGCTGAACCCTGGTAAGACAGAGTGGCTGTGGGTTGGGGGCTCCTCGGCATCCAGGAATTTACCATCTTTGGTTCTGGATGAGGTTGCACTGCCCCAGACAGATCCGGTGCGGAACCTGCTCCTGCTCAAGACTCCTGCTCGAAGAGCAGGTGGCAGCCGTGGCCAGGGAGCCTTTGCTCAACTTCGTGTTGTGCGCCAGCTACGCCCCTTCCTGGATCTGGAAGCCCTCCAGTCAGTCACTCATGCCCTAGTCATCTCCTGTATAGACTATTGCAACGCACACTACATGGGGCTATCCTTGAAGAGCATCCGGAAGCTACAGCTGGTTCAGAATGCGGCCGCGCGAGCAGTTTTAGGAGCCCCAAAGATGGCGCATATAACACTTTTGCTGCGTGAGCTGCATTGGGTGCCAGTTTGCTTCCGGGTCCAATTCAAGGTGTTGGTTATCACCTTTAAAGCCCTACATGGCATGGGTCCAGGTTACCTGAGGGACCGCCTCACCCCCCATTACATCGACCTGTCCCACCTGGTCAGGCAGAGAGGGCATGTTAAGGACCCTGTCCATGAGGGATGGTCGATTGGCAGGGTCCAGGAAGAGGGCCTTCTCTGCCGTGGTCCCCGTCTTGTGGAATAAGTTACCCTCAGAGATGAGGCAGGCCCCCTCTCTCCCGGCCTTCCGAAAGGGAGTCAAGACTTGGCTGTGCCACCTTGCTTGGGGTAGGCGGGGGGGCAGTGAATCATGGGAGTGGTTGGCACCTTGATGAGGCCCTGGGAAATTTTTATTGAGACCGTTGTTTCACCATCTTGGATTTTATATTTTATATTTATATTTTTATAATGAATGTTTTTATGATATTTTAATCTTTTATTATCTTAATTTGATTGTAAACTGCCCAGAGTCGCTTGCTGAGATGGGTGGTGAAGAAATGTGATAAATAAATAAATTTATATTTATTGATTACATGTTTACACCATTGATTTCCATATGACTCATGGCTGTTGACAATGTATATTACAACTCCCCCCCAAATACACTAACATTATAATTACTACAAACAAAACATTATAAAGATTACATTTACATATTTAAACATTAAGAATTCTAGAAAATGACTTGGTCTTAAATTCTTCCTGAATTTCAGGAGAGAGGAGACCATCCAGATCTCAGGGTTATTCTATCTGAAGCAGATGTCCAGCAGTTATTTATTTAATTAATTTTTATCCCGCCTGTATTATTTTTATAAATAACTCAAGGTGGCAAACATACCTAATACTCCTTCCTCCTATTTTCCCCACAACAACCACCCTGTGAGGTGAGTTGGGATGAGTGTGTGTGACTGGCCCAAGGTCACCCAGCCAGCTTTCATGCCTAAGGCGGGACTAGAACTCTCAGTCTCCTGGTTTGCCATTGGCTCCTTCCTAGGGCTGAGAGAGGGACTGGCCCAAGGTCACCCAGCCGGCTTTCATGCCTAAGGAGGGACTAGAACTCTCAGTCTCCTGGTTTGCCATTGGCTCCTTCCTAGGGCTGAGAGGGGGACTGGCCCAAGGTCACCCAGCCGGCTTTCATGCCTAAGGCGGGACTAGAACTCTCAGTCTCCTGGTTTCTAGCCCATTGCCTTAACCACTAGACCAAACTGACTCCCCTGACAGCCAAGCTCTGTAGGGTTTTATAGGTCAAAACCAACACTTTGAATTGTACTCAGAAACCCACTGGTAACCACTGCAGACCTACAGCCCTTGTGTTAAGTGCATGTTGTGGCTCTCACTCGCCACCCAAGGCAGACTGCTGCATTTTACAACAACTACAGTATCCAGGTAGTCTTCAAAGACAGCCCCATGTAGAGCACACTGCAGTTATCAATGTGCTCTTCCAGCAGCTTGACTCAGCATAGGCAATAGTGAAAGATACTGGAATTTATAGCTCAGTACCTCTGAAAGGCAACTTCCTTTGCCAGTCCTATTACCCCCTTCACTACACATCTATGTGATGGGCTTGAAGGAAGAGCGAACCAATACAGCATAAAATCTTCCTATGCAAATGAATGGGAATGCATCAGGATTTCATCTGCCAGTACTTCGTGTATTTGCCCAATACCTTATGACTTAAAGCAGGGGTGGGGAACCTTTTTTCTGCCAAGGGCCATTTGGATATTTATAACCGGGGACTGGGGGGGTGGGGGGCGGGGTTTCTGGGATTTCCACGGACCGGGGGCCAGAGTTTGTGGGCGGGAGCCAATCACAAGCACTGGGGGCGGGGTTTGCGGGCGGGAGCCAATCGCGTGGAAGGGGCGTGGTTTGCAGGCGGGAGCCCCGCGGGCCTGACGTTGCCCACCCCTGACTTAAAGTAACAAACTGATATTGCTTCTTCACAGGTTGAGTTTGCACAATGTGCTTAGCCAAACAAGACCAATTAGTGAATGTGGTACACATGCACCCATTCTTCACATCTTTCTTAATGATTCTTAAGTTTACAATGTCATCTAACATATAAATAAGGTTTATCATGTGATGGGGTAAAATGGTAATGCACACATACTTGCTATCCAGCCTTCTGGGTTTAGCACATCAAACATAGCCATAATCAGGAGTTCATTATTGTTTTCACTCCCTCAAAGGCAAGTTCTATATTAAATTGGAAATCATGATTGACCTAACATATAAAGTAGCAAAGTATCCAAAAACTGAAGTAGCGTTAGATTTCTTCAGAAGTCCTAAATGCATCATTACATCATTATTACTAAGGGTGTATGGTCACTTCAAAATGAGCAGCAGTTGCGAGAACTGTTTAATATGGACTGCAGCTATCTAACACTTGGGAGGCGAGTCTCACTTTCTTTCAAAAACCTGACAAACCTTGTTCGGTATGGTTAGAAACATCTTCATTTAATCCTTATTTAAACATGGCAGTAATATTTCCAAAGGTACCAAAATCTGTTTAACTGCATTTCTCTCCAAACTGAAATGAGAGTATTGTTAAACAGAAGAGGTGATGTGTGGTGAGCTATTGAATAGAAAAATAAATTTAAAGAAATTTCACAAAACAATAGCACACAATCATTTCTGTAACCTGTCGCACAGGAAAGGAAGTCAAATCCGATCATCCAAGTTTTACAGATTTCTGCTTATTGGTTCCGAAATGCTTGAAGCTGTACCATTCTTTTAAACGCAGTGCTGTAAATACATCTGTTACATGTACTTCGTTTCAAAAACAACATGAAAATTCATGTTTATATAGCACTTGTGAGAAAAATGTAAAAATGACAAAAATATAGCTTAGACCTGGTGAAAATCATGCCTTAGCCAAGCCAACTTCCAATTCAGTATCTGCATACTAAATATCTGAAATCTAGCACAATTTGAAAAAGGGGTTGCTAAGTTTGTATCCGACTGGAAGAGTATATTGCCAACATTATTATGAGAAAAACTTCAGAAGTTTTTCCATAGACCAACATGGGTATCTTTGGTTTTATAGGGTTTCAGTAGCTGTTTGGGTATTTGCTAGTGATTTAAGAATTTACAATGACAAGTTTATGTTTCAATTGCAGGATCAAAACACAAGCACAATTTTCTTTTCCACATGTTGCAGATCTTTATATTACCATATCAGCACAATAGCCAGCATTAAGCACCTGGATGCAGCCCAACCTAGCGCAAAAAAAAAATCTATTTTACAAGACAATAGTCACCCCAGAGGTCGTCAAATGGAATAAAGCTAGACAATAAAAATGTATTAGATCGGAATTGCTTTAATATTTATAAACTGCATTTTCAATGCCAATTGAAACAGATCTTTAAAGGATAAATGAGAACCCAGCCTCTGTGGTTGTAAACCATAGCGTACGGCTTAATTATCTGTCAACCAAACCCCTATGTTTTATTTAACATACCATGGTTAAACAGAATGGCTTAGTGCAGTGTGTGAACACAGCACTATCTGTGATTCATTTATCTGTATAAGGAGTCAGCAAGCTTTTCAGGCATCGGCAGTGGTACAAATGTGCTCTCCCTTTTTCAATTTTTAGAAATTGCCTGAACCCTTGCAAGGGCCTTGTCCCTGAAATCTCACATGAGCTCACACAAGAACATAATAGTAATTTTGGAGATATGTCAATACAGGTGCTATATGGCTGATTGCTGACCTCTAAGCTTTAACTCAGGGATGGGCAGAAGGTAATTCTGTTCTCTGAGTTATCTGCAGTAGATTGTCATGAATTTGTGTCTCCCGGTCATTTAAATATTGAAATAACAAATAACTTCCCTCCCCAAATGATGCTATCCAAAAGACAATGATAAGTGGAAGATCTGATTTATGTGCAAAAGTGCTTTGGCTACCATTTAGTTCCGATATTCAAAACAAATTCTCACACATTTCCCATCTCAAACTGGGAAGAAATTCTGCTGTCTATTTTCAGCAGTTGCAGTCAAAGGGGGTTTAGAGGGTTGAAAAAAAGAGGTCTGGGGGCCCTGGGACTGCAGGTTGCTGATCCCAGTAATAAAACTACAAGCCAACTGGACAATTATAAAGTCTGCCCATCCCATTCTACTCTTACATGATTATTGTACTACTTAATACTAACAGAAAATGAAGTAGAAACCTACATGGATAATAAACTGTTATGAGAGGTTCCAGTTCATATCACACAATAATGTCCCCTCACCAACTTTTGCCCAGACTGAAGAAGCTACTTGGATAAGCAGCAAAACGTTTCAACCAAAAGAAAGAAATCCAGTTGCCATGACTCAACCTACAGACAATTCCACCTGGATGACTGAGAATCTTCATCGACATCACAGAATAATGTATCCCAAGAACACTGGATATATAAGATCTAGGATTAATGTTAACAAGATTAACATTTTTATACTAGCTAAAAGCCTTCTGTAATAGCTAGAAGATCTCACTAGGAACCCCACATGTTTGAGTTTATAAAATGTTATTTACAGGATTCATTTTCATGAAGAATTTTTTTTTATTTCCAAAGCAATATTGTGGATAGATATTTTGAGCCAAAGATTAGGTTTTGATTCTGCTTACTTTCACTCCTATTTTCCTCAAACAATGCAGTAACTTCAGCCAAACACATTTGTTCCTAAAACACCCATAGAATCACAAAGAGAGAATTCCTATTAGCTTGTATAAAAGTTTGTCAAGGTCTATCTATAAAATTGTTAATAGGTGAACTTCTGTTGATGAGTTCAGAAGCAGCTGGGTTTCAAAAGCATGTAACATTGTGCTGGAAAAATGTGTTAATTTGGAGAGTGGTTCATTAGTACTCTTATCATTACAGCATTTTGTTCTGATTTTCCTCTTTTTCCTTTGATCACAATGTTCTTCAACTGAAATAACTGGTCCCTTCTAGTAACTGTTATAGGATTTCTAATTCTTCTGGAGCCTAATTAACAAGGAGATCTTTTAGAAGTTTAGGCAGAGCTACAGATTAAAGTGATAGTCAAATGTAATCTACATGTAATCTACATTTCTTCGTGATTCAGCCTGTTGCAAAAGGAGTATCCTATTGAATTTCCTCCCCGCTGTGAGTACTTAATAGAAATTGCCCTAAAACCATGAATTATTTTAGTTTTAGCAGAAGGCACAGATTACTAAACTATGAATGCTTACAGTTTGAAACTCCACTACCGTTTCTAAGCACTGAGGAAAACAATATGGTCTGGCATTCATACGTATCTAGGTCTTCATTTTTAATCACTAATGAACAAAATCTTCCAAGGCCTATCTCTACACAACACACAGACCCATAGTTAACAAACCATGGTTTACTGAATTAATCTAGTTTTCTAAGTTTACCAACCACATGAGCTGAATTTACAACAACTTAGACTAAAATATGCCTGCCCAAATTGCAATGCAGAGCATTGGGAGAATAAAGCTCATTTCTCCATTACTGTAATGATTTATGGCAACTTAGAGCATCGCCTGGACATGGCAGGAGGCTTTTTCCTGAATATTCAAGTATTTACGAAGGAATCCAAAATGTTAGCGGAGGATTTGCAAGAACAGAGAAGGGCCGTTCTCCTTCCTGCGCGTCAGGACCCCGTCTTCTCTTCCAGTGAGAAATGATTACTGCACTCGCGAAATCTTGAGGAAACGGACGGGGACTGGACTGGGGCGGAGAAAGAGAAAAAAGCCTCGTTTCCTCCCCACCACCCCATCCCTCCCAAGCCAACTCCAACTTTATCCCCCTCTATTCCTGCCCAGGCGTCTCAAGTTCCAGCGTTCCCTGAAGCTCGAAGAGCAACACAAGAGAAGTTAAAGCTACGCGCCTGCCTCGCTGCCCGCCCAGCTCTGCCTTGCCCGGCGGGAAGCGTGCGCCGAAAAGTCTCTTTCCTAAGGCCTGAACCCGAAAGGGGAGGAGAGCAATAAAGTCCGCCGTCGCTCCCAGGAGGACGAGTTTTTAGCCGGGAACTCACCTGCAACCGGACCCTTTGGAGAACGCAGCCGCCCGATCTTCGCCCTCCGCCGGCAAAAGCAGGGCCCGGAAGCATCGGAATACGAGACGGGGCTTGCCATCTCCCTTTGCAGCTGCGGAGCAACTGGTGGGCTGCAGAGAGCATCTCCCCAGCGTCTTCGTCGAGGCCGTTTCTAGGACAGGAGAGGCGTTTAGGCGGGCGAGCGCGCGCCCGCTGAGACGGCGATGCTAGCTCGGTCGCGAGCTCTCCGGCCGCCGCTGCCAAAAAGGGGGCGGGATTAAAGGAGAGGGCGTGGCTTCCTCGCGTCCGATACTCGTCCCCGCCCTGCTTCTGGTCGGAAAAACGCACGCGGGGCGGGGGAGAGTCCTGTTTCGAAGCGGAGCTACGAACTTCTTCCTGCTTCTTCGCGTTCAGAAGGAAGCCCTTTGTTGACTGCAAACGGGTTTACGGAAAAGACGGTAATCGGTAGTCGCTGAAATTTGCGAGAAACGTGAAAAGAACTGACGTTGTAACAAGACGGGTCTGCCCATTGCAGTCCTTACAGTCGACAGTTAACCAGGTCGCCCTGCTTAATGGTCACCCGAGAAGTTAAGAATTATCTATTTGGCCGTAAGAAAAGAAAAACCCAGAAGAGGAATTGCCTTTATCAGAGCTACAACCAAAGTTAACGTACACCCTTTTCAGCTCGTCAAAGCGGCTTCTAAGAGCTTGGATTTCTAGCAATCCCATTTGGCTGCCCCAGGGTTTACTTTGGGGAGCAATTTACTCAACGATATTTAGGTCCGGTGGGTGCCAACCACCATAAATTTCAGGGCGGTCGCGGTACAGTATTAAGAATGCAGTAGCACGTATAGGCGGACATAAGAACTGGCAGGAAACAAACAGAAAACCCCGCTACGCCCGCTATATTGCTAATAAACCTTGCAACAGGAAATACAATCAAGTCTAGAGGTGTTCGTTACTCACCCCTAAACTAGCCTAAAATTATCGGGTCTTCCAATCTGGATTGCTGCTTTTCCACCTGGAACTCATCCGCGCGTCCTGCTTCTCCCAGCACCGAGGCGGCCCACTTCTTGAGTGTATGAAGGAATGAACCAGGACCTCCGTGGTGCAGCTGCCCACTCCCTTTCCTGGCTTTGGCACGGCCATGCTAAAGTCACAGGGCTATTCTTGACACTTGTCCAGCGGTCTTCTGAAAGGCTGCCGGTACCTGTCACCGTGACACACGCGACTGGCAGCAGTCCTCCAGGACACCGCTGCGCGCACGCATGGACCCCCGCTCCGACCAGTGCTGCGGAAAGAAAAGCCACAGCTGTGCTGCTGGCAGCCCCCCAGTGACCCTGCCTATGGCTTCACACTGGGGGGGGGGGGGGCAGCAGGAATTGCAATGCAGGTCCACCATGAAAACATGGGCAGCTTTATCATGGGAGGGCTAGGGTTCAAGTTCCCCCGTGGAAGGGAAGCAGGGAAAGTGCTCTTTCGGGGTGAAGGTGGGGGCATCATTCCAGCGCCAGGAAAACTAGCGATGGAAAGGCCCACTTCTCTCTCACTTATCCTGCCACCTGCCATCTTGCAGCATGCTGGTCCTCCAATCCCAGTACATTAAATGGCATAAAAATGGCTCTGTGGGATTAGAGCAGTGTTTCTCAACCTTGGCAACTTTAAGATGTGTGGACTTCAACTCCCAGCTGGGGAATTCTGGGAGTCGAAGTCCACACATCTTAAAGTTGCCAAGGTTGAGAAACACTGGATTAGAGAATTTCAGTACAGACAAAATACCTACTCAGCAGTGTTGCTGTGTGAAATCAGCCCCTAATAACCAGAGTGAAATAACGGTTAGGATGTTGGAGTTGGACTGGAGAAATCTCAGGTTCAAATTCATACTCGGCCATGGAAGCTCCCAGTGACTTTGATTCAGTCACCATCTCATTTTGGCCCCCTGGGGTCAGGAGAATTGACATCTCTGACTCTGGATGGGGTAACACTCCCCCGGACAGATCTAGTGTGCAATGTGGGGGTCCTCTTGGACTCATGGCTCCTGCTGGAAGAGCAGGTGGCAGCTGTGGCCAGGGGGCCCTTTGCACAAATCCATCTTGTGTGCCAATTGTGCCCATTCCTGGACCGGGAGGCCATGCTCAGAGTCACCCATGACTTAATCGCCTGCTGTTTGGATTACTGCAATGTGGTCTACATGGGGTTGCCCTTGAAGACCACCCGGAAGCTGCAATTGGTTCAGAATGCAGTGGCATGCAGAGTTTTGGGTGCCCCACAGTTCACCCAAGCAATGCCACTACTTTGTGAGCTGCACTGGCTTTCTGTTTCCAGCTGCAATTCCAGGTGCTGGCTGTCACCTTTAAAGCCCTACGTGGCACAGGGGCAAGTTATTTGCAGGACCGCCTCTCCCTTAGGGTATCTGCCTGTCCTACTAGGTTAGATAAGGTGGGTGCACTCCAGCTCCCCTCCCTTAAATGTTGTCGCCTGATGGGACCTTGGAGGTGTGCCTTCTCTGTGGCCACCCCAGCCCTTTGGAAAGCCTCTCACCTAAGAACCAAGCGATCCTTATCCTTTTAGCCTTCCGGAGGGCTGTGAAGACTCTCCCCCCAAACACTGGGCTAGGATGGGGGTTGAGCTGGGAGGATGTTTGGTCTGGCACTTGGGGGAAGGGTACTTTTGTTTTTAGCCATATTTTTATGGATTGTTGTGAGCCACCTAGAGTCATTATATGAGATGGGCAGCCATATAAGTCCTGAAGTTAAATGAATAAATGTTGGGAAAGTCACATTGGAAATAGGAGGACCTCCTTGGCTTACCGGAGGATAAAAAAACCAACAATTATCTCCCCAGAGAGACCAGCTATATGTTCAGGTGAAAGTCACCTTTTATATTCAATTTTGTCCCCTCCACCGGTTATTATAGCAACAGGAGAATCTGCACCAAACTGAAATATTTTTCCTTGGCCTTCCTTGTTAGAACATACTTAAAGGCATATTAAAACGACTATGTTAAGAAGCATGTCATGTCAGATGGTCCCTAAACTTTTGAGTTCGTCTGTACAATTGGAATTTTGAGCAGGTGATCTCACAGAACGGGACCTGCCCGTCCCCAAGGCAGCCATCTGTTGCAAACACTGACCAGACTGTGTTCGAGCATCTCCTCTAGCTCCACATCTGCTTCATTTTGCCTTTCCTGGGTAACTGGGCAGACTTTTTTTTTTAAGCATAACTGGTCTGCAGATGCCCATCATTCTGATTTATAAAGAAAGCTTTTGAAACTTATTGGAAATAAGTGTGATTGTGGAGGGTAGAGATTTACTTTTCGGCATGCCAGATTCCCAGATGCAGAAAATTAATGGGCACATTGCTCTCCAGGACACTGGCAACTCAAGCATCAATACTTAATAAACTAGCACTCTGTCTCCATAGTAACTGGTACCAGATGGGAACATCTCATCCTGTAGGTGAGGAGGGACATACTCATTCTCCTAAGACAGAGACCCTTGATGGCTGCCCACAACACGCTGCCTTCAACAAATCACTGTTTAATGTTAGCCACCATACAAAGATTAAATCAGATAACACATATAACTTTCATAAAACTGAATTCAAATCAAAGTCAGGCACCACAGAAAATTTATTATATAAATTACATTAACTATTTGAACTGGTTGCAACTTTCTTCTAAACAATTCCTTACTCATTTGATGCATTACGTTTGAACATTCCTAAGTATAGTAACATTTTCTCTAAAAAAAATAAATTACGAAAACATTTTATGTTTGGCCTATGGGGCCTGACTTTTAATACACCCTGTATAATTCCTCTCTTCCAAATACTCTCTTCTCTGCTTTGAATCTACAAACTAACCTTAAGCAAGTCACTTTGCCTCAGTCTCAGCACACATTTCTTCCCATTTAATATACACAATCTGGGGATAGTTCTAAATGCATACGTGAAGTGCTGTGCATGGTGCTATTGTGTGTATAGTATGTTATTTTGTACAATTCTATCTCTGCAAATGATCAATATAGAAGATCCACGCTTATTACAATTTCAGATTCAGCAGGCACTACACATTCTTACATCTATTTCATATCCTTAAGTCCTAGACATTATTTCAAAAAAGCATTCATCTCTTGGCTATTGGCTACATTCAGAACCCTGTGCTAATGTAAGTAATTTCTCACACTTCAAACTCTAAATTGAAACAAATCTACCTGGGAAATGTCACATTTGTATGCAGTTTCCCATTTGGGAGTTAATTCTCTAGGATTCGCCACCAGCCAACCATTTAAAAGTGACAGTCCACACACTGTTCCAGGGCATTTCTGTTCCAAGATATTTTAATTTATTTAATTTATCCCGCCTTTATTATTTTTATAAATAACTCAAGGCGGCGAACATCCCTATTACTCCTTCCTCCTATTTTCCCAACAACAACAACCCTGTGAGGTGAGTTGGGATGAGAGGGAGTGACTGGCCCAAGGACACCCAGCCGGCTTTCATGCCTAAGGCGGGACTAGAACTCTCAGTCTCCTGGTTTCTAGCCTAGCACCTTAAACCACTAGACCAGAGCTTTCCAAACTTTTCACATTGGCGACACACACCAATGGCGGCGGCGGCGGCGCGGCCTGCGGTGTCCTGGTCTGTTGCACAAAAAACCCGGAAGCGCTGATGGGGGGAACCGGAAGAAGCGGCACCCCCGCCAATCAGTGGCGGCGCTGATTGACGGGGGTGCCGCTTCTTTCGGTTCCCCCATCAGCGCTTCCGGGTTTTTGCGCGACACACCAGGACACCGCAGGCGATACAGTAGTGTGTCGCAACACACACTTTGGAAAGCTATGCACTAGACCAAACTGGCTGAGTCCTACTTGCAGCAAAAGTCAAACTTGCCAATGATTTGATAATACAGATGAAATTTGGGGAAATAGGGGGATGAAACATACCTTCTTGTCTTTCCTGACATTATTTCCAGATGACATCAAAGACCATATACATTTTGGGCAATAGCCTAAAACAAGGTACATTAACAGAGCTTCCAAAATAGCTAACTGCATAATGTATGAAAGACATCACCCCCCATTACACACCTTTTAAATATTCTATTGAACCAGTGTGGCCCAGTCCAAAGACAGTTATACTGTATTTTCAGCTACTTTGATCAATTCACATTCAAAACTGCATCCACTGGATTCACTTGTCATAAATTAGTGCTTATCTATATGAAAAATCCCAGATTGAAATATGATATAGTCTATAGATTGCTTTCTGATGAGTGTATTGTGACAACCAAATATGCTCACAAAATTCCAAATATGCCCACTAGCACCGAAAAGGTTAGAGGTAGATTTACATTATACTTTTGGCTGGAATTACTAACTGTGAGCAACATCTAATGAACAGAATGGGACATAGGGTTATTCTCATTATTATGCATCTATATTCTCAACCCACTACAGTATGCAATAGTCAGAATAGGCAAACCAGACGACACATCCCCATTTAATTATATAAGTCACTGCTGACTTTGGACCAGTCACTTTCAGCTTAAACATGTATACTCCAAACTCTTGGCAAAAGAGCACAATAAATAAGTGGCATTTAAGATTCTCTTTAATGTGCAAGCTTAACCCTTCCACTTGTCTCAATACAGAGAATAAAGTCAGTAGCTCAGTTCAGCTTGAATATCTATACTTGTATTTCCATTTCAGGACTTGCACAAGCTTCACACATGGCTGGTTTATGGATACATACTCTTCAAACACAAAAAAACAAGATACTTTACCATTAAGATACAATTATTACTACATACTCCTTTACATCTAAATAGACACATGTAATGTGATAGCGATCGTCATCCATTACGCCAGACTTACATCAGTGAAACCAATACATTTGGATTTAAGTAAAATGTACTAGTTTATTTCAATGAGAGTAAACTAGCTTGAGCCTAATTAACTTCAGCTAAGAATTCTTTCAAACATTGCTGCTTATGTAAATTCTCTAAATATGCAAAATCTAATGGATTAACGAGCCAAAAAAGTCTGAATTCCTGCCTATGTGAATGTATTCACTGCATATCACTACAAAACATAAATTCATCACCTCAATCACAATGATCCAGAGAGGCAATAGAACTGATGACTCTTAGGGTAGCAGGAGCATCTTCCAGACTCATTTATGCATTCACTGACATTTACAATGTTAGCAGAAAATAGCGCCATCCTAGCATTGTTATAAGGATTATAAGATTATACATATGACATGGTCTGAACAGTCAACATGCTTATTACAAGTACTAAAATATTGCTCATTTAAATCAAGCAAGAATCAATTAAGTAGAGAATCCTTAGAAAAGGGTTTATTAACTTTCAAAATTGTGTTTAAGGCAATGGCTGTATGCACATGCTTGCATGAAATTGGCCCATAACTAACCCATTAACCATTTACTAACCATACAGGCTGGGTTTGCACGATCTACTGGGCAATCACATTTTAGTCCAGTGCATGCTACAAACCAAAACCAATGAGTTGATCACCATTTTCCACTTTCATCTGATCAACTTGTGTATTTTAGTTAAATATTTGGTTTATCAGTCATGGAGAAAGTTGAAAAAATTGACTTGAGATACTTACCAAAGCTGTTGATCACAAACTTTTGATCTTTTCTGCATAACCATCTAAGAACTAGTAAAAGTGGTAAATTGCATAAGCAGAATTGAGGCAACAAGTCTATAGACTTAAATGAGGAGCTACTACCACTGAATTCAATGAAGCATTATTTTCCTGAGTAGAATATGGTATAGAATATAGGACTGCACCATAAAGAAAGCTAAGACAATCAATCAATCCTCTTTTTTTTCTATGTTTAATCACAAGCCATCGAATGGCCTCTATTTACAGAAACCCTTACAATTTATGATGCTGAATTTCAGCTAGTAATTGTATATAGCACTTACCTGAACTCATCCATCTTTATGTTTTTGGTTATACTGAAGTATGAGAAAGGATTACAAGTGCTAAATATTTTCCAACTAATAGGTAGCAAACACCTTACCCAAAGCAAAATACTGCTCAAATGTACTTTTCATGACAATTTTTATATATAAAATATAGAAGAATAAAACTTTAAGTATTGTTTTACAGATCTACCATACATCATGGCTTTGGATGTTTCTGAATATTCAGTACTAAGCTCCAGAAGAATTTATTCAAAAATAATTGTTAAAATCACACTTAATGCATCTGACACATTTACGATTCCATATAACATACATTTTCAGTCAATATATTTATCAAAATATTTGAGGCATTTTATCTCTTCAAAACATGAATAATTTAAGTTTAAAGTATTAGGTGTTTGCTTCTTATTCTGATGCAACATACTTTGATACATAGCTAAAATATGCCAGAAATAGGAGAAGCAGTTGATTTTTTTCTGAGAAATCCTTTGGCATGCTTTAGTAAAAGTCACTGAAAATGTAGTGTCAGGACTGCTTACTCATAAAATTAAAATCACAAAGTAATATAACAACTTTGTTGCATAAGCACATTGTTACATGTGGAAATATACTGGGACACAGATATTTCTGAGAAATTATTAGTGCTTGTTATCTCTTTTTAAAAAAGAGGTTTTAAAAATAAAATGTCTTACTCTATAGCTCTAATTATTTTTAAGAAATGAAATGCAAATTTGGAATCAATAGCCCTATTTAGACTGTATGTGCATAAAGGCTTTAACTTTTAAAAAAAGGAAAAATACAGGCAAATATTTGGATCACCTGCTGGAGAAACATCCATCGTTAAATAAAATCAGGTTTTTCTTTAACATCTTGTGGTGGTGGGATGAGAAAATAAAGAATCCAGAACCCTAAAATGTTGCAAAAGTATCTAAAGTAGTCTAAGGCTAAGAGACACTATCTACCACTAGTCAGTGTCACAAGCCAATATATCCCCAACCCAAATTCAATATTCCCACTAACCCCTTTTCTGGAGTTCTATAAAGTAATAAACATTCCTTAATACAGCAAGACAAATTCAGTATTGGTGTTTAAAATGCAGTAATCACATAGAGATAAAAACACATGATCAAGCAAATACTTTTAATTAGCTGATCATAAATAAATCCACATAAAAGGACTGATTAAATGAATTACAAAGTTGCATTTTCCTATGTGGATTCAGATCTGTTTTAATATGTACTAGTCAACTCTTATTATTTAACCGAGATAGTGATTTCTAACTGAACCACCAGCACCGCAGGCCACCAAGCAATTTATACTTCTTAGTTACTTAAAAAAATGTTTTTTTTACAAGTGTTAACACTTCTGTACATTATACATATTTCTACAATTTTGTAAGTTGTATGAAAATTGTACATAGTCTTCACAGAGAAAATGGTGAAGCTTTCAAAAGTGAATTATCTCTTTTACAAATTGATATGAACAACATGGAGCACTGCCTTTTGGCATCTCTGCTGGAGATCATCTGGAAAGGCTGTTAAATGAGATGTTGAGAAAGAGACTGTCTGATTTTAGATTTCATTAAGAAATACTATTCCACACTGCCACATATGTTCACCAGCTTGAAATAAGCAGAAACACCATACTGTTGCACTACTGGAAATGCATATAAAACCAACTGAAAACATACTAGTACTACTGTGTCATATCCATCATTTTTTATACAGAAGCAGAATTGTAAAATCCACATGGAAAAGTGTATTTTATCCCTTCAACTGAAAGTCTTTGTATATGGACGCTGAAGACCCTATGCTTGGTTTTATCACTTCCAGTGTGCTTCTTTGACAGCTGACATTTGGATAAGAAGTCCATAAAGGGGTTTTCCCCCTTCTGTTTTTCTTCTCACTTACAAATTTGTTGTTGAATGTGAAGCAAAAATTCATAGTAAGAAAATGCAGCCTCTGTCTTGTCTTCAACTAATTGCTGTAGAAAGTCTTTCTTCCCTGGGCTTTCATCCCTGAAATAGGGAGGGGGGAATAAAAATTATCTGCAAGATTCAATACTTGATAGAAATAAGCTGGGTAAATGTTCTGAATAATTCCAGTGTCATTCCAGTCATGCCCACCAACCACTCTTAATTTCTACCTACCGATCCTCAAGCCCTCATAACAGATAGGCTTGTGCCATTCAAAGGTACCAATCAGGAAATGCTTGGCCAATTCCTTTCTTATAAACAATATTCTGATTTATAAACCTGTCAGATAGTTATAGAATTAAACAGGGATAGCATTCTTGTTCACATTCTTTTAAAAAACTACTCAAAGAACAGTTTCCCTTAGGAGACCCCTTATTTCATATAAGCAATGTAGCTTTTTGGATGCTATATATGAATACTTACTTAATTACTTGAAGCACTGGGTTTAAAGATTTACTATCCTTCAGCCAAGATACAAAGGACCTGGTTCTCTCTGAAGAAATATTATCTAATTCTGGAAGCTGTGTCTAGAAAAATGAAATGTTGTTTATCATCTTAAACTTGAAAGGAGAACATCACAGTAAAATTAAACACTTATAATATGTTGTTGCATAAGATATTCAAAACAGCCTCAGTGACATTTTTTATTTATTACATTTCCAAAAAAAATTGAATAAAAACGTAATTTACATTTATCCTATATTTCCATCTTATTTAAATGCCATCTGTCTGTAAACAAAGTGCAGAATTGTTTACACTGTAAGTAAGAAAACAAATGATAAAGATGGGGCTCAAAATTAGGCAAGCCCTAAAAAGGACTGGGGGGTGGAACACCCAGACTATTTCATATGCAGCTCTGCATGACTCATTCATAGCCATATTGTATATATTTTTATAAGGGCTATAAGTATGCTTGGTTTTTCATGAACATAACAGATGCAGATTATTACAAGGAAATGGACTATACAGATTGCATATTCCCGGCAAAGCATTTTCTGTCCTATCTTCTATACCTTTAACCTAATAACAAAGGCTACAAGTAAAAGCTGATAAGCACGGAGATGTAATGATTTCACACCCATCTTAGAATGGCAAATACTTGCAAAAAATTGCAAGCAAAGGGGCAAGTAGCAGTCCTAGGTTTTTATTTTTTCTACTTCGATGTCTGCTCAAAGGACTGATTGAAGTATTTCACACCTAGAGGCATTAATAAAGTTCCAAAATAAAAATGTTGCAATAAAAGTGATTGAGGCCATGTACCACATTGAGGATATAGCCCAAACTGCACCTTGTAAAACAAATGTATGTTTAGTTTATGAAGATACGGCTGAACACTTCCTCAGAAGTATTAGCTGGATTTAAAATCAGCTCTTACCAGTTTTTGAGGTACTGACGAATAATTTGGATATCCAAGCACATCTTTAATGAAGTTATTATCACAACTCCTTCCAATCCAAATGTAGAGGATCTAGAATGTGTTACAAATAAAGTCACTGAAGTATACCTTTTTCTTTGATAAGATATGAAGTCACCAAGATTTTATTGGGATAAAATACTTCTTAAAACTGATTTAAGGATGCATGATAATGAGGAGAGGAGCACAGGAAACCGCTGTATCATGAATCAGATCACTGGTGAGGATTTCTGGGGAAGAAATGGTGAACTGAAGACAGCTCTGCTGTAAGTAGAGCCAATGACAGTGGCAGAATGAAGAGCTGGCGAGTAGACAAGCTCTTTGTAATTCCTCTCCGGATAAGGAGAAGACTTGAGATCGCCCACAAATGCTCTAGACCAGGGTTCCTCAACCTCAGCCATTTTAAGATGTGTGGACTTCAACTCCCAGAATATTCCAGCCAGCATTTCTGGCTGGAGTATTCTGGGAGTTGAATTCCCACATCTTAAAATGGCTGAGGTTGAGGAACCCTGCTCTAGACAGTTGCTCCTTACGAGGAGACTGCAAGACAGCTGCTTCCGGCGGGTTTAGAGCTCTGGGAGATGAGGGAAAGCTACCTTCTCTGAAACCATGGTCGGCACCTTTAAGGATATTGGGTTCGCATACTTCCTTTTCTAATCACTTTCAGAAATTGCTTGTTAACTGCTTTTTAGCTATTAGGAACGTTTGGATCAACAAGTCTGAAAACACCGGGTGAGCTTCCTTCAATCCTTACTGAAAGAAGTTTTAAGTACAAGTTTAAGGACTTAAAAAAATTCTTTTTGGGGGGGTGGGAGGGAATAAGCAGCAAAAGAGTGATTAGAGCTTTGATTTTGGAAAGTTACAAACAGACTAAGGGTCTGGATGGATTTGAAATAAGATTTTGGAATTGATAATAAGAATCCTTCCTGTGGGAAAATGCTTTGTTTTGAATTCTTTTTTAAAAAAACATCATAGGATGAGACCTTGAAGGTTGGACACTAGAGGGAACTAGAAGGAACTAAAGATTACAATTAAAGAAGAACACTCAAACTCGACTTACTAATATAAAATGAAGCAAAATATTTTAACATTGGACATATTGAAGGATATTTTTGAACAATGGACCCAGAAGTTAATTTTAAGAGTGCCTGCCTCTATAGACAGACTGTGTTTAAAAGATGTTATAGAAGAGGAACAAGTTTTACCTGACAAGATTGAGACTGATCTGGAAGTGGATTTAAAAATGACAGGCTACAAGAATGATATGGGAAAAGATGCTACACTGGACATACAAAAGAAACTGGCTGATGCCTTAATAATTGAAAGGGATATACAAATAACAAACGACCTGGATAATTTTCCTATATTGGATTTACAAAAGAGGCTTGTTAAAGCTTCAAAGCTTGTGAGAAGGGACAAAGAAAAAATGAAAAAAAAATCAAGTTCTAGGACATTATTTGAAGGGACTAAAGATCAAGATTCTTAAAAGTAAAAGGAAGGAATATAAAGTTGGTTTATTTGATCAAGGTTGAAATATGTATGTTATCATCTCTGGTACCCTTTAATGGAGTTTTGCTGACATCAGGACTGAAACAACAAGGCTTTAAGGATGTGTTTATAGATAAAGAGGTGAGATATGGGTAGAAGAGATTATTTGTTATATTTTAAGAGAAGGCAATAAGTTACTAAAATTGTTTATACTTGTGATGAAGGGGGAAGTCATTTCTTTATATATTTCTTTTCTTTTTCTTTACTATATTCCTATTTTTTCTTTCTATTTTTTTCTTTTCTGCACCTTCTATTTTTGTTTTCTTTCTTTACTTTGTATTAGTTTTTGTCTTTGCAATTGTCATTTTTAATAAAATGACTATTACAAAAATGAATCAGATCACTGGTCTGTTGTATAATCACTACTGTTAGCAATGACAGCAGCTTTCAGGATTTCAGATTGAAGTCTCCCTCAGCCCTTCCATAAAATTTCCTGCCTTGAAAATTTTTGCATGCAAAACAGCTGTTCATGACTGATATGATATACTGACAGGTATATACTGACACAACAATTGTTAGTGAGTTCCATTTAATAACAAGGTAAAGAAATCTACAAGTCTCAAACATTATCCCTAATGGATGCATTTCAAATATCCAGGATACAAACAGATGAAAAACAAAGTTGAAAGTGGGTAACTCACTGATCCACAATCCATAAGAAAAGCTCCTTCCCTCGTCAACTTCTCCGCAGACAGTCGGTGAAGGGGGGGCTGAGGTACAACTCTATCACTGACATGTATTGCACCCTAAAATAGGACAATACAATTAAACTTGCAATATAACTCAGTCCCATTGCAATAATTCAGTACTGGGGGCAGCGAGTGCTCATCCCAAGTTCCTAAAAAAATAACACAAAATTTTACTGTTTCAAGCATTTCAACTGTTCTGAGTACTGTGATAGCTTTTTTCCAAACTTTTTCCAGACTGGTTACTACAGCAAAGGGATCAATTGTGCCCATGCTGCCTACTGATTTAGACAGGACGGGTGGGAATGCAACGTTCAAAGGAGAATAGCAGTTGACCTCATGGCTAGACAGAGGATGACTGTTCAGAACTGCTTGCCTACAGTTCTCTGCTATGAGGAAACTAGAGTTCAGGTAGGTGAACAGCTTGCATCACATTGCACTGTACCTTATTGGACAGGCAAGTAATGCAAGATCCGTGGATGCATTTGTAGTCTTGTATTTCATACACAATTATGGCAACTGCTGTTGAGATTGTGTGCAGTGCTGGTTTGCCTGATTTCTGAACTGAGATTATCTCTGAATACTCTGCATACTTTAGTCTTCTCTTGATACTGAGCTCCAAAATGCATTTAAACATACAAAGCCTCTATGTTAATTTGAGCTTTAGGGATTGTGATGTACTTGTATCCTACTGAAACTGCACTTCCAGGATGCATTTAAGAATGCTAAGACTGAGTATTGGTTTGGTGGGATCATTGCTGAGCTTTTGTACGATTGATCTTTTCCACCGATGAACTTCAGAATGCATTTAAGCTTTGTTTGCTAGTTGTAAAGCATCAGGCAATAACTGCAGTGGTATTTTTTAAATTTTTGCTGTTATGTTATGGCAGTATTTCTCAACCTTGGCAACTTTAAGACATGTGGACTTCAACTCCTAGAATTCCCCAGCCAGCCTTCCTTTGCTGGCTGGGGAATTCTGGGAGTTAAAGTCCACACATCTTAAAGTTGCCAAGGTTGAGAAATACTGCCATAACATAACAGCAAAAATTTAAAAAATACCACTGCAGTTATTGCCTGATGCTTTACAACTAGCAAACAAAGCTTAAATGCATTCTGAAGTTCATCGGTGGAAAAGATCAATCGTACAAAAGCTCAGCAATGATCCCACCAAACCAATACTGTGGGTATTGTGTTATAGTGTTCTATTTATTGCTGCAAGAGATTTTCATTTTTTTAAGCAGCTAAAAAAAGAAACAGAGTAAAATTTATGCCCACCTGCCTGATTCATTTTCTGGCCTAAATATATTGTTAAATTTTAAATGAGATAAAATAATGATGAGATTAGCTCTTTATTTCTGGTCATGTGTTGACTGAGTTCCTCAGGATTTATTTAAATGATTAAAAAGGATTCTTTACTGAATAAAGAACCCCAAGATCTTTTCTGTTAACCAATTCTTAGGTGTAGTTGGTAAGAGCAGATATGTTTCTCCACCGTTTCCTATAGGATTTTAACAATTATCACCTAGGCCAATTTTCCACAGGTTGAAAGGCTGGTAGCAACAAATGCTCACCTACTTTTGGGGCCCTGAAGTAAACAAAACAAAACAAAAAAAGAGGAACAAGAATTTGTATTGAGTTGTAAAATTTTTCGTGAAGGAAAAAGGAAGTCTTTTAAAGTTTATGTTGTATTTTTTTTCTACTTTCCTCTTTTCCTTTTCCTTTTTTTTCTTTTTCTTTTTCCTTTTCCCCTTTCTTTTTCTTTATTGGAATGTAAGTATGTAATATATGTTATAAATTTATGTATATGTAAATGTTTGCGTATGTCTCTATATATTTTAAATAATAAAATTTATTTAAAAAAAAGAATTTGTATTGAGTTCCTATTGTTTCCTATGGCTAAAATACTTGAAACGTTCTAAGTTTCTTTCCTCAACTACAGACTACTCAAATAATTTCAGGTTTGGTCCACTGTAATACAGTCAACTCAAATGGTGTGTGGCTGTTTTGTTCTGAGCAAAAAAAAAAAATTTTTTTTGGCTTTAAGCATAATCCTAATTTAAAATACTTAGGTCCTGTACTAGAAACAACTTTTATTTTTATTTATTTATTATTTCAATTTATTCCCCGCCCATCTCCCTTGCAAGGGACTCTGGGCGGGTTCAAGGGACTCTGGGCGGGTTTTAAATTTAGAACCAGTGTTTTGAGTTGTGCTACAAAATACACTAGGATTCAATGCAAGTCTTTTAAGGCTAGGTAATGAATTAGGTATGTTTGCCAGTATGGTCTAGTGGTTAAGGTGCTAGGCTAGAAACCAGGAGACTGTGAGTTCTAGACCCGCCTTAGGCATGAAAGCCGGCTGGGTGACCTTGGGCCAGTCACTCTCTCTCAGCCCAACTCACCTCACAGGGTTGTTGTTGTGGGGAAAATAGGAGGAAGAAGGAGTATTAGGTGTGTTCGCCGCCTTGAGTTATTTATAAAAATAATAAAGGTGGGATAAAAATAAAATAAAATAAAATAATGATACAGTGGAGCAGCTGAAGTTTATGTAGCTAGCCAAGAAGCTACTAGAGTAAAGATAGCAGTGGGTGGGCCACCTCTGTCTAGCAGAAGTAACAATTATACATTATATATACATTATATATACATTATATATACATATACATATACATATATTCACACAGACACACACACACACAAATATACCTCATCAGTAAGCCTGTCTATCCTATATAAACTGGGGTAGATTATCTTCATCAAATGAACCAGAGGCTGACTTTTTATTTGGCACATAGCATATATGCGATCATCCAGACGTGTACTTGTGCCTGTTCTAAAAGCTTTCTGTAAAACAAAAACAAAAAATAGAAAAATATTGTGTTTTGTATTGTATTGTAGCTTGGTTAAGAACATCTAAATAAGTAACTGCTTGGCAGAATATTTTCCCACTTAAATGGCGGACATATATCACAAACTTTTAAATATCTCTTAGCTGTTATTATAAAACAGTGTGCACACTGATTACAAGTACAGTTTTGATGAGTAACAACAGAATTTTTCTACATCCTTAAAAGTTCTGAAAGCTAAGCAAATTGATACATGTTATTTGTTCTACGTTACAAAAAAAACACCAAAATTACAAAGATATGGTATTCAACCTATGCATTTCCATAAGTCATCACATTTTTGTAATCAAAACATATTTTAACATTTATTTCTTTTGAAATGCTATTTATCAGAGGTACCTGTTTAAAGAGAGCCAAAATATACAGAGGAAACAGCCTGAGAGAATTTGGAGCAATCAAAGAAGATTGTTGGAGGTTTGATGCTGTTGACATATATGCAGACAGCGAATCTACAACAGCATTTGCTAAAGCATCTCTAGCATCTGACAAACTTGATGAAACAGATCGATCCACAGCTGTGGAAAATGAAGTAGCAGCAAATAATTTTGAAGGAAACATATTTAAAGAGGCAATGAGAAGTATACCAGTACAGTGATAAATACTCTGCTAGCACATTTTTATTTTGTTAAATAGCTTTGAGGATATTGAACATCCGGTTGGTCTGGAGTGCTATGAACAAGACTAAATTATACTGGGTTGAAGGAAACACCCCTAATATCTGGTAATTATCTAAAACCCTTTTAGAGAAAATAGAAAGATCTATAAATAACTTGTAATTTATGTTTTTATCTTAATTAGTAACTGTAAAATAAAATAATTTGAAGTTTTAAGCTCTTTACCAACTGAGTATGTTGCCATTAATAAAGTAATTGTTTAGCATTTTGTAGTCTCATTGGATCTATTCTCTGCATGCATTTATAGTAGTTGTGTTACATACTGTACACATTCAAGACTATGAGCTGTTAATATACAGTTACTAATCATTATTTTCTAATTGCAAACTAGGTATTCTTAATAGTTCCTTTAAATTTAAAGCAGTGGTATGCCATTTGTAACCTGCAGGTGGCAGTCCAACACACCATTTGCATCCCCAGGAACCCCCTGGAATATATGGGTTGTGGGAGAAATTGTGCACAGGATTAAGGAATGAAATTAGTAGGGCACTTACAGTAGTTCCCAGTATCACCCTGTTCCCCCCCCCCAAAAAAAATTGGGCTTATTTTTCTCTGACGTAAATAGTGATCATAGTATCACTGACTACATCCCCTGTAGGGCAGATTAGTAGGGCTTTCTGCAGGGCAGAAAGAGGGAGGGTGCCTTCCCATTGCCTACCCGTTTAAATATATGCCTTTTTAATTGCAAAACGGCACGGTATCTGAACATTCGTTTTCAACTCACCCATATTAGCTAGGAGGCATATAATTGCTTGTACATCTGCTCCAGCATAAACATCTGTCAAGGAAGTCACTACAGGCAAACAAAGCGTATGCACCCTAATTCTCCGTTCACCTGTATTAGGATCAACCATACAAGTGAGAAATATGTAATCTTTATTTCTGAGCCAAAACTTTTATTCTGAAAAGTACCTATTTACAAGTCATATAAGAGCAATACACCAGCTACTTCAAATCAAAGGAAACACTTATTGCTAAAGCCATAATTCTCTATTTGTGTCTTCTTCTATAGAAGAGATATTAAAAACAATTATTATGCTTCTCTGAAATTACCTTTGCTGGAAGTATACAAAAGTGCTGTTTGAAAACAAACTAGTGATGTGTCAGTGAGGTTTTCTTCAATGGACATCTGTACTGCAAATCCAGCATCAGGGTTGACATTTGCAAGGGACAGCAAATCAGTAGATCGCACAAAAAAGTTACCATGAAAAGTATGAATGGAAAGACCTAAAAGTAACAGGCAATGTTTCAGTTAATATTCAAATAACAAAGGCTGATGATAAACATACCTATTAGCCTTGGCACGTTAACTGAGTTTAACAGTGCTTTCTCTCCAGAAACTATGTTGCAGGCTACACCACCCACACTTTAACATAGAATATGTACTGGTGATAGGAAACATTTGGGCAACTTGACCCATTCTTTCCCCTGCCCCCCCACCAGGCATGACAGAAAATAATTTACAAGGAATTGCAAGGATTGGGGGCAGCATTGGGAAAAAATGGTGTCATGCAATAAGAGTGACCTTGACAAAAAAAAACCACTCCCAGCAAACTTCATAAACTTTTGCCTTGATTCCAAACAATTAAAAATGAAGAAACATGCTACTCTAAAGATAACCAGAATACTGGCATGCTTTATTTTAAGTCTGAAAAAATAGGTATGCTACAGTTCAATTACTAGAAAAATCATAATCAAGACAAGGATGCACAAGCCTTCAAAAGTCCTCTTCGCAGAGTTGCTAGAATAACACTAAGCTTAAAAGCAAAAGCACTCCAATCCGGGTTATGGAATTAATTTCTCTGTGTGACTCTATATCATTTTTTTATACACACTCTAAATGGTATTGGCATATTCAAACTAAATTTATTTCAAAATCTCTACGATACCTTTTGTACATCTTATTCTCATTACGGCTTCAAATCCAATCTTTCGTGTAAGGTATCTTTTAAGATCTTTTTGCAGTTTTTCTGCTTGAATAGGGTTGTGGATATGATGGAAGGATGGATAATAATAGATGCATCCAGCAGAGTATTTGGACATGCAAGCTTTAGGGGAGGATGAAAAAAACAGTCAACATCCATTCAATACAGGCAACCCAGTTTCTATTTTTAAAACAAATATTCATCATCTGGAAAGCAGAAAATAATAATTTTCTAATATTTGTAGGAAATGCTTTAGCATCTGAGATTGGTCATAGCTATGCAAGTCTTTTTCTGAAGAAAATCAGGTGAAGACTTTTGATGTAAGATATGAAACTGGTTAAGAACTGCTGCAAGGAACAAACTGTATAAAGATGATATCTACGGTTATGTATGGGTGCCCCAATTTTAATTCTTGTAGCATCTCACTCAACCATCTCACACTGCATTTTTCCTTTGTACTTAAAATCTTCCGAGGTATTACCATACACATTGGATACTAGCAGTGTGCAGTCTTTGGATCTAAGTGGGGAAGGTGCTCCAGAACTGGGATGGGCTCGTTGTACCTACTGGCAGCTCCTGAAGGAAGGTGCCGCTGACGGGTACCACCAGCAAGCATGCCCAGGCCAGATCCAAAGTACCTCCAACCCAGTGTTCCTCAACCTCAGCAACTTTCTGGGAGTTGAAGTCCACACATCTTAAAGTTGCTGAGGTTGAGAACACCACTCTAACCAATATCCGCTTGACTGCAGCATCAACATAAAGTAACAATGATGCTGTAAAGTACAGTAACAGCTTCCTCTGCAACTTTGTTAGGTGTTTTACTTTATTCCAATTATTTATGATTGTTTATGATACTTATATACTGCCTTTTTTTCTAGGAACTCAAAATAGTTTATACAGTAGGGCTTCCTTTATACATTTCACAACAAGCCTGCAGGGCCATTACATGAGACCTATCAAGTGGGTGAGGTAATCTACAGCACACAGAAAACATACAGGGGAAAAAAAATCTTGATTTAAAAATGAGACGGCATTCCTTACAATATTTCAAATTTTAGCATGAAGTATTAACCGTGTACTTTTAATGCAACATCTGAGCAAACGTGTTTTGGAACTTTAGTATTTTTTTCAACAGGTTAACATAGAAGACTGCTTAAAGTGTTAAACTGTGAAGTAACTGCAAGTTAATACTGCTTACCGAGAGAAGCCAAATCAGAATACTGTGAACTTAAGAGGAACAAATCCACCGCTGTCTGCTGCCCTGAACAATCTAGTGCCAACTTTTTATAAAAATCTGTTGCAGGACCAAGATGCTGAACAACCTAATACAACAACAAAAAGTAAGGTTACTGATGCAGTAGAAAAAAATTAATTGTGCATTTCTAAGATGTTTGCAGATTAAATAGTACTGCACTGTTAATGTCTGATTGGGATTATGTATATACTTGTGTTTTTAAATTTTATTTATAAATTAATTTTTATTTTATGTTATAATTTTTTTATTTTTATTATTTTACAAATTTTATTTATAAATTAATTTTATTTAAAAAAAAATAAAAAAATTATTTAAAAATTTTAAGCCACCCAATATCTGAAGCTATATATAAATCTATGGAAACATAACATATTATATATAAATAAAACATGACCTATTATACTATATTTCCTGACGAATACAATAATGTAGTTAAGGCATATAGATATTTGGCATACTTGCTCATGATAGTGATATTTCTTTGCTAAACAGTGATGAGAAACCTTAATTACATTATTCTATGATTTCAAAAGCATTTCTCCTGGAATATTCCTATAGCATCACTGCAAGTATACCACTGTAGATTTGTATTTCTATATCTATTTGAGTATAAGCCGCTACCACATTTCAATAGAAAACATTTACATAGTAGGGAGACTTATATTATGCTTTCTGAGATTTCTAATTATTTTTTACATATTTTATTAGGCATTTCAAATAAAATATAAAAACAGGCAAAAAATAAGGGATTAAACAGTAAAATATAAATAAATAAACAAGGGATTTACAAATGTCATAGGGTTTTTAATTTCCCAGTATATCATCAGCCGATTGTGAATAACTGAATATATTATATCACTTTAAAAGTCTGAAAATTGCTATTAAGCTCTATTAATTAAAACTAATTGCTATTAATAGCTCTGCTATTAAGATATAACTATCAAGAACTGTGGTCAGCATAATATAAATCACAGAATGAAATAAACTACAATAGATTATATCCATGTTACTAAAAGTCTGTTCTAATCTAAAAATCCTGTGCTATTTATTTGAAGGTATTGAAACCAATCAGTTGAACTAAATCACTGTGAATAAAGAATCTAAAAAGTGTTTATCTTCATCTTCTAATAACTAGAAGTTGTTATTGAAACAAATCCTCCACTGAGTGAATTTCTTTGTGCTTTCCTCTTCATAAAAATAAATATTTAATAGCAAAGAATCAGGGGAAATTCTTACTAATGGCTTATTCTTTCCCTATATTTATCCCAGACATTCAATACATTTATATTACATGATAATTATTTTAAAAATAAGCTGAAAATTAGCATTTTAGGTATTCAACATAATAATTACATAACTTTCTGAGCACCTGCAGAAGCTAAGATAGACAAACATAAATTATTGTTTTGCTATTTTATTTTATTTTATTTTAAATGGTCAAATTTATATGGCCGCCCATCTTACATGAAGTGACTCATGGCGGCGTACAATAAAATCTCCTATTAAAACATACTACAAAACCAATTAAAAACAATTAAAATGATGAAAATAGATAAAAACAAGACCAGAAGTGGGAGAATATTACACATAATACAGCCAACACATGGACTCTCTATTACCAGGGGATCCCCAGGCTTCCTGAAAAAAAAACACGTTTTAAGGGCTTTCTGGAAGGCCATGAGGTTGGGGTGAACCTCACCTCCAGAGAGATGATGTCCCAGGGGGCAGGTGCAACAGCAGAAAAGGCTCGCCTCCTAGGTCCCATCAGATGGAACTCTTTTGCAGATGGGACCTGCAGCATGCCTCTCCTGCTGGACCTGATGGGACAGGTATATGTAATTGGGGAGAGGAGGTCCCTCAGATAACCTGGCCCATGCCATGTGGGGCTTTAAAGGTCAAAACCAGCACCTTGAACAGGACCCGGAAGCAAACTGGTAACCAATGCAGCTCATGGAGCAGAAGTGTAACGTACAGTGGGGCAAAAAAGTATTTAGTCAGCCACCAATTGTGCAAGTTCTCCCACTTAAAAAGATGAGACAGGCCTGTAATTGACATCATAGGTAGACCTCAACTATGAGAGACAACATGAGAAAACAAATCCAGTCAATCACATTGTCTGATTCGGAAAGAATTTATTTGCAAATTATGGTGGAAAATAAGTATTTGGTCACCTACAAACAAGCAAGATATCTGGCTCTCACAGACCTGTAACTTCTTCTTTAAGAGGCTCCTCTGTCCTCCACTCATTACCTGTAGTAATGACACCTGTTTGAACTTGCTATCAGTATAAAAGACACCTGTCCACAACCTCAAACAGTCACACTCCAAACTCCACTATGGTGAAGACCAAAGAGCTGTCGAAGGACACCAGAAACAAAATTGTAGACCTGCACCAGGCTGGGAAGACTGAATCTGCAATAGGCAAGCAGCTTGGTGTGAAGAAATCAACTGTGGGAGCAATAATTAGTAAATGGAAGACATACAAGACCACTGATAATCTCCCTCGATCTGGGGCTCCACGCAAGATCTCACCCCGTGGGGTCAAAATGATCACAAGAACGGTGAGCAAAAATCCCAGAACCACACGGGGGGACCTAGTGAATGACCTGCAGAGAGCTGGGACCAACGTAACAAAGGCTACCATCAGTAACACACTACGCCGCCAGGGACTCAGATCCTGCAGTGCCAGACGTGTCCCCCTGCTTAAGCCAGTACATGTCCGGGCCCGTCTGAAGTTTGCTAGAGAGCATTTGGATGATCCAGGAGGGGATTGGGAGAATGTCATATGGTCAGATGAAACCAAAGTAGAACTGTTTGGTAGAAACACAACTCGTCGTGTTTGGAGGAGAGAGAATGCTGAGTTGCATCCAAAGAACACCATACCTACTGTGAAGCATGGGGGTGGCAACATCATGCTTTGGGGCTGTTTCTCTGCAAAGGGACCAGGACGACTGTTCTGTGTACAGGAAAGAATGAATGGGGCCATGTATCGTGAGATTTTGAGTGCAAACCTCCTTCCATCAGCAAGGGCATTGAAGATGAAACGTGGCTGGGTCTTTCAGCATGACAATGATCCCAAACACACCGCCCGGGCAACGAAGGAGTGGCTTCGTAAGAAGCATTTCAAGGTCCTGGAGTGGCCTAGCCAGTCTCCAGATCTCAACCCCATAGAAAACCTTTGGAGGGAGTTGAAAGTCCGTGTTGCCCAGCGACAGCCCCAAAACATCACTGCTCTAGAGGAGATCTGCATGGAGGAATGGGCCAACATACCAGCAACAGTGTGTGCCAAACTTGTGAAGACTTACAGAAAACGTTTTACCTCTGTCATTGCCAACAAAGGATATATAACAAAGTATTGAGATGAACTTTTGATATTGACCAAATACTTATTTTCCACCATAATTTGCAAATAAATTCTTTCTGAATCAGACAATGTGATTGTCTGGATTTGTTTTCTCATTTTGTCTCTCATAGTTGAGGTCTACCTATGATGTCAATTACAGGCCTCTCTCATCTTTTTAAGTGGGAGAACTTGCACAATTGGTGGCTGACTAAATACTTTTTTGCCCCACTGTATGTCCTTCTAGAGGCAAACATAACTGCCCGTGCTGCCACATTTTGCACCAGCTGAAGCTTCTGGATACTCTTCAAGGGCAGCCCCATGTAGAGCGCTTTACAAGGAAACTCATGGAATTTTCCAAGTTCTATATTGAGGCTATTCATATACTGTCTAGAAAATTATTTAACCTTCAAAGACCTCTGAACATTGTGTAACATCCTCCTCCATGAGTTTTGCAATCTCTTCAAATTATGTGATTCAAGAAATGATATATTAGTTTAGACTGGACAGTATTCCACAACAAGAAGAAGGCTGGGGCTACAATCACAGATTCCAGTATTTCACCAAGCTTCACATACAGTTTGAACACTCAACATTCGATTCATTAGAATGAATACGGAGATTCTCAATCAGTGTGCTGGCTAATGTTTCTACAGAACACTTCCACCTGCCTAATTAATTCCTTATCTGAGACAAAATACCTTGGTGCTTGATCTTTGATTAGGATCTTCCCGGGAGTATAAGTATCCTGTGCCCAAAGAAGGTAACTGTGTTTGAAACACAGATACACGCCCACCAGTTGGAGACATCAGTTTAAAGGCAGCTTGAAGAGCTGGGCCTAATGCACTGTGTGTTTCTCTTGTGTAGGTAAACATATTTGGTAGTGCATTCAGCAAGTCTTTAATTAGCTGGAAAATAGAATGAGCGAGAACACTGAAATTTCAGCAATACTTTTAAAGCATATTATTCAGTACAACTCTAGATTTCTAAATAGTCAGTTTCCAGCTGTGATCTATGAATCTGATTCTTCTAAATGAAATCCAAGATTCCCAAAGCCCTCAAGCACAACTGTGGTGTTCCCTATCTTATTCCAGGGCATGCTGACCTATCTGGATAAATTTAATCTGTGCTACACCAGCTGGTCTCTTCTTTTGTCTTGCAAGGAAACTCTGTTTAAAATCGAGTTCTGAACACAGCAAAGCCTTGCTTTGTCTGCTCAAATCTCTTCTGATTCTCTAAACTATACTGAATCATAGAAAGCAAAGCCAAAATGCATATTCTAAGATGAAGATGAAAACAAGGCTGGAAAGATGCAGGACCTTTTAAGATACCATCTTAGTTTCAACACAACTATTCTAAATTAATTTAATCAAAAGCAAAGAAGCTACCATGAGTATTTTCATTTTAACATTTATTGTTGTAAATGCCATTATATTTTAATTCATCTTACCTCTTTACTTTCATGCAGATTAACAAGTAGGCTATCAGGTGTAGGCAGGAAAACATCTATGGAGAAGACACGTTTCACTCTTGATTTTTATGTTAATGTAATATAATTTTAAAAGTATAGTAAAACAGCAAAAATGGTCAAATGCAAATGTAGTGCACTTTTACAAGTGAATTACATTTCTGTATGTGCAAAATAGAACAAATATATCATTCCTTAACAATACTCTTATTATGTCCTGACTGGTTTTCAGATGATCTTGCAGACATGAATTCTGGAAAGAAAACACCACTCAATTCCATTATGATCAAACTAGAACAACTGAAGTAGTATTTTCCACACAGTTGTATTATTCTGTAACACTTTAAAGTGAGCTAACTCATGTTGAATTCTGCATTAGTTTTTCTCATTTTTATTCTTCCAATTATTCAGATAACTACCCATCTTACCATCAATTTCTGAAACAATGAGCATCTGAGGCTGTGATAATCCTTCCTGCAGATTGTAGAACTGAACAGTGCTATCAAATGTTATGAAGCCAATTTTTGTTCTTGAATCCCCAGGCAACCTTAACATCAAAACAAAACAAAACAAAACAAAACAAAACAAACGAGTATGTTCCTTCAGTACAGAGGTATGTTCCAGAGTTTTTAATGCTAGTAAGTGATAGTTGATCTATCTTAGAAAATAGTATTCTCCCAATGAACACTACCTAACACATTATTAACTACTTTCTGTTATGGACCAAGAAGTTATGAATGAAACCTGCACATGGTTGGTTCAAATATCCTCCCTCTTCTACTTGTTTAGTAAATAGAAAGCTAGCCATCTCAAATTGCAGCTAACTGTGGTGGGGTAAGATATGGAAAAAGAAAGGAGAAATTTAAGCTCCCAGTGCCTGGCTTTTCATTAAATATAGGGTTGAGCATGGTAGCAACATGCTGTAAAAGATAAGTGACTGTTTCCTATAGCACACGCTCACCAAGAAGCTCAGCCCCACAACTACAATTATCATTAGACACTTCATTTCAAATGGAAAAAAACACAAGTGAGTCGGATTTCTTTTATGTCTGCCCAGCTCCTATTGCCATACTACCTATTTCTTAAGATAGCAAAGCTTTCTTTTCTTTCAAGCATTTGCACAACTTTCTCTTAATCTTTTCATCCCCCTCAATCTTCTTTATCCTTTAAAAAGTAACTGCCAATCCTATTATGTCCAAAAAATAGAAGAAGTTCTTACTTGTCTAGGTTTTCCAGCAAAGATTGACACACAACTAATAAATATCCAGCTTCTATTGCATTATGGGACACATCAAACACAAATAAATATACTGCAGGTTGAGGAGGACGAAGCTGTAAAATAAGATTGATTTTTACTAATGTGCTTACTAGATTGGTTATAGCCATAAACAGCTTTGCCATTTCTGTAGCCCCCATTTTTACATATACACAGACCTATAAAGTATCTATCTAAAACTCTCGTGTCTGTTTGTCTGTAACCTTTAACTGGGTGAAACAGTGCATTGTAGACCAACAATTTTTGAACCAAGTTACCTCAAATGGGCTTACAGAATGCATCCAAAATCTGGGACCCATGACTCCCGTGGGAATGAAATTTGGCAAATTTTATAAAACATTTTATGACATAAAAATCATCATAAAACATTTTATGACATAATTCAAAATGTCATAAAACATTTCCTGTGGTCAACTCCTGATGTTTGACTGTGCTATACAGTTCAATATGAATGACATGGGCAGATACATCTCTGAATATCTCCCTGAATTTTTAAGAACTTTTCCATTATTGAAAGGCGTTGAGGAATCTAGTAAGGAAATATCTCTGAAACAATGACCCAATGGATCATGGGCTGTCTAATTACGTTTTAAAACTATAAACTTACCATGTAGTCTGAAGAAGCAATGAACTCCACTGTAGAATTTTGGACCTCTGGCCGCTTATGAGGCTCTCCATAGGATCTTGTCAGAGGATTGTACATAAATTCTTCAGGAACTATATTATAAAATAAATATAATTGTACTTATAACTGCTGTGAAGAATATTGGAAACCTTTGTATCTTTTTTCTTTCTTTTCTATTTTTCTTCAACTTTTTTTTTATTTTCTTGCACTTTTTGCTTTCTCTTTGCTTTCTTTTTCTTATTTCTTCCTTGCTTTATATTAGTTTGTACTAGTTTGTATCTTCATTTTTAAAAGTTTAAATAAAAATCATATATTAAAAAAAGAACTAAATTATAAAATAAATGTATTTCATTTAAATCACCGAAGAATCTTAGCTCTCCAGAAAGCTACTGATAAAATTAAATAACAAAGAAAGCAGCACAATAAAACCAAGTAGTAGAAAAAACAGCATATACAATCATTTAAATTAGGAATAAAACAGTGTGTAAATCTAAAAACATACAGAACAATTGTTAAAATGCCTGCAAAAAGATTTTCTGATACTGAATTGAGAAACTTGGAACATTAATATCAGGTAAGCTTCTCTATGAAAGGCACAAAGCCACTTGCCTCAACTCATTTAACACGCACAACTGAAAGACCACCTCAGATAATATTCTTCCAGTAACTAGATATAAAACTAGAACACAATGCTATAATCCAAAAGGAAGGTTATTATAGAATTAATAATTACCACAAGGTTATCTCTGTTCAGATAGGCCATACAGTATATATCAACTTAAAGCTTTTCTTTGAGAATAGGCAGCATACAAATAAAATGGATGAACAAGTACATAGAGCTAATTAAAGGCACTCCAGATTACTAGAGCCATCTGGGCCTCCAGTGACAATGATGAACCCAAGAGTACTCCACATCCTCTACTGGGAGTGCAACCCCCACCAAAGTATAGCAAGCACTCTCTACCCAGAAAAACCACCTTTATGCTACCCTATATATACTATCAGAATACCTATCTTATCTGGATCTCACTTTACTGTGCCTTATCCATACCAATGTTCTGCTCAAGCACCCGTTCAGATCCTCAATTCCCTCACCAGGATTAGTTGAAAAGATGAAGGGCTTGTTTGGGATAACTGCACATACTTTCAGATCACATTCTCCTGCCAGACTGAGCTGATGACAGAGCAGGACAGCAGCAATTGGAAGTTCTAAAAGTGATGGTGCAGTAGAACCTTTGCTCTTCTTTTCTGTCTGCCACCTTAATTGCCTTCAACAGGCATCCTTCTCTCAGAAGTAGATTTCCAAATCACACAAAGATGATCCCACATATAACTGAAATGCGGCCTGGGAAACTCTAGAGCAGAGCTTTCCAAACTTTTCATGTTGGTGACACACTTTTTAGACATGCATCATTTCACAACACACTCTTACAGCAGGGCACAAGGCAGGCACTAGGACCTGTGCAGAATCACAGCAGGTTTGGAGGCAGCAAGGCACAAGGCAGGCACTAGGACCTGTGCAGAATCCTGGCAGGGCAGGTTTGGAGGCAGCAAGGCACAAAGCAGGCACTAGGACCTGCGCAGAATCCTGGCAGGGCAGGTTTGGAGGCAGCAAGGCACAAGACAGGCACTAGGACCTGCGTGGAATCCTGGCAGGGCTTGGAGGCAGCAGCAGCTGCGACACACCCAGACACTGCAGCCGACACACTAATGTGTCCCGACACACAGTTTGGAAAACTCTGCTCTAGAGACATTGAGTATATTGGAGAAGGACCAATACTTACCATCATTAACTCTGTAGCACAGATTACACTTCCATCTCCTTTGGTCAATAAAAGACACAAAAGGATTGATGTAGGTTCTGCATGATCTACACCTCACAATGGTGTTTGATGTTATCACAGGCAATTGCTAATAAAGCAACAAAATTCTAGAATTAATTTGAGGGAAACCTTTTTCATACATCTTTTATCCTGAAACAATTTAAACTGCCAGCAACAAATATAAGTTGATAATTTACTGTTCAGAGATTAAGTACTACAAAGAAGTATTCTTCTATAGTAAGATAACAAATCAAGTAAGCTAGACAGGCCAGCCATAGAAGATAATGCTATAAAGACTAACACTGTAAATTAATTTTTCAAGATTTACTGAAAATCATTGAATTCAAGTAAATATAATTAAATCTGTAAATGGCAATATTCTCTTGAAGATATTTTCCCAGTTTTCAACGGTGTATTTTTCTTTAAAGACAACTGACCATTAATAGCCAACATAATTACAGCTTCCATCACTTAAAAACTATTATTGCACTATATAAAATTAATATATTTGTACAATATATAAACAAAAAACACCATCAACTTATTCAAGTTTAGCTAAGTAAAACTTGTGGCAATAAAAGGTTGTTTTACCGTTAGATCTCTGAAAGGATGTAGAAGCAACCCCAAGGGAAGTTTTGCTTTGTTTAGCAATGCCTGAGTCTGAGGAATATTTGTCAAAGTGCATCGAAATGAGCTACAGAGAAATCATAAACACACATTTCAATTGTTGTGATCAATAGTACTGATTGTTCTACAGAAAAAGTCCTAAGTGTTCAAGAGCCACATTACTGTAAACCAGAACTTGCCAAAGATCCTAGACCAGTGTTTCTCAACCTTCGCAACATTAAGATGTGTGGAAGACAACTCCCAGAATTCCCCAGACAGCATGCTGGCTGCGGAATTCTGGGAGTTGATGTCCACACATCTTAAAGTTGTTAACGTTGAAAAACACTGTCCTAGACAATGCAAAATCATGTATGTTTATTGTTATTGTGGCCTTGGAAACTCCAGAGGCATTGAGTGTATTGGAGAAGGTCTACTGAGATTAAACTGACAATTTATTACTATAAAAATGTTTTAAAATACAAAAACAAATTTGGACATATAAAAGAAATGTGAAATGGAGAATTGTATATACTCTCTTGCCCAGTCAATGGCTTCAGGCTTTAAGAAAAGTCAGATATGTCTTATATAAGGAATATTTGCCAAAATGCATCAAAAATTATTTACTGGGTTTATTATGCCCCTCAAAGAATATTTAAAAAGGGTTGGCTGACATCCTTTCTATGGTGGAAACATAATAAATTTGAAGGAACTTTAGTTCACGTGTTATATAATTGTCCACTGGTAATTCCCTATTGGACAGATACTATTAGTATATATATGAATGAATGAATAAGAAGTACCAGGGCCTGAAGGAGGAACTAGTTAACTTGTTTGTTATCTTATTTGAGGGGGTGAAGAGTCACTAAATGTGTTTATACTCATAATGAAGGCTGGAAGTCACTTCTTTATATATATATCTTTTTTCTTTATTATATTCTTCCTTTTTTCTTTTTCTTTTTTCCTTTTTCCTTGCACTTTTTATCCTTTCTTTCTCTTCTCTTTCTTTAAGTTTAGTTTGTATTAGATTTTATTATAATCAACATTCTTAATAAAATTATTTCAAAAATTGAATGATCATGACATTGAAAAATGTTACATAATTTTGAAATTTGATAGATGTGGCATTTTTATTAATTTGTCTCTTTTTTCCCTTCTTCCCTGTTTTTTTTTAAATGTTTCCTTCCTTCCTTGTAATGTGCACTAATCATAGGAGGTAGTGTACAACAATATACAAAATAATAGATTATTATACAACAGTTTAGATTGGGGGGGAAGGATATGGTATATAATAATTATTATATAGTTTACATATATACTCATTAACTGTTACTTTATTGTAGTTTTCTTTTAGGAAATCCAGTTGTAAATGCTTTTAAACCTCAATAAAAACTATAAATTAAAAATAAACATAAACATAAAGGAACTAAAAGCAAAGTTTAAAGGAGAAACAATTCATCCAACCAAAACATGTGCACTAGGGCAAGAAATTCCTTGCTCAAGATTCTTCTTCTCCATGCTCAGATGAAGCCCTATGTTTTAAGATTTAAAATGTTAACAGATTTGACCAGCTGACTTCAACAAACACTTATCTGAGAAATAGATAACAGTAAAAATTAATTTTCCTGTTTTCCTTCACATATGCTAATTTCTTCTCTGACTTCAGTATTTATCATTTTACAGCATTCAAGACTAAAATGTGGAAAGACTAAAAAGAAGCATCCTTAATTCCTTTTAGTCAAAAGTTTTCAGAATACATTTCAAAGTGACTTGGTACATATCAGTGGCACCCATAGCAAACCATGACATGATGAAACTTTTTAAATTTATTTTTTAAATTTTATCCCACCTTTATTATTTTTTATAAATAACTCAAGGCAGCGAACATACCTAATACTCCCTCCTTCTCCTATTTTCCCCACAACAACCACCCTGTGAGGTGAGTTGGGCTGTGTGTGTGTGACTGGCCCAAGGTCACCCAGCCGGCTTTCATGCTTCAGGCGGGACTAGAACTCAGACTCCTGGTTTCTAGACCAGCACCTTAACCACTAGACCAAACTGGCTCTAGCATGTGCAGTGACATCATTATGCCACCTTCATGGAGTTGTGTCCTGACATCTGACGCAAGTAGTAGTATTTGATTATGTAGTCACACAAATGTCATCATTTGCCTCCCTGCAGATGCCCAAGGTATATATAGTGACTGAATTTCTCTTGTTGAAATGGAACCAGGACACATTCTAAGACCACTTTCTCAGAGAAATTAAACTGTAAACATGCAAAAAATGGTCATTTTATACCTACTCTGGGCTGCAGTTCAATTTTTTCAGATCAGAGTTCAAATTAGGCATAGGAGGTGGAATTGGAGCAATAGGCAGGATATTTCTCTCTTGAATAAGGTTCACTGGTCTCAGACTCTCTGGCTGCTGTATACTAAGTCCTCCCAAACTAGCTGATAATTGATTCATGGTAGGATATACCTGGAAAAAAAGACATTTTAAAAAAGCACTATAATAAAGATTCAATACAGCTAAAAATTAATGCCTTGATCAGAATTTGTTTAAGCTCCCCTCTTCCTCACATCCCCCAGTACTATTTTCCACGAACTTCAACTCCTCTTTACTACTCTGCAATACTTAATTTTCCATTCCACTCGGGGTTGGATTCAGAAGTCCACTATAAGATAGAACTAAGTGGAAGCCCATTTTTGCCCTCCTTCTTTCCCCGAAAACCCAATGCCCTCTTCACAACAGCTGTTCACCAGCTGCTGAGTAAAATGGGAACTGAGAGGGAACAAAAGCAATCCTGTATCAAAACTCAGATGGATAAACATTCTATCCCAACTCTGCCCAATTTTCAATTCAACATGAAAATGTGGTGGTGGTAGTGATGGTGGGATTATGAGGGCCTGCCAGGGAAGGTTAGCTTCCTTTTACCAATTTCCACAAGTAGATCTCCCTCAGCCTATGAGCCATATTTTCCCCACCTCCTTCCAAACTCATACCTGTGTAAATTAGATTTACGCAGATCTACTGACAGGCATATTAATCTTCAGAATTTATATACATTTCTACCATTTCTGAATAAATCTTCAGAGGCTATTGACACCCCTACCCTTTGTTAGATCATCTGAAACACAACTGGTGAAAATGCTTTATATTACCAAATTACAAGATTGTGGGTAATTAAATACTACAGAATATGACAAAACATGCAAACAGGGCAACATGGTTTTAAGGCTGATGTAGATGGAGGTGTGCATCACTTCTTTGTTCCCCAAAGCATTTCCCGTGTGAGATGCCATGTCATTCTCAATGGGCCTCCTAATCCTAAGGTGCAGCATTTAAGAGAAATGTGACAAAATATTTTATATGCAAGATGGATGTTTTATATGAACTGCAATGAATTTATCTGAAGTCCTTAAATCAAAGTATATAACCTTCGTATATCTGAAAGAGGAGAATTAATTTACAATCTATTGTACAATTCAGACACCCATATACAGTAGATACCTGTGACAAAAACCATAATGTTTTTTTTTGCCTAAAAAGGATTGTGAATATATCATAGGCAGATTTCTTCTGCATGGTAAAGGAGGAAACAATTTTTGCAGAGAAACTTTTCAGTCTAGGCTGATTAAGGATCCAAACCAACTTACGTATTAGCTCCACTAACTTTCCCCCAGAAGACAGCAGAGAGAGATAACAAGGGAGCCATTCTATCAATTTTTGTTGAAAAATCAGCTCCTTCCTACCCATTTTTTTGAAGTGTTCAACTGTCCATTATAAAAACTGCCGTGTCACTTTAAGAAATGATGCTCATATTCATCTCTCTCCTCTTCCATGCTTGCATTGTCCTTTTAGGTTATAAACTGGTGGATTGGGACTGCTTTATTTTTAACTGATCATATGTTAGCCAGACTGACCCATTTAAGAGGAAGAGGGATGAGAGTTCTAAGGAAAATAATTAGAAGGAATTGCTGTTGAGCAAGATTATGCGGAACACCAGCCACTGTCTTTATAAATGTTCTTTAAGCTGGCTGACCACCCAGCCTTAGATACGAGTAATAAAGGTTCTTACAAGTCAGAGTCAGGCTACTGAGAACACCAATCATTTTTCCCTATGTGAGATGTTAAAGGGAACAGCAGAAGCAGGTAACTTCTGGATTTTCTAGCTTCAATTAACATTCTCTCTTGCTATAAATATTAGCATGTTTTGGCATCTATAAAAATATGGATTTGAATCCTATCTTTGTTAGGGAAATAAAACAATGTATTTATGTATTTATTTACTTCATTAAATTTGTTATGGCCACCCACTCCAGTAGATGCTGGGCAGATTACAAAGTCCAAATACACAGTTAAAAGAGTTAAAACATAATATATATATTTAGTATGAAATAACATTTTCTTTGACTGAAGTACACAGGAATTTTCTAATTCAAAGCATCAAAATTCTAATCCTAATCCTGCATAATGAAACATGCTTTCTTATTCAATGTATCTGTCACAAGCTTCATCAGGGACATAAAGTTTTAGAGAATTTTCTGGTTTCTAACCTGTGGATACTGAGAAAATCCAGAACTATATCCAGAGTTACTGGGTTGCATGGCATGAGATGGCAAAGATGGTGTCACATTCTGGTATCCAGGCTGAAGAGCAGGGTATCCATAACCAAATGACTTAGAGACTTTAGACATCTGAGGAACAGAGGAAATAGGAGGTGGGCTACTTGCTGCAGAACATGTTTCTAAACAGGGGGGAAAAAGGCTTAAAATCACTTTTATTCTTATAAAACACACAGCTGAACTTGGAAGCATAATACATCTATTAGCAAAGCTGCAGACTTACACAGGCTATAGTCTTTAATGAATAAAATGAAAAAATGCATGTGTTTCCAACTCAATGAAACAAATCGTGTATATCTTTTTCCAACTGAACACATTTTAAATTATTCAAACAATAATTTGAACACATTCCAAATTATTTCAAACAAGACAGCCAAAGAATTGAACAAGCTCTTTTCCATATTTAATCCCCTGATGTTAATTTACAAGACTACTTGTTCATCTTCAGTGTTCATTTGATGTAGCCTTAAAGAAAAGGTCATTTTAAGCTATATAGGATAAAAGTAAGGGTGTAAATGGATCACAAAATTTGGTTTGGGGTTCTATTTTGGCAATATAGTAAATGACCATCTTTGACTTTGGCCATTTGAGAGTTTATACAACTAGGTCTGAAATAAAAAAGCTAGACTTCTTCCTCATATTGACAAACTCCAGCAGCTCTATAAATGACCACCTTTGTAGTTTTTAAAGAATGGAATGAAATTTGCAACTACACAGATCACTCTGACAGAATAAAATGCTGGCTACTTTCAGAAAGAAAGCTGGATGTAAGTGCATTTAAATTACTTTTCTCCCCCAAACAGAAAACTCCCTCTCTCTCTCTCTCTCTTGGTAGGCACAGCTGATAAACAGAGGGTGGGAAAACTAGAAAATAAGTCTCTATTTATGATGCCTGTTCATCTGCCATGACAAAGTTATATAAATATTCCGTGCCTAGAGCTAGCATTATTATGGTTATGTGATAAAAGTCTTCATGTCATGCTTGGCTCCTTCAAGAAATCTGCTCCTTTATAGAGACTTCCATGTACAGTATATTTCTTGGCAACAATACAAAGCGGTTTGCCACACTCTTCTTCTGGGAGGTTTTTGACCTCCTAGTTTAGCCTACAGCCTTGGGATTTCCTAATGATCTTCCACCCAAATATTAACAAAGTTTATCCCTAATTATCTTTTTGAGTCCAGTAAAGGTTGGCCAGGTGCTGCCATGTGGCTGGCCTTATTATTGTAAGTTGATTTTTAAAAAGCAGTACTGATATTAATTATTAAACAGAACATGATTCACCTGGATAGCCACCACCTTCAAGAGTGTCATAATTGTTGAGAACAGGAGATGCGCTGCTAGTAGTGGAAGAGCTGTCAATAGCTAGGGAGAAAATACAAATATATCATATATTCAACTGATACTACCTACATGCTGATAGATGCTTATCACTATCTGCTAAGGAACTATAAAGATCCTACTAGCAATGTTTATTCTTGCTTTATAAGTTTTAAGCTAGTATCTATATATGATGTCTTCCCATTCAGAAACTTCTCAGTTAGAGAATCACTTGCAAAGATGAACAAGGGCATAAAACCTCTTATGCTTTGGAAGCATTTGTGGTTGTGTAGCTATAAGAGAAACAATAATCAAGGATTTTCTGCAAAGAATACTCTTAGTGAAAATTTACTTGCTTCCATATGCATATTCAAATAACCTCCTTCAGGAATAGACATTCCATGAGGATATCATTAAATACAAACACAAACGTTCTTTGATATTTAGTAACTATAAACCAAAGAGGTCACTGTGTTAATCCATGCAGCAGTTCTGTAGCAATAAATGTGCAGCAAATAATGCACACATGGTACAAGAAGGGTCTCCAAATATTTCCTTCATCCAATGAAAGATTTTTCTGATGAAGGGAAAATTTGGATAGAGGATAGGGCATTACGGCTATTACAAACCATACAGTGCTGTTTAAGTGTTGTTAAAGATGCGTAAGATAATATCAGGGATAATTATATTCAAAACATTAATTTGAACTTTTCATATTCTTCTAGCCATTAGGTTCACAAAATGAAGTATAAACATGCAGAGAAAATCTGACACAAACACATGCCTGAAGAGGTGGTGGGCTGTATTCCTCAAAAGCTTATGCCAAAATCACCATTTAAAGGTGTTATCTGACTAATTATGACAGATGCATTCAACTCAAAGGTTGCATTATTATATAGACTTACCAGGAAGTAAGTCCTATTGAACTCAATGACCTTTACTACTTCCTAGAAATTTAGAAGATTCCAATGTCAGACTTCTGCATACTGTATAATTGTTTATTATACTGGCATATTACACATTTGCTGTGTGGAAGGTGAGTCAGTACTACCTGCCATTTCCCAGATGGGTTTCAGCAAAAAGATGAAACTGAAAACCAAACTAAAAATTAGGTTTCAGTATCAATACTGAATACTTCTGTATCAGTACTGAATACTTCTATATTTATTTCAGCAGATTCCCAAAGTTAAAATATCTCCAATATATTTTGAGTACTCTAGAAAAATTCTTACCCTGCATTGAATTATCCAACTTTGCAAACAAATGGATAAAATGTTTGAGACAGGACAACCTGCTAGCTATCCCACATCAATTATGAATACATTTTCTAATTCGGTTGTGTTTTTATTCAGTCTTTCAATAATCAGAACAGAAGAAGATGGAACACTACCTTATTACTATACCATTCTAATAAGTATGGTGACCAAAGCAGCAGGAATAGAAATTTCATAGTAATCTTTTTGATTTATAAACAGCTTGACTCTCTCAGCATCTACTTTGTTGATGAGACTGAGTACATTAAACAAGCTGGTCAGTAATTAATATTAATTTTTAAATCTGATTTAAATGGATTGTGGAGATAAATAAATTGTACTATATAATTTTGTAAAAGTGTTCCAACACATTAACATATGGCATTGGCAATTCACAGCATTTTATTTGACATAAATTGAGAAAACTGACAGTGCGGAACCTTTTTTACTCTACAGTATTAGGATAAAGAATAAACCTACGTAGGTGAAAACAGGACAATTGTAATTTAAGAACTACACTGGTGTGTCAAAATCTCTAGGACATTCTGGAAAGCACATTTTCACATACTAAGTTGGCAATATTCCCATAAACTATATTGGGGCACCCTATACAAAACATACACGCATGGGTGTATAAGGTTTAACAACATTATTGCAATTTTTTTAAAAGTTTGTTTTCATATTTTAAATTATGCTGTAGATACACCTTTTAAAGATAAAGATTTAGTCTTTAATCATCTTTTTATTTCAAGCATCTTCAAGTACATTTTTCTCAGATGCTTGCCTAAATTTATTAAAATTGTAATAATCTATGCATTACATGTACTGTCACTCTATCAGGAAAAGCAGAATGGAATGTATTGGCAACCGATACAATTTATCACATTGCAATATTTGCCTGAGTAGAAAGATGGAAAGGCTGTTTCCATAATGGAAAAGCAGTGTGTTTTTATAGTATTTACAGTGATGCTAAAGGAAGAAAGGACAGACATTTATGGTATAGAATTTTTTTTAAAAAGCCTCCAAACTACACAAAATGTATCATATACTGTGTACCTATTTCTAACTAAAGAGAAGATGTTCATTTTTATAGCCACTTATACTGAAGTAAGCTCCATTCTAAGTAAGTTCTGTCTAAACATGTAAAATACTTCATTAATGAAGCACTAGCATCTTTTATACAAATATTTCCCCAAATCTTTTTAACTATTAAATGAATATTATTTAGGCTCCAGGCTCATGACAGTTTAATGATAGTAAAATAGTAACAATAATAGTAATAGTAAATAGTCATGATAGTTACCCTAACCCTAACCCCTTTCTTGCATTCAAGAAATGGAATAATGCCATCAAAAGTGAAAAGTTAGAAATACTGGTGCAAAGCTAAAGCAGACCTGCTTCCTCATCCTCATCCTCCTCTTCCTCATCATCTGAACTTGATGACAAGGGAGTTGCTGAAGAGCTAGCTTGATTATTAACATATCCACCATACTGCATGCCTGTAAAAGTGGAAACCACAAACACAAGAGTCAGACACACAGGAAAGGCAAGAAATTTAAAGCACGAATACAAGCATGAAAGTAGCACCAATCCAAGCACGACAAAGGACACTGTAACACGAACAAACAGTTCTGGAATGCTGTGGTGTTAGTAACAGGCAGAGAAACTTAGTAGAATAGAACACAATTTACCCATCAGAGATTTTAAAAAGTCAAAATTCTCTCTTAACCATCAATTTACGTTGAGAAATCACTGCTCTTGATATAGGAGTATAAAGCAGTGTTTATCAACCTTGACAACTTTAAGATGTGTGGACTTCAACTCCCAGAATTGAATGCTGGCTGGGGAATTCTGGGAGTTGAAGTCCACACAACTTAAAGTTGCCAGGGTTGAGAAACACTGGTCTAACCCCCACTACCACATACTACCATTTTTACTATTATTGTTTCATTTTTATGCTGAATTGTACTGTGGCTTTTAAACTATGTTGTGTTTTGTTTCATGATGAAAGCCACTGGGAGCTGGTGGTATATCAATGAAAGGAGTAATAACTAATAAAGATTAGCCAGCAACCTCAATCCATCAGTCTTGGCATAGAGGCAAGGAGAATTTTTCAGCTCTAATTATCCATCATCCTGAAACTAACTCTCACACATCCTGCTACTAAAGTCTACCGAGTTTCAAAACCATACAGTCACGGACTTTTTGCAAGAGGTCCTAGGTATATACAAATTCCTTAGCATCAAAACTTATTCCATAGCTTCTGAAGACTGAAGATTCTTCTGAGTTTCTACCCCCCCCCAAATGGTCCATTAAACGGAGAAATACACCTATATTTATTTGCAAAGAAAAGAGGTGAGGCGTCTGAGCAAGACATCAGGTGATTTCTTGACCAAGATAACTATGAAAGTCTGTTTTGCAAAACTCTTACAAACATAGATATACAGGCAGCCATGGATCACTGAACAGATCTGAATAAACCTTGAAAGTTACATCAACACAATCAAGTCCAGTTAAGTGTAAGGAGAAACTGTATTAGGCTAATAACTAAGGCTTGGGGTATAATATGAGCTGATATGGAAGGACCTGTATACACCTGATCTTGCAGGTGACCCAAGGCTTTTATTTGCAGGCAACAAACCATTTATAGCAATTGACAGTTTGGGAGTATAGTTTCTACCAGAATGCTTGTGACAATATCCCAAAAGAAAGCTATTAAAGAAACAATAAGACATTAATTCTTGCACATGTGTATCTGACACTGGAAGTTGCTAGGGAGGAGCCTCAAGTCTAAGTCTGAGAATTAAACAAACACAAAAATGCAACAAAATCTGCTTCAGAAAGTTCATTAAATTAGTTTTTCAGAACTTGAAATAAGCAGTGAAGTATAATTTCCCATAGAACATTTTGATATCATTAGAATGCAGAGTTTTCAATGTGATTATTTTTTTAATGATTACATTTTCCTTAACCTCCAAGTACCCTAATTTTCATGTAACATGACATTAGAGATGTATAACTTTTATTATATATGTAGAAACAATCATGCATATGTAGACTACAATGTAGGAAAGGAGAAGAAATGGGGTTGTCAGCAATGGAAATAAAAACTATTTTGATGAATCACTTTCCAATCACAGCAATTAGAATGCATATTGTGTACCTGACTTTTCCTGAAAGGGGGCTCCACTTATAACATTTAAAACAGATACATATTTTGAAACATGCTTCAAGATATGACCAACTCTTCAATTTTTTTTCAGATACCTTTGGCTATGGGTTTATTAGATACTGGCCATTTGTAGTGAAAGTTTAGACAAAATGTAAACTGCTGAGACATCACCTTAACAATGAAAGTAAATATTGTCAAGGTCATGGTTCTCCCAGTTGTAACATATAGCTGTGAATCTGGACCATCAAAAAAAGGCTGAACAAAGAAATAATGATATCTTTGAATTGTGATGCTAGAGAAAATTGTTGAAAATAACTTGGACCACAAGGACGACAAATCATTCAATACTCAATGATGTAGACCCAGATTGCTCAATGGAAGCACCAATAATGAAAATAAGCCTTAAATATTTTGGATACATAAAACAATGGCAGGTATCAATGAAAAAAAATCTAATGTATAGAGAGTTTGAAAGCAATAGTAAAAGAGGTCATCAAAAAATAAGTTGGCAAGATACTATCACTGATGACACAAGTCGAAGCTTACAAGACGTTAAAAAAGCAGTCATCAACAGACAATCCTGGCAAAAAGAGGGTCCCAAGATGTTCATTTCATTCAGTCAGAAATGACTGAATAACTAAACAAGTGAGAGTTTATTAACTAACATACAATAGCTGTTTAGTAAGTATAAACATGAGATTAGTCAGAATTATTAATGAGAGCTCTCGCCATACAACTTCCTTCTATACCTCTTCTTCACTATATGCCTTAAATCCAAAACAAAACACTGAGATTTGAAAGTTCTGCCAATCTGTGGGGCTAGCTGCGCTTTAGCAGAAACAAAATCCAAAATTATTTGCCTGTTATATGTTTCAAGGGAATCAAATCTCAGAATAGCTTCTGATGTTTTACCCATGAGAAACAATGGGGTTCAGATTATTACCTCTATGCAGCATGTATATATGCATGCTTTGAATTAGTAAGTAAGTAAAGTTTGTTGTTGTAACCACAGGTCATAACATAAGAATGCAATAAAATACAATAAAATATAACAACATTAAAATAATAAAATGAAATTATAAAATAAAATAATAAAAGCATTAAATATATAAGAAAAAGGTTACAGCAAAACAGAGCCAGAGCTACAACTAAGAGCTTAAATATTTCTTCCTAAGTTTAAATGAGAGCAGAGCAAAAGTAGCAACTTGGTTTGCTTTGAGTTCATTTCACCTCTAAGCCAGTAAACTGGATGAATCAGAGATTGCAGCCCAACATGTCATCACTAGTCATGAGGGCAGGTCCATGGGCCATAGCACTGCATTCAAGGGGGGGGGGTGGAAAACTATGGAAGGTGGTTAAATCCTATTGCAACTCAGATGATGCAGGGATTAGATAATCCCACATGAAGTCTGTTCTAGTCTGCGCCTCATTCAGTGGTGTTGCTCAGATACTGAAAAAGACAGCCAGGTGAGCCATGTGGATATCATCCAGTATGCATCTTTCAGGTGATGTGAAAGAGATGCATCTTTCAGGTGATGTGAAAGAGATGACATGCTCTATTCAACAAATGACTCAGAGGGTGAGCCAACAGACAATACCTATCTTCTCCCAGGCATTACACCAATCACACTATTGCAAACTGAGAAGAATCCTGTTGCAGAACTGGGGCACTAGCTGCTGCAGTTTAGACTTCTGTCCTCCATCTGGGACACCTCCACGACCAGGAGCTCTCTCCAGGCACGGGAGGGGTCAGTGCAGGATCATCCCCTTCACCCTCAGCTAATTCAGGCTGGTAAGCAGAAACTTGCTCAGAATCCAAGGTTTCAACCAATGCATGACTCAGTGTGAAACTGGGCTGCCAAGGGTGTTACCCTTTGATCCCAGATCCTTCTGGAGTTCACCAAAGGGTTTTTTGAACAGAACATTCTGGCTCAGCATGCCTATCACTTCATTGAAAGGATCACTGTGAAGAACAGCTGAAGTTCAGAAACTGCCTCAGCCACAAGTCTTCACACCCAGGGATCAAAAGCACATATAGCCAAATGTCTCGTTATGTTGTGTATGGCCACTTACTATTCACACAGCTGCTGGAACAACAGGGAGATGGAGTTTTACTGGACAGGGATGTTCTGAGGGATCAGGTGTTGAGACATGTAAACCTTTATTAGTCAGTGATCTCTTCACCAACTCTTCACATTCCAGAAGAAATCTTGCAGTAGTGGTCCATAAGAGTACTGGTTGCAAGCTGTATATAAGCACCAGTCCAGCATTGAGTTTAATGGCCCTCACAACAATTTCATTCTCTTTAGTAAGGCTTTCTTCAACGACATATTAGGAGTAGTTCCCTCTGTGCTATGTGCTCCTTAAAAGCCTACTGCTTTACTCCAAAACTCAAATATTATTGTCACATCCGACCAAAGCTAAGCAGCAGTATGGACATGACTGATCTCACCTGTCATCCTGACCCAGACAGGAGAATTTAAAAAATAATAGGCACAATAGCAAAAGACATCTTTTGATTATAGCAACTAAAACAGAGTAAAACATTCAGAACACTGGAACAAACACATTTTGGTTTGCACCTGAAATAAAACAGACCCATCTGGATTGATGTCCAAAAACACACATGTTGGGTTTGAGCATGGGCCACCTGAAAACAGTTGTACTGTGCACAGAAAAGTTCTTGCACAGAACATTTTGTACATCCTCCTGTAAATACATCATGCATTATGACACAGGAGTTTAAACAAAAGGTCACCATTGGGACAAGTTGACTCTGACTCTATCATTGCAATTTTGACAAGACATAAGCTGTCTTGCATAGATGCAAGCTCTGTATATAATTGTGATATGTACATTATTTCTGCATTATAAAATATAGAAGATAACATTGTTAAATTAGAACTAAGATCTTACAAATATTAAAATTACAGTCCTATACCACTGTTTTCAGATTACCTGCACCTACCAATAGCTATTTTATTAAAATATGTGTACAAAATCCTACAAATTCCTAACTTACATTTCTGCGCAATTTAGAACAGATAGAAAACATTTCTCATATGCCAGTTTCTATACCTTCATGAAGAAAAGAATCTGATGTCTATGTAAGAAAAGATGAAGTGATGGGCTTTCCTGTCTTCTCTACAATAGATGGTTTAACTGAAGAAGCTGCAGGTGAAACCACTCCTTGTATTTGCTTATAGACATGTATTTGCTTATAGACCTGGACTTACTTGATGGAAGTTTGGAATCAAATTTGAAAAAGAAATTAGTCTATTACTGTCACAACATTAATATCAGCAAGAAAATGAAGAATCAGCTTCCAGTTTAAAAAAAAAAGTATTAAACTGAAAGCAGTCTGAGCATAATGCATGTATCAGCTTTGCCTATTAGAGGCAATATACTGCTTATTAAAATCCTGCAAATAATCATTCCTACTCCATTAAAGGTATGGGTGAATTAAATAGAGAGCAAACAATCTTGAACATTATTCATGTCAGAAGCATCACAGTTAAAAACATACTGTAAAACATAGCATTTAAAATATGAAATATAAAAGTTAAAATATATAAAAATTAGACAGATCTTGCCCAGAAACTGGCAACATTAATTGCGTTCTATTGCGCTGTCATGAGGTCCTCAAGTGTGCATTGATCAGGGCACAAAGGACAAGTGTACATATGTTTTGAAAATTATCTGGCTTATGTTCATATCTTGAACATAAGCCAGAATTCATTTTAATAGCACACAGCAAGGCTTATACAGAAAGAAAGAAAAAGCAAGCTAGGAGGGAGAAGAAAAAAACTGAGAATATTAAGCACAGTAAGAATATTCAGCTTCCACCGCACACAACTTTGTGTACATCAGTCAATCCATTTTAAGCAAAAAGCAAACACATAAATTTGTATTCTCTATCACATCTAATTTGTTTCTCTGTGCAATACCTGTGCTCATTGTGTTGTTTGCCTCAGGTAGGGATCCTGTAAAGCTGCCATGATTCTCCTGAGCCAACTGGAGCTCTGGAGCACTCCATGATGCAGAGCTGTAGCCCAAAGGAACTCTGGGTTGTCCTGTAGGTGGGGCTCTACTTTGATTAGAATAAGAACCTGCCGCATTCAAATGGCCATGTGCCATCGCTGGTTGGGAACTAGGCATCTGCCCATATGGACTGCCAGTGGACATGGGAGGATACACAATATTAGGGTAAGCAGCACTAGACACAGCAGGCATGGGATAGTGACTAGAGGAAGCAACAAATCCCTGAGATGGAACAGAAGACCTGGCAGAATGCAAGATGGAATTACTGTAGGGACTAGTAAATGAGGAATATGACTGTGAAATGCTGGTATGCAACTGGGATGCAGGAGATACTGTTCCTTGGATAGGTCCTGATGGTTCTGCCTTATGAGGTGCTCTACTGTACAAGTGTTGTGATCCCTGTGTGTTTAACATCTTCGGTGTCACAGAAGAGACATTAGCATTTTGTGCTGGTACAGAGCATTGGGCAGAATAATAATCTGCACCATAGTAGTTTTCCACCTGTGAAGGAATTGCTTTACTGGGCACTTGTGAGAAGTTTCCTGAGGGAGCACTGTAGTTTTGAGGATGCGATCCATATCCAGGGGAGAACTGCATCAGATTCTGTGCTAGTCCTGGAAGAAAGAAAGATTATAATTAAAGTTGCATACTCTTTAAAGGAAGAATATGAACCCAAATATCAGTAGGACACATCAGTTGCAAAAGAAAATGTGGGAAGAAACAAACTAGCTTGCATTTCAGGATGTTTGTTTCTGCTGGAGGAAGTCTACCAATGTAGTCGCTAAGAGCTGACACCAACCTGGGGCACATAATCAATCAATCAATCAGTACAGAAGACAGATGATAATTTTGTAGCAACCTGCATAATTACAAGTTGCAGGCACTGAAACAATTAATATAAAATTTTTGTATCAGATGTGAATGGAAAACTAAATCATCTATGTAATTTTATATGAAGAATTACAGTGTTGATTACAAATATAAACTGATATTATAGATTACTTTTTTTTTGGAGATACATATATGAGAAGACAATGGGATGATGAGGTGGAATTAGAATTAATGTTATTACAGGATGACATATTTTTATAATTATATGTATGAATATATATGTATGAATATTATAAGAATTGGTATATTATGTATTATGTTAGGTTATGTATTAGCGGAATATATAGTTACAAAAATTTGTTAATTAGGTAAATATATAATTATAAGTATGAATATGTATGTATGAATATTATAAGAATTAGCATATTATGTATTAGGTTATGTATTATGTTAGGTTATGTATTAGTGGAATATGTAGTTATAAAAATCTGTTAATTAGGTAAATATGTAGGAAGAAGTAGAATATGGTATAATTATAGTTTAAATATAGATTATGATTAAATTAATGTTATTTTTATGGATATATATGCATAGAATATATTGTACCTTATTAGAAGTAAAATAAGGCCTTGATTTGTTATACATATGATTTAAGGCCAATTGGATTTTATTAAGGATATAAACATAAATATAAATATAGACGTAAAAATGGAAAGAGTGAATAAAAAACATTAAATTGATACAGTTAAGAACATTTAAATGGACATTATCCCAAGGAGTGGAAACCACAGATGGATAATTGGAGAATTGTAAGAAAGGTGAAATTTACATGAAGACCAGAAGATTGGATTATAGAAATTGAAGCGTATATGACAAAGAAAAGTTCCTGTGTATTGTATGAAAGACTAACATGTAAAGCGAATTATTGTACTTAAAGACCAAAGATAGATTGCAGGCCATCTATTTTCTATATTTCTTTTGTTTATTATTTTCTTGACTTCACTTTTTCTTTACTTTTTTCTTACTTTGTATTTCTATTTCTTTTTTCTGCTTTAACTTTTAATATGTATTTTAAAAATTTAATAAAATTTATTGTACAAAGAATTACAGTGTTGTCACCAGGCAGAAGACAGTACATGCTCACTTAACATATTTTGCCTCTTTTCAATGGGAACTAGATATTTACACTGTGATAATGTTATAACATAAAAATCAAAATTACTTAAAGATATTAACAAGAAAGAAATATTTAAATTATAACATAATTATAGGCAGCTATTGTTTTAGCATAAAACTGAATCTTATCTGATATATGTGTGTGTGTATCTTTCTTTCATATTGTTCTGGATCATAATGATAATCTAGGACCAAAGTCAAGCAATTTTTTAACAATTTAAAACACAGAGTTTAGAAAAGTATTCGATCACGTCATTGGTCCCTTCTCCAGATAAGGGTCTTTCCAGTTCAAATTGAGACATCAGAAATTGTCCTAGGACCTTCTGCATACAAACCATGTGTTCTGGAGCTGAACTAGACCCCTCTATCTAATACTATTAATACTAATAAGCAGATGACCACCATTTTGGAGAGCTTGAAAAAGCATTAAGTGAATATTATTTTTAGTGGTAATCAGCATGAAGACAATACATTGCTCCCACCATCAATACATTTCTCGATCACTACCAATTACTGGGAAATATATGAGTGGTACTAAAGCACTCATGATCTGGTGGAACATTGCAGAAATAGAGAGTCCACATATGCTTTCAGTTTGATCCAGCAAGACTTTGTACATTCTTAAGTTAATTCACACAAGAAGCTTCTCATAAATAAGTTCATGTTGTTTGTGACTAGAAACAAACAAGTAGCCTTGCATTCAATTGGGTTCACGTAAAACCAGTGCAGTTCTACCTGATCTTTTCTTGACAAGAACTAGTGAATATATCTAAACATTTCAATGCCTATCAACTTCCTAATTTATTTAATTTAAGCCCATTTTTCAACCAGGAGCTCAAGTTGGTTAGCAGAGAACTCCATCTTCCATATTTATCTCTAAAACAACCATGCAAAATAGGCTGGCTGAAACAGTGAGCGTCCATAGCTAAAGGTAGATTAGAAGTAGATCCTGCCAATCATAGTTCAACACCTTATTAGTCACACTCCACTGGCTCTAATTACCATATCAGTTACATACTGATCAAAGAAACTAGGACCACTGCTTTAGCTTACTTTACATTTTGCTTGACAATACTGGACTACTGCACACTGAGAAACATGACAATTACAACATCACTCATAAATCATTCTAACCAACATTTGTCAAAATGCATTTTCACCCTAATTTATTTATTGATGGCTCTCCTGTCAACAATAAAATTACAAAAACATGTTTAGCCTTTAACAAACGAGGAGGTTCCAGATGAATAGAACTAAATTGGGTGAAGAGAAGGATGTAAGCTATGTACCTCTCTGCTTCCATTTTGCTTGGCAGGCCACAAACACCTTGCTTTAACACATTAAAATACAGCACTCCATTTTAGTTGGCAGATGGGAGGTGCCTAATACCTTTTTTCAAGTATTCCATAAAGGCCAATCACCTTTGTTTTCATTAATTTTCAGGTTAGAAACCCTCCTCATTCTTGAAAACAACTCCCATCCCTATCTATCAACTCTGCTGACAAGAACAATTGGGTATCAGGGAGTATTTGATAGGCTCCCTACTAATGGGCTAAACGTGTATTTCCCAGATGTAATTTTTTCACAGAATCAGAGCTTGAAGACAGCATATAAGCCATGAAGGTCAAAACTACTCAGAATCACAGATCTATCAATCCAGATAAGTATCAGTCCAGTGGAGCACCATTTCCCAATGGGTCTCAATATCATAATGTTCTTACTGTTAGCATGGTTTTATTTTTCCTACCATTCAACCAGAATCTGATTTCTTGGGACTTTAAACCGTTATTGCATAATCCATACTCCTGAATGACCAATTTTTACTTTCTTTTGGGTGACACCCCTTCAGATACTTAAAATCTTCCATTCCCTTCATTTTAAGTACAATTTGTGAAAATGTCCTCATTGTGCTTAATGGAACTACATCTCCATTACTACATGACCAACACTGACATTAAAAACGGGTATGCATATATGTGTGTGTGTGTATCCAGATCTGTGTGTGTGTGTGTGTATTCCATATTTTTAAAAGCTATCTGCTATCTAACTGGAATATATCTGTTCTTTGCAACTTCTATCTTACATCCAGAACTACTCTTCCAGGCCAGCTATCTTATAACACTCTCCTGGAAGTTAAGCTCCTACCCACCGAACAGCCAACTTCAGAACAATAATTAAACCACAATAGACGATGCATTCATGTAACAAACTGCTATCTTCCGATCTACTCCAACTAACTTGTATAAAGGAACAACGGAACGCATCTCCACACGAAGCCTGTGGACAGATATACAAGAAAACTATAGAACTACCGGGTGTGTGTGTGTGAAGCAATGGGGAAGCGCAGGGCAGCTTCAGCAAAACTCCTCTTGGCGCCGCTACGAAACTCGGGGTGCTACCATTATTCTCCCTGGGCTCCCCGTCCAGTCCCAAACCCCTCTACCTACCCGAGGGAAACAAGCCAGGTGGCCACGATCAAAATTTTTGTTGCGCAGCCTATTTGTTTCTCCTAATGATCTCTCCCGTCTTGCCTCGCTTAGCCTCCCTTCGTCGCCGGGCCACAGTGTTTGTTTACGAGTCTTTCCTCCAGCCCCGTTTGCTGAAGTCGGCGACAGCAATGGTTGAAGTCCAGAGCGGGGCTCCCTTATATGCCCTTTTGGCCGACCAGAAAGAAACCGCTACCACCCAATCGCGACCCCGGAAGCTCCTCCTCCGAAAGCCAATCGGCGCTGCCCATTGGTCTAAAATATCTCCCAGTTTGCACTGCGGAAATATGGTTTGCTGGGACTGCCTCCCGGCCAGAAGCTGAAATGCTTTATGGCTGGTAGGGAAAATAGTTAACAGCGGTAAGCGCGGAATTGGAGTGTTCTTAATACACTCGTAGTGGTTGGTTTAATTGTGGTTTATTGAATAAGTTAGAGTTGGCCGGCTTGACTCAATGACAGTTAAATGCCATGGATTATAAACAAGAATGGCTGGATTAATGCAGCATTGCTAAACTATAGTTTAACTATGATATAATGTGAAAGTACTGGTTTCCTTGTGTTGTGCTTGGCTCCCGGTGGTGATTACATGGGCATGTAGTTTTCTTGGCAACAGTACAGAAGCGGTTCGCCATTGCTGCCTTCAAGGTTGTTGTTGTTTTTTTACATGTCTAACTTACAGCTCAGATATTTGCTAACAATCTTCTATCCAAGGACTAACCAGGTCTGATTTTTAGCCAAGATTGCTAGATGCTGCTACCTAGCTGGGCCTGGTGTATTGGATAAACAATTGGTTGAGTTCATACAGCATGCTAAGTCATAATGTACTCTGTTTTTGGCTTAGTATGTTTTATGAAGACAGTTTTTTGGTTACCTAGTTACGCTCATACCCAATTACAACATCAACAATCATTTTTAAAGTTTCAGAAAAAATAACTTTATTGAAGGAAGATATATATGAACAAACAAAGAAGGCAGGGGCAAGTAGTTTGGCATTTTTTAAATCACAGAATTAGCATGTAATCTTACATGTTTTATATACACTTTACATATTATTTATTAAATTTCTATGACCGCCCATCTCCCCCTCAAGGAGGGACATATATGCAAAACATGTTTAAAGACCAAAAAGGGGAAAACACTTACATATTTTGCCTTCTCTGAAGTATTGAGGTTGTCTTTTAATAACTGTATGTATGTGCACAACAGATTTCTAGAAGTCAGTCTTCAACAAAAGTAATGCATTGCTTCTTGCACACTTGAATGTATGGTTACAAAATGCCAGGACATTGTCTTTTATTTATTCCCAGTGAACACAGCCATTAGAATTACTAGTTTGTGTTGTGATTACATTTTCAGAAATATAACTTTTAAAAATTATTTAAAACAAAGAGATAATTCTAGAAGACATATCAATAAGTGGACAAAGAAAATTTCTTGAGGTATACAATTAATGCTCAATATAACATTAACAAAAGATAACCATTCCAGACAAACTACATTGGCTTGTTTTTGTGAGATACAGTATATATGTATATATTACTGCATAAATCTTTGAGCTTAGTATCAAATCCCCACTGTATTTGTAAATACTAAAAATAAGGAAAATAAAAAATAATAATATAGATAAGTATTTAATTTCTGACTAACCCCCTTTTTTAGTCCAACCAATTTACAATATTTATTAACATAAACTTTAGAAGCCATACTCTAAACATTTTTATTTGCTTTGCTGTGTTTTATATATAGTATATATGGGAGCCATTCTTGCTTAAATTTAGTGAAACTTCTATTCTGTATATATGATGTTAGCTTCATCATTGCTGCATATTCTTTGAGTTCCCAGTCAGATATTGTCAGTACTATATCTTTTTTTCAAATGTTGTGCAATACAACTTTATTCACTGTGAAATCAAGTATTAGATGTTAAGTTTTTGTTAAACTGTTCTGGCTTAGATACACTATTACAGTATAAAAGAATTTAATGTACAGCAGACAAAATATTATTCAGCAATGCAAACAAGTTTTGAAGACAGAATACTCTTTAAAAGAGTATTAAAGTATTATTTTAAAGTCCCTTTAAAGGGGACTTTAGACCTTTAACAGACTATGCTTTATTTAAAATATTTTAAAATAAATATGCTTAAACTGCTTTATTTAAAATATATTTAAATATTTAAAATTTAAAACATTTTAAATAAATAAAACAAAATATGCTTTATTTAAAATATTTTAAGTTCTCCTTTTACATTGCAGTGTTACTCTGAAATGCTTACAAGACCCTAAATGCATGAAAATAAAATTATAGCAGCTGCTTTCTTTATCTGTGTTGCATATGGATTTTAGTGGCCTGGCATGACTGCTGCTGCTGGCATAAGCCAGCAAAATGCTTATGCTGGCATAAGCCAGTAAAAGGAGAGGGAAAAAAAGCTCAATTCTGGCCTTGAAGGGCAGCTGCTCTATCACAAGGCCTGATGAGCTGACCTGGCTGTGAGATTTTGTGACAGCAGCCCCATTGGTGCAGTGAAGTACATAGGTGTTGGGGACATAGAGACCCGGGGGGACATCCACCTCCTCAGTTGCTGTGGGATATGCTGCCTGTCTAACCAAAAATTGGAGAGAGAAGGAGGTGTGGAGAGAAGTAGAGGTAAGTAAAAGACAAGTAAGTAGTTGGAGTAAATGGAGTAGCTGGAAAGAAGTTGGACAGAGAAGTGAAGTGTGCAGAGCATTTGTTGGTTCCTGTTCGGGGTGAGAAGAACGGCCCAGGGATGGCTTCCCTGGATGAAGGGAAGTGAAGACCCAGAGGGATGAGAGCTCTACGCAAAACCCAAGAATGGGAAGGAGGGCCCTGGCTGGCTGCAGGTGGCAGCTACATCAAAGATCCTGGAGGGAGCAGAGGGAATCAGCTGCCAGTAGAGAAGCCCTGGTTTCTTGGGAAAAACTGGGCAGAAGACCCTGAGAGAGATTGATCCCCCAACAGAGAGGCAGTAAATGTTTTGGCTGAGCAGGATAAAATTCAAGGCACACTATGTAAAGTCCAGTCCATTCCTTTATTTTCACTCTCTTGTCAAGCCCAGAAATGGGGGAGGGAGATGGAGAGAAAGGAGGGGAAAGTCACTGGGAGGGAGAGGTGGGAGGAAACCTGACACCAGGACTGTTGCTTAACCCTGTTGTTTAACTGTTTATAGTAAAAGGCATAGCAGCCTCCACTGTCATGTGTTTCTGTGTCCATTGCCACCTTTGCAATAAATACACCTCCAGTTTTTATTTTAAAGTCGCACTGTGACACTCAGGTACAGCACAGTTTAACCAAATGCAGACACGGCTCCAAGGCAGCTCCTGCAATATTGGTGTTGCATGGCTGTATTAGACTTGACCTGTTACCAAGCAGGCAGGTGCACTTTGAATCAGCTCTAGTTTCTGAATGGTCCTCAAGGGCAAGCCCCGTGTAGAGCAAACTGCAGTAGTTGTAAAGTGACAAGGACATAAGTGACTGTCAATGAAGTCTCTCATTCTAGAGACAGCTGCAACTGGCACACTAGCCAAAGTTGGGCAAAGGGTGACATGGCATGACTTCTATTGGCTCTTCTAGCAGAAGCTATAAATCCAGGGGGGGGGAAACATTGTGCAGCATGCTCTCTGTAGGACAGTTCCATTTTGAGCTGGAGCCTTGTTAGGATTAAACCTGAACTTGTTCTCATTTACTTCCAAACAGCTTACAGGTCAGGATGACTGCGTATCTTCTTTGGCCCAGAGTGGAGACTAATATATATTATTTTATTTATTGTGAAAATGAGATGGCTGAATATGCTTCTACTAGTGATTCTTGCTTTGCATTTATACTGAAAGCTAATAAATTACCTTCCAAATGTAGTTTTTGTTTTCTATGAAACCATCTGTTAGTAAATCCAGATGTGCTGGTAATTAGCAAACCAGACCTCAAGCAACTCTATATAAATTTAGCTCCCTTTCTCTCTCTCTAATAATGTGATTACATGCTGGAACAGTCTGTTCAATTTATACTCAATTAAAAACATTGTTCAAATTCATTTAAAAGTGCATGAATGTACTTGCCAAGCTGAGGTTTTTTAATGCAGTCTGCCTCCTGCAATGCTAACTCTGTGATTGTGTTCTCTCTGGTTATTGGTAAATTATTACAAAAGTATTTCTAATCAATGCCAATAAATTTATCACCGGTACAAAATTTATTTTGTGTGCCACTGCCATTTTCTCCCTTTTGCTAGTTTATTTTATCTTTCCCTGGAGCTCTTAAAATTGTTTGGGGCCTGTTCAACTATCGTGCAAACATAGGTGCAACATCACAATTTATTTAGAACAACAGTAACTTAGCCTGGCCCCCAATTTTTTTAAAACAATTGGGAAGTTTGTTGAAACACATGGTAATGGATCTATAATCCATCTCAACCCCAATTGGAGGGGCTCTTGTAGAAAGCAATGAGGGAAATTCATTTGGGCTAAAGAGTTTTCCAGTGGTACTGAATTTAAGCAGTTACCATATTTCCTACAACACTGTTCTTTATCCATCCTATATCAGTAACATTTTAACATGGCTACACTTGACATTCGCTGGCAGAAATGAGAGTGAGATCACATCACAAAATGCTCACGTATATCTGGACAGAGCTTGATCTTTTCTTTTTTTAAAAGTTAATTTTTTTTAAAAAAAATGTAAAACCTATTTTTGTGATTACAGTTTTTAGGTATTTCCAATCTCAAAATACTTGAAATGCTATTGCTAATTTTCAGGAATTACTGTACTAGCTGTACAGAGCTCCGACTACCACAGAAAAAGGAGTCATGTGTTACCCACTCCTGTTCTACACAGAGGATCCACTTTCCTGTATGGTTTATTTTTTTTCCTGAATTTTGTCAGAGTATTGACTAAATAAGGGGCGTGGTGGCTCAGCGGGAAAGATGCCAGGCTTGTCGATCGGAAGATCACAAGTTCAGAGGTTTGAATCACTAGTCCTGTGTGACGGAGTGGGCTCCAACACTAGCCCCAGCTCTTGCCAAACTAGCAATTTGAAAGCAAATGCAAGTAGAAAAATAGGTACCACTTCGGTGGGATGGTAACAGCGTTCCGTGTGCGTCATGCTGGCCATGTGACTGTGGAAGCGTCTTCAGACAACGCTGGCTCTTCGGCTAACAAACGGAGATGAGCCCCGGCCCCTAGTGTCAGACACGACTGCACAAATGTGCGGGGGGAACCTTTACCTTTACCTTTAGTAACTAAATATTTTCTCAGCATTGCAAATTTTTGAGGATTAAAATCCTTGAGGAACGCTATTGTGGTAAAGCTAACGTCTTTGCATGCAGAAGCCCCAGTTCTATTCCTAGTATTGTCAGGTAAGGCTGATCTCCCTATCTGGAATTCTGAAGAACTACCATTGATCAGGTCTCCAAAAATGAGTTAATGGAACAAAAGCCTGACTTGGTTAAAACTGTTTGCTGTGAGATGAAATCCGCTTTCATTTGTAAGATTTTTTTTGTGTTTCCAAAAAGTACATATAGTAATTGAAAAGGCAGCTTTAAATAAAGATGCTGAGAATGTATGAGAGATTAGTCTTATTTTCCATCTGCAAGAGAGCTTAAAATTTTATGTCCACTAGGAGATGCTGCTGTACATCAAAGAAACCACGCTTGTGTCTTGAGAAGACAGTGCATAGCACAATACCAGAGGGGAGAAAGAAACACAAAGGAACATGGAGTGAGTAATTGGGCTTGATTTTTATTTTTATTTTTAAATCCCACACATTTCGTTATACAAATTAAAATACACTGCTGAAAAAATGAGATGTTTGCTGTATTTTCTTGAAAAATAATTATAACTAATACATTATCACTGTACAGAACGGTGTTTCTCAACCTTGGCAACTTTAAGATGTGTGGACTTCAACTCCCAGAATTCCACAGCTAGAAGGCTAGCTGGGGAATTCTGGGAGTTGAAGTCCACATATCTTAAGGTTGAGAAACACTGGTATGAAAGTAATATGAAGCACACAAGCATCCAGAACAGATAGATTTTCACCATAAACAGGAGTATAAGCCATGGTTGGGGACACAACTACTTTTTGGGAAGCTCAGACATTCTGCTTAGCTAACTGGCATATCTCTGATCCTTCCCATCGGAATCAACCAGATCCCGTAGATCCCATATATAATCATTGCAGATAACAGAAATTCTTTGCAAAAAAGGTACTGCAGTTAGGTCTCAATTAATGCAGTTAATGAATCCCATGAAATGGTCGCATTATTCGAATTTGCACTATTCGAAGTGATATTTGTATGGAAAATATGGTAATTGGTTCCAGCTCAACAGAAATATGGAATGAAATTTTTAAACATAATTTTTATATGTGTATTAATGAAATATTACAGAAATGATAAAAAGAATATACTTTTTATGGTTAAGAAAATCAGAGTGGTTATAGAAAGCAAAATAAAAACAAAAAATTCTATCGTATATTCAGGCATTCCAACAACTCGTCCTATTTTAGCATTGCTATAACCATGTTCATGTTCAATTACATCAAATTTTTGTTCTAATGTAATAACGAGCCTCTTCTTTTTTAAACTTCTACTGTTTTCTTCTGATGGAATCTTCCTTTTCACCATTTTGCACACACAAAGATTAGCAGCGTTGAAAACCCCAACCGTACCTGCGCATGTGCAAGCCTCAATTGCACGCACGCTAGCCTTGCATTAACTGAATGTTGGGTCGCATTAAACACAACCTGGTATCAATTTACAATTCACACTCTGATTTTCGAAAGGATATAGAGGCAGATAGGAGAATATTTACATGATGCCATTTTGTTTTGTACATATCTGCAAGAAAACCAACAGAGTCACCAGTTCTATTGCAGTGGGTAGAAAGAAACTGACTGCACGAGGTTATGTGTATGGTGCTCTAACATTTAAGGCAGTTGGTCTTTCTAACTTCCCAGTAAAATGCAATTTGGCAACAAGAAAAGTAAAGTTTATACAACACTATAACATTATTAGTAAACACAGATCCCTTGGTTGTCTTCTTTAGTCAAAGCAGGCAATTCCTGTCTGCTAGTCCATCACAAAGTAAAGACAGATGCAGTTTGCTAGGAGATCAGCTCTGGAAAACTTTGAAAGGAAATATATTTAAGAAGGGATTAGAAGAAGGAAATGAAGGAGGCTTGGCATGTGAGGAGGTCTAATGAAGTATTTCAGTTAGATCCATAAATGACTAGACAGCATGCAGAACAGCTTCATCAAAGGAGTTATCAGACACTTGATCTGCAAGTGTCAAACTTGGAAAGTCCCATTGCTGGTTGTCACTGACATGTGGATGCAGTAGAGGAAACATCTGAAGGAGATCTCTAGATTCTTAAAGTTCCTGGAAGTGCAAAACAGAGGTAGCATCATTTTGGAAAGGAACACATGATTTATTTTCATACTCAGAGGACTGCATAATCATTTTCTTGCTTCTCTGAATAACCTTACAAATCACAAGAAGTTATCACTGATTTGGAAAATTTCAGACAATCAGACAATTAGCATTATTTCAAGGAAATTAATAAGGTCAAAATGAGCCTGTTACATTTAAAAAACCCTAGAAATAATTTTGTATTTGAGGTTATATTTTTGTAAGCTGCCCAGAGTCAGCGTGAGTGAGTTGGGTGGCCATATAAATCTCTTTAATTAATTAATTAATAAAAATCAAACAAGAAAAGGTAGGGGGTACACTTGGTGGGAACACGGCAAAGTTCAATTCAAATATTAAACATTAAAAAACAGGTCCCTACTCCATAGAATCTAAATTTAGACCTCATGGAAGACAACAGTACTCAATGAATAAGGAATGTCAACACATATTTTACACAAACTTTGGGTTTCTTTCAGTTGGAATGAGGGCTTGTGACTTAAAAGGCTTCACAGAAAATTTTGCATTTGAAAGAGAAGAGCGATAGCATCATAAGGATATAATCATTTTATCAGGGGAAGAGATAATTATTAAAAAACTGAAGACTTTGGAGGTAATAAGGCACAAGTGATTTTACTCAGCCACACTGAACTCAACAACTGGATTCAAACATCACACAAATATAGTTAGTTTGGTTTTGGCTTAGAATGTCCTTACAAGTGTGCATTTGAAGTGACTAAAGTGGAGGTGCAAGTCAGAGGCAAGAAAAGGAAAAGAAAGTGGTCATGAAGGGTTAAAATAAACAAAACATGTTGCAACTTAAGTCCAAAAAGGTAGAACTTGTGTTATGACATCATTATGCACATTTCATCATTTTGGTAATATTGTGGTTAGGAAAGGACACCTATGCAAAGCACCCTCCCATCTAATATTCAGAAAGCCTGTGAAAATGGACCTATTTAGTAGAGCTTCTAATGATTGATTGTTTGTTTTGGCAACTGCCTGGACAAGTCCCTGCAGTTTTCTTGGCATGATTTCAGAAATGGTTTACATTGCCTGCTTCCTAGGGCTGAGGAAGTGAGAGACAGGGACTGGCCCAAGGTCACCCAGCTGGCTTTGTGCCTAAGGCAGGACTAAAACTCACAGTCTCCTGGTTTCTAGCCTAGTACTTTAACCACTACACCAAACTGGCTCTCATTTTTAATGATTAAGGTTAGATTATTCAGGATACTGAATAATTGGTATTATGGGATGGAAATTTAATATTTGATGTTTTTAATGGTGTTGAAAGGGAAGAATAAGCAATCCTCTTTGTTGTAATTGGGATCTTGTTTGTATTCTTGCTTGTTTATGTTACGAATTATGGAATCCTTGCAGAGTGTGGTGGTATAAAAATACAATATATTACTGCAGAAATACTTTAACATTAATCGCTTTTCTTGCCTACACATGTCATATAGAAACTTTATTAGAGGTGTTGTAATGGTTTCATATATTACATATAGATCAAATGATAATGTTACTGCTACTACTATGTTACTCCAATAACTATTATTTAATGGTAGGGAACTTGTGTTCCTCCAGATGTTGCTGAATTATAGCTTCCAGGAATCCAAGCCAGTATAACCAGTGATTCTAGGAGTTGTAATTCAACAAATCTGGTGGTTGAGCTGTTCCTCACCCCAATTTAATGGATCATATAGGCATATGCAAAAATTGTACTTTGAAACGATAGCTTGAATGGTGGTGGGGACTCCTAACAGCCAAATCCTAAAATTGCAATGCAGGTTCAAAGCTTCTAAAGATTATTATATGTGCAGTGATTTGAAGATTAGAACACTGATACACTTTGTACCAGAGCTTTCCAAACTTTTCATGTTGGTGACACACTTTTTAGACATGCATCATTTCGCAACACACTCTTACAGCAGGGCACAAGGCAGGCACTAGGACCTGCATGGAATCCTGGCAGGGCAGGTTTGGAGGCAGCAAGGCACAAGGCAGGCACTAGGACCTGCGCGGAATCCTGGCAGGGCAGGTTTGGAGGCAGCCAGGCACAAGGCAGGCACTAGGACCTGCGTGGAATCCTGGCAGGGCTCAGAGGCAGCACCAGCTGCGACACATCCAGACACTGCAACCGACACACTAACGTGTCCCGACACACAGTTTGGAAAGCTCTGCTTTTTACAGTGGCTGACTTCCCACATTATATTAAGCAATAATAAGAACCCAGCCATGATAGGTTGTATACCATAGTTTATATCTTAGTTTTTTAACTGAATTGGGGCATAATGGTTTGTTTTACCTCTTGAGTACTTATGGGGTGCAATTTTTACCCAAATCTTACTTTTGTGTACAATTTTTAAACTAATAATTGCACTGCAATTTTTTTCCCTTTAAAAACTAAAGCAAACTTTCTCACATCCCCAGTAGAAACACCAGCTATACCTCTAATCTTACTGACAACTGCTACCAAAGCTGTCACTTTAACTATGCAAAGAAGACATCAGTCAAGGTGAGGTATGAAAGCAGGGTTGATGGGCAAGAAATTCACCTTCTGTATTCTGGCATTGTCAAGTTGATCTCAAGTCCTTTCTTTTCTGTTTTCTTTTTCTTCCTAAGCTTGCAGACAAGGCTTCTGTCTTATTTTCTCTGATATACTGTACTGTTCCCATCAGCTGAATGTTATTTGCTGTAAACTGCTTAGGACACATAAAAAAGACCAACAGCCTATATAGTCCAGATTCTATTCCCACAGTGGCCACAAGTAAAACATGAGAGCAACAGCTACCTCTCATTTATTTTCCCAATATATGCCACGGATACTGGAAGTAATATATAGCTATTATGACTGGTAGTCACAATGTCATCATCCTCTATGTGTTTCCTTGAAAAATGATGTATATAAGTAAATTATTAACACAAACAATTATCAACATGTAATTATGTTATGATACAAAGCGTGCTATCATAATGTAAAGAATGGCAGTAAAATGATTTAAATAAATATGTTATATTTTGTACGTGGAAGGGCTTTTTCGGTCATCCTATAGTAGCCCCTCCCTCAATATATAGCATATCCCATAAATTAGTGGGGGTGACTAGCAATTACTCCTTTGTGGAATGAGAGGGATTTTTGTTATTCCAGGAGCTGCTGTAGCTCAGAAGTGAGACACTGAGTGAATGACGCTTTTTGAATTCTCTTGCTAGTCAGTTGGCAGGAATATGATTGGCTCACGTGTTCCATGTATGTTCTCAGCATTCCGAGTCAGCAGGAGTGACCTCAGGAGTGACCTCGGGGACTGAAGAGTGAAAATAGTGCCATTTCATATTTTTGGATAGCATGGAGGAGTTGTCAGCTGGACAAGGAAAGAGATATTTCCATCAGGCTTCTCAAGCAGAAATGCTGAACCAATCAAGGCGATAAAGGAGTCCCGAACCTTTTGGGTCATGAGTATACTTTGAATTTTCACAGCATTTCATGAGTCTTCATGCAAGATAGGTGATGGTGGGGACCATCACAAGCAACCAATTCATCAAAATACAGATGGATACTAATGCTTCCTCTATGTCCCTTCCCTTAGGAGTGTTCCTACTACCTTGCTTACCTTTGTCATTTTGTGGGGCAGAAAAGCAACTTCCAATCTTCCAGTGATGACATTTTTTATTTTCTAAGAAAATTCAAGAGGCCCAAATGGAGACAAATGGCATTCTTGGAAATAAAAATTACATTGGAAACCAGTGCTGTGAATCATGTCAACTTCCCATTTAATTTTTTTTATGATTAAACAGAACAACTCTGTCCTATACTAATATGACCTCAGCTCTTTCTTCTTTACCCCTTCTGTCAACAGTATCCTGCGGGCATGTACTAATATGACAAATTGACAGTGTGCTGAGAATGCTACACTTGCAGAAATAGAATATGTTACAGCAATTTTTTTTCCTTACCAAGGCAAAAAAAATGGTCCTAAATCCACAAAGCAAACACAGCTTTAAAATAGGATTGTGCTACTGGAAAAGGATTTTAAATACATTTACTCAAGCATAATTCTGCAGCTTCTGAGACACTTCTCAGTAGTCTTTATCACAGCCTCAGAGTTTCACAAGGTAAATTTGAAAGACAAAGATCAATCCATACTTCACATAATATACTTTTTAGTTTTATAGAAATATGTGTCCAGGAGCCAGAACTGCATGAGCTCTGCCATGTATTTTTGCATGTTAAATGATCCTAAGGAATTACAGTATGTCATGTTTTCTGTTTCAGCAAAAAAGTGGACATTTTTCTAAAACATTAAATTGGTGACCTTCCGGCAAGTAGGTAGATAATTATCTTTTGTGATAGATAATACTATGTGCTATAAGGCATTACCCTGGTAAAATCAGCAGATTTGCTAAATATTGAAGGACTTTCCTGTATCTGTTTGTCTTTTTTCTTTCTTTAGCCAATTCTTCTGGTGGATAAATAATTGCACAGATGTCAGTTGGCTAGCACATTTCTTTGAACGAGGATTATTTCTAGCACACATCAGATGAGAACTAAAGTCCTTAATGGCACAAATCTACTCTATAGTAATGACAAAAACACTGCAATTTCTGTATTCTACTATTCACATGGTACAGGTGCATCATCCAGAATTAGTAACATATATACACTTCAGCATACACATAGATTTCAGACATGGAAAGTCTTTACCATTCATTAAATTTTGCTGCCCTTTCCTTTCCTTTCCTTTCCTTTCCTTTCCTTTCCTTTCCTTTCCTTTCCTTTCCTTTCCTTTCCTCCTTTCCTTTCCTTTCCTTCTTTCCTCCATTCTTGAGACAAATATATGCACTTCCTCTTTTTTATCTCCTCTTATGTACCCTATAAGTAAAGGTCCCTCCCTCGCACATTTGTGCAGTCGTGTCCGACTCTAGGGGCTGGTGCTCATCTCCGTTTGTTAGCTGAAGAGCCAGCGCTGTCCGAAGACACTTCTGTGGTCATGTGGCTGGCATGATGCACACGGAACGCTGTTACCTACCCACCAAAGTGGTACCTATTCATCTACTTGTATTTGCATGCTTTTGAATTGCTAGGTTGGCAAGAGCTGGGGCGAGTGCGGTAGCTCACTCCATCATGCGGGGATAGGGTTTCGAACCTCCGAACTTGCGATCTTCCAATCGACAAGCCTGGTGTCTTACCCGCTGAGCCACCACGCCCCATATATACATATACATATACATATACATATACATATACATATACATATACATATACATATACATATACATATACATATACAGTACATATACATATACATACACACACACACACACACACACACACACACACACACCCTATAGTTAGGGATAAATTGTGATCCAGAGAATAGTTTATAAGCCTAGACATTCAACTACAGTGATGAAAGAAATCACTGTGTGTTGCAACATCAGAACACAAGCCCCAACCTTTCATACTTGCATCCCAATGTCTGACACAAATATGTAAGGCATGTGATTTGCATTGTAGTGTTGTGATGCAGATTTAATCATTTCCTGTCCCTATATCTAGGGTCCAACAGAACAGAATACTGTGGTCAATGACCAGTCCATAAAACACTTGGATACATACTTAATGTCCCTTCCCAAAGATGTATTTTTAAGTAGCCCTCACACCCCCTACAGACCTGCTAAATACTTAAACCAAATGACTCTTCCTAAACTAAGGAGGGCCCTAAACCTAGCATGGTTTAACGTATTTCCATCAGCGGTTTTAGAGGGGAGATACAAAGGGATTCCATTTAAATTCAGACTGTGCCCATGTGGTGAAGGATCCATAGAAACCATCAAACATGCTTTACTGTACTGTCCATTTTATGCTGATACTTGCCGTGGGCTGCTAATTTCACACCTAATTAAATATCCTGTTCACTCTGATCAGTTCCATTTAAACCTCTTACTATCAGATTCAAATGACTCTATCTATTTAAGTGTGGCCAAATCCTGTCATGTAATATGTAAGATGTGCAGCAATCTGACTGTCAAATCTGTTCACCTAACTAACTAATCAATATTAGTTGTAGGTATCCAAGTGTTTTATGGACTGGTCATTGACTGCAATAAAGATTCTGTGCCTATATCTACCCACTAGGGCATAGCTTTCCAAACTGTGTGTCGCAACAAAACCCGGAAGTGCTGATGGCGCGTCGCTGCCGCCCCTGTGGTGGTGCACATGGCGGTGGCAGCGGCGTGCCATCAGCGCTTCTGGGTTTTAGCGCACCACACGAGGCCGCCGCCACTGCCGCCACCACTGTGCACGCCGCTGGCGCCGTGCACGCCACTGTACCACCACCGCCACTGCTGTTGGTGTGTCGCCAACGGCAGGACTTTGGAAAGCACTGCACTAGGGGGACAAGTGAAAACACATGCATGATGGAATAACCGTGCAATGATGCAATGTTGTGATCCTAAGTTGTAATGCAAATACATAATTATAGCATTGGAGAGAAGATATTGCACACATCATTTTTACATTATTGTGGTTTGCTACAAATGCAGCCGGTAGTATCTTGAGTGAACGCAAAATATTGTGGGTTGTCAACCATCATTTATTACAGAGAATCTTGTAAAATTCAGCCAATATAGCTTATTCAACAAACCATCATAAAATAAACTAATTTTAGTGCAGTGTGTAAATCCACTTTTTGTGTAATGATATTGACTTGAACAAGTAAACAGTGATGACCCATTTAATAGAGAGGTACTGACTTTCCTTACAAGGTTTTTTAAAAGGTTATTAGGATAATATAAAATAAGGTCTGAATTCTTGATATACTGTATACTATAAATATTGTTATTTGGTACACTTGTTTTTAACTTCATATGTTTGTTCTGTATAAAACAAAAACATTTGAAAAACAATTAAAACAGTAAACAATTGCTTGCATTTATATGTTAAAAACCAATTCTAAATTTATGGATTTGCTCACTAAAAGCCACTTTTAGAATAAATTTTATTCCCTGGCTGAATACATTAATGGTGCATTAAAAAATATGTACAAAATGAGACTTTTAATGGAAACACAACAAAACCCATGTACCATTAGTGCTGCAAATGCCATATTTTATAGAAAACGTGCTACTGCATAAATGAACTATTTACTATGTCATGTAGAAGGAATTGCTAGTTCTGTACTCTTTTTTCCCCCCAAATTGAAAAGAAATCAACAGACTGACTTGGATGGAAATAATAAGAATGGTTAGCGAACTGAATGCCTTATTATGAGGCGTGATTGGAAATTATAGAAGAATATTTAGCATGGATTTTCAAGTAGCTGTCATATGGCAGAACAAGCCTTTTTTGAGTATAAAAAAAATGCAATAACTGCATTCATAAATATGGGACAGATGTTTCCCATCAAAGTTGTGAAGAAGTGTCTAGCAACCAAATCATCTTCCATTTTAAAATATGCTGCAAATTACAGTATGATGCATATATGAAATCTAACATGTTGGACCCAAGTCACTCGTGCAGAGCACCAGTCCGTTAGTTCACTGATATTCCAAAAGTGTGCTTGAAAAAGCAATACATTTTCCAAACTCTGTTGGGCCAAATATACATCTTTTTTTTTAAATGGGATTAAAGTCTCCCTTTGTATACTGCACAGCCCTGTAAGTTTTACTTATATCTGTTGTAAAAGGAGTTTTATTGACCAGGTATTTTTCAGCATCTGAAAAATAGGATAGGATAGGATCCTTCTACAGTATATTTTCCGCCTGCCCGTAAGAATTCTTCCAGGAATGACAGTTCTTATTAATTGCATTTAATTGTTTCTTGTTCACAAAGTAGAAACAATGGAGTAGATTACGTTCAAAATTCATTCATTTATTCATTTGTATGGCTGCCCAAATCACAGTCAGTTTCCAGAATTTGTAATGCATGTGACTTGGCTGTTGTCATCTTCAAGCATTCTAAGGAATATCTGGGATTCACACATGTTGAGCTTTTTTTTACATCATCTTGCACTGCTTATTCTGACCTTTCTGTCCTGCCAGACACAAGGATATATGGAAATGCATGACATGCCCATTCACTCATACGCTAGTATACTGTAATGCTCCATGCAGTCACAAACCCTGCCTTGTCAGCATCCATGGTTGCACCCAGCCATTCCACTTTTGTCCAGAAATACTTGGCTGCATTTGACAAAATTTGGGACAGGAAGGAATACAGGTAGTCCTCACTTACTGACTGCAGTCGGGACTGGCAACTCTGTTGCTAAGCAGCACAGTCATTAAGCGCAATGTCACATGATAGTGCTGACTTATGACATCAATTCTGGCTGTGGTCATTAAGCGCAACATCATGTGACTGTGACTTGCGACTTCCTGTTGGTTTCCCTTTTGACTTTACTTGTTGGAAGCCATCTGTGCAAATCATTGCAAATGGTGATCACATGACTGCGGGATGCTGCAATCATCGTAAATGCAGACCTGTTGCCAAGCTCCTGAATCACGAACATATGACCGCAGGGATGCTGTGACAGCCACAACTTCGAAGACCAGTCGCAAGACTCCTTTTTCAGCGCCACTGTAACTTCAAACGGTTGCTGAACGAGTGGGCGGTAAGCAAGGACTACTTGAGTGCAAAGTAAGCTATGGGAGGCAGGGCCTGCAAATAGACCATCATTTCCCTATGCTGTTTAACCCTCATACATTCTCTAGTATAGGGTTTCTCAACCCAGGCAATTTTAAGATATGTGGACTTCAACTCCCAGAATTCCAGCTTTATCTAATATGTAAGGAATTGAATCTGGAATTTTCTGCATACAAAGCATGTGTTTTATCCTTGAGCAATGGCTTTTCAATGGAAAAGGAATTGCAGCACTATCGGACAGATGTTCATCCTATGTCTTTACTGTTTTCCTAATTTATTTACTGTATTTATTTAATTTTTATCCCGCCTTAATTATTTGTATAAATAACTCAAGGCAGCGAACATACCTAATACTCCTTTCGCCTCCTCTTTTCCCCACAACAACAACCCTGTGAGGTGAGTTGGGCTGAGAGAGAGTGACTGGCCCAAGGTCACCCAGCTGGCTTTCATGCCTCAGGCGGGACTAGAACTCACATTCTCCTGGTTTCTAGTCCAGCACTTTAACCACTAGACTAAACTGGGTCTATTCAAAAAGTCTCTTTGTAGCTTTTATTTGCTTTGTTAGGAAAGCAAAGATTTTTCCAAATCTTTGCAGGGATAGGAAAACTAATATTCATCATATGTAGTTTACTCATGATATGTGCTGTAGTTGATTAAAAAGTAAAGATTCCTTCAATATGAGCTTGACTCTGATTACTTCATGGACCTGTCCATATAATTTCTCTAGCAGAAATACTAAAGCATTTTGCATTGCTTTCATGTGATAGGCTTTTCCAGCTTTCTAAGCTAGTCTTCAACTATGGTATTTCCTGATGGTTTCCCATTGTAGTGGATTTTGGAGTGCCGCTGGTTCTCAGGAAGGAGGGAGCACATTCCAAGAAGGGGAAGGAGATAAGGGGAAACATAGTCCAGAGGGGAGTTGTGGGAAAAACAAGAGGTTCAGAATAGCTCCACCCTAGAGCTTTCCCAGGTTATTTCCCCATAGGTTAGGTAGAGTGGCTTTAGTCTGGCAAGATTCTGTCTATACGGTGTTAGCAAATAAAGAACTGAAGTTTGGCTGGATTGATTTTTCATCGTTCTTCGGCCGGGCCTGACACCCATCCAACAATCTAAGTCTATAGCTTGTTATCTTTCCTTGATCTTAAAAACTTGGCTAGCTGCTACCACCTAAACACGCACCACTGTAATTGATACCTATTTTGAAAAAATGCAAGTAATTTAACATTCTGCCATTGCTTATAAAAACTATTGAACATTTGTGCATCTCAATTAATTAGTGCAGAGCTTTCCAAACTGTGTGTCGCGACACAAAAGTGTGGTGTGGTGTGTCGCCACACCACCCGGAAGCGGCGGCGCGTGCGTGCACGGTGGCAGCAGCAGCGGCGCGGGATCAGTGCTTCCACGTTTTAGCGGAGGCTGCCGCCGCCGCCGTGCACGTGCGCGCTGCCGCACCCCCCCCAAGCTGCCGCCGTGCGCGTGCGCGCCGCCGCCACTGGTGTGTCGCCAGCGGCGGCACTTTGGAAAGCCCTGAATTAGTGGGATTAAATCTATCCTGAAATATAGTCAGCAAATAATTATCCTGCCCCATTAAATTTTAATGGAAACTAAGAGAAATAAATCCAGTCTTAATCCAACCTATACTGTACAGAGTAAGTCTATTACCATGATCTTGTCTTAAAGCGATGGCTGACAAAGAAATGGTAACATTTTAATGGTCCAGGACAACCAGTGAATGCTTTATAGTAAATAAAGGCAACAGGAAAAAAAGAATGGGTGTCTTGATAGTCTGAACATGTGGAAAATCTATACACAAAGAAAGAGGCAGAAAATTAGATGCAGAGACATCTTGAATACAGTGCCATTATCTGCTATCTGTTGTGAGACAGCAGGTCTCTGATGCTCTATTAGTAAATGTGTAAATAAAAAACACATGGTATCTCAAACCCAGAATGGCCTTTGCCCTAAGACAGGGGTCGCACAATATAGTTTCCAGCATGTTTCCTTCAAATGGAAACCAAGCCTGTGCAGTTTTGCCTTTGGAATTTATCCCCATTTACAAAAGTGAGAAGCATGTATGTGCTATAAGGGCTGTTGACATAACATTTCAAAGGTCTGAAATACTTGGGGGAAAGCATTTCATTATAAGCCATGTAGGAAGCTCAGTTAAATCCTTTTACTTTAAAAAAATACATCTAAGTAAGATAAGTTATTAAAGCTAAGCCTCAAAATCAAGGTGATATTGATATTCAACATCATATATAACATCTTCATATTCTGTGACAGTTACATTTCTGTGGAGTCCTTGGTGCTCCCTGAGCTTGGTTGTTTGCTTGCAGACGTTTCATTACCCAACTAGGTAACATCATCAGTCCGAGTGAGTGTGGGGTTTGCTCCCTGTTTATATGCAGTAGCTTGCCCTGCCAGTGTGGGTGGGGTGTGTGGTTTTCTCCTTGGTAGTTCCTTGATTGAGGTATTGTTTTCTGCTTGATAGTTTGCCTGGTGTTAATCCCTGCTTATTTGGGTGTTGGTTGCTGGAGAGGATGTGTTCTGGTCTTTTTGTTTCCTTCTTAGCTTTTTTATTGTCTCTCTTGAATTGACATTTCAGTTACATTTCTAGCCTTGTTTTCTAATGTGAATGTAGTTTGTCACTGTAGATCATAAAATGTTATACCTTGTTCCCCATTTCTGAGTTATTGTCAAGAATTTCCTTTTGGACTTTTTGCGTGAAACAGAAAAGAATGAAATTATGATATATAGATTTGATGATTAATAATATTAGTTGACAATAGAAAAAACAGATGTTATGTTGTAACTTTAGAGTAAGAGTTTAATGTAAGTTTTACTTATATCTGTTGTAAAAGGAGTTGGGAGTTATTCATTTTTCTATTTCTGTTCTCTTCTTTTTCTCCCTTTTCTGCACTTCTGTTCTCTTTCTCTTTCTCTTTCTTTATTAGATTTTATCTCTTTGTTTTAAAATTTAATAAAGTTATTATAAAAAATAATTTCATTTAACTCAATTTCATTCTGGTACTCACGTAGTAGGATCTTTGCATTCTGCCACCAATCTATTCAGAGGGTAGTGATAAAAATTACTGATGTAGGTGATGCTTCAGTCGAGGCTTAATTCTGTGTCATGAATTTCCTAGTAATTTTGAAAGTAAGAAACAAAAACAAAAACCTTAGCAAAGTAAGAAACAAAGACAGTTAACATGCATGGATGGTGCAATGTATGCTGAGTGTGTGTCTTTGCTAATGTGTTCAGAGATTGCTTTTCAAAGTTGTCCAGAAAGTAAACCCAACAATAGCATCTCTGTATCCTTACTAATCTATTTTCCTTCCATCTAGCTAAAAAGAAACAGAAGCTATAGAAGGGATTATTGCATGCCTGGGAGCTGAATCATCATGTGATTAGAGTCTCTCCCCTTTTCTTTATCAGACAGTAAGGAACACATATGAAGTTTTTAAAAGGAAAGAAACCCTCAAAATTTGTGCCATAGCAGCTTCTATGATGATGATGAATCTTGAGTCCAGAAATTGTTTCTCCACTTCATTCTTGCATTTCTTTTGCATAGAGTAAAAGACTTGGTGCTAGTGTTGTGTCATTTCCAGGCCAGTCCACCCAGCGCATACACGCCATCCTTTATCAATGCAGGCATCACTAGGAACAATGACTTATTCTTTAGTAAACTGTTGATGCTTCGCTTTATGTCCCCCAGAATTCCTCTCTTAGTCCCTACAATTGATCCATATGTTTGCTTCAGTTCTCAGGGGTCTTTGCTATGTGCCTGTGTTGATGAGTGCATTTGGTGTCCGTGTTTGCATGTCCAGAATATACTTCTAACTTGCAGACAATCTACAATTCACTTGTGGCAAACGGTAGACTCATATTTTGGAGAGCTTCAGTTCCCTCTCCTCTAAAAATATACTCGGCCAATAGTGTAATTGCAACCACTTCCACCTCGTCATTCATTTTATGTCCCATATTACCTCTTTAGAGTGTGTAGAGTGATTAATGTAAGTGTGAAATCCTTTTTAATATCCTTTCTTGAAAACCTTAATAGGTGTAGGGTTTCAACACTGAATTTTCTGTAATTCAAACTGAGTACTAACTTGTTATAGCAAGTATGTAATAAATAATAGATTTTACAGGGACTGACATCCTGGGCAAGACAGATTTTATGCTTTAGAGGTAAGACACTTAATTTTATTGTTGTTGCTGAAAAGCTGTACAAATGCATATTTGAGCTTTTAAACCTGGAAGATTGGATGACATTTCCTTAACCAAAAACATACTTTTTGGATACATGTGGGGAGGAAAAAAAGATATACATGATAACTAAATTCCATGGAGCATGGTTGCCTCTGTTGCTAGGCCCTTTGCCACCTCAGGATACTTATTTTAAGCAGAACACTTCAGTGTCTTTAGAATAAACAGAGAAAAAGCAGTGAGTTTTCTTAATGTAACTGTTAGAGTTTACTGACCTAAGAGGTGCATATTCACTCCTATTCTTGGCAAATTATAATTTGAAAGGGAAACAAGTCTTGGTATTCACAGAGCAAGCTACATTTATACTTACATTCATGCTGCGCACATGACATAATAAGTATCTGGAAATCTCTTTTGAGATTCAGGGGAGAAACCAAATACATGCATATTCTCAAGATCTTGAAAACCTATCCATTGTCAGACACTTAGCTCAGAAGGGTTTGTGCAGATGTTATTTCTTATGTGTCAAGCCAGAGCATGTGTCAGTTCATTGAAGATGAAAGAAGGTGCTGTGCGAGAAGGAAAGTATAAGAGAGTGAGAGGAAAGTTGCTGACTGTCTAAAGCAGGGGTGGGGAACCTTTTTTCTGCCAAGGGCCATTTTGATATTTATAATATCATTCGCGGACCGGGGGCGGGGTTTGCGGGCGGGAGCCAATTGCGCCCACTGGGGGGCGGGGTTTGCGGGTGCTTGTGGTTGCCTTGGCAGGGCCAGACCAAATGATTTCGCGGGCCATAAGGCCCGCGGGGCGGATGTTCCCCATCCCTGGTCTAAAGATATGATCCATGACTAGCCACAAATGGTGCGGGTGCCCCTTCCTACTTTGAAATAGCTTGTGTGGTGGAAGGAACAGACCAAATTTATTCTGGCTCTCACACATGTCAAGCGAAGATTAGGGCAAAGACAGTTGGGGCAGGTACCCATTTGGATGCCCTCCATGGGTCCACAAGTCCCAGAATTCCTTGCCAGCCTTCTGGCTTGCTGGTGGTATATACAGGTTTTTTGCTCCTCCTGACTAAGCCTGATTGTGTCGTCCTGACTGGGACTGAGATCATGGGGGGGGGGGGGGAGCTTAAACTCTTCTCTCATCTCATTTGTGTAGAACAGTGTTTCTCAACCTTGGCTGGCTGGGGAATTCTGGGAGTTGAAGTCCACACATCTTAAAGTCGCTAAGGTTGAGAAATACTGGTGTAGAAGATCATACATACATGCCTTATGTAGGCCCAAGTATGAAAGAAAAAGAAAGTCTCATTAACATCGCAGAGTTAAAAGAAAAACATGCCATACCTGAGAAAGAAATGTGTGAATGTTTTTCCTAAGCAAGATGTAAAGTGGGAGGATTTCTCAAACAGTATGCAGGAATCTCACTCTAAATTAGGATACACTTAGACTAGAGTAAAAGCAAAGAGGGCAGCTGAATAGTATGCATTTTAAGTATCATAATTTATCCCTCGATTATCTCAGCATTATGACTGGCAAGTGCTGCTGCAGTCAAGGTATGTGCTGAATCAGGTGCCACAGACACAAAAAGGCAGTTGCCTCTGCTAGTATTTCTTGCTTCTGTTTGATGATTTATGGTGATGATTCTCATCAAGGTTTTCTCTTTGATTCAGATAACACAAATGGCTGGTTAATCTCCAATTCGCTTAAAAAAAAAAACATCTAATGTTTTGTCTGACCGCCTTCTCAGAATTAATGGGGGGCCGCCAGTGCCTTTCCACAGCTGTTGTCTTGTTTACAAATTGCAACACAGAAGGACATTCCCATTGTGAGACATATGGAGCATCTATGTTAGACTTAACATTCTACACTGCCTTGTTACAACTTAATTTTATGACAGTACGTTTTAAGTCCCTTTTCAGAACGAGGCTGACAAGAGAGACAGGTGTGTCATAGACTCCACTCGGTGACAAGTTTCCCAATTCATCCACATTCTTAAAACCACAAAGCAAAGGAGCAGCTGGTGGGTTGTGAGCCTCTGTGATTCTACTGGAATTTTTTTACACCAGAAAGAATGAGCTATTCTGTACTGCCTGTGAGCACCACCAGACACACTTCTGTAGAGATGGGACTTGTGTTTGATCTTGTCAGGTGGACCATCTATAAACTAGTGCTCTGGCTTAACTCTAGACACAGTCTGTTTGTGTGTGTGGGGGGGGGGGAGTTGAATATTCTCAGCTCCTATTAAGATCGAAACTATTTGAAAGTGATGACTAAGTTTGAAGATACAGGCCTCATTACTTACCAGGAAAAGAATGTAATGTGAAAAAAGCAGCAGATCACAGACTGTTATACCACAAAGATTAAGTTCTTTTATGGCCACAGTTTTATCACAATTGCTTTCCACTTAAAATTGATATTGCCAGCCAACCTCATCTGAGGGGGGAAAAAAGAATGTAAAGGGCTGGAGTTGATGAGAGAGCAATGGGTGACTTCTAGAATAGGTGAATAAAGACCCAAAGGGCCACAGATATGAGGTGGCCCAAGACAGGGCTGGTGGTCAGATTTTGCAGCAAGTAAACAGAGAGAAGGATATGGTTAGATCAGATATCTTTAGTTGTACTTACCAATATAGGGATAATAATAATTTTTTACTCCATCTCTCACAATGCTAAATTTCAGGGTCAGGGTCATCCATTGAAACTAAATGTAGTGGATTCAGAGGTGATAAAAGGACATACCAATTTACACAGTTTATAGTTAAAACTATGCAATTTGCTGCCACTATATGTGGCAATGGCCACCAGTTTAGAAAGCTCTAAAAGAGGACTGGGGAATTTCATGGAAGATTGGGTGACAAATGGCTGCTAGTCTTGATGGACTTTTTATTGCCTCCTGAATTATAGGAAACATGCCTTAAGTACCAGCTGCTAGGGAGCAACTGTGGAAGAAGGTTATCAACTCCTACCAATATTTGTGAACTTCCCAAATGGATATGTTTGGCAACACTTTGGATAGATCCATCAGAGCTGTTTTAATTTTTTTATTTTATCTTTTTATTTAACTCTAACTTAAATGTCAAGGTAGAGAGCCCAGTAATTCCTAAATAGTGTACGGCTTTAGAAGGTATTAAAACAAATTCTTCCTGGTGGGAACAAATCTGGATATTTGAGTTCCAGTAAGTCTACACATATCATATTTGGGCTGCAAAAATCTAGACCAATAATCTTGGTGAACTTTAAAAAGTGATATGGCCATAGCAGAACTTGAACAAAAAAGAAGACTGTAGTCTTCAGGAGTCTGATGCTACTCTAAGCACACCTCAGCTATTTAACCAAATAGAAAATTAAAAGGCCAACTTGTAAAGTTTCTAAAGTTAGTAAAATCACTGGCTACTCCTTGAATCTGATCTTCAAATTGTCAATCCAGTTTTAATTTTAAAAATTGGAAAATAAATTTGCCATATTGGAATTCTGTATCAAGAAACATGCTACAGAAGAGAATTTACAAAATTCTTAGTGTTTAGTCAACTAGATTCAACTTAACACTGAAATCAAACAATGGCCCATAAAACTTATAATACATGGTTTTCTGAGGAACCAGAGTGTTGAAGGCATAAAAAATAAGGATGGGAAGCTGACAGCAAGAGGCCCAGACTCTAAATTGGAGCTAGCAATAGAAATTGTTGACACAAAGTAGCCTATAATGTCATACGACCAGTGATATGAAAAAGCTTCTAAGAAACCCACAACATATTCCTGTAAATCTAGTTATCTGTCTACTCAATAGAAATGGTAAGTCAAACAAAAGTTCTTCCTAATGGAGTAGAAAAATCAGACTTTGCTTAACTCCAGCATGGGATGAATTGCCCTTTTAAAAACTTGGGTTATATATGTGACTCTGGCTTTCAAAGCTGGCTGTAGGAGGGCAAAGTATTCATCAGTGCAATAGGATGATATTGTATATTTTCCACCCATAAAACAACAGATTGGCTGGCTTACTGGCCTGGTGGTAGGATTACTTATGGAGAAAATAACTTCCTTTCTCTCCTCCCCAAATGATCCCAATCAAGATCCCAGTCCTTGCCTTGCACTTCCCTACCAGCCATGATTGACTGAGGTCTAATAGCATGGCCCAAGGTTTCAGCAGCATCAGAGCACATAACAAAATGAACCTGTTGCGTTTTAAATGTTGAATAATTAACCTGATTACCTCATCACGTTCCTTGGCTCTGACAAGTTTCCTGATGCTGAGTTCCGATATAAACATATTAAGAACTAACATTTGCAAGGGACCCTTGAGTTATGATCCTAAAACATAGAAACAGGTCAAGGATGTTCCAGGTGGAATTACCTAGCTATAATAAATGATCATAAAATAAAAATACTCTTTAACAGGAAAAACCCTCCAGTGTTATACATGGAGAGAGAGAGAGAGGGAGGGGATGGCAATCAAAATGTCAGCATTTAAAATCCTACTTCATTGACATGGGTATTCTTGCCACCCCCTAATGATTAATTTAATCATAAACCATCACAATATCTTTATGATATGAAATGACAGGATGGGTGTCTTTTCCCCCAGAACACAATAAGCCTATTGATGCATTATTTCCATCCAAGCATGGTTATTTTGCAAGGGAATTTTTATATCTGATCAGCTGTTTGTGTGCAAGGAATCCAAATAATGGGGTGGGGGGGGTAATCTTGCAGCCAAGTATGTTCCTCACACAATTCCCACCTGCAATCTAGTGTTTGCATATTAACAAGCTCCCACCTGAACATAAAACAAGGTAAAAACAAGACCTGGAGCTGACTGTAGTTCAGATCACGAACTTCTTATTGCAAAATTTAGAATCAGACTAAAGAGAATAGGGAAGACCCACAGATCAGTTAGATATGAGCTCACTAATATTCCTAAGGAATATGCAGTGGAGGTGAAGAATAGATTTAAGGGACTAGATTTAGTAGATAGGGTCCCGGAAGAACTATGGACAGAAGTTCGCAACATTGTTCAGGAGGCGGCAACAAAAAACGTCCCAAAGAAAAAGAAAACCAAGAAGGCAAGATGGCTGCCTGCTGAGACACTGGAAGTAGCCCAAGAAAGAAGAAAAGCAAAAGGCAACAGTGATAGGGGGAGATATGCCCAATTAAATGCAAAATTCCAGAGGTTAGCCAGAAGAGATAAAGAATTATTTTTAAACAAGCAATGTGCGGAAGTGGAAGAAGACAATAGAATAGGAAGGACAAGAGACCTCTTCCAGAAAATTAGAAACATCGGAGGAAAATTCCAGGCAAAAATGGGTATGATCAAAAACAAAGATGGTAAGGACCTAACAGAAGCAGAAGAGATCAAGAAAAGGTGGCAAGAATATACGGAAGATCTGTATAGGAAGGATAATAATATTGGAGATAGCTTTGACGGTGTGGTCAGTGAGTTAGAGCCAGACATCCTGAAGAGTGAGGTTGAATGGGCCTTAAGAAGCATTGCTAATAACAAGGCAGCAGGAGACGACGGTATCCCAGCTGAACTGTTTAAAATCTTGCAAGATGATGCTGTCAAGGTGATGCATGCCATATGCCAGCAAATTTGGAAAACACAAGAATGGCCATCAGATTGGAAAAAATCAACTTATATCCCCATACCAAAAAAGGGAAGCACTAAAGAATGTTCAAACTATCGAACAGTGGCACTTATTTCACATGCCAGTAAGGTAATGCTCAAGATCTTGCAAGGTAGACTCCAGCAATTCATGGAGCGAGAATTGCCAGATGTACAAGCTGGGTTTAGAAAAGGCAGAGGAACTAGAGACCAAATTGCCAATATCGGCTGGATAACGGAGAAAGCCAGGGAATTTCAGAAAAACATCTATTTCTGTTTTATTGACTATTCTAAAGCCTTTGACTGTGTGGATCATAACAAATTGTGGCAAGTTCTTGGTGGTATGGGGATACCAAGTCATCTTGTCTGCCTCGTGAGGAATCTGTATAACGACCAAGTAGCAACGGTAAGAACAGAGCATGGAACAACGGACTGGTTTAAGATTGGGAAAGGAGTACGGCAGGGCTGTATACTCTCACCCTACCTATTCAACCTGTACGCAGAACACATCATGCGACGTGCTGGGCTTGAGGAATCCAAGGCTGGAGTTAAAATTGCTGGAAGAAACATTAACAATCTCAGATATGCAGATGATACCACTTTGATGGCTGAAAGCGAGGAGGAGTTGAGGAGCCTTATGACGAAGGTGAAAGAAGAAAGTGCAAAAGCTGGGTTGCAGTTAAACCTCAAAAAAACCAAGATTATGGCAACCAGCTTGATTGATGACTGGCAAATAGAGGGAGAAAAAGTGGAGGCAGTGACAGACTTTGTATTTCTAGGCGCAAAGATTACTGCAGATGCTGACTGCAGCCAGGGAATCAGAAGACGTCTACTTCTTGGGAGGAGAGCAATGGCAAATCTTGATAAAATAGTTAAGAGCAGAGACATCACACTGACAACAAAGGTCCGCATAGTTAAAGCAATGGTATTCCCTGTAGTAACCTATGGCTGCAAGAGCTGGACCATAAGGAAGGCTGAGCAAAGGAAGATAGATGCTTTTGAACTGTGGTGTTGGAGGAAAATTCTGAGAGTGCCTTGGACTGCAAGAAGATCAAACCAGTCCATACTCCAGGAAATAAAGCCAGACTGCTCACTTGAGGGAATGATATTAAAGGCAAAACTGAAGTACTTTGGCCACATAATGAGAAGACAGGATACCCTGGAGAAGAAGCTGATGCTAGGGAAAGTGGAAGGCAAAAGGAAGAGGGGCCGACCAAGGGCAAGATGGATGGATGATATTCTGGAGGTGACGGACTCAACCATGGGGGAGCTGGGGATGGTGATGGCCGACAGGAAGCTCTGGCGTGGGCTGATCCATGAAGTCATGAAGAGTCGGAAGCGACTGAACGAATAAACAACAAAACCTGAACATAAAGGTGTTGAATATCAAAGAGACAATATGAGTACTCAGGCTGTAAAGCACTACTTTTTATTCAGTGATAGGAAACAATATTGAGTAGCTGCGCCACCCCATTTCCAGTGAGTAGAGCAGAGCTTTCCAAACTTTTCATGTTGGTGACACACTTTTTAGACATGCATCATTTAGCGACACACTCTTACAGCAGGGCATCATTTAGCGACACACTCTTACAGCAGGGCACAAGGCAGGCACTAGGACCTGCACGGAATCACAGCAGGTTTGGAGGCAGCCAGGCACAAGGCAGGCACTAGGACTGCATGGAATCCTGGCAGGGCTCGGAGGCAGCAGGAGCCGCGACACACCCAGACACTGCAGCCGACACACTAACGTGTCCTGACACACAGTTTGGAAAGCTCTGGAGTAGAGACTGAGAAGATAACCACTTAGCCTAGATCATGGGTGTCGAAGCTTTTGGTTTCCATGGGCCACACTGAGTGAAGAGAAATTGTCTTGGGCCACACATAAATTATATAATTATATATTATATATATATAAGTATATAATTACTTATATACATTAACTATAAATAATAAAACTTCATTTATTTTTTTATATATTTTATTATAAAATTTTAAAAAAGAGGGCAACATAAAACTAGTGGGATATTTGACCTTGTTTTTGTGAAACTAATGCATCAATATCTGGTTCGATGAAAGTGGTTGCAATTCTCAGTGAGTTCTCAAGGTGCTCGTCAGATATTTTAATTCTAATTTTACTTTTCGTGCGCTTCATCCTTAAAAATAGTTGCTCACAAATGTACGTGCTGCCAAAAAGCGTTGTCATGAATAAGGTGTGATTGTGAAATGGGGGATATTTTTTTCTGGGAAGATAGGTCTTATAAAAGTCCAGTAGAGAGACATGATCAAATTTTTCTTTGAGTTGAATGTCTGATTGCAACTCTATGCATTCCATTTGAAAATTCGGAGGTAATGTAGTTATGTCGACTGAAAATGGAGTCGAATATACACAAAAATATTGATGATTTTTCTGGAAATCTTGAAACCTGTTTTCAAATTCCTGTATCAAACCAAAAAGCAAGGCTGCATATTTCTCGCTGTTCACAGGACTGTGTTTAGCCAACGTATTAAAATGTATAAAATTATTTTCCATAACTTTCGCTTGCCATACTTTAAGTTTCATTTCAAACGCTGTTATTGTTTGAAACATTGCAGTGATAAGTTGGTTTTCACCTTGAAGATGCATGTTTAACTCATTTAAATGAGCGGTCAAATCCACCAAAAATGCTAAATCTGTGAGCCATTGTTCATCTTCAAGTTCTGGCACAAATTTTCTTTTTGATTCCATAAATGACTTGATTTTCATTTCGCAAATCATAAAATCTTTTCAGCATTTTACCCCGACTTAGCCACCTTACTTCAGAAAAGTAAATGATGTCCCAATAATCAGCATCCATACTTTTAAGAAACTCCTGGAATTGGCGATGATTCATGAAATTCAGTGCTTTGATGACAATTTGCATGACATTATCCATTTTTAAAGCTTTCGCGCATAAATTTTCTTGATGTAGTAAATAAACTCACCATTGGTAAATGGTTTTGATTATTTTGCAATCAGATTTGCTACCAAATAACTAGTTTTTGTAACAGAGTCCTTCTGAGTTGTGATTTTTTTTAAAAAAAATTGTTGAGACGACAGACTTTTTTCAGTTCCACTAATTTGTCTTTACAACAAATTCCTTGATATGCTTCGAATTTGGCAGCATGTTTTTCCGTATAATGCCTTTTCAAATTGTAGTCTTTGAAAACTGACACATTTTCTCTACAAATTAAGCAAAGTGCATTAGTATTTTTCTCGACAAAAAAGTACTCATCTGTCCATTTTTCGTTGAATACTCTTCCTTCATCCGCGATTTTTCTTTTGTTATTTTCCTTTTTGGGTTCTGTTTTCTGTTGAAACGACATTGAAGCCATGCTGGAATAAATTTATTTAGGAATAAATATTTTTTTTAAAGAAATAACACAAGCCCATCGTAAATCGTAACACAAGCCCATTGTAAATCGTAAAGCCCTCCCTGCATCCCAACGTACTACAACGTATTTGCAAGACAGAAGCTCTCTCACCAAGACTATACGGACTCCCCAAAATCCACAAAGACTCGATCCCACTCAGACCCATTGTAAGTGCCATTGGCTCCCCGACATATGAATTATCCAAACATTTGGCAACCCTTTTACAGACCCACATCAGACAGACTCCATCACACATCAGAGACTCAGGACACTTCATCAACAAAATCAACACCCTAAAACTCAACCACACAGACAAACTGGTCAGCTTTGATGTGGTATCCCTGTTTACCAAGGTACCAGTAAGGGACACCCTGGCACTCATCAAGCAAATCTTCCCAGAAGACATTACAGCTTTATTTCAACACTGCCTAACAACTAGTTACTTTCAATGGGAGAATGAGTTCTACGAACAGATGGATGGCGTTGCCATGGGAAGCCCCCTGAGCCCAGTCATAGCAAACTTTTACATGGAACATTTTGAAAAACAGGCTTTGGAATCGGCTCCCATTACACCAACAGTCTGGTTCCGGTTTGTGGATGACACCTTCGCAATTTGGAGTCATACTGAAGAAGAACTGGAGAAATTTCTGGACCACCTAAACGGCATCCACCCCAATATACAATTCACTATGGAAAAAGAAACTGATGGCAAACGTCCATTTTTAGATACGCTGGTCATACGCAAACCAGACCTCAAACTAGGACACAAAGTATACAGAAAACCCACCCATATGGACCGATATCTACACAAAAATTCCAATCACCACCCACGACAAAAGAGAGGCATGATCAAAACCTTGGTGGATCGTGCTAATCGAAACTGTGAAACCCAATTTCTCAACAATGAACTTAACCATCTGAATTGGGTCCTACAGGCGAATGGCCATTCCAAGAATGAAATAAAAAGAGCCATCAAACCAAGAAAACAACATCCAACTGAAGAAAAACAGCCCCCCACAAACAAAGTATTCCTGCCCTACATCAAAGGAGTCACTGACCGCATGGGAAAACTGATGGAAAAACACAACTTTCAAACAGTCTTCAGACCCACCAGAAAAATACAACAAATGCTAAAATCAGCAAAAGACAAAAGGGACCCCCGCACCGCTGCAGGAGTATACCGCATACCATGCAGCTGCGGACAAGTATACATCGGAACCACAAAACGAAGCATTCACACCAGGATAAAAGAACACGAAAGACACTGCAGACTACAGCAACCGGAAAAATCTTCAGTAGCTGAACATGCTCTCAAGCAAATGGGACACAAAATCCTATTTGAAAACACAGAAATACTGGACAACACCAAAAGCCACTACACCAGATTATACAGAGAAGCCATTGAAATTCACAAACACCAGCACAGTTACAATAAAAAAGAAGAAAGTCTAAAAATTAGCAAAACCTGGCTACCAGTCCTGAAAAACACAGCCTGCAAAAGGTCAACGAACTCAGTCCAACCACCAGGACATGGGAATACTTCTCACAATGAACATGCTAATCACGCTCATCAGCTACTTGTTAACATTTCAACACAACAAAAAACCCCACCTAATCTCCTATAACTTAGCTCTATAAATAGAAGACAAACAAAACATTGCCACTCTACCTGGGCACAGAGATTTCGCTTCTGTCTGTGCTCCTGCCCTCTGAAGATGCTGGCCACAGATGCTGGCGAAACGTTAGGAACCACAACTTCCAGAACACGGCCACACAGCCCGGAAGACCCACAACAGCCACCATCGTAAATTGTTAGGTAGGCAAATAAACAAAGCAAAGTTTAATAATCAAATAAGAAAACTTACATGTCTACTTAATAATAGTATGTCAGGATGGAGGCTGAGTCCGAGGAGTCCGAGTTAGAAATAGAAGGGGTGATAACAATATGAACGGGGAAGAATGGAGTTGGCACAAAATTTGAATTAGATTCAGAGCAGCTGATTGGAGGCAGCCCAGAAGGAGACTCGCCTCCACCTATTAGCGTGTGAGAATGGCGGTGGGAATGGCAGGCAGAGCAACATGAGGCATGATTGGCTCCCGCTCACAAATGGCGCGAAAATCAAAGAGATAAAAGGCGAGTGCAGCATGCATCATTGCCAGAGATAACCGTTCACGTTCCGTACAGCTTCCTGGAGTGAATCACGATCCCATCGCCACACCAGAATCCCCGCTCGGACCTCACCACGCTTCCAGGCCAGAGCCTTGCCATGCAGTCCAGCCAAACCTCATGCCAGAGCCCTGTTGCTCCGCCACATGCCGCGCCAGAACCCTGCCCCGCAGCACAGTCACGCTTTGAGCCAGAACCTAGCCTTGCTGCCACACCCTGTCCCATGCCAGAATCCTCCCCAGCCTCCCGGCCCAGCCTTGAGCCGGAGTCTTGCCTTGCCTTCACGCCCAGCCTTGAGCCGGAACCTCGCCTTGCAGCCACCGTGCCCAGCCTTGTCCCGGAATTGTACCTCGCAGTTGCGTCAAGCCTCATGCTGGAATCTTGCCTTGCCTTCGCACCAAGCCGTGAGCTGGAACACCAGCCTGCAGTCGCCGTGCCAAGCCTTGTGCCGGAGCCGTGCCCTGCCGCTGCATCAAGCCTCATACCGGAGCCGTACCTCACTGCAGCGCCAAGCCTCGTGCCAGAGTCGTGCCCCGCCACTGCGCCAAGCCTCGTACCGGAGCTGTTCCTCACCACAGCATCAAGCCCCACATTGGAACCTTGCCTAGCAGCCACATGGTGATTGCCCGCATGCGCACGAACCGGGAACAGATCACCGCAGGCTATCCGAACTCTGTGTGCACCTCGTGTCACCTTTGTTTCTCTAGATTTATTTTGTGTGTTTTACTTGTAAATAAAGGACTTTATCCACACCTTCCTGCTTAAGGTCTTAGTTGGGACAGGACATAATAAGAATAAATGCCTGTTGTCACAGAACACGTGTAGATAGGTTGAAATATTATATATAGAGTTGTAGGAAAAGAAAGGTAGGCTGGTGGCAGGCCTCCCTTCCTTTCAGTTTACAGCCTAACCGGGAAAATCAAGGTGACAGTAATAATGACCTCTCCAACCTACTGTAAATACCCTGCTTTTCAATACCCTGCTGGTAAAATATTAATTCTGGATTAAAGTTCTGTTGTACATGTAGCATGCTTGAGAGAAGAGGGGTAGGTCACCCCTCCCAGCTCTGTGTGGTACAGCAGGCTAGGACTGGAGGGTGGGAGATGGAATGGCTTGTCATCTCTAGTGATTCCCTCATTGTCCAGATGCTTCATGTGGCAGTGTGCCAATATTCAGTGTATGCTGTTGCATTGTGACTATTACTATAACATCCACCATGCTGCATAATAGTCTCTCTCCCTGAGCTAGCCAAGATCTTCTCAGGCATTAGATTACTTAGACTCCTTGTCCTGGGAAGATTTCAGTGTTTATGCTGGGATTTTTCCATCAAGAGTGGCTCAGGATTTCAGGTTCCCCATGATGACCATGGACCTGTCACAACTAGCATCTGGCTCCATGGGTGTAACAGAGCACATGTTTTATTTGGTTTTCTGTCCAGGTGAGTACTGATCTGAGGATGAAAGAGGCCTATGTAACTCCACTGTCATGGCTTCCTGGTTAGTTTTAGATTGACAGCTGGTATAAATCTTTTCAGGGTTGGAGGACAGGCTAAAATGATCTGATTGAGTCACCTGATAGATCTAGATTGTTTCCTGTGTGCACTTACTGTAGGTAATTTCCCACATTGTTTGTTGGAGATACATGGCTTGCCAGTGGACACTATTGCTCCTAAATATCTCCTTTCCTTTTATAGAGACAAATCACCCCCTTGATTTTCTAGAGTTCAGAGTGCTGAAGTCCATGGAATGTCAATTGGAGCAGATGTGGAGGAAATCCCAGGGCATATGAGATCCATTACTGAGTGAAGCCCATTTGAGCTTCTGTTCCACTACAACCAAGGCAGAAAAATGTGCCTGCTTCTCTGTGTCCAGTGCATCTGTATAAAACAGTCTGGGGCTGCTTCTTTGCACTGCCCTTTAAATAAAACCATGTTGAACTTATCTTGATGCTATAATAAATATGTCAACGTTATTTGATTTATATTCCACCTTACTGTTCTGAAGAGTACTCAAGGCAGCTATCAAAATTATAGAATATGCACAGTTAAAAACAAATTAAAATTAACAGTAAAGTAAGCATTAACATAACTTAACAATTAACATGAGATGTGCCTTTATAGATTTTCTGAAAGCAGAGGCAGTGAGGGCCAGGCTCAGCTTTCAAGTGAGTCTGTTGCATAGGGTTTGAAGTCAGTTGTGCCATTGCTGTGAGGGTCGATGGAATTCCTGAGACAATATATTCATCAGAGAAGTTGCTAAGCTTGGTCCTTGCTCTAGGTACTTAGGTACTGGTGGCATCTTCAATTGCTTGCCTTCAGATGATTACAGAGTCTGATTAGTAGTTTGGAGTAGGGCATTATTCTGAACTGAATCAGAATAATTCCATGGATGCAAATTATGCATATTCATTTGGAAATGAGCCACCACTGAACATGGATTGGATCTCCATGTACCATAGAATTAGGTATTCCATACATCACTTTTGGATAGGCCACCATTCATTTTTGTTTTTAAACTCATACAAAATACAAGAGTTGGTGTTCTGTCTGCAAGGAATGTTTAATGCAGTAGAGCATACAAAACAAATTGTTCTCTACTTGTACTCTAAAGTGGTGTAGTCCATTCTATCACCTCCACCAGCTCATTCAGCTACATGCAGCACCTGTTCCTTCTAGCTTCAGAGGCCACAGCATGTGACTGATTGCCAGCTGCTAGAGGACAACAATGAAACAGGCCAATTGCCTTCCCATCCTGCTTTTGGGCTTTCCAACAGTATCTAGCAACCCCTGTGGGATATAGGATGCTGATTTAGATGAATTATTAGTCTAACCCATCAGGACACACTACTTTATTTATGAAATGTCTAACTCACCTTTGATTGATTAAAATAATCCCAAAGGAGATATAACACATTAAAACAATTTACAGTTAAACTGTATTACACATCTTAAAAATAAAAAAGGAGCTAAAATCTCATAATGCAAGAACATTAATAACAAAATGCAGAAGTTGCAGCAGCACAAATTTAATCAAAAGACTGGGTGAACAGAGACATGATTAGATGGCTCTAGACACTAACAAGACTCACCTCTCTTGGGCACATAGCGACTGGCTGGCAAAATAATGGCACTCCCAAATGGAGTTTTCTAAGGCAGGTCCATAAGGCAGAAAGTGCTAACTTAGATCGTGAATTATGTTGCAAGTGGCTTTCATGCAGTTCCTTCAAAACTTGTGTAATATGTTCTTGAGAGATTTCCCTTGATAGTAAGCTAGCTGTGACATTTTCTGCTAGCTGAAGCTTTGGGACCAACTTCAAGGGCAGTCATATACAATAATCCAGCCTTCTTATATTCATACTAGACAACCCGTGACCTGTTGGGTCATTGTTTCAGATATATTTCCTTACCAGATTCCTCAATGCCTTCAACATTCTAATGTACTGCCTTCACTGGAAAAGTTCTTAAAAATTCAGGGAGAGATGTATCTGCCTTGAAAGTAGCCCATGTTGAACTGTATAGCACAGTCAAACATCAGGAGTTGACCACAGGAAATGTTTTAGGACATTTTGTATTATGTCATAAAAGGTTTTATAAAATTTGCCAAATTTCAATTCCATGGGAGTCATGAGTCCTGGATTTTGGACGCATTCTGTAAGTTAGCCCATTTGAGGTACCTTGGTTGAAATAGCATTGCCCTTTGATGCACCGTTTTGCCCAGTTAAAGAGTTTCAGTAGTATATAGATATGTGGATAAAGCCACATTGGGATTTCTCAATTAACATCATTTGGTTAGCATAGCTTCTCATAGGTACTATTATTGCATATGGAAATAATTCTACATAGAATAAAAAAGTGTACACCCTAATCCAATTTCCTAATGTATGAATTTTTAGCAAAATGCATATTCATTCATTCATTCATTCATTCATTCATTCATTCATTCATTCATTCATTCCATTTATATAGCTGCCCATCTCACATTTGTGACTCTGGGCAGCTTACAATTAAAACATAAACAGTACGAAAACTGCCCAAAATAAAGCAACTATACAAACAGTACAAAGCGTTAAAAACAATTAAAAACAATTAAAAACCATATAGTATAGTCAATGGGAGATCACAGTCATTCAGGAACAGTTCAGCCATTTTATTAGTTGTGTCTGCCGTTCTTCCTATCTATTGGTAGGACAATTTCTTTTTTTCTTTTTTTACAAAAAGCATAGGGAAGACCTTTGAAACTATCATTCTCAAGAACCTTTGTCAAAATAGCTGAATCACAAGGGATACTGAGGTACAGCAACATCTGGTTATAGGTTCTCCATCTCTGCAAGCAGTTCTGAACAGCCATTCTAATTGTGTAGGAGAGACAGCTGCAGATCTTGCCAAAGATCTGCTTCATCTAACTAGATATATTTAGCACCATGTCAGAGAACAAGCAGCACATATACAGGATCAGGCCCCTTCTAAGCATGGAAATAATGCAGAGCTAGCATGAAAAAGGTTTTGATTACAAACCCAGGAGGAACAATAGGGTCCAAAAAGGAAAGAAATTCTGCACTGAATTAACACATGTTATAGTTATGCTGCAGTTTTCTGCAAGGCAAGTAAGGAGACTGAAACGCTTGGAATCTAAACCATAACACTGCATAATTTGTCAAACTGGATTTTTACAATGCCATAATAAAGAGTTGGGGACAAGTTTTTCCATCGTATGCATGTATATTTTTGGCATTTCCAAAAGCCTTTGTTTCCTTACCCCTCTCTGTCTCTGAGGAAGACAACAGAAAATGCTTCATCAGATGGCCATATGTGCTATAATATAAAGAAAAGGCTGGAGACCTTCGGGCCTTATCTTATGACTACTGGAAGTAATGATCCTTATGGAGGCCCATATGGTCCCTCATCACTTCCAAATGTAAATAGTATTATCGTGGCCATATGAATAATCTGCTCTTATTAGATCTGTTCAAATACTATCTTCCTTTCTAGACTCCCCCATTTTCCTCCTTCTTAAAAGCAGCAGCTGTGACTAATACAGCCACCCAGTTGATGAAAAAATGAAATTCTGAAGCCACATTGTTGCTTGGTAACCACCTGCTAGGAAGTACAAAAGTGGAACACAGACAGTGCCCTGGAGACTGTGAGGGCATCACATCTCAAAGACACATGGATGCTTTGCAGTTGGCCTGAGGATCAAGAATGCTTAACATGGATAACTCCTCTAAAGCAACTTTACGCTATACAGTATATTCTGAACACAGCAGCATCCTAGATCTATTGTATATTTACAAGAATTGTTCCATGAATGATGCCATTCGTTCTTATTTCAATAGCAGGAATTATCTGAACAATAACAAAATAGAAAACAGTTAAGAAAAAGGGTTAAGAAGTATCAAAACAATAACTAAAAATCAACACTAAATGCAAGAAATGAACACTAGGGTCCCAACATGGAAGGGGTGGGGATACAGTACAGTGTGCCTGCAGCCATCTTCCTTGGTACTCATAAGGTTCCTGGCCCTTTGACTTTTTACATTGAGTTATTTTAATTAATAATGAGAAGCTGCCATGCTCCAAAGCAACATCATCTTTATTTCCAAGAATACCTCTGGGACTCAAATGGATCCCATAAGTTATTTGGAAGTGAGTCCACCTACCCAGAAAAAGGGCAAATATAAGCAGCAGTAGCATGGCTTCGTGTGTGTTGGGGGAAAGTGTCTTGATGGGTTGACAGGTAGCATTTTGGTTAGTAGATACTTCACAATTGATGCTTCATAATCCATGTCAGTCACTTTCCGAAAGGCAAGCATGCTGGACAATTGCAAAACCATTCACTCCTTGGCAGATTTCCAAATGTAACTCCTAATGGAATCCTGAGGACAACATGAAATGGTTGTTGACTTTGCAGCCTACTTGGGTATGCTTCCCAAGGCATCTGGTGGCCCATTGCAGAAAACAAGTTACTGGATTAGATGGACCTTCATATATATAATATGAATATTATACATAAGACAATACAGAAAATTAAATATAAATACAGCCAAGAGATCTTAAAAACCATCGGTGTCAGCACAACCATGAAATGGGGCCCTTCGCATGCTTGGGGCCCCAGGCCCGGGCACAAAGCCAGGTCTTCAAGGCCTTCCGAAAAGCCAAAAGGGCCAGGGCCATCCTAATCTCATGAGGAAGGATGTTCCAGGGGGCAGGTGCCACAGCAGAAAAGGCACATCTCCTGGTCCCTGCCAGCTGACATTCCTTGGCTGACGGGACCCAGAGCATGCCCATCCTGCCAGACCAGATTGGACGGGTAGAACCAATTGGGAAGAGACAGGTTTCAAAATTGAAAAAAAGCTTAAATACCTGGGTGTTACATTGTCAAATATGAATTGTATGTTGTTTCAAAATAATTATGTTAAGGTATGGAATGGTGTTAGAAAAGATTTGTTGATGTGGGATAAACTACAATTATCATTGTTGGGAAGAATTTCTGTGATTAAGATGAATGTTTTACCCAGGATGTTGTTTTTATTTCAGACAATACCGATTTTGATAACTGATGTACCATTTAAGCAATGGCAAAAAGACATTTCTAAGTTTATATGGCAAGATAGAAAACCAAGAATCAAATGCAAATTGTTGCAAGATGCTAAAGAAAGGGGGGGGGGTTTAGGAGTTCTGGACTTGAAATTATATTTTGAGGCTTGCTGTTTGGTATGGATGAAAGATTGGGTGACTTTGAGAAACAAGAAGTTATCGGAGCTGGAAGGTCATGATTTGAGATTTGGGTGGCTACTTGTGGTATGAGAAAGCTAAGGTTAATATAGATTTTAAAAACCATTTTATTAGGCATGGTATATTGAGAGTTTGGAACAGATATAAAGCAAGATTGTATCCTAAAGTTCCTCTATGGTTGTCACCCCAATAAGCCTTTTTAAGGAGAGAGATGATAGTGAAACCAACATGGTTGACTTGTGCTAAATTATTGACTTTTGTTGAAGGAGAACCCAAATTAAAAACAAGAGAAGAATTGGAAATGGAAGGTTACACTTGCCATTGGTTTACTTATGCACAATTGATAGAAAGATTTAATTTGGATAAGAAGATTTATAATTTTGTAAATGAGAAAACTCAGTTTGAATTGGATTGGTGTACCAATGATGAGCATGTTATTGCTAAGATGTAGAAACGTTTATTGAAAATGAATATGGAAGATGATTATGTTAAAAAGTATGATTAAATGGGCAGAGAACTGTGGATACAATATCATGCTAGTTCAATGGGAAAATATGTGGAGCAAAGGCCTGAAATTCACACTGAATTATAACTTGAAAGAGAATTTTTATAAGATGATGTATCATTGGTACTTAATTCCTGATAAATTGATAAAGATGTATAAGGGAATGTCAAATACATGGTGGAAATGTTCTCAAGGCGAAGGTACTTTTTACCATCTTTGGTGGACTTGTAAGAAAGCTAAGAACTATTGGGACCAGGTATGTACCTTAATTCAAAGGATTCTTAAGGCGAATGTACAACTGAAGCCAAAAGTTTTTCTTTTAGGCTTGATGGAGAAACAGTTTGAAAGAAAATTTGGGACTTTGTTTTTATATATGATAACAGCAGGAAGACTTTTGTATGCACAAAGGTGGAAGGACTTACAAATTCCTACTGTGGAAGAATGGATGGTGAAATTAATGGAATTGGCAGAGATGGTGAAACTGACAGTGTTGATTAAAGAAAACAATTTGTCTAACTTTGTTTCTATTTGGAAACCATTTTTGAACTTTTTGCTTGAAACTGAAAAAAATGAAGTTTTGATTTTGGGGTTTGATTATTAGGACTGTATAAGAATATAGAAATAATGTGTACCTTTGTTAAAAATAGAGTAAGAGGTTAATGTAGTTTTATGTTTTTATCTGTACTGAAGATGGTGGGAAGTCACTCTTTTTTCTCTGTCTTCATTTCTGCACTTTTGAGTTTGTTCTTTTTTCGTTTCTTCTTTCTTCAATTGCTTTCTATCTTTATATGTTTTACTCCGAAATTTAATAAAGTTTCTTTAAAAAATGGTGAGGGCAAACAGTTCTAAATATTGCACGTCTTTGTACATTATTACAACACATTGATATGTGGGTGTAAGAACACAAATTTCAGAGAATATTGATACATAATGTATGAATACCTCATATCCATAACTCAGGAAAACATTTTGATATCCTCTTAGGCATCATCTTTCCAGTCATAGCGAAAGTAACATCTGCCTGCAGCAGAGATAGGCAACATGATACCTTCCAAATAATGTATGTGGGACTATTTCTCCCACAATCCCTTGCCATTAGCAGCATATCTGGAGTTGATGAGAATTGAAACAAGCCTGTAACTAGCCCATAAATTGTGGTGGGGTGGGGTGGGGGAAAGAGAATTAGGATGATCTGCTCAGCCATGTTAACCAGACTTAAGTCAAAATGGCAAACTTTATTGAAACTGGTATTTTTGCAGCTGACATTGCAGTTTATGCTCATTAACAGTTGTAGTTGCATTTAATTCTCTTGTACTAATTAAAAAAGATATGGCAAAACATACCAAAAACAAAAACAATGTGCTATAATAAACAGCTCTGTTATCTAGATGTTTTTGTGTTATTAAACTTAATTAAATACAAATTCCACAGACTCCTTGCAATCAGAACATACAATTGATTTGTATTCTGGTCAGTGATCATAATAAAGTAAAATACAATTGATTTGTTTACATTATTTCCCCCCCTCTAGTACCTAGTATCTTGGTCTTGTTTTTTATTTTGCCTTGCCCCATCTGAAAAATCAAGTAAACAAAAATCCTATTCTCTCCTCCCCACTTCCCCCCAATCTCATGGTTTTACTTACCTTAGAAAAGCTTCCCCTGGGTTTTTTTCCTTTCCCACCCCCAGGAAGAAAAAGAAAATGAAAATTTTTACAACATCAAAAATACAGGCATTTACTTTACAACAACAAAAATATTCCACAGGTGATGCTGTGTTATTTACATGTAAATGCTTCCCAGCTTTGGTTTTCCTCCCTTCTCCTTCAACAAAAGCAAAACAAGCAACATTTTTTTAAAAAAATCAGTTCTTCTCAGTGAAAACCCACAATTAACTTATCTGTATTAAAAAGCTTATTCGAATGCTTGACTCCTGATCCTCCTTCTTTCCTTCCATGTAATCAATAGTTAAAGGCCACACCTACGGGTAACTATTCAATTCAATTAACTCAGGTCCCAATAAAACAAACCACAGCAACAGGAAAAAGGATGCCACTCCTGGTATGAGTTTAACAGCTCTAAAGCAGAACAAGCAAATGCAGCCAATCTAGACAACCACTCGCCAGTCTCCAACATCTCCATTTAGGGAAGGATTTGGAGAAGAGGCTTCAGTTGCAGAGGGTTCTAGAGGAAGTGGATTATTTGGACCCATTTCTGTTGGGTTACAGGCCTCGGTGTTACTTAGAAATAGCATTGGTTGCCCTGATGGATGGCCATTGTTGGGACCTGGCCCATCCTGGTCCTATTATGCTTCTTGATGGCATTTGATTGGGGACTCTTTTGCAGTCTTTTTGTTCCTTCATTACCAGGCAACTTCCTTTAGTGCCCAGCAGTGGCAAGAGTTACAGGGTTTTACCCTTTTCCCCATTCTTCTTAATATCTAAATGAGAGTGGGAGAGGTCATCAGTTGGCTTTGGGTGAATATCATCACTATACTGAAGATAATCAAATTTACATCACTACTCTAGGAAGAGCTGGGGATGGTGTGGAAATCCCGACCAAGTGTTTGAAGGCTGTGTGGACCTAGATAGGTTAAACAAAATCAGATTACATCCAGACAAGAAGCAGTTACTGCTTGTCAGTGGTAAATCTGGTTCTATTTCAGTTTCAGCCTTAGCTTTTTTTGGAGACACGCTCCCCCATACGGAGTATGTCTACAGTCTGAAGATCCTTTTGGACTTGTGCCTTCTGCTTGGACAGCAGGTAGAAGCTGGGACCAGGAAGTGTGTGCTCAGCTTCAGCTGCCATTCTTATTCTGGGCCTATTTCAATTGGGAATCACTAGTGTGACACATGTCCTTGCCACCTTATGGTTAGATTATTACATTGTATTCAACTTGGGGCTGCCTTTGAAAGCATCTGGGACACTTCAATCAGTTCAAAGTACAGCAGTCTGTTGTCTACCCAGAAATAGTAGATTTAGCCATGTAACACCTATGCTATGGTTGCTGCACTGACTGCCACTTTGTTTCTGGCTCCACTTCAAAGTGTCTTATCACCTTTAAAGCCCTACATGGCTTGGCTCCTATTGGACCGTTCCTCCTGACAAGATCTGCCTTGACCTGTGTGTTCCAAGGGAGGCAGACCTAGAGGCTGTATTTGACAAGCGCTAACACAGAATAAGGCTGTGTAGGAACTGAACTTGACAAGAATGCCACTAAACCTGTGATGGCATGGGGAAGGGCCATCTTTGAATTGAAGGATGGAATCTATGCAGAAACATAGCATATCTTAATCTGTTAATGAGGGATCTGTAATGGAGACTTTCATATGTTGTTATAATAAAACTGTAGCAAATGAAAAAAATCTGAAATTTTGTGAGGCCCTAAACCATAGGTTGCTTGGCTTATGCCTAAATCCAGCTCTGCAGGGAGATATAACTGAAGGTCTCCATGCCACGTGAAGTCAAGGGTATGGGGACATGTCAACATGATTTCTCTGTAGCTGTTCCCATGGTGTGGAACACTCCAAACCTCATCACATTTCAAACATTCTTCTGCTCTGGGTGTTTGGGATATAATGGTGTCTAGGATGCCTGATCTCCAGCAAAGGAGATTGTTACCTTGTTGTGGTGCTGGAGCTTGAGCACCTTGACGCCATGAGCTAAACTGTGAAGGGACACCCAAAATGGGAAGGTCATGGCAGAGAGGTCAAACTAAATACAATCCCTGGGGATGGTAACGGCAACGCACCCCAGTATTCTTGCTGATGATAGGGAAAGTGGAAGGCAAAAGGAAGAGGGGCCGACCACGGGCAAGATGGATGGATGATATTCTGGAAGTGAGGGACTCGACTGTGGGGGAGCTGGGGATGATGACGGCCGACAGGAAGCTCTGGCGTGGGCTGGTCCATGAAGTCATGAAGAGTCGGAAGCGACTGAATGGATAAACAACAAAAAGAATACCTGATAAATAGATAGTTGGGTATTGTCTTGATGATTATGTGCCATCAAGTTGTTTTCGACCCCTAGTGACCACATAGACAGGTACTGTCTACTCCTGATTTTATTGCTTGTATTTTCTTCCTCTTTGTAAACTGCTTCCAGTCTTATGGGAAGGGGCAGTATATAAAATCCTGTAATAAACAACTATCAACATTTGCAAGACGAGAGTCAAAGCTGGAGAATCTAGACAGCAGCTTACCAGTAGGCGCTCACAGTCACACCAAGAAGAGCAATTTCTAGATAGTTTCTTTTTCTGGGCGGTGCCATGTGATTAGAAAAAAATAGGAAAACCAAAGAAAATTTAGGAAGATGCCTTCCTATACACAGGCCTGAATTGAAGTCCAAACAAGCTGGAGGCACAAGGTTCCCCAACCCTGAATTGACAATCTTAAGGTAATGACTGTTGGAGTCAGCAATTCTGACTCCCCTGCTTTTGGCATCTAGATCAGGGTTTCTCAACTTCAGCAACTTTAAGTTATGTGGACTTCAACTACCAGAATCCCCTAGCCATCCATGCTGGCTGTGGAATTCTGGGAGTTGAAGTCCACATATCTTAAAGTTGCCAAGGTTGAGAAACACTGATCTAGATGTTGCCCTTCACTCCTAGTTGACTTATAATGATCTATTCCCTAGCAATAGTCTGTTTGGAACTTCATATAGATGCCTTCCTCCAGCATGGAGAATAACTGATTGAAAAATACTGTATATTAAAGACAGACTCTTCAAGGGATCTCTGCTAATTCACAGCAGCTGTGCATCAGATCTCCCTCTCTTTCTTTTGTGTTAAGGAAAAAAAATGATGGGGCAGGAACTGCAAGGTCAGCTACCCCAGCGCTCTGCAAAGATGCCAGAAAATAGTCACGTGCTGCCAAAAATGTTTTCTACCGCTGTATGTTGTAAATCTGACACAGGGAAGTTGTACATTTAGGAGGCGAGGTATTGTCATTTATGTCTCTCATTTAAAATGCTTTCCTGAATTGAGAACCAAATAATGGGGCCAAAAGAGGTTTCAGAGTTAAATTAGATCTGTCAAGCGATGACATTTGAGAACTTTCCTTGCCATAAATGGGCCAATTTTTCAGCCTGTTGCTTAAGATTTGCAAGGTAGTAAAATTATTGTCTGGATTGTACTGTGTAAGTCTGGATATACACTGAATAAAGTTAGTTGGAGCAATGGAGTTTGCCATATTAAAAACAGGATGTTTCTCTTTCATTTGTATTAACTTAACTGCAAAAAGCAGCAGTATTGTCCCACTGAATCTATTATTGTCAGCAGAATCTCTTTAAGATTCCAAAGATTCCACTTTTTCTCTCTCCTTGTATCCTATGTCAGTATATGCTTTTTCTTCATTGTTTTTCTCCACTGAAATCAATGGAGCAGGGGTTTCCACACGGTATGGTAAAAAAAGTCAAGATGGCAACCAGCCCAACTCACCTCACAGGCTTGTTGTTGTGGGGAAAATAGGAGGAGGAAGGAGTATTTGGTATGTTCGCCGCCTTGAGTTATTTATAAAAATAATAAAGGCGGGATAAAAATTAATTAATTAAATAAATAAACAAACAAACCACGGTGGTGCAATTGAAGCTCTGCCCATTAAGGTACTGGAATAGAAATTGGGAAGCCATGAGTTCATGTCCTCCCTCAGGCTCAGAAGCCAGCTGGGTGACTTTGGGCCAGTCACGCGCTCTCAGCCCAACTCGCCTTCCAGGATTGTTGTTGTGGGAAACATACTGTAGGAGGCAGAAGCGTTATGTCTGCTGCCTGGAGTTGTACAAAAATAATGACAGGATATAAGTCTAATACAGAGCTTTCCAAACTTTTCATGTTGGTGACACACTTTTTAGACATGCATCATTTCATGACACACTCTTACAGCAGGGCACAAGGCAGGCACTAAGACCTGTGCGGAATCACAGCAGGTTTGGAGGCAGCAAGGAACAAGGCAGGCACTAGGACCTGCGCAGAATCCTGGCAGGGCTCCGAGGCAGCTGCAGCCGCGACACACCCAGACACTGCAGCCGACACACTAACGTGTCCCGACACACAGTTTGGAAAGCTCTGGTCTAATATATAAATATGAGGTGATATAAATTTACTTAGATATAAACAAGCAATTTGATCATCTAGTTTCTTTGGAAACTGAACAGTCTTTAGTTACTTTCAGTCAATGCTATTTCATACGTTACCTGTTAACAGAAATATTAAACCACATCTTTAAAATAAAACGCACACGCACACATGTATTCATTTCCATCATTTTATTTATGGTCCCAAACCAATAAAGATTGAATATTTATTTATACAATTTTTAAACTGCCTGAAATCTTAAAAGATCCTAGGTAGTAGAAAGACAGGAACAGCAAGGAGACACTGCAACAGTGAAAACATAGAAATATAATAATATCAAAATTAGATTAAATATTTTATTAACAATTAGACAAACACACCCCTGGTGCCCATGATTCTCACCAAGGTTGTAAGAAGAACCCCCCCCCCGCTTGCCTTGTTCCGTGGGGGGAGCCCCATAAGGAATGGCCATTTTCAAGCTCTCTCCTTCTGTATTTCTCAGTATGTGGGAACCAATATCAGGCATTCTCTATTTGCTCAGATTGTAAGGGCAGAATCTAGCTTGGATAGGCGGCCCTGCAGACACTCAACATTCAGTTTGCAGCACCTCCTCCTGGTTAAGGCTTGTAAAGTGAACCCTCTACTACAGGGCTTTCCAAAATTTTTCCCGCGGCGACACACCAACCGGCGTTGGTGTGTCGCCGCGGGAAAACCCAGAAGTGCAGCAGCGCGCAAAAACCCAGAAGTGCTGCTGCCACTTCTGGGTTTTTCGCGCTGTAATTGGTGTGTCGCCCTGGGAAAACCCGGAAGTGCTGATGATGATCAGCGCTTCCGGGTTGTGTGGCGACACACCAGACTGTGTGTGGCGACACACTTTTGTGTCGCGACACACAGTTTGGAAAGCTCTGCTCTACTATTGTAACTTCCACTGACTTCTTGTTCTCCAGCTCTGTTGGATTTCAACTCCCATCACCTCCATGATGGGGTTATTGTACCATGTATCTGGAGGCCATCAGGTTGGATTAGAGGCATTTGATCCCCAACTCTGGGGTCTTGCCAGGCATTCAGCTGAACAAACTTTTAGTGTTTTATTATTAAGTGAAAAGTTATTTCTGACATCTGTGCCTTTATTTTGGTTTTAGGGAGGTTATAATTGCATTGTAATTAATTGTTTTAAGGATGTGGTATCTTTTGGTATATCTTACAATCTGGTTGTATTACAGGTGTTTTTATAGTGAACCAGAGGCATCTGTGGGTAGGGGCAGAGTTTCAAATGCAAAAAGCAGAATTCTATTATTGTGATGCAAGTTCCGTTCCTTTTGTACATATGCTGTGATGTCGCATGTATGCATGAAAAGAGGGGAACTTGCTTTGCCACCATGCAATGCTGCTTTATCATTTTAGCGAAAGCCTCTGTTTCTTACAGACGCCTCTGTGCTGAATGTTTGAATTTCTTTTTAGGAAAAACATGAAAGTATGTAAGTTTGTAGAATCAGTGATACTAAACAGTGACCATACAACATTACCTTTATTCCTGATAATGCTTCTGTGGAAGCCAATTTGTTTTTCAATTAACATACACATGGAGCTACTCCTACAATATGTTACAAATTTTGACCGTATCTGGAAAGAAGCCGATGAAATAGAATGGGAGTTAATTGTTTCCCCTTTTCTGGTGGAAGCAATGAGATTTTCTCCAAAGAAAAAGATTTTAAAATGGGGCGATTGTGTGTGGTATCTTTTAAGATCTCTCAGTTCTCTAGTGAGTTTATGAAAAGGAAGTAAAAAGCTTCTTCAAAAAAAGCAGAATGTGTACAACAGCAAATCAACTGCAACAAATATTCCATTCCTGTTCCCCTTTCTATGGTTCAGTGGAACTAGAAAGGAAACATAAGGGACACAGATCCTCAAAATAGAATTTCTATGTGGTAGGTTGCTATTTCACAGATGTTGTGGAGTTTTATGGATTAAGGTGCAATTAACTCTAACAGCTGGATTCACATTTCAGTTCAGTGCTTAGCAGTCTTCCACCAGTGCAAATAAAAAGTTAAAAGAAAGAAAATAAAATCAGATTTTTTCCAATTGACACTTAGAGACTTTTTGCCTCTTACCTTTGGAAGTTATTACATTTTAATATTCTAAAATTCAGTGCATAGGTCAGTTTGACAGATAAGATCAATGCCTATTAAATACAATCAATTGACTAGGATAGGATGGAAAAGAAGGCGAACTTCATTAAATCTGTCCATTGCTTTCATAACACATTCTTTTACATGAAGCAGAAGTATAATACATAGTATTATCTCAACAAATCATCTTTGTCTATATAACCTTCTACCAAAGTGCTTATAAACTAAGATAACTAATTAACTATTTATTATTTATTTTATTTATTATTTCAATTTATTCCCCGCCCATCTCCCTTGCAACTAATAATGATACATTAATCTTTCAGATATTTTTGCCATAGTTTGTAGCAGAAAACAACCACAGCCAACATGCAAGAAATCCTTTCTACTACTGAACATAAGAATAAACTCCCTAACAGTAAGAGCAATTCAACAATGGAATCAGTTACCCACAGAGATGACAGTCTTCCCTTCACTGGATATATTCAAGCATATTTTAAATAGCTATCTGTTGGGGATGCTTTAATTTGAGTTCTTTTACTCAGCAAGGGGTTGACTTCTAACTCAATGATTCCCTAATTTTCCATCCATTCTCCCAGATACTTAGGACAAATATACAGTGCTTCTTGACAGTGTGATTTACTTGCTCTTGTCTGGCAGTTTAAGATTTAATATCGGAAGTGCCGTCAGTCAATTTCTGGGCATTGCAATCTTTATTGTTTTCTCAATACTTTGGGAAGTACAAACAGCATATTCAGCAGAATTATAAATAATATAAAATATTATTGAAAGTTTATTATTTCTTTTATTTTACAGTTATTAATTAATTAAGGTCTTTATAAACAAAACAAAATCTACACTCTACATTTAAATGTTATAAACAGTCCCAAAGTGAGGGCTGTTGATATGTTAGTTTGCATATTACTTTATGGGTGCTACAATTTGAGAGGATAAATGGGGGAAATATGAAATAATTTAATGATATTAAAGTTTAAAAAGCAAATAGCTCATCCATCTCTGTGTGTGTACTGAAAAAACATAGGATGTATTAACAGAGCATTCTGCAACTTACTAACAAAAAACCTCCCACCAAATATGTCCATGTAGAAAAGCTAGTTAACAAGCAAGCAAAGTCTCCTGTATCTGATTCCCTTTTCTCTGCAATAACAGGCTGTGCAGAAACCACAAAGGAACACAAAGTTTCTTATCTTATATAAGCCAATTCTAACATCTACTAAGACAAAATCTAATTTTATTCTAAGCATATGGCTAGATATTCCAGGGGGTAAACTTCCTAAAAATTAGTTCCAGAAGAGAGTCTCAAAATCACATAGTATGATGAAGCCTTGGCAGGAAAGCCTTTAAGTGTTGCCAGAGGCAAGATGTCAACCTTAGAGGCAAATTTGGCCCCTCGTTGATCAGTGAGTGATACTACCCTTATGCCTACTTTTCAGTAAGTTTTCAACATTGGTTAAACTCTGCAAATCTAACATTTGACTGTGTCATCAGCACCTTCTGTTTTCTTACATTAACATCCACAGGTAGTTGGGTAACTGCTCTCAAATTATCATGTGAGGCCATTGCATAGGACTGGGCTTTCTGCAGCAATCCCAAATGTCATTTCTCTGAGCAGTTGCAGATGTGTGCAAAAGCTTACGTTTGCATATGGCAGCAGTTATAGATGATTGGAGAGCACCAGGCAGGGCATCAACATGCAGAGGAATTTCAAAAGCTACCCACTGGGCATCTGAACAGAACCATATCTTTCAATCAGATATGGTTAAGAAGCCAAATGCTCTGGTATCAAAAAGAATATTGCAGTACAATCTTGTAACTTTTAGTTATACATAGCCTAGTAAAGGTGCGTGGCACCTTAGTAAGAAAAGAAGTCAGATTCCTGTGCTAAAGGACTTACATTCTAAAATACTGATTAGCAAGTACCATTCTTCTACTTCAGAGATTCATGCTTTATCAATTTGACCAGTGTATTTGCATGCTTGACTAGGGTGAGGGTACATGACTTAAGGAAGCCAAAGCCTACTTTGGCCTTTGAGAGGCATACCAAGACCTATTTCCAAAAAGTGGAGCAAGGATAGAAACAAAAATAGATGTCTTTTCCATATAGGTTGAATTAAAATTGTTAAAATGCTTACTTTTCTATCCATTATTTCTCCCTTCAGTTCTATTAAAAATTACAATTTGGCAACCAGTTTTAAAAATCTGTGGGACCATACCCAAAATTTTCAGGAAGTACCAGTAGTTTTGGGATCTCCAGCTATATACCTTTGGACTAAAGACATTTACTAAAACAATTTAGTGGGAGATCATGATTTATTTAAACAATTATTTCAAATTTGGGTAACTTCACATTAAAGAGGTAAGTTTCATTCTTTATTTTTAGTGTAAGAGCACTGTTAATGCATATATACAGGCCTACACAGGAAATGAATATAATAATTTTGCAACTTGTGACCTATATTTGAGCCTGAATGTGCAGGGGTTCCCTGAGGCCTGAAAAATATTTCAAGGGTTTCTCCAGGGTCAAAAAGTTGAGAAAGGCTGAATAAGATAGTAGTTCTTATAAGCCCTGATAAAACTAACCTTTATTCAGCACTATTGCAGGAAAGAAGTTTGTCTGAGAACCTAGCAGTGAAATGACATCGGTAGGAAAGTTGCAACAAGAATGTTGTAGTAGTATGGGTATAGACAAAATCCCCAATTTTTGGTGGCCAGTGTGCATAATTTAGAATTTTGGGAGCATAGTTTTGGTGTTCTTACAAAATACCTGTCATGGGGAAAGGACTTTGTTGTTGTTGTTCAGTTGTTTAGTCGCGTCCAACTCTTCGTGACCTCATGGACCATAGCACGCCAGGCCTTTCTGTCCTCCACTGTCTCCCAGAGTTTACTCAAATTCATGTTCATTACATCAGTGATGCTATCTAACCATCTCATCCTCTGCCGTCCCCTTCTCCTTTTGCCTTCAGAAAGGACTTACCTGTTCATAAAATGGCCTTTATCATGTGTACTATAAGAGTTGAAATTGGTCAACACAATTGTTTATTGGGATTCAATAGATGATGGTCCTAGGAACAAGAATTCAGACTACAAAAGGCAAAAAGATGACAGATCAGGATCATTGATTATAATTCTTTGTAACCAGGGAGGTACAAAATTGCATGTTTTCGGATGCTAGATTATGCTGGGAACCCTGTGAACTGCTTTCTGTTCTGGAAATGGAAAACCACTCTCAGAACACCCAGACTGCTACATTTCAGAGGAAAATTAGAATGCTCTGAGAAACTTCAGATATTTCTGGTAATGCACGAGATACTTTTGCACAATTAATTATATTCTATTGGTTGACCAAATGACATGCAGCGCACTGCTTGTAAGACTGCTACAAATTTCTGCTTTCAGATTTTTACTTAGAATAGATGATAGATTTACCAAGAGATCATGGTTCTCTGCAAAATAAAATATGCCTTGAAAAAAGAGTGGCAAACAATTCTCCAAGTAGCAACAAGGAATCTGAACCTTCAGTTCATGGCTTCAATGATTGAACATCTGGAGTCTAGTTGTTCCCTTGATGCCTTTCTCAGCCGATTACTCTGACAGAGTTTTACTTGGTTCTTTCTTACAAGCTTGCAACTTCCTTGATTCTTCTTTTATTTTGCATTCTTCTGTTTTCTTTGTCCAGCTAGGTGGCAGTAGCTAGCTGACCTTGGCTATCTCAAAAGTTAAACAGGATCAGACCTGTTTAATACAAATCTAAAAGCTCTAGGTTAGACTGAGACATTGAAAAAAAACATCCTGGAAGAAAGCCATGGCCAACAACTGCCATGTTGGTGCCAAGAAAACTACATGGATATATCTGGGTAGCCATTAAAGCTGAACCTGAACCTGATTGAAATAGATTTTACCTCCTTTATCTGAGGTCTTTCTGTAAATGTCAATCACATCAGCAGCTTGGCTTAGTGCATTTTTGTGCATCTTGGGATACTACTGCAATTCTGATTACATGTAAATAATACTGACATAAATCATCTTAATACGTGTCTATGTAAAAGGTGGACTCTTATACTAGAAGATAAAAGGGCAAAGTGTAGCTTTTACACATGGTTTGTTGATAGCTGGGGTTGGTTGGTATATTTAATATTTTTCTTTCATGTCTTTCCAAATGTGTAGAAGCAAAATATATTTCTTCTGTACATTACTCAGTCTATATTTTCCTGTTTCCTACTGTCCCCAACTACTCAGCCTCTTGGGCATTTAAAAAACATTAAAAGTCATTCATTGTTATCTCTGCCATATACAGGCACAGTCATGGCTATCTGCAGGGGGTAGGGAGAGAAAATAATGAAACATGCATTGAAACATCACAATGTAGACCATGTAACTATGTGACATCGCAACACAAGTACAAAAGGGCAAAGTTTGCATTGTGATGTCCCAATGCAAGGGTCATCATGTTTCACCATCATGGTTTCTATCAGATGACTATGGGCATTGCTTCTTTTTTTTTCTAATCATGCTTCATAAATTCTATGAATTCATTGTGGCTTAGATTGTTTTTTTACATGCCTGCCTGCAGCATGGCCAATCACAAAACATCCATTTACTACTGTTAAACTGATGAGGATTATTCCTATCCTACTCTAACTCCTCAGAATTCACCCTACAATTCCAGCCTTCCTCTTTGGGGGAAAGTTAGATGGGTACACTTCTAAGCAAGCACTGGACTGTAACAGCCTCTTACTATTTTCTTGGAAAGAAAGAATGGTAACAGAGGTAGGGATCTTGCTTTATTGTATGCCAGCTTCCCATTTGTTATGCTTTAATCAGAAATAATTTTTAAAAATCATTTTATTTATTTGTTTTATTGAATGGATTATTTATTTATTATTAAATTTGTCTGCCAACTAAAATTAAAAAATATAATCGAAAACAAAAATAAGAAATAAAAGATAGCAAGGCAACAGAACCGTATTTATAGGGCCATCCAACTTTGGGTGGTGTGCAGCTAAAACAAGCGATAAACAGAGAGAAAAACACACAACATTAAAACAACAACAACCTAATATATAATATATGAAATGGCAACTGAACACAATAACTAAACAATCAAAAGGGGAACTCCACTCAGCTGGATGCAAAGGCCTAGAGAAAACCCCAGGTCACAACGGCAGTTTCTAAAGGCAGGCAGAATTGAAGACTGTTCTATACTGGTGGCCAAGGGGGTGGGGGGAGAATCATTCCAGAGCACAGGGGCAGCCACAAAAGAGGCATGCTTCTTAGGTCTCATGAGATGGCAGCGTTTAAAAGAAGGAACCTGGAGCTTGTCCTCCTTATGGGAGCATGTGGGGCAGTTAGATGTCCTTGGGAGAAGGCAGTCCTACAAGTAACCCGGTCCTATGCCATGGAGGGCTTTAAAGGTGATAACCAGCACTTGGAATTGCACCTGGAAGCCTATTGGAAGCCAGAGCAACTCCTGGAGTAGTGCTTCTACATGAGCATAATGAGCTGTACCCATAACCACCCACACCATTGCATTGTGGACCAACTGAAGCTTCTGGATGGTCTTACAGGGCAGCCCTATGTAGAGTGTGTTGCAGTAGTCCAGTTGGGAAGTGATTGAAGCGTGAGTGACTATGAGCAAGGCCTCAGTCCAGGAGGGACACAACTGGTGTCCAATCCACAGTTATACAAAGACCTGATGGTACAACTGCCAACTGCTCTTCAAGCAGGAGCTGTGAGTCCAGCAGGACCCCCCTTTGATTGCACACCAAGCCTGAACGGAGCAGGGCTAAGGGTGATATGTAAGGTCGCATTGGTACCTGAAGGCACTGTGCTAGGGAGTTCTGAAGTAGTGTTCAAAATACTGAGACCCCTTTGCACTCTTGAGAATAGAATGCATTCTGTCTAATAGAGACAAGGCATGTGACTTGACTTAGAATGAACCAAGCAATTTATGAATCAAAATAGTAATTTTGTTTGATAAGCTAATTTTGCATCAGGGTTTTTGTCATCCACAGGTATGGATGACAAAATTAATTCATGAAATTAATTAATGTCATTTGTCATTGAAGAAAAAAAAGTTTCCCATCATTCTACCAAACGAATAACACAAATGGTTAATTTCTGGGACTTTAGAACTGAAGTCTGAACACTTTACCATTTATATATATATTTTTCCTTTTGTACAATATATTCTTTTTTAAACAGTTGCTTAGTCTCATCATTGTAAACTGGTTGCTAGGGCAGAATTTTATGCAGATGGCCATGCATCTATGTTTTGTACTCATGCTTTAAGAGAAAACAAAAGTTCTATCTTGAAACCCTCAGCTATGAATGATTTATTTTCATATTTGTATTTTGAAGAGTCAAGGCAGAGGAATATGTATTAACAAACAATTAGTAAATACAGTATGCTGATTATAGAGATGATGATGATGATGATGATGATGATGATGATGATGATGCTTTTGGGTCAGTGTCGACTCCTGGCGACTGCCTGGACTAGTCGCTGCAGTTTTCTTGGCAAGCTTTTTTGGAAGTGGCTTGCCATTGCCTTCCTAGGGCTGAAAGAAAGTGACTAGCCCAAGGTCACATACAGTAGTTGGCTTTGTGCCTAAGGTGGGGCTGGAACTCATGGTCTCCTGGTTTCTAGCCTGGTGCCTTAACCACTACACCAGACTGGCTCTATAGAGCTGATACAAAGATTATTCATTAGATGTGTGATTCCTTCAGGATTTACAATGTTAAAATAATCCTTTCCCTTTATTTGGGACTACCTGGAGAACGGGCATGCCTTCTGCTATGATGGGAGAGTTGTCTCAACAAATTAAAAAGTTGCTGCGCAAGTTGCATACTGTCAAAATTGCTTTGGAAGATAGAAAACAGAAAGGAAATTCCAACTTCCTGTGGCTCAGATAAGCAAGAATATACTTCACAATCAATTCCTTTTTGGCCTTGATTTATGAATAGGTGAACCTAGATCTCTCTTTGGAAGCTGTTTAGTGACACTGCCTATTACTAGGCAACATCCTCTGTTTCACAAGCTATAACAACAGGTGGAAGCGTAAGTTCATAGCAGGCCTGGCTCTTAGTTCAGAGTAACACCATATTCTTCCTGTGCTACCCCCTCTTCAGTTCCTTGTGTTGGCCAGCACTTCCTCTTGCCCACAGCTTTCCAAACTGTGTGTCGCGACACTTTAGTGTGTTGCAACACACAGTCTGGTGTGTCGCCACACAACCCGGAATCAGCAGTGGGGGTGTGTGCAGCGGTGGCAGCGGCGCACCATCACCGCTTCCAGGTTTTAGCGGAGGCCGCCGCCGCCATACACACCCCCGCCCCTGCGCACCCCCCCGCACCCCCATGCTGCCGCCACTGCCACCGTTGGTGTGTCGCCAACGGCGGCACTTTGGGAAGCACTGCTCTAGCCCATGCCCAATATGTAAGGAAATCAGTGCCCTGATTCTGACTTCCCCCTTCACTTTGCTGTGTTAGTTTCTTCTGCTAAGCTGTCCAATGCTCTGTTCAGCAGGGAAGAATGGGGGAAGAGGAGAATCCCAGAGGCAAGATATGTGACAATGTAGGAATTCCCACCAATAGTAGGCCACCCTGCAGCATCAGAAGATGCTGCACACTGGTTTTCTCAGAACTTTTTCTGGAGCAACCTATTAACTAACAGAGTTAATTGGCTCAGCTTTCCAAGATGGCCAGAATTTCCATAGTGTTGTGGGGACATTTAAGAGTGACATCAGCCTCAGATCAGTACATCCTTGCATATTGACATAGCCTCAGTCTTTTAATGGTGTCAGGGTGAATCCTTTATATGGCAGGCTATGGTGAAATATTAAAGTGATACCTTAACATAATTCCCTGATGTTTTTTTAAAAAATAAAGTGTCTCTCTTGCATGCTCTAAATTTTACATGTATATTTGAAAACAATTACTACTTGGTTAAGACAAATGTTCAATATTCTTAAGGAGTTCTCTGTTAAGCAGTTCCAAAGTTCTATCCTTATACAAGATCAGGTAGAGACAACATGCATCTCAAGGGGCCTATGCAAATAATCAATTAAGACCTTGATCCAAGCCATGGTATTCTCTGTGACACTCTATGGAAGCGAAAATTGGACTTTGAAGAAGCAAGTCAGGAAGAGAATTGATGCTTTTGAACTTTGGTGTTGGACAAGGCTTCTGAGAATACTGTGGACTGCCAAGAAAACAAATAGATGGATCATCGAGCAAATCAATCCAGAGTTCTCAAGTGAGGCACAAAGGACCAGGCTCAAATTATCCTACTTTGGACACATTATGTGAAGACCTAGCTCTCTGGAGAAGGTTCTAATGCTGGGAAAGGTGGCAGAAAAGAGAAGAGGATGACCAGCAGCAAATTGGATAGATTCAGTTATAGTAGTGATGAATGCACTGTTGGAAGAGTTGAAGGACCATGTTAGGGGCAGATTATCATGGAGAAAATCTATCTACTGTATGTGGTTGCCAAGAGTCGACAAAGTCTTGATGGCATATCATCATCATCATCATCAACAACAACAGTTTGTCCCCTTCCCACCTTGCTGCCTGGAGGTGAATGGAGCCAGAGAAAAGAGAAGTGTCAAAATGAGATACAATGGATAGCTTCTTCCACTGTGGACTCTGCCCCACCCCGCACTTGTTGTGGTCCTATTTACCATGTGGTATGTGACTTCCAACAAATTGCCATTAAGAGAAGGCAGCTCTCAAAGAAAAAAAAAAGATGCCCATTCCTGATTTAGATCCTACCACAGAGTCAGACCTGGTTAGTCCTTAGAGGAGAGATCACCAGGAAATCTTGAGACTGGATGTTTAAAAGTCAAACTCAACTCAAAGGAGACTTTATATTTTTTATACACGAGGCATACACAAATCTTGCCCAACAACAGTCTTCCCCCCCCTCCAAAAGTAGGAACAGGAACCATGTAAAGATGTGTTATTTTTCAACTTGCAGGTGAATTTGTTTGTCTACAGAAGCTAGACTGTTCTTGCACACTATTTTTTTTAAAAAAATATTTGTTATAAATAAACAAAATTGGTATTAACATGCTACAAATAGAAATCTGTTAGAAACTTCTATTTCTGTGCTTATCCTCTCATTTCCTGTCAAAACTATGTTAACCTGTTATATTTTGTTTCTCTTTATAGTCTTGCTGTAATAAATCTTGAGGCTGGATGTTTAAAAGTCAAACTCAACTCAAAGGAGACTTTATATTTTTTTATTATATTTTTTATAATAAATCTAGTTGCTGACTTACCAGATGCTGTCAACAAGAATAGCTGCAATGTGCCTTGGGTAGACAGATGGATATTGCAGTGGAAGCTGTAATATTTAACCCCAGCTTCAAAAGATATTACCAAATGCTGGGTCATCATAGCCAATACTGTGGTGACTGCCAAATGTCTTTAGAATTGTGCCTAAAGGAATTCCTGCATTCCAGGATTTGGGAGTGGGGTGGGATGGAGATTGCATGTATATTATTATATCCTATTATATCCTATTATATCCTATTATATCCTATTCGGGGAGATGGGCGGGGATAAATTAAATTAAATTAAATTAAATTAAATTAAATTAAATTAAATTAAATTAAATTAAATTAAATTAAATTAAATTAAATTAAATTAAATTAAATTAAATTAAATTAAATTAAATTAAATTAAATTAAATTAAATTAAATTAAATTAAATTAAATTAAATTAAATTAAATTAAATTAAATTAAATTAAATTAAATTACCTCTGGAGGGCTCCATAACCTGCAATGGTGGTGGGACATGGATCCTGGACATTCTTTTAGGCTACATCTGATCTCCATCAATTGTTTGCAAAACATAACATACTCTGGGTCCTCTGTTGGTTATAGGACTGGCAAATGCCCAATTTGGCCCTTACCGTATCTTGCTATATTTGCTCTCTGCCCAGTTCTCTGTATTCTGTGTATTCCCAGGCATTATAGGTATTACTATAGCCATATATTATGACAGATTACAACAAGGATTCTCAATCCTGAGAATATGTTGTGGCCCCTCACAAAACGGCTGGTGGGACGATATAACTTTTTACAAAGCATGGATTTTCCAGAATGCTACCTCTCTAGTCCCACCTCCCAAATGCTCCCCGCAATCCCTGCTTACCATTTACCTTACCTGACATTTTTTGGGCTTGTGGGCACATTTGCAAAGAAACCATTGGGATGTTGTGTCTATCATTTCTATTTTGTAATGTATTTTATAAGGACTATTTGGGGTACAAAGGCATCCTTGAAAATAAGGATGATGCTGGAGCATACTAGCTTCATGTTCATGTTCATGTTCATGTTCATGTTCATGTTCATGTTCATGTTCATGTTCATGTTCATGTTCATGTATATGTATATGTATATGTATATGTATATGTATATGTATATGTATATGTAAAAAGTGAGGCTGGACAAGAAAGCTGTCAGGCACCACAGGACATTGGAAACATGTTGGGGCTAGACCATGGAATCAAAATGTTGCCCTAAACATGATTTAGGAGAGCCAGTTTGGTGTAGTGGTTAAGGCAGAGGTTTCCAAACTTTTCATGTTGGTGACACACTTCTAAGACATGCATCATTTCGCGACACACTCTTACAGAAGGGCATCATTTCGCGACACACTCTTACAGCAGGGCACAAGGCAGGCACTAGGACCTGTGCGGAATCACAGCAGGTTTGGAGGCAGCAAGGCAGAAGGCAGGCACTAGGACCTGCGTGGAATCCTGGCAGGGCTTGGAGGCAGCAGCAGCCGCGACACACCCAGACACTGCAGCTGACACACTAACATGTCCCGACACACAGTTTGGAAAGCTCTCGGTTAAGGCATCAGGCTAGAAACCAGGAGACCGTGAGTTCTAGTCCCGCCTTAGGCACAAAGCCAGCTGGGTGACCTTTGGCCAGTCACTCTCTCTCAGCCCTAGGAAGGAGGCAATGGCAAACCACTTCTGAAAAACCTGCCAAGAAAACTGCAAGGACTTGTCCAGGCAGTCTCCGAGAATTGGACACGATTGAACGGATTAAAAACAAACATGATTTATTAATTTTAATACACTAGCATTTTGTGTTGTCATTGTTAACTCTGATTTCATAGTACTGGACTATAAAAGCCTTACTTTGCATTCCACAGTTTTTCCAGGCATTACGTGATCACCTCAACTCTAAGAACAGGTAAATTGGCTTGGTTTTGCTGAGTCCGTTGAATCCACTTATGATAAAATAGCACATCTGCCGTCTGACTATGCTACACAGTATTGGATGGAGAAGTAAGCTACCTTTGAGGATTATATTTAATGAATAAATAAATCACATTTCATCCCCATAGTTCCATATCTGTAAGAATTCTAATCTGGGTCAGGGTCAGCTACTGCAATATTTCAGTGGACAATCGCTGATATAAACACTCCCTTCTGCGCTCCCTTCATTTCAGCAATTTAAGACCCTGCTTTGGTTAACCAGAAGATAATGGGTGGCTTGTTGAAATGCTACGTTATTTGTTTATTTTCCAAATTTGTACCCAGGCGGTTCTGGCAAAGCCAGCCTGCACTGGTTAAGGCCGGAGGTATTGGGATGTGAAAGGGAAAGCGGAAAACATCTTAAGTCTATACTTCCCCCTCTCTGTCTTAAACCTATTTAGAAAATAACTTCCCCTTATTGTAAGACGATATTTCCTAACCCAGCTCTCTCCCCTGGGTTCGCCAGTGGTGCTGTCTCGACTGGAGAAGGCTGGATTTGCGTATCAGGGTTGATAAAAGATGCAGCAATGGCATTTTCTATGGCAAAGGACACATAGCAGGGCTGTCCACAGGGAAGTGGGGTCAAAAAAGTCAAGGTGGCAGTCACAACCATGCGATCAATACACACAAAAGGGTGGGTCTTTGATCATGTGGTTGTGACCATATCTTGAGTTTTTTGACCCCTCCCTGCAAATACTCAGGCATGTGACCTTTGCCATTCAGACTAAAACCAACCTCCCAAAACAGTTAGGTAAAGGTTTCCCCCTGCACAGTCGTGTCTGACTCTAGGGGGCGGTGCTCATCTACGTTTCTTAGCCTAAGAGCCAGCGCTGTCTCAAGATGCTTCCGTGGTCATGTGGCCGGCATGACGCGTGCAGAAAGCTGTTACCTTCCCACCAAAGTGGTACCTATTTATCTACTTGCATTTGCATGCTTTCAAATTGCTAGGTTGGCAAGAGCTGGGGCAAGTGCGGGAGCTCACTCCGTCATGCGGCGCTTGGGTCTTGAACCACCAACCTTCCGATCAACAAGCCTGGTGTCTTAACCACTGAGCCATCGCGCCCCAAAACAGTTATGGAGGCAAAATAGAGAAGGTTAAGGGCACAAACACCATGTAAAATGCTCTGAAAAAATGAGAAAAGGAGCAAGGTAAAAACTGCGTAATCATTCAGTTTCCTGGTTTATTTGAGAAAGGAATACAGGTATAGTCCTCGCTTACTGACCGCTTGTTCAGTGACTGTTTAAAGTTATGACGGCACTGACTTGCAGCCATCGCAGTGTCCCCAAGGTCATGTGATCACGCGCTTGGCAACTGGCGCACATTTAGATTTACTACAATTGCAGCATCCTGCAGTCACATGATCGCCATTTGCGACATTCACAGCCAGCTTCCAACAAGCAAAATCAATGGAGAAGCAGCAGGAAGTTGCAAGTTGAGGTCATGTGAGGTTGCACTTAATGACCTGTGGTGATTCGCTTCACGACCGCAGCCGGAGCTGACATCGTAAGTCTGGTGCAGTCACATGATGTTTCACTTTACGACCATGTCACTTAGTGATGGAGTTGCCAGTCTCAATTGCAGTAAGGACTATCTGTAGCAGTGGTGGGGGTAACAAATTCCCACATCTTTTTGAAATTAGCTGTGTAATTGTAGGCACATCTACTCAGCAAACAAGGGCTACCATATCTGGATTGAAAAAAATCTGGATGACCATTAGATCACAGGAAAGAGATACAGACTACTCATGGCTGCTTTCTAGTGGTCATTCGGAAATGATAGCTATATTTATTTTATATCTAAATTTATATCCTGTTATTGTGTTTATTGTAACATTCAAAGCTACATTTTGCACCAACTGCAATTTCTGGACACTTTTCAAGAGTAGCCCCACGTGAAGTGCAGTGCTGTAGTCAAGACGGGTTGTAAACAAGGTCTGGAGCACTGTCAATCACTCCAGCTGGCTCAGGAACATCACTGTTGTCCTAATTGTGCAAACATGCTCCTTGACATAGCTGTCCTCTGCAAATCCAGCAGCAGCTGAGCATCAGGGAACACTCCCAAACAGTGAACTGGGGTTCTGGAGGGAGTGCGACCCCAGCCAGGACAGACTTCACCTCAGCTCCAGAGTCTACTCTTTTCCTTACAAACAGCACATGTGTGTTGTGTGGATTTACTCTCTGTTTGTTTTTCCTCATCCAGCCCATTATTAAGATAAGGCAGCTCAAGGGTAGTTTTTCCTTGGAATGATATGGAGTGGTACAGCTAAGTATCATCACCATATTGATAGCATCCACCCTTTATCACCCCCCTCCCAGTTTCCTGTAGATGCTAAACAGCACAGGAGACAAGACAAATCTGTGGAACGTTATAGATCAGCAGCACAGGTGTTGGGACAACAGTAACAACTTTACTACTGTCTTCTGATCTTCTCCTACTGGAACCATTGCAAGTTCCCCAAGGCCAACGCCTTCTAAATGGGCCAGAAGGTGTCATGGTTGATGGCATCGAAAGCTGCCGAGAGCTCCAAGGGAACCAGCAGGGACACACACTTCCAGTATAGATCACCTACCAAGGCAATCAAAGGAGTCCCAGTACCATATCCTCACTGAAATGCCACAGAAAATCAGCTTCATCCAGATGCATCTGAAGCTGCCAGTTTCTCAGTCTTGTTGCCCAAGAATGCAGTATTTGAGACTGACCTGTAAGTCTTAAAGTTCCTGCCGCCTTTAAACATGCAGGAACACATCCCTTACTCAAGGAGGAATTGGGGGCCTCTCTTTGCCAAGGGAAAATTCCAGCCTGGCATGTTTAATCCGCCAGGAAGGGCAAGGGGTGAGAAACAAGTGGTGGCCATTATCTCCCCATATACCCCTGCCCACAATCATCCAGACTTCTACTGAGCCGCAACCTAGTCAACTGCAACGTAGCCTGCCTTGTGTGCAATATCCCAGTTGATAGTTCCCCCCGTCAGAGGAACCCAGAACATTGAGTCGAGGGAACCACCATGGTGAAGTTATGAATGGGTTAAGGTGATATGTAAAGACAGCCGCGGAGCTCAGTGGAACAAAGCCAGCGTAAGCGATCAAGGAGTTGGTCTATGGGACAACTGTTTTTCCGCGGACATAAATCTGATCGCAATATTAGTCTGTCCCTTGCCATTAAAGCCTCTTTGCGCCTGGACGTCCTAATTTTTTCCCAGGAAAGCAACTCGCCTCCTGGCAGAGCTTGGACCTGACCCCGCCCCCTCCGCAGTCACCCCCTTTTGTAGTAACAGGCGGCTCGTTCCCGTGGAGTTCAGGCATGAACGGAACGTTACGCAGCGGCAGACTGGCGGGGGGGGGGGGAAGATTGCTGGCCGCAGCTTTGCATAGATTATGCTAAAAGCCGAATCTCCAGCCTTCCCAGGTCTAGGCGCGCTGGGTGCCGGCCCCTCGGTCTAGGTGAATAAATTATGCTAATGACACTCCCGAGGTTCTGGCAGGCGCTTGAAGGCGGCGTGCGCTGCGTCCAGCGCAGAGAACGAAGCGGGAGGCTCGGAGACGCTTCCGCTGCTGCTGCTGCTGCTGCTGCTGCTGCTGCTGCTGCTGCTGCTGCTGCTGCTGCTGCTCCTGACAGCCGCTACTGAAGGCGCCTACGCAGGCAGGGGGCTGCGAGCGGACTCCGGGAAGGGGGACGCTTCTGTTCTCGCACGCTCTGTGGACCCCTCGTACTTGGTTAGGGGGTTGATGCTGAAGTGGCTCCGGAGTTGTCTGGCTTTCCGGGCTGCGGAAAGCGCGAAGAAACCAGAGAGAAGCAACAAGTCCGTCGGCGCCGTCGGGGAAAGAGCCTGGAAGCAGCACCTGACAAGGTTTCTTGGCGCCTCTTGTCGGCGTATGCCATAAAAGGCAGCCGCTGGCGGAGGCTGAAGTCTGCCCTCTTCTTGGGGGCCCCCGCGCGCCTCTTTGGATGGCAGTTTTAGAGCTACCTTGGAACTCCCGGAAGCCTGCATCGCGCGCCGCCTTTGGGCACTGAAAGTGCCTGTCTTGGCTTTGGAGGGACTGATTTGGATTTTTGTCCCATTCTTGTGGTTCCTGTTCTTTTTTGTGGCGGGGATCTTCGGGCAAAGCAGCCCTCCACAGAGGAGGAGGAGGAGGAGGAGGAGGAGGGGGGATTTTTGTGCTGCGTCTCCCAGGCAAGCATGGTGGGGAAAAAAAACCCCGATGCCAGCGGGGAAGCCGGCTGCTTTGGCGGACAGCGCTTGTGTTCCCTCAGGTCTGCTCCGCCCTCCAACTCGCTGCTGGCTGCCTTCCTTCTCTCTGTGGGATCCGTAGCTTCCTGTGTGTATCTGGGGATGAAGACCAACGACCTTCAGGCCAGGGTCTCTGCCATCGAGACAGCGCAGGGGGACATGGGTGCTGCCGCTGCTGCCGCTGTGTCCTACCAGTCGCTGCCCAGCTATTCTTTGGATCAGCTGAATTCCCTGATGCAGGAAAAAGTGGAGCAACTTCTGGCTCAGGTGGGGTGGCCTTGAAAATTGAGGATGGGGTTGGCCATCCCAGGAAGAGGCAATTAGCCAGCCAGCTCAGGGATGTCTGTGCGCTTGTGAAACGGATTGGCTGTATAGGGACCTTCTAGGAAAAGAATGGGTGATGTGTCGTCTTTCAGGCATCGCTGAGCTCTAAGACACCCAGTCCCAGCTAGCCTAGCCAGTTGTGAGGGATGACGGGAGCTGCAGCTCAACAACATCTGGAGGGCCAACATCTGGGGGGCCACACAGGACTCCTGCCCTTGTGCCTTGATCTTAACAAAGGCAACAAAGAAAAGCACGTGTGTATGATAGAGAGAAAAGGTGTAGTCTTGGGTGGGGGAAAGTGAAAGAGCAAAATGCTTTTGTTAGGAATTGCCTGACTGAAGAGATAAGGTGGCCGTCAAATTTATTCATTCATATTAGTACTGTGCTGCATTTACTTTCCCCCCTTTCTGCACAAATTCAAGGCAATGTATAGAATACACCTGTATCCCCATTTTTATCTTCTTAATAACCCTATGTGGTATATTAAGTGAGAAGCTGTGACTGTCCCAACATGACCCATTGATGTCATGGCTAACAGGATTGAAACCTGTGCTTTCCAAATCCTAGTTCAGCACTCTAACCACTACACTGCACTGGTTTTCTATGTAAACCAGGTTGAAGATAATGAAAGTTGGAATGTACCTTCAATCTCTTTTGAATGCCAGACAGGCCCTCTCTCTGTTAGCATTGCTCTTTTATTACAAGAAAGAGCATCCTATGCCCAGAGGGGCCTTTCCTTAAGGTATCATTACCATCCACCACCACCCTCAAGGATTCGGAAGGAAAGGAGGGCCATGAATCTATAAACAAGTGTGCTCCAGGTCGTCTGGACATGGGAATTGTGCTCAGTTGAATAAACTAAATAAACAAGTGGCGGCTATCAGTTGCTTGAACAAACTCTTTAAAACAAGGGTTATTATAGTGCTCAGTGGATTGCTATGAACTAGAGGCAATACGGGGCATTTGTTGCATTCCAGAAATAACTTGAAAAAAGAGACAGCGGCAACATTAGCGGGGCTCCGTCTTACATGTTTCAGAATGATATTGTTCCAACTGCATTTCATTTTATTACGATTGTTACTTCGTGAGCATTACGTTGACAAGAGCCTCACACAGGCATGTGCTTATAAAGTAGAGACCCAAGTTTCAGTGGGCTGCCAGAACCAGTCCCAAGAGACCACTTGGCAGCAGCTAGAATTCAATTGGCAGGAGTTACTCCTATAATGTGGTAGCAGTTGACCTGCGTATATAAAATAGTCCTTGCTCTTTAATCTCTAATTTACAGATATTTGCCCAAACCAAATTTTCTGTATCTACACAGATACTGTGGGAATAGATAAGTAATTGCTTTCATATGTAAGAGGCAAACCACCTCTTGCTGAAGAACAATGCAAGGAAAACCTTCATTTTCTTGGGCTTATGTGTGGTATTTAAATCAGGGGGAACAATATGTATCACTCCAGATGTTGTTGAACCCCATTGACCATCATTCTCTGCCAGCATAGCCAATGATTACAGATGATAGAGTGGGACTCTAAGAATACCCGGAAGTCTAGCTTGATTCACTCCTGATTTAAGCTATAGTTAATATCAGAGTGAACAAATGATCAATTGATTAACATACAGAGGCTGGAAATACCGAAAGTTAAATGGGCTAATAAATATTAGTATCTTGTATTTTTACTACTTAACAAACAGAATAGATTTGACACCAGATCTCTCATTCAGCTTTTGCTGCAAAGGGCTCCTTTTCAAGTGTTCTCTCTCTTCCCTATAGAAGTCCTATGAACATATGGCAAAAATCAGAACAGCAAGAGAAGCTTCTTCAGAATGCAACTGCCCACCAGGTAAATGACAGGAGCATCGAAACATATTCTAAAACAATGCTGACACTGCTTTTATGTAGTACATATAGATGTATATTCAGTATTGCCAGATATTGAACAATGAATTGCGGGTGTTCCTTTGATTATTTTATTGAAGAAGGATTTAGGAATAAAATACTGTACAGAGAAGTTAGTTCCCATATTCCAAAGGTTAGGGAAAATATCAATGAATAATGGGAAAAATATCAATTATGCTATAGTCATTTCCTACCTCCTGCCCCATTCCTGGGAAGAAGCCCCTTTAATTCAGTGGGGTATTTCTGGGTGGACATGGATAAGATTGCACAATAATAGTTAAGGAGAATCATAAACCTAATATAACAAAACAAATCTTATTCTCTGTAATGTGTGGTAAGGCCTTGAACCTGTATAGTCTTAGCCAGTTCAATGTGATTTTAAACTTTCTTGCTTAAATGTAAAGCCCAGCAAATTTTATGGGACTCATTCCCTAGGAAATCTAGTTTAAGGTTACAGCCTAAGATTGTCATTGTGATACTTCCTTACTGGAGAGGAAGCCCTATTGAATTCAATGATGATTTTTTTTAGTAGAAATATATCTGATTGCACTGTGTGACTGTAGTCCTCTGTGTATCTGTCTGGCATAAGCCAGTGAGATGTTTTGAACATAGGAAGGGATATAAAAATGTCTTAAATAAATACGGAATAATTGAACCCAGTGGGATGTACTTCTAAGTAAATAAGCATTAGATGAAGGTTATAAAGCTAAAATCCTTTTCACATTTATTTAGCATTAAATCATATTGAATTGGGGCTTACTTTAAGAAGATAAATGTTCATAGGCTCATGCTGTTAATTCATCTATTTTAAAGCACTTAGAACAGTGAGGTTTATTTTCAAATAAATGTATTTAAGAGTGTTCAATGAATGAACACATAGCGAATCAAGCATTCCAGAAATGTTTGCATTACAGGAGTAGATTCACATATTCTGTCATTAGGCAGTATAGGTCCTCATCTGTGACTTGGCTTACTGAAAAGAGCAGTAAGGTAAGTGTGCCGGTCAGTTAAAACTAAACCCAAACATTATTTAATAATGGTTAATATTTGTTTTTCAATTTGCATTGTAAAATATGTGCAAGCAAATTTGTGTTGTGTTTGCATGCTATATATGTATTATTATACAGAATTTCTATGCACTGTTGAAATTCATGGTCTCCGCTTGAATTTTTGAATAAGCTAACTTTTAAATGTTTGATTCTGTGAAAATGAGATCAATAATTTGTGGGAATTTATTACTTCTTTTTTTTAAAAAAAAAACTTCCAGTACTGTTTAGATGTGTATTTTTTCAATTATTTTCAGAAATTATAGTCTAAATAGTGCTATTTTCTTCAGGGTTCCTAAAGTTAGAGTGGCATACAGACTATTACTTATGTATATTGGACCTCTGCGCCAGAATGGTGTTCACTAAAGAGAGTGGATCCTCATTGGCGATCACTCGTAGCCGAGTAAGATTGTCTTCCAAAGGTAAAATTTTAACGGTGGATCCATAAGTGGCTATAAAGGCCAATTCTGGATCCGCACAACCTCCCACAATGAGGGCATAGGTTTTCGGGTGGGAGACGGTCATGATGAGGGTTTGCCTGACGTGCCTTCCTTTTAGCTCTTTTCTCCTTTTCGCCCTGTACTCGTGCTTCTTCAAAGTCCATAGTGCCATTAATAAAGGATGACCTCCAATTGAAACGCTGATGAGTTAGGGCTTCCCAGTTCTCAATGCTGATATTACATTTTTTTAAATTAGCTTTGAGAGTATCTTTGAATCTCTTGCTGTCCACCAATATTCCGTTTTCCATTCTTAAGTTGGGAGTGAAGTAGCTGCTTTGGAAGACGATGGTCAGGCATTCGAACAACATGACCGGTCCAGCGAAGTTGATGTTGGATGATCATTGTTTCAATGCTGGTGGTTTTCGCTTCTTCTAATACGCTAACATTAGTCCGCCTATCTTCCCAAGTAATTTGCAGAATTTTTCGGAGGCAGCGTTGATGGAATCTTTCAAGAAGTTGGAGGTGGCGTTTGTAGAGGGTCCATGTTTCACAGGCGTACAGAAGGGTTGGTAGTACAATGGCTTTGTAAACAAGCATTTTGGTCTCCCTGCGAATGTCCCGATCCTCAAACACTCTACACTTCATTCGGGAGAAAGCTACACTCGCAGAGCTCAGACGATGCTGAATTTCAGCGTCGATGTCGGCTTTTGTAGATAGATGGCTGCCGAGATAAGAAAAGTGGTCGACATTTTCTAGTGACACACCTTTAAGCTGGATTGATAGCGCTGCGGAGGGATTGGTTCGAACTTGCTGGTAAAGCACTTTGGTTTTTTTAATGCTAATCGAGAGGCCGAGCTTTTCATATGCTTCTGCAAAGATGTTTAGGATAGTTTGAAGATCTTCCTCGGAGTGTGCACAGACTACGTTATCATCACCATATTGAAGTTCTATAACAGAAGTTGCAATTACCTTATTTTTTGCTTTCAGCCTACTAAGATTAAAAAGCTTTCCATCTGTTCGATATATAATTTCTACACCAGTAGGAAGTTTCTCTTCAACAAGGTGTATAATCATAGCGATGAAGATAGCGAATAAGGTTGGAGCAATAACACATCCCTGTTTAACGCCGGATTCCACTTTAAATGGATCGCTTTGAGAGCCATTGTTATTCAGGATTGTTGCCATCATGTCGTCATGGAGTAACCGCAAGATGTTCACAAATTTATCAGGGCATCCGATTTTCAGAAGGATGGTCCAGAGAGCAGTACGATTTACAGTATCAAAAGCTTTAGTCAGATCAATAAACGCCATGTACAGAGGGCGGTTTTGCTCCTTGCATTTTTCTTGAAGCTGTCGTGCAGTGAAGATGATATCCACTGTTCCCCTGGAAGGGCGGAAGCCATTTTGTGTTTCAGGGAGGATGTCTTCTGATACAGATAGGAGACGGTTTGCAATGATCTTTGCCAGGATTTTGCCTGCTGTGGCTAGAAGGGAGATGCCTTGATAGTTTCCACAGTCTGTTCTATCACCCTTTTTAAAGAGAGTGATAATTATGGCATCCCTAAAGTCTGCTGGAATCTCCTCCCTCATCCAGATTTTTTTGATGAGCTTATGAAGTTGTTGTGTAAGTTCAGGCCCGCCTTCTTTAAAGACTTCAGCAGGAATCCCATCAGGTCCACTAGCTTTGTTATTTTTCATTTGTTTAGTGGCTTTACTGACTTCCTCCAAACTAGGGGGTACTGCAAGCTCATTTCTTATTTGTTTTTGCGGGATTTGCAAGAAGACTTCATCAGCCACAGTAGAGTGACGATTAAGGAGATTGTAGTAATGCTCTTTCCAGCGCAGTGCAATAGACTCTTTGTCCTTTAGAAGTTTAGCACCATCTACTGAGCGTAAGGGATTTGTACCATGGTTTGTTGGTCCATAGATGGCCTTTATGGCATTAAAAAAGCCCCGTGCATCATGAGCATCTGCAAAATGTTGGGTTTCTCGGGCTTTTTTTATCCACCATATGTTCTTAAGTTCTCTAGTTCTTCTTTGGACTTCTGCCTTTGCACTGGCGTAGATTTTTTTCTTAACAGCACAGTTAATATCTTTTTGCCATATCTGGAAGGCTTTCCTTTTCTTGTCAATAATATGTTCAATCTCACTATCGTTCTCATCAAACCAGTCCTGATGTCTCTTAGTCTGGTATCCGATAGTTTGTTCACAGGCTGAAATAATAGAAGTCTTCAATTTAATCCAGTGTTCCTCAACATTTTCAGGAAGTTCCATAGGCAGATGTTCCTTGAGAGTTGATTGAAAGCAAGCTCATTTAATAGGATCTTGAAGGGCCAGTGTATTCATTTTACGCCTTGGTTTTCTTCCTTGGAGCCTACGATGAGGGACAATCTTTATGGCCATCGTGGATCGAATTAATCGATGGTCTGTCCAGCAGTCATCGGCGCTCATCATGGCTCTGGTGAGAAGTACATCACGGCGATCTCTAGCACGGACAATTACATAATCTAAAAGATGCCAGTGCTTTGACCGTGGGTGCTTCCATGATGTTTTAAATTTATTTTTCTGGCGAAAGAGTGTGTTAGTAATGACAAGGTTATGCTCTGCACATTTAGTCAGAAGTAAGATTCCATTCGTGTTGCTGTTGTCAACTCCTTCTTTCCCAATGATCCCTGGCCACAAATCAAAATCACGCCCAACTCTTGCATTGAAATCGCCCAGGAGGATAATTTTATCCTCCTTTGGTATCTCTGATAAGATGGTGTCCAGCTGGGTATAAAATTTTTCCTTGATATCCTCATCTGCATCTAGTCTTGGTGCGTAAGCACTTAGGATAGTTGCCTGTTGGTTTTTGGCGAGTTTTATTCGCAGAGTTGAGAGTCGTTCATTAATCCCAGTGGGAACTTCTGACAAGAGCTTCACACGGTCGTTTTTGATAGCAAGGCCTACCCCATGTATTTGTCGTTCTTGTTCAGGCAGTCCTTTCCAAAAGAAGGTATAACCTCCCTTTTCTTCCTTCAACTGTCCTTCTCCTGCTCTTCGAGTTTCTTGGAGTGCTGCTATATCAATATTAAAACGTCTCAGCTCCCTTGCAATAATGGCAGTCCTACGTTCAGGTCGTTCACTATCCATATTGTCTTGCAGTGTCCGTATATTCCATGTTCCAAAATTCATGTGTTTTTTACGACCGCTAGATGGTGACCCCACTGGTTGCGGTAATCCAGTCAGGGAGAAAATGAGGCAGACTATGTTTAGGGCACCTTTTCTAGCCCCCTCCCCATATGGGGTGAGCAGAGTGGATCCTAAATAGGGCTGCTCAGTCGTGGATACAGCTGCCGAACTACTCAACTGCCTCGATCCTTGAGTCAGGGCGACTGAATCCGTATCCACCGCCCATGCGCTGGTCCATGACTAGGAGCTTCCGGATTTCACAGTCCTGCCCCCGTTGCCATTCGTCAATCGCCATGGGACTTTTGGTTGTTTTGGGTTTGGTGTGGTTGGAAGACGCCTGTGTGTGAATTTGTTTTATGTGTGGAGATCGGTGCACAACGATCAGCACACAACATGTCTATGAAGGTTCTCAGTCATCCAGGTGGAATTGTCTGTAGCTTGAATCATGTCAACTGGATTTCTATTTTCTTAGTGGAAACGTTTCGCTCCTTATCCAAGGAGCTTCTTCAGTCTGAGCAAAGTTACCAACTTTGCTCAGACTGAAGAAGCTCCTTGGATAAGGAGCGAAACGTTTCCACTAAGAAAATAGAAATCCAGTTGACATGATTCAAGCTACAGATCAGCACACAACCTTCACAGAAAAAGGCTCTAATCAAATGGCATGGATGCCATGACGATTGGTGATCTTTTGTCTGCTGCAGCCTTCATCCGCCTTCGCAGCCGTTGTAACAATACACCTTGTTATCTTCCGCCTGTTCTGCCGTTGAGGACTTTCTTGGATCGTTCTTTGTCTGGTTCCTCCCCCTGGACCTTACCGCCATGGGTGACCCTACCAGGAGTACATGACTCCCGACGGCTTGGCTCACAGGGTTCATTGGGAACACACAAGCCCACTCACCACAACAAGGTGACGATCCAGCGAGTGAGAGAGTGGATCCTATGAACTATTTGACCATCTAAAGTTGAGAGAAGTAGTTGCCTTGCCGGGTACATATTAGGAATAAGATTAATCTGGTAGTTAGGTCATTAAAACTGCCTATATTTCTTTTATCCAAACAGTATGGAGTAAGTCCAAGGTTCTGACTACCCCCCACACTTAGTATATTGCTGCATCTTCTGAGAAACTGCATGTATATATGCTTCTTTGCTGCAGGTGACCAGAATAATACAAGGATGTTGGAACCAGGAACAGGCAGTGTCTAGAGTATGTCCAACATACCAATTATTGTATGATGGTCTCTTCACATGGAGGAATGTGAAGATGCTTTGGAGAATAAAATAAACTGAGTCCTGAGAGCCATTTCACATATTACTCCAGTGATCAGTTATCTGCATGTGGAAACAAGTTTTTGTAGCTTCTAGAACTTCCTCAGACCATGATTGCTGAAAATTGACAGCAATTTACTAAGGTGGAAAATACCTGAAAACTACAGCTTATGTAAAATAGCATAATCAAGGAAAATCTCCCAAACGCAGCCCTGCCCATGTGTGATATGGCTCCATCCACCCTGCAGCTCTCCCCACCCCTGAAATGTTAATTATGACTCTTAGACACCAAAAGGGGTATATTATAGAGAAGCAACTCATCTGCTTTTGAGCAATTACCAACAGAAATCTATCTGCAAGCAATTATGGTTTCTTGATGAGTATACATTTATGGTATATATATTTGAGGATGTGTGTTTTTCAAATTCATACCTTCCTTATGCACTCTTAAAATATCTTGGGATCTACCAAAAAATAAATATCACAGAAAATTTTTACTGTGATGAGTAGTACCAATATTTGAACTCTTAATTATTGTCTTGAAAGGTATTGATATCCAACTAAAATGATGCTAAGGAAAATATATGTTTTATAATCATGCTAATCCTATAGATCAAAAATAGAGAATAAAGAGGGTGATTCTTTTTATTGACCCAGCTAATATTCAAAATTCTGGTAAGTGTAAAGTTTGAATATATGTTTCCCAGCTTTACTTGGAATTGTTCTTCAAGTATAGGTGTTTGAAGACAAGCTAGCAAACAAATGTTTTGTGGCAGATAATGTTATCATAGTATGGTAAATAACCTTTAAATAACAACAACAACAACAACAACAACAACAACAGGTGTGGTGTTTTAATTTAATTCTGCATGCCCTGAAAAATATCACAGCATATATTTATTCTTATACAATAGGTATAAGATAAAATTTAGTTCTGATTGGGGTATGTATATGTATTCATGTTATTGTGTGTATAATGATGTTCTAGGTAAAGTGTGAGTTTAATTGGAATACCTTGCTTCTTTTATAAATGCAATGATGTTTATAAATGCAATGATCTCATATGTAGACCTTATCTATGAGACCGATTAATCTCCTGATCCTTGGAGATCCTGTCCCTACTTTCATTTTAACACAACTCCAATCTTTATCCTTGCTCTCATCTCTTCCCAGACTCCAGCCTGAAACAGACTTAAGTGATCAGTAGGTATACTAATATTAAAGTACCATTTCCCCCCTTAAACTGAAACTATCCAACCATAGCTCCAAGATGTGTAAAATCCATAACACTTTACTACCTGCTATTTTGGGACTGAGGTTTGATAAGAGGTTGTTGTTGTTGTTGTTGTTGTAGGAGGAATGTTGGGAGACACAGTCATGCCCCTTTCCTTCTGGTCATTAGCTAGCGTCCTCCTCAACACTTTCTTCGCTGGCACTTTGTTTCTTAAGTTCCTTTCATACCTGTCATCTCCACTTCCTGTTTTTGATACCAACTTTTCTCCAGGTTTTCAATCAAGTAGGGGGAAGAGTAGGCTTACATAACTGGGGAAAAGAGGAGAAGAGGGGTTTTATTAGCCTAATTCTGCTTTAACAGTGTTCTGAAATGATCAGATTTCCACTATTTTATCTGGGGAAGAAGAGGGGGCATTTTGACAGTATTATGAAACATACTGTATGTCTAGCTTTAGATGCTGCAGATTCTTGTCCTCCGTGTGGTGTCCAGAGAATAACCAGGATACTAAACTGGGCTTTTGTTTATTTGTAGTTTTTCTATATTTGTCAATTTCAGTCACTCCCTCTTCCCACTTGAAGCACAGTAATAAATGTGGTTGCTGAACCACATCTCAGTTTCAGTTCTTCTGCCCGAAAGGACTTGAACAATCATGGGAAGTCTGTCTCCCTGTACTCTGGGCTATTTTTGCCCTGATGTATTCCCACGTTTCCTTATTTCACGCTTTTTATCTAAATAGGGTATGAGAGGGAGAGCAGAGAAATCAACCTAGAGAATCCGAGGCAGACTCCTACAATCAGACCCACCTCATGTTTCCTGAAACACCCCCATCTGTGGATGTTTTTGCTGTTGTCTAGTGACTTGCTAAGAGAGGCAACAGCAAAGCCAGAGGAGAAAAATAATCATGTTCCATATAATGAGTTGCACACCCACAAACCATTAGACAGTGACTCAATATAGAGTCAGTAGGGGTCAGCAATGGGACCAGAAAACGTTGGGCCAGCATTGTTCTGTGCTAGCTCAAAAATGGATGGATGACACTTTAACTTGGTGGTGGGGAAAGACTCTGAAACTCAGACACAGCCTCCTTGTTATACATGCTGCTTTTCTTTGTCACCACAAGAGCTCCACATCTTGTGACAAATATCTGAGCATCCTCCGCTGTGTTTGTTTGGGGAATTTCATGCTGTATGAAATTTTATGCTAACATTACTTTTGAAAAATGTACCTACAGAGACTGGTTTGTTAAATTTATCTGAACACAACTTTGATTCAAGTTCAGTAGCCAGGAAAAATGTTCAGGTAAATAGAAATTAGAAATTAGAAATTAGAAATAGAAATAGAAATAGAAATAGAAATAGAAATAGAAATAGAAATAGAAATAGAAATAGAAATAGAAATAGAAATAGAAATAGAAATAGAAATAGAAATAGAAATAGAAATAGGACTGTATGCTACTGAGGTCTGATGTCTATCTGATGAATACTCTAATGTGTGGGTTGTATTCTTAATTATATTTTAAGTCTTCACTGTGGCTGTGTACTTTAAAGTTACATCTATTGTATGTATGTATGTATGTATGTATGTACGTATGTATGTATATTTCCGTTCAATCGTGTCCGATTCTCAGAGACTGCCTGGACAAGTCCTTGCAGTTTTCTTGGCAAGGTTTTCAGAAGTGGTTTGCCATTGCCTCCTTCCTAGGGCTGAGAGAGAATGACTGGCCCAAGGTCACCCAGCTGGCTTCATGCCTAAGGCGGGACTAGAACTCACGGTCTCCCGGTTCCTAGCCCGGTGCCTTAACCACTACACCAAACTGGCTCTCTACTGTAGGTTTATTGAAATGGATTTTCCTGTAGCGTTTTCCTCTCTCCTCTTTCATATACTGTAAGTATTCTGTAGCTCAGCTATCATGCAATTTCTAACATTCTGCTGGTTTGCTTTTTGAAAGGGAATTGTCTTTCATACTCTGTCTGACAAACAACAGTCTCCTGATCTTGCAAGTCCAGTTGAAGTTCTGGAAATATGTGATAAGATATAATCATCTTCTCCATGATAGGGAAGTTTCGTGGCTAGATAGCATTTCTGCTTTTATTTTTTTTAAAAAGACTTGAACCCAGGAGTACAATCCTGGCTTGCTTGTTGTTATGCATGTGGATCTTCAGACTTTTTATTAGCCTGAGTAAAAACTTTGTTCAACCAAGGTTACATACAGTATTTTATTTTCATGACATACAAGGGAAAGCAATATTAAGGATTCCTTTTGTTTTAAACTAAAACCACATGAAGAAAGGAAGTCAGTTGAAAAAGTACCTAATTCTGCCATCCTTTGCGTACTTAACCTGAGTGTAAATACCACAAAACCTAATGAGACTTATTTTCTTAAAACATGTATAGGATTGTGTTGATGATAACCATATCATTCTTGTTGCTTGCTAACCATATAGTGAGAACCAATTTGGTGCAGTGGTTAAGGCAGGGGTCGGCAAACTTTTTTTGCCGGGAGCCATTTTGACATGCTCGTGCACATTTTGAAGTGCTCGAGAGCCAGGGGGCGGGGTTTGCGGGCGCGGGCCAATCGCGTGGAAGGGGGCGGGGTTTGCGGGCGGGAGCCAATCGCGTGGAAGGGGGCGGGTTTTGCGGGGGGGAGCCAATCGCGTGGAAGGGGGCGGGGGAGGTTTGGAAGAAGAAGGGAAAGAGAGGCTCGACTGCTTCGGCAGCGGCGCTTCCAGGTTGTCGCTGCGGCGGCAACGGCTGCCCCTTCGAAAGGGCAGGCTCCGGGGACCCCGAAAATGCCCTCAGTTTAGGCAGGGAGGCTGCGCCAAGCTGCCTCAGCTGTTCTGCGGGGAGAATTTCCACCCGAGGGCAGCGTGTGCATGTGGGGAGGGGAGGTTTCTGCCTCCCTGCCAGAACCGAGGGCATTTTCGGGGTCCCCGGAGCCTGCCCTTTCGAAGGGGCAGCGGCAGCAGCAGCTGCAGTGCTGCCCCTTCGAAAGGGCAGGCTCCGGGGACCCCGAAAATGCCCTCAGTTTAGGCAGGGAGGCTGCGCGCAAGCTGCCTCAGCTGTTCTGCGGGGAGAATTGCCACCCCAGGGCAGCGTGTGCATGTGGAGAGGGGAGGTTTCTGCCTCCCTGCTGGAACCGAGGGCATTTTCAGGGTCCCCGGAGCCTGCCCTTTCGAAGGGGCAGCGGCAGCAGCAGCTGCAGTGCTGCCCCTTCGAAAGGGCAGGCTCCGGGGACCCCGAAAATGCCCTCAGTTTAGGCAGGGAGGCTGCGCGCAAGCTGCCTCAGCTGTTCTGCGGGGAGAATTGCCACCCCAGGGCAGCGTGTGCATGTGGAGAGGGGAGGTTTCTGCCTCCCTGCCGGAACCGAGGGCATTTTCGGGGTCCCCGGAGCCTGCCCTTTCAAAGTACAGTAGAGAGCCAGTTTGGTGTAGTGGTTAAGGCACCGGGCTAGGAACCAGGAGACCGTGAGTTTTAGTTCCACCTTAGGCACAAAGCCAGCTGGATGACCTTGAGCCAGTCACTTTATCTCACCCTAAGAAGGAGGAAATGGCAAACCACTGCTGAAAAACCTTGTCAAGAAAACTGCAGGGATTTGTCCAGGCAGTCTCCGCGAATTGGACACGATTGAACGAACCCTACTCCCCCATATAGTATTTACAGTAACTGTATATTAAGTGCATTGCTATATTGAGCAGTTTCTGATAGTACTGCCCATCATATTACTAAAGTACCATGATGTTCACAGTGCAAATTGTGACCATTGGTAATTCATTTATTTGGATTGTTGTTCTTTTTTCCGCAAGACTTTTAATACAAATGCAATCATGTTGGTTCTAATGGCTGTAGTAGAATTAAGAGTTGTAATTGAGCTTCATATTTAGAACTGTTCTTAGGACTGCAAATGTTAGCCTATAAGTAAACACCCTTGGGCGTGGTGGCTCAGCGGGTAAGATGCCAGGCTTGTCGATCGGAAGATCGCAAGTTCGGAGGTTCGAATCCCTAGCCCTGTGTGCAGAGTGAGCTCCCGCACTCGCCCCAGCTCTTGCCAACCTAGCAATTCGAAAGCATGCAAATGCAAGTAGATGAATAGGTACCACTTCGGTGGGATGGTAACAGCGTTCCACGCGCGTCATGCGGCCACATGACCGTGGAAGCATCTTTGGACAACGCTCTTCGGCTAACAAACGGAGATGAGCACCGGCCCCTAGAGTCGGACACGACTGCACCAATGTGCGGGGGGAACCTTTACCTTTACTTAAACACCCTTGTTCACAGGTGTGATTTCCATAACTATTCCAATCCAAGCAGAAACTGTCAGGGCAATGTCTTTCTTCTTGATATGTAGATGTTAAATACAAGATCTTTAGGTTTAAAGAAGGCAAAAACAGTTCTCAGGTTGCTCATAATTAATAAGATTAGGGAGATGCTAATTGAACTAAGATTGTGGGTCAATTATACATATACTGGATCTGTTCAGCAGAAAACCTCACTGAAAAACATAAAAGCAGGATTATGTCTTAATGCCACCATTTGAAGCATTATTATTTCACTAGGATTTACTCTATCCAAAATTTGTTTAGGATCTTAGCCTCAGCCTTAGATTAGTTCATCTTTAAAAAAAATAAAACAGTCAGAAACATAATTTAAGGAAGGGTAAGATCGCAAATTTAAAAACATGTACCAGTTAACATCAGTGTACTAATAAATTAACTTGCCGAAGTGAAAGCCTTGGAATCCACTCTCTCAATTGAATTAAATTATTCAGTTCTAATAACTATTTCTGGTGGCACTGAACCCATTGACTGAATACTTCCTGATTTCATTTAGAATAATTATGCAAAAGGCTCATCTTGCAGCTAATGAGCAAATGATTCCTTTGTATGGTCCAGAAGGCAGAAAATGTGCAGACTTCCAGGAGGAACGTTATGGTATCTTGCGGGTTGCGGACAGTTTAAGGGGAAGATTTAAAACCTCAGATACAGGGTGAGTCATTCTGCAGCAAGTACTGAAGCTCAGTGTGTGACCACATAGTAGCTTTACAGACAGCTTTTGTATAACGTGGTGGGTGGAGTGGTGTACAGTTGCTCAAAGTTTCTGTAACTTTTCAAAATAATCCACTTCGGAGTCAAAAATAATATACCAAGTTCTTTGGAGTGCTGCTGTTCAGAAAGCATCCATCTTAAGTATGCTAAACAACATTAGCTTTTTAAAAATCTGCCTTAAACTTTAAATAAAACCCTATAGCTTACAATAATTTCTGATCTTTTGGCATTGCCATTATTCTGAATTGCTTCTCTTTTTCACCGTCTGCATCTATTTCGTGCTGCTCCTCTAAGATTAGCAGAGTTTTCCATTTGAAGTGTTTCTGTGCTTTTTGCATAATTTGCCATGTAAGACTGAGCCTTTAGTGCTGTTTTATGAAAATTTGCAACATCAAAGACATTTCGTACTAAAGGAAGTATATGAACATGTTATATCTTTGTAGTTTATATTTAGACAGAAAAGGAATACAGTAAATTATTTAATTATTTATCAAATTTCGCCAACACCCATCTCCCGCCATGTGTAACTGATTATGAAAATAGTGTGTTAACTATGTAAAACTTTTATTGTTTATAATTAAAGCAGTTAATGTACATGGGTGTTTATAGAGTTTTATAAGGAAAAAAAAAGAAAATGGACTCCAGGTCCTTACAATCTAAAATAGGAAGAGGAGGTCAGCAGAGGGGAACAATGTAAAGGGATGAATGTAAAAACAAAAATGCAGTTACCCATGCTTGAGTATTAAAGTGAAAAACAACATAAAAGGGTAGATTTTAAAGTGAGGATTTAAGGGAAAAGCTAGAGACAAAGGTGACAGCACATGTATATTCAGTTGTAGAATGCCATTCATAGAGAACAAAAGGGGAAATGAATGGAGTTGTAAATATAGAATAAGAGATGGAGAGGGGGGCTAGAAAGGGTCACTGGAGCTCTAGAGTTCAAGGCCCAGTCACTCTAAGCCTTGGTTTATTTGCCATATTAGCCTGATTCATATTACACTAAGCTGTAAATCATGGTTTACTAATCACAAAGGTTGGATTCATTAATTGTTCTAAGCATAAACCTAACCTATTACATTTAATATACTGGTCCTTAAAGCTCTTTATAGCTTAGAACTTGGGTGTCTGCAAGGGGGCCTGCTCCAAGTAAACTCTGCCTACTTGGTGAGATTGAGAAGAGAGGCTCTGTGTGAGTTCCCGTTTCTAGGAAGTGTCATCTTCAGTGACCCTGGCGGCAACTCTTCTTGATGCCTCTATATGGAGCAGCTTGCCTGCAGAGATAAGACTGGCCCCATCTGTGCTGGTGCTCCAGAAGGCCATTAAGCCTTGAATGTTTGGAGGGCCTTGCAGATGGGAGGGCGAATGGATTGTTCCCCCAAATAAGTGGTACCATGGTGATGGGATGTTGCTCATTTTTTTAATGACATTTTTTTAATGATATAACTCATTAACCTGATTATTGAATTGCAGAATATGTAAGCCACTTAGAGTAGATCTGATTGGACTGGCATATAAGACAAAGTAAATAAAAATAAACAAACAAACAAACAAATAATGGCTTAACATGGGGTGTGAACCCAACCATGAAAAATAAGTGCCAAAAACTGTCCAACGAAACAGAATCAGTTTATCATGGAATAAAGAATTCACAAATGTCTTATGCTCGATAGCAAGTGGGGGCGAAGTAGTAAGGATGAGTTGTCATCAATAGGCCAAAGTTTGGGAAAGGCATTCTTGCAAGTTATATATAGTGAAATTGAATCCTGGATTGATTCTTGAAATAATACTTGATTTGCTGCCTGAATGGATGCTAGTCACCTCTTCTCAAACTGATGGGCCAATTAAAAATGGGAGTATCCTGGGTGGAAATCATATGCTTCTCTGAATTGATTAAAAGGAAGTTTGATTGGTGGGCTCAGCTCTGGCAGCCCTTTTTAAATACATAGACAAAACAGTCCGTGTTCTCAGAGTAGAGAATTCCTACTCTGAGATTAGCTATTATTGTCCCTGTTCACAGGAAGGGAGTAAAGTCTAACCCAATCAACTATTGCCTAATCAGCCCATTAAGTACTATTAGTAAACTATATGTGAGGCATCTCTATTGGAAATGATTGGGCTGCACTGAAACTGAACTTATTATGGCTGGTAAGCAAGCAGGTTTTAGAACAGGACAGTCAATTTTAGACCAATGCCTTATATTATCCCATTGCTGGAAAAACATATAGCTAAACCCAAAGATCACTGTATGCTACCCTTATTGGCTTAAAGCCAGCCTTTGACATAATCCTTAGAGATAGAGTGAGGTATAAACTCCACCTTTCAATCTTGATAGAACAGAGCTTTCCAAACTTTTCATGTTGGTGACACACTTTTTAGACATGCATCATTTCGCGACACACTCTTACGGCAGGGCATCATTTCATGACACACTCTTACAGCAGGGCACAAGCAGGCACTAGGACCTGTGCGGAATCCTGGCAGGTTTGGAGGCAGCCAGGCACAAGGCAGGCACTAGGACCTGCGCGGAATCCTGGCAGGGCTCCGAGGCAGCAGCAGCCACGACACACCCAGACACTGCAGCCGACACACTAACGTGTCCCGACACAGAGTTTGGAAAGCTCTGTGATAGAAGGTCTACTTCTGCAAATTGAGAAGTTTTACCCAAAAAATATAGTCTCCAAATAAAGTGAAAATAAAAAAGACCATAGAAAACGTGGAAGACTACATATGAAATTTATGCTAAATACAAAATAGGTTTAGAAGATAATTGGGAGGAACTGAAGAGGCTGTAGAAATGATAAATGATATAGAAAAGTGAGCTAAATGAGATGTGGAAGAGGAAAACATTATAGAAGAATACAGCAATAGTTAAGTGAGGAAAGGAGAGGAGATGGTCAGGAAGATAGATGGAGAACTAAAAGGATGGAGAGGAGCTAGTAGATATTTTTAGAGATGCACAAAACTCACGGATTTGGGACGCCATGCCTAGGTGATCCCAAAACACTTGCAGTTTGGAGGATATAATTCCAGGAACTGCCTCCAGAATGGCGTAATATGAGAGGTGGTGTGGCAAGGTCTGAGGGGCAAATGCAATGTTCTGGAACTCTCCAGAATGTTCAGCTCCTGAATCAGTGAGTTTATTCCTAGAGGTTTATAAAGCTTAGAAAAAGAAGTGTTGGGTCATAGCAGCTGGAGAAGATCAAGGTGGTATAATAATGTTGCTTAGTTGGAAAAATAGCACAACAGAAGGAAGAGAAAATGAAGTAAAAAAGAACAAAGTCAGCAAAGCTTTCTAAATTCCCCCAAAGGCATTATTTCTTAAGTACCACAATGTTCCTTTAATTTGTTAAGTGATTAGGAGCTGGTTTAGGTACAGTATTTAACAGGAACATATACAGGGATATAATGTTGACAATGCAGTGCTATAGCAACACATTTCTAATTTCCAGTGTTTCATAAAGATTGCTTCCTGAGGCATTACTATTGAGGGAAATCATATAAGAGAGAAGAAATCAATTTCAGGGATTAAAAGAATCTAGAAATTGCTATCAGCAGGGTATTATTACTATATTATAACTAAAGCTAGACAATATACAGAGATGCTGCAAAAGAGATGAATTAGGAGTTGACAGAATAAGAAACCTGGAATGGAGACGTAATTCCACAAAATGAATGTAATGGGACATTGCCACCTTCTTACTAGAGGGGCTGTTTCATTACTGTTTCTCTGTTGCTAGCTGTTAAGGCATAATACCTTCAAAATTGTGTGGGTTTTTGTCTGTCAGTATTTTAATACTTTCTTAATGCAGATGTCTATTGATGTACAGTAGAGTAGCTTACAGCTTCTACTTAATTTAAGGGTACTGATTCTTTCCTTCACAGTAGAAATAAATTTATTTTATTGGTTACAATTAAAATCTTTTGATTCTACTTGCCATGTGTGAAGGGTAGTCTTAGAAGGATCTTAAAAGATGACTTAATTGAAAGCTTCGGGTTCAGTTTTTAGCTGTGGTTTATCATTGTCAGTTATAGGGAATTATGCTGGAAGTTGTTTTGGCTTAGAATGATTACAGTTCTTTAAAACTGTCTGTTTAAAATTGTATTTTCTATTTTTATCAGTCACATTCAGCAAGCAACTTAATTTCTGATTTCAGAAAATGTGTAAACAGTTCATATATATGCTTGAAATTCATTTTTTATTAATATTTTAAATCAGAATCACAGAAGTCAGATATAGAATGCTAGGAATATATTTAAAAATTTGGTATAATATACTGTATAATATATTTTTGTGCTTCTTCATTCAAAGTCCAGTTTTCAAAAACTAGATTTAGAAACTAGATTTAGAAAATTTGAGTTCACACAACACAATAAGCCATAATGCAGTTTTCTATTTTTCGCATAATATGCTGTGTAAACAGAGCCATAACTTTAAAATCCTTCCCTCTCTCAAATACATAAAATGTGCTACTGATTTTAAGTAATTTAAGTAGTTAAGACCACTAATGGTTCTCTTAACTTTTCAAGGCCATAGAACATCAAGTATTTTTTTTACTGTAGAACATCTGGGATTATTTCTTTTTTTTAAAATGAAGACAATAGAGTATTGGAATAATATATATTTCATTAACAGTCTCTCTTTCCCCCTCCCCCGCACTTTAATATAGCAATTGTAAATCTTTATGAGATGTGTGAGCTTGCTTCTGATGGCATATTTCAACAACGGTTGAAATGGAGTGAAATTTTTCTTGGTTGCAGTTACTGATGAAAATCCACTTTCACAAAAATATGCTGAAAGAAAAGGCAGCAGGATTTTCAGTGCCTTTCACTTAGAAGCTTATACTCTGTGAACTTTCATCCAAAAGACTTTTAGGAACATTCCCCCCCCCCCCCCCCGCAATTGTTTCAGGGTGACATCTGAAACAATGTATCCCCTTCGTTCATGTTTTATTTGGCTTGTGAAATTGAATAGATCCCAAACTCACAAAAAGGCTTCTCTTGAATTTTGGGACCAGTTTAGTTGAACTCAAAGCTTACAATGAAATATATGACATTATAAACTCTGCTGTTACAACTTATTTGTCGGACCTACTGTTTACTTGATTTTATTAACATAGAAGATGAAAGGTAATAGCCATTTGACTAATAACCTTGATGTGTAATTTAAAATTCCTGTCATCCATGTTGCCTGGGAAATCTGGGAATTGAAGTCTAATACATTTGGAAAGCTGTTATGTTGGATAACTGTTTGCAGGCCAACTATGTTTGAACTAGCATTAATTCTACTGCATTTTTTCCTATACAATCCTCAATTAAAATTGCTATGTCTCAAGAGTTAATGGACTGCTTGAAAACTTAAAATAATACAGAGAGTCAAAGTGCTAGCATGATTAAAATGTTGGACCCTGAGAGATCAGAGTTCAAAAAGCTGTTGGCTATGAACCTTACTGCGAAGCAGCAGGCAAATCACTGTCCCTCTATCTGACCAACTAAAGATTAAAGTTGTTCTGTGTATTGAACATAGAAGGTCTTACATGAAGTCATCCATCTGTTGGGTTCACACATCACTTCACAAAGTTATAAAGTGGTCATTAGATTTAACTTTCCACAGTATATGAATCCACACATGATGGTTTATAAACAGCATCTTAAAACTAAACCTGTATCATGATCCCAGTCAATTCTGGTTTACTTAGTAAGCCAAGGATAGAAAATCCCAGCCTCTCAAGATTCAGTACAATGTATCAAACAGGCCAATGTGAAAATTAAAATTTTCACAGACCTGTCTTTTTTCTTCACAGCAAAAAGTATAGATTACATACAAGCAAGGTGGTTTAAAAAGCATATGAACTGCTGCTTCTAGAAAAAATGTTTCCAGAAGTGGTGGTTTTCAAGGGAAACATTAGTATCCATTTAGAAACAATTAAAGACCGCCTATAGATCAGCTGGATAAGCTGCTCTAAAGCCTTGCTGGGCCCCAGTAGGAGCTCCCTTGGAATGCAAATATGAACTTCAGAGAGGTGATTTCTCTGCTAGCTGGTGCTAATTGTGGTAGGTTAAGAATGAAACTTTATCTCCGCCCAACCGCTGCAATTCCAAGGCTGCTTTGGTTTCCCTTCAGCTGTCAATTAAATACACAAAAAAGTATTTATCAACTGGATTCGTAAAATTAATTTCAGTCTAGTTTTGGACTGACTGGCCTTAAGCAAATATGCAGCTAGAATATACTGAGAAAACATCAAGCACATACTCTTTGTTCCTTCATGTTTAAATGAAATGATTTTCTTGAAACCATTAGGCTCTGAATATGCAATGCATATTAAGAGACAACTTGTGTCTTAGTGCCTATATAGGTACTGACTGGCTAGCCCAGAAGGACATTTGGGTGGTTAGGGATTATTTACTATTTTGGGGACGGGGCAAGATCACAACAAGTGAGGTGATGCCAAATAAACGGTGGTGCATGTGACTGGATCAGGATTCTCCATTACTTTCTGTTTTTTGTTTGTTTTTTTAAACTGTGCAAAACTTACAGTATAGTTGTTCTGAATTCCTGCCGGAAAATGGGAGATGAGATAAAAGATGTTTGAGATCTGTATGTGACCCTAAGGCTGCAGCTTGTCTACCTCTGCACTAGCCATAATGAGCAAGGAAACAATAATAGGGGCACTAAAACAGAAACATTATTCATATAGTAGCATATGGAGTACATGAACAATGGTGGGTTGGAACTATACATTCGGTCCCTATTTTGATTTCAAGCATTCATGTGATCTCATATATGGTTCACATATCCACAGGTTGTACGTTCACCACCTCTATTTGATCTGCATGGCATACACCCAGAGGTGGCTAAATTGATTTCCAGATGCTGAGCCTTTCCATATTCCAACACTTCTGGATACAAAACACAGCTGGTTTCATCTGGGCTGTTTTGACATTTGGGAACATCAGGATTCTATGTGCATGGGCATGCTTTATAACTGCAGGTCTACAGGGCCTCAGAAGTTGATACTAAATAAGGTTTTTTAAAAAAATGTTATTGTATGTATTGTATTTTTATGCTTTTAATATTGTAAGCTGTGTAGAGTTGATTGAGTAGGCTGCACACAAATGATAATTAATTGTGCAAGTTCTGATAGCCAAACAGCAACTGCCTTTCCTGGCCAATAGTGGAGCTCAGAAAACTGCCAGCCAATCAATGCTCACCAGACTGCCTGTTGGAACAGAAGGTGCTGAAATGCTGTTTAGTCTTTGCAATGGCATTTGCTGCTTGTTGGCAGATAGTTTGCAACCGGCTCAGGTATATTCTGGGAAAACTTGCAGTGGTACTCATCCATTCATGGTGTCATCTGATTAATGGGTAACTCATCCTATCATACCTTAAGCTGTGTCTGGAAAAACCCAGCTCAGATATTAGAGGATAGTCAGGTGGCATTAGGTAGTAGACTTTGTGGGAGAGTATTGTTTATGTGCCTCTAGCCTCTATTTCTGTTCATATTGTAAAACCAAACATCAGTTGAGATAGCAGTATTGGTTTCATTTTTTAATATTTTGATTTTACATACAGTACATGCACATACACACACACACTCAGAGGTGTCTGTGTTTGTGTGTAAGGGCATAGAATAAAGGTAAAGTTTCCCCCTGCACATTTGTGCAGTCGTGTCTGACTCTAGGGGCTGGTGCTCATCTCTGTTTGTTAGCCGAAGAGCCAGTGTTGTCCGAAGACGCTTCCACGGTCATGTGGCCGGCATGACACGCGCGGAACGCTGTTACCTTCCCACCGAAGTGGTACCTATTTATCTACTTGCATTTGCATGCTTTCGAATTGCTAGGTTGGCAAGAGCTGGGGCTAGTGCGGGAGCTCACTCCGTCACGCGGGACTAGGGATTCGAACTTGCGATCTTCCGATCGACAAGCCTGGTGTCTTACCTGCTGAGCCACCACACCCCTAAGGGCATAGAATATGAGATAATAAAATAATTGTGTGTCATTGCATTCTTTACAAACCATACAGTCAGTCATAGTGCTGCAGGAATTTTAAGTGAAGCAGCATGCTTGTGTCTCTCCATTGTTTATTTCTTTTGATTAGTTTGTTGAATCTTTTAAAAAATAGAACCCCTAATAACGTCTTTGGAACAGTGTATGTGTTTTGGAATTCCAATAAATTAATGTTACTTATTGGAAATGTTCAGAGAAAAAGTTGAATTAGAGGCAATTTAGCCAGGGAGGTGACATGTGGTTGGGTCCAGGCGATGGTTAATATATCTCTGGAGGAGGGGGTGTTTCCGGCTGCCTTTAAGGAGGCCCTGGTGCACCCCCTACTCAAGAAACCATCGCTGGACCCTACTATATTGGACAATTTTCGTCCTGTCTCCCACCTCCCCTTTTTGGGGAAGGTGGTTGAGAAAGTGGTGACGTTGCAACTCCAGAGAATTCTGGATGAAACGGATTATCTGGACCCCTTTCAGCCAGGTTTCAGGCCGGGATATTTATTTTATTTATTTTATTTATTTAATTTATTCCCCACCCATCTCCCATGCAAGGGACTCTGGGGTGGAAACTGCATTGGTCACGCTTACGGATGATCTCTGGTGAGAGCGGGATGGAGGGAGTGCGTCCATCCTGGCTCTCCTCGATCTCTCAGCGGCTTTCGATACCATCGACCATGGTATCCTTTTGGGACAGCTCGAGGAGTTGGGGGTGACCGGCGTAGTTTTGCGCTGGTTCACCTCCTTCCTCTGGGGCTGGTCCCAATTGGTAGTAATAGGAGATGAGAGATCCAACTCTCGCCCCCTCGTTTGTGGGGTGCCACAGGGTTCGGTTCTCTCACCTCTCCTATTTAATATCTATATGAAACCGCTGGGTGAGATCATCCGTCACCATGGGATGAGATATCATCAATATGCTGATGATACACAATTGTACATCTCCATCCCAGGTGAAGTAAGTGATTCAGTGGCCGCCCTCTCTCAGTGCCTGGAGGCTGTGGGGATCTGGATGGGGAACAACAGGCTTCAGCTGAACCCTGGTAAGACGGAGTGGCTGTGGGTTGATGGTTCTTCCGGATCCGGGAAATTATCATCTTTGGTTCTGAATGGGGTTGCACTTCCCCATTCGGAACCAGTGCGGAATCTGGGGGTCCTTCTGGACTCACGACTCCTGCTCGAAGAGCAGGTGGCAGTCGTGGCCAGAAGGGGCTTTGCGCAACTTCGTGTTGTGCGCCAGTTACGCCCTTTCCTGGATCGGGAATCCCTCCATACAGTCACTCATGCCCTGGTCATCTCCCATATAGACTACTGCAATGCGCTTTACATGGGGCTACCCTTGAAGAGTATCCGGAAGCTTCAACTGGTCCAAAATGCGGCTGCGCACGCAGTTATTGGTGCCCCTAGATTGGCTCATGTGACACCTCTGCTGCGCCAGCTGCACTGGGTGCCGGTATGCTTCGGGGTGCAATTCAAGGTGTTGGTTATGACCTTTAAAGCCCTACATGGCATGGGACCAGGGTATCTGAGGGACCGTCTCATCCCCATAACTTCAAACCGTCCCACTCGATTATGTAGAGAGGGCATGCTTCGGACCCAGTCGTTAAGGGAGCTTCGCTTGACGGGGTCCAGAAGGCGGGCCTTCTCGGCAGTGGCACCTGCCCTTTGGAACATTCTGCCCCCGGAGGTGAGGCAGGCCCCATCGCTCCTGTCCTTCCGGAAGAATTTAAAGACCTGGTTTTGCCGCCTTGCTTGGGAGGGGAATAGGAATAGTTCTTCATGGGGATGGCTGGTGCCATAGAGCCCTTTTAGAAGATCATTGTATCGCCTCTTGGATTTTATATATTTAATTTATTAATAATAACAATTATATATTGTATTTTTATAACTATTTATAGGATAATTTTAATTTTTATGTGTGTAAACCACCCAGAGTCCCCTTTGGGGGAGATGGTGCGGTAATAGAAGTTAGAGTATAAATAAATAAATAAATAGATTTAAGAAGATAGATTTAATATAAAGGGGCTTACAAAAGGCTGAGCCTAGGCTCACAACTCAAAGCCTATTTGTTTTGTTGCTTCCCAACTATTTCATCACTTGCTGAATCCTCCATCTCCTCTTATTTTGGCTGGAGAGTGTAAGTAAGGTGCAGCGTTCAAATGTATGCATGCCTTTTCTCTAGTGTAAAAAAATTGGGGGACATCCATTTAAATAGCTAATTATTCACTTGAGAATATTTGGAATATTGGCAGTAATGTATGAAATCATATAAACTGTCATAATGCATTAGCAAAGACTTATTATGTATAGAAATTAATATGGAACTCTGCAACTGCAAACTTCAGAATAAAACAGTTAATTAGCTAGCATAGAATATGAGAGGAGTACGCAAGTTTTTCCATAGTGTTTTGTCTTGCACTGATTAGTACAATCCATGTTTATGCAAGTAGCATTGGGTAACTTAGAGGCAAATTCTCACAAAGAGACACAGTATCTTACATTCTGTTGAATGACATGATACGTCCATTAATTCTGTTATGGGACATACTCTGCTTTTTCTGAATCCACTGGTATGTTGTAACATTTTCTATACATTCTTCTGTTTCCACTTAATCCCCATACATCAGCATGACTTTCTTCTGTTCCTTCCCAATTTACAATTGCAAGTTGTTGTAATAACTCATGTACAATATATGTACATATTGGAAGACCTATTTATGTTTTCAAAGTCTCTTTCTCCTTCTCTTTCCTCTCTTTTTTGCTGGCAGATGTAGTCCCGTACATGGAAAATCCTGTTAAATTTTTTATTACTTGAATTTAAGTTACTGCAGGGCAAAATGATGTTAGAAATTGCCCCTAAGATTTGGAGTGGAGAGTAAGTCCAGTGCATGTCATAGAAAGTCCAGTGTGTGTCATAGAAAATTGCTATGTTTAATTGTAGTTTATTTTATTACCTAGAAGATTTGATTTACAATGCCACCATACATCCTTCTAGACAAGCCAGTTTGAAAGGAACACTTCCTTGTTTGCTAATTACATTTTGCTGTGGTTAAAAGGTCACCCTAGATGATTCAGTGACCCAAATGCCATTGCTATCCCTTTCGGATAAATATTTGACAAACTACATTCCATATAACCAAAATAATTATGGTTTAAAACATTGTTGAATTATCCACCAGAGTATAGTCTAGTCTATAAATAAATAAATAAATAAATAAATTGGATAACATAATGAAGGGCTATTCTTGAAAGAAAAAACTTTCTCTTATAGGTAGAGTCCACTCAGAGAAGAAAATGCCTGATTGTTGACACAAAATGCAAAGCTCAGCAAAAATTAGATGATTGAAATTTGCATCTATCCCAGTGGGATGTAGGCATTTTTACTGTCCTAAAGAGTTTGTAGTGTTCCTAACAGTTCCATATGAGATGTGCAATATTCAATTGTATTAGATAATCATTGACTTTAAGTCAGCAAAGAACACATCTCTATGAATTTAAGTTCCCTCTCTGAAAGTAAACTTTCAGAATATTCAAGCTTCATTCACTGTGCATGTTACATCCTTGTAACTTCTGTTCGTCTTGCATTTCATGGCTTGTTATTTTCCTAGATAATCAGACATCCCAACTCTCATCTCATCTCTTCTCCTTATTAATGCAAGTCTCTCCAGTATTCCATTGTGACTGATGTGAAATAGTTAACTACATTTTCTCTGTGGAGTCCTTGGTGCTCTCTGAGCCTTGTTGTTTTCTTGCAGATGTTTCATTGCCAGGCTAGGCAACATCTTCAGTGCCAACATCTTCAGTGTTGCCTAGCCTGGCAATGAAACATCTGCACAGACTCTGCACAGACTCTACAGTTCAACCGTGAGGTACAAATATTCTCTTTTTTGATTGGTACATTTTCTCTCCTCTGGTTTCCTTGCAGTAAATTTACATTTCCTGATAAACCTTAATGGCTTTTTTTTTTTTTTGGAAGTGGTAGGGGAGGGTCCTGGAAATAATAATCTGAACTGTTTGGTGATTTTGAAAAGGAACCTTTTTTTCGTCTTTCTATCCAAACCCTATATAGATCAGAAGAATCTATTCTAAACTCCCTCTGCCTATCATTTCTAAAGCATTACAAATGCTTCTAATATGCAAATTGCCCATATCTTCCAAACAGCACAGCCTGGAGGAGACAGACATAACAAAGTAGGCTGCCTGCCACTGATCATACTCAGAGTTCAAGTGGATAGCCCCTTCTGTTTAGCCTAATGAAGTAGTATTAATAGCTCTTGGACTGAGAATAATGGGCCAATGATTGTTCAGTATCTTTGGGAAAATTCATGTTGGCCTTAAAGACCATTTGTTTCTAACTCAAGCCAGATTTCTCTTCCCCACTTCCCTAATAATGTTCTTTCTTTCTTTCTTGTGGAGTATCTAACTATATCCACTCTCACTGCATTCAATGTTCTTTATATGGTGGTGAATTTAGGATTTACAATGAAGGTTATTGGTGTCTCTTTATTGCATTGTAGGCAGACACACTAACCTTTTTGTTAGGCTATGATGGGTCACCACAGTCTAAACCTTACGAAGCTCCTCTGTGTAGAGTAGACTTAAGAAGAGCTTTGTTTGGCACACAGACACCAGTTCAAAGTCTGGTAAGATACTGTGGCATTCAATGAGAAGGGGCTTGATGGTGGCGAAGAGGCTTTTCATATGCAGAAGTACAGTGGCTATACTACTTGCTACCTACTGTAACAATGTGGATGTGGAGGCTTGCACACGATGGAAATATACATTTTGGATATGTATAACAATGGGATTTCTGATTTTATGGATGTCTTGTAGTGAGGTTAGCACTTTACTTTTTATGTCATTAAGAGTTTTAGAAAGACATTAGCTTAATAAAGGATAACAGCAGGGAGAGAGAGATGTGTAGATGTACTTTTTAAAAAGATAAAGATAATTTTATTCTTGAAATACAATAAAAATATATGAACTGAATTACTATTTTTGTATTTTGCAGTGCTGTAATTCACAGTTTCAGTTCTGCAAATGAATAATGGGAAAAATAAATAAGATTTTTTATCAGAGAAGTTTAACTATGTTTGTATTCTGGAAACATAAAAGGTTATACAGCAACCATGATTCTAGTAATATGAAAAAAATTAGTAACTGTCCACTGAAGAGAGGTTTTTTTCCTTTTGGTTATAGAAATTAAATATAATTATTTTATAACTTATTCATCCCCTCCCCATATTTCTGTACAACATTTTACAATGTTTTAAAAGTTAAAACTGATTCTTCAGGTTTTTGTGGAAAAAAAATCCAACTTGAACTTATTTTTTATTTAATTACAAGAAATTTAGCATCCTTTCCAGCATTTCCTAAGATGACATGAAAATAATTAGAAATTAATCAAAACTTAATGAAAACATTGAAACAACCAGAAGAGAGGAACAACAACAGCAATAATAAAAACAATAGTGGAAGCAGAACTTGTAGATTAAAGTAAATAGTTTATGAAAAGAAAGGCCAGTCTTTCATGACTCTGTTGACTTTGAAATAGGCAGGAACATAATCTGTGATATTTCCACCAAGAACATCAGTTCTGGGAAAGTCCCTCAGTTCATCTTGATTGGCAGAGGGGTACCTGCACATTAGTATCTGCTAAAGATATTGTAGTATGAACTGTTATGGAGAGATGCAATACTTCTGGCAATTTCCCAAAGTATCAGTTGATTTATGAAAAAATGTAAGAAAAGGAAAGCAAGGTGCTATATATTTCTTTTTCACCTTCTTACAACTTATATTTCCCAATTGGTCATATTCTTAAACATTCATAGCAAGATGGAAATAAGAGTAGTTGGACTTATTCTTTAATTCATTGCGTATCTCTGAACATTGCTAAGTATAGTTCGTAAAGACGAATAATGAACCCTGCTGGATTTCTGGTGATTATCCTTCATCAACAGTTATCTGCTTCCTTAATAACCTTTTCAAACATTTTAACTCCACTATGTAGTAATTACTATGTGAAAAAAAATAATGTGGTAGAAATAAATTAACAAAATGGGACTGCTTTTTATTCATTAGTTCATTAACAAAATAAGCATACACAAAAGTTGCCAGGATACATGCATGGAATAGTTCTCAGGCAGAAGCTTTCATTTCTGAATTTAAGAATGAATAAACCTTAATGAGAATTGGGTCTTCAAAATGAATAAAAATGTGGTCCAGAAATGTACTAAAATCATGACAATAATGCCCCAAAGATGCTTTATTTGGTTTCCTCTTGAAAAATACCAAATGGCATTGAGATAATCATATTTAAATTGTGCTATCAAAGTCCACTTTCTCTTTTTGAGGTAGAGATGATTAAGGGAAGGTGGAATAGTTAATGCAGAGAATAAGGGAGGTGACCTTGAGGGAAATTGGCAAGAACTGATGTATAAGCAAAGAGGGGTGAAACATTCTGTAAGTCCTGGGGTGCAAGTTAGTATTTGGAAGACTCCTGATTCACTGGGGTATAAGAGGGAGGCCCAATCAGGCTTGCAAGTTTCTGTAAGTACAGCCTATCTCAATTAAGTATAGCTCTAATTTTCCAGTGGAGTCTGGTTCCTGACCTTGTCTAGCCTGAAGGGCTGACAGTTAATGGTGAACTCCTCTTGCATTTGCTCATGTAGGATACTTTACAGATGATGGACACACGTTTTTGAAATCCCTTGTGAATAGCCTCCTGAGTAGAGTTCATCTGTGTTATAGATAGTCCTCTGTTTTTCTAAGTTCTCCAGACTGAACTGCAAGAGTGATACAGTTCTCCGATGTATGGATATATGTTCCTCTGCCTGGATACTCCTAATATACTCCATATAATGTACTATAGTAGAATTAATCAGAATATTGTCTTATCACTTTAATCACTGTTGAAATATAGCTAGGAGACAGAAAACTCGGGCTGTCCGTTATTTCAGTACCATCATTTTTCACTTCTGCCTTCCCTTTTGCAATTATAAAATTATATAGTTTCTAGTAACAATGTGATGCTAATTTTCATTCCTCTAACTTTCTGTAATTCTGCCTAATTTTCTCCTCCATAAATAAACTGCTCAGGTGGACAATCTGAAGCCTCAAGGAAACATGTGGCCTTTGATGCCTTTTTTTGTGCCCCCAGTTCTTCTCTCATTCCTATTGCCAAAAATTGGTGGCAGTGTTTCCTATCTTTCAGACAGAAGACCTAAAGAGATCATAGTGGAAGTGATTCAGAAAAACAGAAAGTCCTGCTATCCTTCTTAAGGGATATGGCCCTACCCTTTGCAGCCTCTGCAATGTTGTGATTGGTCCTTAGCCACCAACATGTGGCTTATTTTTGTACCAGCAAAATAGTAGGTAATACATTGGTAAACGTTCTTTGATTCATTATCTCTGGTGTCTGCCAGTGCAAGGGGACCAGAGAGCAAACCTATTCTAGTTTAGTATATCATTTAGGGAGAGGATTGCATTGCAACATTTTTTGATGAGGACAAATGTCTATGTTTCTGTATTATTGTTGAACCTCATTTGAATGTAAACCACTAAGATGCATTATGTGCAAAACTTATTTCTTCTTTTTTTATTGTCTCATTTATAGCTTTAAAAAGCCTTTCAGTTTTTTCCTCAGACAATTATTTTCCGTCTCTTACCAGTTTGAAAACAATTTCTTCCCTCCCTGAAGTCTCATTTATGGAATGAATGTTGCATGAATTATATCTTGTTTATTGCTGATGTTCAGCAAGATTTTATTTTCCATAACTAAATTATCAGATCAAACTTATCTGGCCTTCCTTCTCACATTAGTCATCTTAAATGTCTCACAAATAGTAATGTATATAATATTACATCAACTTAAATAATATTAATGTACATTTGTCTTAGAGTGCAAGTACAAGCAAAAGTTGAAGTGTGAATAACATGTTTCCATTTACTGTATATTAAAGGTTCATAACATGTAGCAAATGATAGCATTCAGCAAATTGGCTGGTTATAATGTTTTATAGTGGAAATGGGAAATGGTGGGAAATGGGAAATGGGACACTGGGTGTGTACCATAGTTGGAGAAGACTTATATTGATTAAATCACAAAGGACTAGGTTTACACAACACATTAAACTTACTGTAAATCATGGCATAATTGTAAACCGCCCAGAGTTCCCCGTTGGGGGAGATGGGCGGTTATATAAAATAAATAAATAAATAAATAAATAAATAAATAAATAAATAATGGCTGAATGTGTACATCACTCTGAGATACAAGTAAGGAAGCCCTATTATAGCTTAGTGCAGGGCTTTCCAAAGTTTTCCCATGGTGACACACCAACCGCCGTTGGTGTGTCGCCGCGGGAAAACCCGGAAGTGCCGCCCTTGCGGCAGCGCGCAAAAACCCGGAAGCGCTGCTGCCACTTTCGGGTTTTGCGCACTGCAGTTGGTGTGTCGCCGCGGGAAAACCCGGAAGCACTGATGATGATCAGCGCTTCCGGGTTGTGTGGCGACACACCAGACTGTGTGTGGCGACACACTTTTGTGTCGCGACACACAGTTTGGAAAGCTCTGGCTTAGTGTGATATGTGCAACTAGCCATAGTTTTTATATTCCTTTATCCAGGGAATATCATATAATTCCACAATTATTAAGATGTTTTAATGCTGGGTACCCAATCACTTTTTATTGGAAGTGCTACTAAGAAAAAATGTGTCTAATCCAATAGGGAACTCAGTTGCTATTGCTCATTACAGAAAGCTATAAAAGGACATTAGATAAACAATGATAAATAGTGCTAAAGCTAATAATGGTTGTTAGTCATTATTATTAAAGCTATATTAATATTTTTCAAAGTATAATTAAATACAAAATACAGAATATAAAGCAGACAGAATACAGATCTAAAAAGAAACTGAAAGACTAAAAAAGTGCAAGAATAGATAGAAAAATATAAAAGACAGGTGACTTCTGACCTTCTTCATCACAGATATAAAAGCATATGAAAAAGTTAATCTCTTACTCTTAATTAAACCTTTAGTAACATTATTTCTCTAACTAATGGTTGTTAGTCATGATGGTTACATGAAACACCTAGAATCAGAGGAAATGTGCTTTTGAAGATCAGCTGCTGATGAACAATAGCTGAAAATGACTTTATAAATATTTAAATATTAAACTGGCAGTACATTCAATTGGGTACTAGAGAAACCTTGAAGACTGTTCAGAAACTGTAGTTGTTTTGAAATGGACAGAATTTGATGGTGCTTAAGCTTATTCAAAATATCATGTTTAACATTTAAATTACTAGATTGCTTTGATTGAGATGGTCATGTGAATAACTCCTTCCAAATGACACTTGCTTGGCTACTGCCATCGTCTGAGAATTCTATATTTATTCAAAATGTGGCTACTGGACATTTTATATAGCATAGACTTTGTTGAACTGGGTCCCTCTAGATATGATGGAATTCCTCAGATTTCTCAGTCAGCCTGACTGAGAATTCTGGGAGAGTTGTAGATCTTAGTAATTTGCAGGATGCCAAGTTGGAAAAGGATGATGTGTTTTTAGTTTTTGAAAATGATGGCTTGATAGGGAGGAAGCAGAATTTTCTACAAGCTTATTAAAATCTTATATTCGCCTTTTCCAATTATGGTAATTATGTATTACACGTTTGTCAAGAATCAGAACAGCAAGTTTATCAGGGGAACTTGGTACTGAGCGAGCTTGGTGGATTATAAATCTTCACGTATGTTTCCAACTTCCACATCTTGACCATGGTAGGGATGGATTTCCAACAGATCAACAAGAGCCTGATGAGCTAAATTTTCAATTTCAAATTCAATTTTTAATATTGATATTTATTTATTTATTCAATTTGTATGGCCACCCAGCTCAACAAGTGACTCTGGGCAGCGAACAATCATAAAATAAATTAAAAACAAATTTCCATCATAATACAAAAATTAAAATGCACACAGCAGATTTAGGTTTTTATTACTTTTTTTCCTTTGTTTGATGTTATAGATCAGTCAATTTTTTGGGATTCAGAGGGTTATAAATACTGTAAATGGATAGTTTGCGAGTTGTAAAACTTTCATTATAAAACAAATGTTGTCTATATAATAATTTGAAATCTAATTATGGAGATGTATTTACAGTATGTTCTGCTGAAACTAGAGCTGAACTTCTGTAGCTTGAATCATGTCAACTGGGTTTCTATTTTCTCAGTGGAAACGTTATAAACACCATAGATGCCAACATTAGGTTCACCAGAGAAGACACCAAGGACAACAGACTGGCATTCCTAGACTGTGAAGTCCTCATTGGGACCGGTGGCAAGCTAGAAATAGGGATCAACAGGAAACCCACACACACAGATCAATATCTGATGTTTGACTCCCACCATCCACTACAGCACAAACTAGGAGTCATCAGGACATTGTCACACAGAGCAGAAACCATCCCCACCTCCATGGATTCGAAAAAGAATGAAAATCAGCACCTGAGAACAGCTCTGAAGGCCTGTGGATATCCAAATTGGGCCTTCACTAAATCTAAGTCTACCAGACCTAAAACAGCGACAGACAGGGCTGAGACTCAGAGTAAATGGAAGAACCTGGTCATTCCTTACATGGCTGGCGTGTCTGAAAAGATAAAAAGGATATTTGTCAAACACCACATACCTGTATATTTCAAACCCACCAACACACTGAGACAGAGGCTTGTACACCCCAAAGATCAAACTCCAAAACACAAGAAAAGCAATGTAGTGTATGCAATCCAGTGCAGTGAGGAGTGCTCTGAGCTCTACATTGGAGAAACCAAACAACCTTTGTACAGGAGGATGGCCCAACACAGGAGGAGTAACACCACAGGACCAGAGTCAGCAGTTTACCTTCATCTAAAGGAAAAAGGACACTCATTTGAGGACATTAATGTTCACATTTTAGACAGGGAAGATAAGTAGTTTGAAAGAGGGGTCAAGGAATCCATTTATGCCAACTTGGAAAATCCTTCTTTGAATAGAGGTGGGGGCCTCAGGCACAATCTTTCCCCTATTTTCCTTCCTGCTTTGTCTTCTGTGCCTAGGAAGATTAAGACCATTTCGCAATCTCAACAACAGCAAGGTAATCTTAACGATCCTCCTTTGGATGATAAAGGGACTTAGAAATAAACATCTCAAATAACCATGACCTAGCCCCAGGTGCAAGGTCACACAGCCACCCTAGAAACATATTTAAGGATTCCCTTACAAACTTTGCTCAGACTGAAGAAGCTTCTTGGATAAGGAGCGAAACGTTTCCACTGAGAAAATAGAAATCCAGTTGACATGATTCAAGCTACAGACAATTCCACCTGGATGACTGAGAACCTTCATCGACATAGAGCTGAACTTAAACAGATTTTTTTATTATTAATATATGGGATAAAATGTTGATGTTCAATGCAAAATAGTATGTCATTCTTTGTCAAATTATTGATCAAAGGTTATAAGATTCCATTCCATTCTTATTGAAAAAGAACCATAAACACTGTTCATAGGTGAGGTTTTTTAAAAAATTAAAAAACAGCAACAATTAAGTAATCACCAAATTAAACATACTTTTTGGCCTTTCTCCCCCATGGTGATGAGAAGCTGCTAGCTGCTTTGCAGTGTGTGAAAGGTTTTTATGGTAATTTATGAAGGAGAACCAAAATTCTCATTCATTCTCTCTCTCTTTCTCTCTCTCTCTCTGATATATATGAGAGACAGAGAATATTTTGGTTCTCCTTCATAAAAATAATGATATGCTGGTGATTGGTGAGACCAAATAAGATACATGAAAGTTATATGAACTGCAGACTTACAGGCCATTGCTTTTTTAAATAAAACTTTAGGACTGAATATAACAGATGAAAATCTGTAACAAACAATGGTGTATTAGACACAACCATAGAAATGTCATCTTTTACATTTGTAGTAGTATAACTTTAGTAGTTTTACATTTGTAACTGTCCTCTGTTTTCTTGTTGTGCCTCCAATATTTGTTTTTATCACTGCTAAATAAATAATGGATACTTGGTAAAGTTGGTTTCCATTCTTATTGAAAAAGAACCATAAACACTGTTCATAAGTGAGGTTGCTAAATGGGATTGGTCCCTAATCTTTCAAAAGTAATATTTTAATTTAAAACTGAAAGTTTTCACCAAATTTAAGCATGCTCAATCACATATCCATTTAAATACACCCAGCTGGTGAGTTTACAACCGGCTCACTTTTATTTTATTTTCTGTCCAGATAAGCACACTTCCAAATACATCACTGGGCTGCAGCCCTCCAGAATTTTAGCTTGCTAACAATGCTTCTGGATCCTGTATGGGCTTGGTATGTTGGAGACTGAACAAGAATAATTGACCCTGTACCCCTCAAGTGTTTGTGTTGCCTGAATGGAACTAAATTTAGATTAAATGTGTATCATAGGGCTGAGTATTTTTTTCTTCTTCTCTTATACCCTCTTACCTTCTGACCAGGAGGAAATGAGAGGGATAAGATCTTTCTCTATTACAGATTTCCTCTTTTCAAAATTGCTCTCATAAAACAGCAAAAACAGCCAGGACATCATTTTGCATGTTAGGTCAAAACATTATTTACCCTCCACTTTCAGTATCGTAATCTTGATTTATACTTTGATAGTTGCCTAAAGTATGGGTTACTGCCATCCAAAGAATACACAGTAAAAGTGGTAAGTGCTAGAGAGTGTTGCAATTGAAAAGTCTGTTTTTATGGCCAGGAAATAGAAATTGGTGTGAACTTATTTTAATTTTGCTAGTTCCTCCTCCTTCTTTTGCTGTCACATATCAGTGCCTGGCTGATCTTATATGGTCTTGGAAGATAAGAAGAATCAGCCCTGGCCTGGAGTATCTGGAGTGGAGGCCACCAGAGAATACCAGGTTGATAGACTAGTTCGGGAAGTTTCAAACCATCCTGGAAGAATACAGAGGCAAATCACTTTCATACTGTTGCCAAACCCCCCGCATGGTTCTGCTCAAGTAGTCACCACAAATTGAAACTGACTTTCCTTTTACATTTTATAGGTAGTAAAAATGTAGAACTTCCTTCCTATGAAAGAAAATCATAAGTTGTAAATTTTGCAGATAAAGCAGTTATAACAGAGTTTAGAAGTACATGACTACAGGTTGTCCTCGGTTAACAACGGTAATTGGGACCAGAATTTCCATTGCTAAGTGATACGGTCATAAAGCCTGACATCACGTGACCACATCACTTAGCAATGGCAATCCCAGCACTCCCCATTGCCATCGTTAAGTGAAGATTGTGGGTTGTTAAGCGAGTCCCAGGCTGCCTGCAAGCCGGCAGTCAGGCAGGTAAGGTGCGATGTGTGGGGCGAGTGCAGTGGGACTGGGGGTGGCTGCTGCTAGGTGGAGGAGGGTGTGAGAGACTTACTGGAGTGACTTGCGACCTTCCCTGCTGGCTTCCCCATTGACTTTGCTTGTGGGAAGCCGGCAGGGAAGGTCGCAAATAGTGATCTCGTAACTGCAGGATGCTGCAACCACTGTAAGTGTGAGCCGGATGCCAAGCTCCCAAATTGTGATCACGTGACCGCAGGGGTGCTGTGACGGCTGGAATTTTGAGGACCAGTTGTAAGTCTCCTTTTTCAGCACCATTGTAACTTTGAATGGTTGCTGAACGAATGGTCAGTAAGTGAGGACTACCTGTATTATATGCAACAAATCACTTAAATAACCAAAGTCAGCAGAAGAATCCTCCCCACTTATCATAAAGACAAACTCCCTCAGCTTTCAGTTATTCAATAGCAAGGAGCTCGAAAATATACCTGTAGCTGTGGTGTGAATGAGGCATCATCACCAAAAGTTTATTTTATATGTTTAATTTATATGTTTATTTTATTTATTTTTGATTGTTTTTAGATTGTTATGGAGTTTTTAACTGTTGTTGTGTTGTCTGCCGCCCAGAGTCACGTGTTTGTGAGATGGGCGGCTATATAAATATGCTAAATAAATAATAATAAATAAATAAAAAGTGGGGGACAGTCTGGAGGTTTGAGGATAGGCCTAACTGAAGAAATATGCTGAGAGTGTATTTGTTTTAAAGAAAGGATGTTTGAAAATTTAGAAAGGTGAGAACAACTGGCCCAAATTAGTAAGAAGTGATATATTTCAAGATGAATCATCACATTATACTTTGCTGCTATAATTATTTTGGATGTCACTATATATTCCTGCACAGTTGTGACCCCAAAATGACCAGTTTGTGTTGCAGCCCACAGTATTTCTTTTGGGGGGGGGGTGGCCTCCTGGCTAGGAAGCCACAATTTGATTTCTGACTATCATCTTTAACTAATACTTCACTTTCCCCCAAATGTTTTTCCTCAGCAAAAGATACAGCCTAATTTTTATTTCATATACATAATCAACTTACTACAATCACTGATGAACACACAAAACCCATACAAGCAACTGTAGCAGATGCTTACATTTATATAATTGCTTTACATATGAGCATATTGTGGCACAAAATGTTGCCAATTCTTTCTGAGCATTGATCTTCTAAGAACAGTATACTGCACCTCTCAATTCTTCCTGGGGTCTTAATGTCATACTTGTATAATATAAGCTGTATATACTGTAGTAATAGCATAAAAGGTACTGAATCATACTCATCAGCATCACATGGGCAAGCATGGCCAAGATATACTTTGGAATATCAAGATACTGTTCAAGAAGGCTGTTGCAAGTTCATTAAAATAGGCTCTTCTCTGACTTACTACAGTAAGATGATACAGTGCCTAGGGGCAGTAAAAGTCTCCCTAGAGTCATTAGCTTTATTTCGATTAGACACTAAACTCCTATTAGACTGAATGCCAGCGTTCCTTACAGTATGTGCTAATTAAGCATTTTGTTAATGCTTAAAGTCCTTCATATACAGTAAAAAAAAGGTAAAGGTAAAGGTTCCCCCCGCACATTTGTGCAGTCGTGTCCGAGTCTAGGGGCCGGTGCTCATCTCCGTTTGTTAGCCAAAGAGCCAGCGTTGTCTGAAGGTCATGTGGCCGGCATGATGCACGTGGAACGCTGTTACCTACCCACCAAAGTGGTACCTATTAATCTACTTGCATTTGCATGCTTTCGAATTGCTAGGTTGGCAAGATCTGGGGCTAGTGCTGGAGCTCACTCCGTCTGGCGGGACTAGGGTCTCGAACCTACGAACTTGCAATCTTCCAATCGACAAGCCTGGCATCTTACCCACTGAGCCACCACGCCCCCTCATATACAGTAAATACATTATCGTGTCATATGCGCTAAATCATAATTTTGATTCTCTGTGCTATTACAGTTTTCTGCATGGTTATGGCATGGCATGATACATTTGTCAACTATTTTTAAGTTCCTTGGTTTGGCCCTTGCTGTGCTGCCATTATATGTCTTTGATACCAGAAAGTTTGATACTCAGCATGTGATGCTCTCCAGAACCACTTCTGATTCTGTGATGAACAATTGGTCTAATTACATAACAAAAGATGACTGCTCTAGTCATAGAAATAGGATGTAATTCAGATTAGTTATATTACATATTAATGATAGCATTAATCATTAATCATAGTTTCAAACATTATCCTTGGCATTGATGAAGTTACAGCACTCTTGTCCAGAACATATGATGCTTATTGTTTGACAGTGCAAAGTAGATGGCTAATGTTTGGTGTCTCTGAGATTATCTTGTCATCAACAGTTATATACAAATTCTTCATACATAGATTTATGATCAGTGTTATGGTTATTTTAAATCAGAGATCATTTTGAACCAGATGTAATAATGTTACCATCAGACTAAAAGTATTTACCTAAAATCCCAAGATACTGGAGTGATTCGTTGTCATAACTCTAGCATATATTAATGTACAATAAAGACATTCAAAAATAGTTTAGATCCGAAGTTCTGATTTTCCAGCTAAAAATCAAAATGTCACTGGTTCCTATTGAAATTACTAAATCATAGACTTCTCCATCTCAGTGACATTGTTAAAATTGGAAATGTCAAAAATGTCAAACCATGAGCATGATGCATGGATACATACTTTAATTTTATAACATTTTTAAAATGGTTTTGCAAATGATCAGATTAACTTTAAGCTTTGATGAATTAACTACTCATGTTTGCATTCTGTAATTTATTTGCTGTGAATGTCCACAACTCTCATACTTTGTGAGTTGCATTAAAATATTAATTACTTTTCACTGAAAAACACTCTGAAGATAAAGTTTTGAACAGGCAAAAGAAAAAAACCCCACACACTCAGGCATCTATTATCACATTGAACTCAGTGGAATTTATACTGTATAAGATTGACTGCCCAGATTGAGGTAATTCCTTTTATGTACAGTGCATACAACCTATTTCAGTTAAATGCATTGGAGATAGAACAGTGGTTGCAGAACTAATTTTCTCCATTCACACATACACAGATCACAGTCTAATAACACACTAAGCCATCTTGTGATTTGGCTTGTGTTGTTTTGTGTTTAGGCGAGATGCTATTAATCACAATCTGAAATTATATTATTATTATTATTATTATTATTATTATTATTATTAGTTCTGGCTAAGCAGCAATTATTTTCTGGATGCATAATGTGGTATTAAGAGAGCCAGCAGGGTGTAGTGGTTAAGGCATCAGGCTTCAAATCGGGAGACCGTGAGTTCTAGCTGTGCCTTAGGCACAAAGTCAGCTGGGTGACCTTGGGCCAGTCACTCTCTCTTAGCCCTAGGAAGGAGGCAATGGCAAACCACTTCTGAAAAACCTTGTCAAGAAAACTGCAGGGACTACTCCAGGCAGTTGTCAGGAGTCAAAAACTGACTCGAAGGAAGAAAAAAAAAGTGGTATAGAAGCAACCAGACCCCCTTGCATTAGAGGTGTACAACTTGAGGCCTTCAGGCCAGATACGACCGTTAGAGAACTACAAAATTGGTCAGCAAATTTTAATTTTTAATGTAATCGATGAGGGGGAAATGATTAAATATGTAACTGGAGAATAATTATATGAAGTTTATTTAATTATAGTTAAATGTAAATGTAAATGAAAGGAAGTCAATTTTAGTTTTTGCCTGGTCTTGTCCACTACCTTCTGGAGTTTGACCTCCAGCATACATTTCAAAATCTAAGAAAAAGGTGTGCACTTCTGACTTATAGCTTTCTTACTGATCATTATTTTTTCTCTTTTCTCTTTTTTCTGTTTATTTAAAATTCTTTTTGACTGCATTTCCTAGTTTTTTCCCCCTTATAATTTTTTAAAGAGTTATAAAGGAACATTATAGAATAGTTTTCAGAACAGCAAATTGTTTTGAGTTGGTTGTAAGGGAAGAAGTGAAGAATACAAAACTGGGTTGCCGTTCGTTTCTATTGTAAACTTTAACTTTTTTGTGTAAAAAGGCACACTTAGAACCAAGTGTCACAGGAAAAGCTACGGTCAATTATCTCAGAAAGGAACCAACTTCAATCTGAAATTTTAAAAGACAAGCTATAAATCAAATGGCCAAAACTGATCCCTTTGTGTGATGAATATATCCCCAAGGTTAATATGAGCCTACTGAATGGAAAACTAATATTTTTCTTTCTGGTGTATATTCTTTTTGTGAAACTATAACTTTTTTCTCATAACATAATTTAAAATGGAAGTGTCTTAAAATTCAATAAGAGATAATAAAATCATCTAACTTTTGGGGCGTACAAATTATAAAGCTCGCTTTCGAAGAAATCTGAGGGGTACATTAATACTACTATGAGATATGCATATTTTTAATATTATATATTGGTTTGTAGAATATTTAATTTTAGGTTTAAATAGGAAGCTTTCTGGGCCAGGCTTTTTAGTGCATAAAATATACTTTTTGTAAATTATATGAACAAAAATTAAACCTTATTTGTTCTGAGACCTGACTCCTGATAGTGAGAGGTATCTGTATTTTTTTATCAGCAACTTAAATAATGTTTACAACATTGATTGGAATTGAAAAGTACTTTGCCTGTTGACAGATATAAAGGAGTAGAGTATAAATTAAGGGGTAACACGCATTAGAGCATTTTGGATCTGGTTCCAAAAAGATGCTGTGGAGTGCCTAGAAATATGAACAGATTTTTAAAGCAGTTGCTTTTTCTTTTTCCTCAGGGTCCAGCTGCTTTCTTGTGCAACTGCCACCTGATTCCATAAAAAGACACAGCTGCTTTAAAGTGTTATAGGCAGGTGCTACATTCATATCCCCAGGCACTCCACAGCATCTTTTTGGAATCAAATATGACACACTGTACAGTCCTAGTACATATGACTAAACCATGATATGACCACCATGCAGTGTTGTGTCAAGGCTGACTTTAGTTTGGTCCATTGGAGAAATATGACCAGATAGCCTTCATGGAACCAATAACTCCTTGTTATATTTCATTATAACATACGTATATATTCCATCAACTTCATGAGCTGTATTATCTTCACTTTGTGCTTTCCAAAGTCCCGCCGTTGGCAACACACCAATGGTGGCGGCGGCAGCGTGCATGGCAGCGGCGGGGTGTCGTGCGCAGCGGTGGTGTGCATGGTGGCGGCAGCGGCGGCCTCGTGTTTCATGCTAAAACCCAGAAGCGCTGATGGTGCGCCTCTGCCATCGCTGCTGCCGCTGCTGCCGCGCACACCACCACCGTCACCGTGCGCGCCGCTGCAGGGGTGGCGGCAACACACCATCAGCACTTCCGGGTTTTGATACGACACACTAATGTGTCGTGACACACAGTTTGGAAAGCTATGTTCTTTCTTTCCTCATCTGTAGTCTTCTCATTTTCTTCTTATCTCTTTCACCACTAATTTCTTTCTTATTGCCTGAACAATTGTTTGTGCCTTGTTTTTTTAAATTGTTCTTCAGTTAAATCTTCTCCAACACCACTTTCATCCTGGCTTGAGTCTAACAAGGTCCTTCCCCCTACCATTGTTAGTCCCTGATCTGAGCAGTTTGCCCAGTTGTGTTGTTGTGTTTTCCCCAGCATTCTGCTCTTGAATTGACTCCTGCAGATTCAGTCCTGTGTCATTTATACAGCCCTTTGTGGGCTAAAAAGATGGGAAACCAGAAATGGAAATTTATTGTGGAGAACACTTTGTAAGAGTTTATTTATTTATTTATTTATTTATTTATGAAATTTATATGGCTGCCAATCTACCCAAGGAAGTCTGGGTGGTGAATTGAAATAAAAATAAACTAATTATACAGATCCATTAAAAAGAAACTGGGTCAAGCCCCCTAAAAATCACATCATCAGAAAAATTACATTGATACCAGAACTTCAGTGCCTGGGGAAACATCCCTGCCCCAGTGCCTGGGGAAACAGCAGGTCTTCACAGCTTTCCAGAACATCAACATGGTTGGGACTGTCCATATTTAAGCGGGGAGGTTGTTCTACAGACAGGCACTGTGACAGAGAAGGCATCCTTCCTGGGACCCACCAATGGGACCTGGATAGGCAGAAACCATTGAGGATAGGAGGTCCTGCAAGTAACCTGGCCAGTCCATGTAGGGCTTTAAAAATGACAACAGTACCTTGAATTGCACCTGAAAGCCCCCTGGGAGCCATTGCAGCTCATGTAGCAGCAGTGTTACATGGATGTATTGTGATGTGTGAATACTGCATGTGCCACCATATTCTGGACTAGCTGAAGCTTCTAATGCTCTTTAGGGGCAGACCCATGTAGGATGTATTGTAGTAGTCCAACTGGAATGTAATTAAGGCATGAGTGACTGAGAGCAGTGTTTCCTAATCTAGGAATGGGTGCAACTGGTGCACAAGATGTAACTTTGCAAAGGCCCTCCTGGCTATGGCCACCAACTGCTACTTGAGCAGAAACCATGAGTCCAGCAGAACCCTCAGGTTGCACACCAACTCTGCCTGGGAGAGTTTTATCCTATCCAGAGTTAATGATAGAAAATCACTAAATAAGGGGGACCCTAAACCCCATAGCCGCTCAGTCGTCAGGGTTCAGCCAAAGCCAGTTCTTCCCCATCCAGACCCACACAACTCCAGGCACTGAGAAAACACCTCAGTGGCATCACTTGGAAGGCCAGGGGTAGAGATGTATAACTGAGCATCATCAGCATACTAATGATACTTAACCCCATGTCAATGGATGACCTCACCCAGCAATTTCATGTAGGTGTTGAATAGAATGGGGAGAGAGTTGAGCCCTGTGGCACTCCACAAGGCAGAAGCCCAGGGCTGGAGCTCTCCTTTGCCCCTGCAACACCATCTTGAACCGACCTCAGGGGAAGGAGGAGAAACACTGAAGAACCGTGTCCCCTGTTCCCAACATCTTTAGCTGGTACAGGAGGATACTATGATTGATGGTATTGAAAGCCACTGAGGTATCAAGGGGCCAGGAATTTATATACTACCCCTGTCCTGGGCCTGCCAGAAGTTATCAATAAGTGCTATCAATGTTGCCTCAGTATTATATCCTAGCCTGAAACTTGACTGCCACAGGTCCAGATAATAATGATTTCTGATCATCCTTACAGTGGCACCCCTCAACTAGCTGTGCAATACACTCGGATGCTTTTCAATGAGAAGAGTAAGTATACCTTTTAGTAGTTCAGATGCTTCTACTGTCTGGTTTTGCTAATATAGGCCATCAGGAGTTTGTGCTTCATCAAAAACAGCATCAGATGGAATATGGATGTAATAATAATAATAATAATAATAATAATAATAATAATAATAATACACTAATTCATGGCTAAGGTGAATTTTTGAACTTACAACTTAATTAGCTTTTAAAAACTTGCAAATACTGTATATTCATCTATACCTGGGTGAAGGGATTAGATTTTTATTCTGTGTTGAACTATAGCCCTCTTTCAAATTTCTGGCAAATGGCAAATGGCTTAATGGTTTCCACAGCTGCAGTTTCTAAGGATGCTGTGAAAGATATGATAGCAGACAGCAGAGATCTAAGAAAATCCTATCTCCAAAAGAAATATGCCTGTAAATAGGATGCTATTTTTTCCATTACAGTACTGCAAAGCTCTTTGAGCAAATTATCTGTTATGTTGAAAAGAACTCATCTAAAGGAATAGATGATAAGCATAAGCTGTTATTCATTCACACCATTTAGACCTACCTGTGATATTTTTTCTTCTTTATATTAATACAAAAGCTCATAGGCAAGATAGCTCTAGTGTCCATCAATATAAATGGCTTCTATGGATGGGTCAGAGGCTTAGTCCACTTTTATATTCAACTTGAATCAATGCAATTATTCTTATTTCTTACATTTAAAGGCCCATCGCTTACTCTATTCACTAATTCCAGTTGCTTATCTACTTTACCAGTTTGTGCCTTAAAAGGCATATTTCAAGGAACACTTGTTGTTTTAAATATATCACAATGAATTGCATTTTTAACATTGCATAAATGATTTTGATCAGGGTGAAGAAGACCAAAAGCAAATTGTAAAATTATAACTCAGACTTTTGTGGTGCTGCACAGCATTGAGTTCTTCTTCTTGCACCTACGTAACCATCACATGCACACACACACACGTTTAATTAAAGGAAATCCAGGATAACTGATGAAATTATAACTCAGACTTTTGTGGTGCTGCACAGCATTGAGTTCTTCTTCTTGCACCTACGTAACCATCACTCGCACACACACACACATTTAATTAAAGGAAATCCAGGATAACTGATGAAATATGGACCTTTTTGCCTAACATATACTTTTTATTATTTTGAGCTACTCTAAGTGCTATGTATGAAGACTGGTGTTTCAGTCTATTTTTCTTCTTTTTGAAGTACAGTATAATAATAGATGTTTATATATTTCAGCCTACATCTTTACAATCACCTTTTAAGGCTTAGATATGGATTGCCTCTATTATTACAATAAATGCATTGACACAATAGACAATAGCAGTTGCTAAAGCTTTTTTTCTTCTTCTTCCTACTGCATTCTGGATAAAAAGAAAATCATGAAAGAAAGATGGCAAAAGTCTGGCAGCATGACCTTTTCCATTTCTCAGGACCTTTTCAGTTAGCTTTAAAAAATGACTTTGGTTCCCTTTACTGTATGAGTCCAAAATTGGGTTGAGATATAACTCTTATTCTAAAACCTCTGTCAAAATGTAGGCCATATTTTGTGCGTTATGCCAAGCTAGGCTGCAGTTTAATAAAAATAACCGTTTACATAGGAACTGAAAAGTCACTGATTACTGAGAGTAACAGATTTGTGTGTTTTCTTGTGCAATAGAGCTAAAACTTTTCAATACGGAGAAAGTAAAACAAGTAGACCATGAAATTTAAAGTATTTTCTAACATATTCTAAAAATACCTAGTAAAATCCTAACTGCCTAGAGTCCCTCTTGAGGGGGGAGATGGGCGGTGACAAAATTTGATAAATAAATAAACTTCATGCCTTGAATCATTTTAACTCTAGACCAGAGCTTTCCAAACTGTGTGTCGCGACACGTTAGTGTGTCGGTTGCAGTGTCTGGGTGTGTCACGGTTGCTGCTGCCTCTGAGCCCTGCCAGGATTCCGCGCAGGTCCTAGTGCCTGCCTTGTGCCTTGCTGCCTCCAAACCTGCCCTGCCAGGATTCCGCACAGGTCCTAGTGCCCGCTTTGTGCCTTGCTGCCTCCAAACCTGCCCTGCCAGGATTCCGCGCAGGTCCTAGTGCCTGCTTTGTGCCTTGCTGACTCCAAACCTGCTGTGATTCCGCGCAGGTCCTAGTGCCTTCCTTGTGCCCTGCTGTAAGAGTGTGTTGCGAAATGTTGCCCTGCTGTAAGAGTGTGTTGCGATATGATGCATGTCTAAAAAGTGTGTCACCAACATGAAAAGTTTGGAAAGCTCTGCTCTAGACTTTACTTCTATGTAGTCTAGTTCATGCATAGCCCCAACTGAACTTTCTTGCTGACTAGTGGACCAAACCTATAAAATTACCATTACGAAACTGAATGTGAGATAGAAATATGCCCATTTATGCTTTATGAAGGGGCAGATGATTTTTTTCTCGGCATGGAAGCCTGGCTAAAACAGGGTTCAATATTGAAACTCTTGTAAAGGGGCAGTTAAAGCACTGTTTGTATGCTCCCGCTCCAAATATATGTGGGCAGCACACATGGTAAAGTTGAGGAAAGACAGGGCACTTCCTCAGCTGGGAGCTATTTGTGGGAGCTATTTGGAGGAACAGTCTTGGGAAAAACATGGAAAACCTGTGCAAAAAAGCATACTATTCTACTGAGAAACTTGATTATGTCACAGTAATAGAATGTGGAGTGGATGAGAACAGAGGAAAAGAAAAACAGACTTCCATTCATATTTCTGAACTGTGTCTTTTCATTTGATTTCTGCCATGAAAATTTAAGGAAATCAAAATGCAAGGTGACAAGTTACAACTACGTTGTAAACATGAAGTAAGTAGTTGCTTAATTATGGTTCAGGTGCTTGGCAGATGGTGTTAAAATTGTGGCAATTAAAAATACATTTTCAGTGCATAGATTTTGAAAGAAATTTCCAAGGTAGGAAGGAAATCAAGGTTGTTACTGATTCTGTTGTATCAACAAATTAAATCATTTCCAGTGCTGCAAATATGAATTATACTCTAATTAAAAACTTATGGAATGCTAAAGGGCTTGAGATTTAGACAAGAGTAAAGGTAAAAATAAGCCATATAACGGCATGATTCTTTTAGTAAAATTTCCACTTCATTGCAATAATTAATTTTCCTGATGTGCTTATTTTTGTTTCTTGCATGTTGATTTTTCTCTATATTGTTGCAACATCTTGGGGAAAAAAGCCAAGAAGTGAATTTCCCAGTAAAATTAACTTAAATAATGTTTCTTGAAAATTAATAGATTTTCGTCAGCCTCCTGAAAGCTGCTGAACATTCTCTCTACTTTTATATGATTCTGCCAGAGGGGGAATAATTAGACCTGATTTAGGATTCAGGCCCAGTGCTTGATGTTTTTAAAGGGAGAGCACCATGCAAGAAAAAATTGAATTCATAGGAAGAGGGAATATGATTCTAGATTATGTAAAATGGATGAATTATCAATCTTCATCTACATACTGTATCCTGAATCCAAGATATTTATTGGCTGAAAGGTAATTTGCAACATTTTGAACTGTATCTAAAAAAGGCAAAGGACCTGTGCAGGAAATGCTGGATGTGGGTAGTATTGTGGTAGGTTATTATCATTGCTTTTGGAATCAAAGTCTCAAAGATTTGTCCCAGACTGAGTGCAATGCAAAAACTGAATCTAGATATACTGTAACTAAGTCATGTGCTATTTAGCCATCATTTATCTTCACAGGACACCTGTCATACCAAGCTAAGCTAGGCTGATACACTCTTGACTACAACCACCATCTGAGCATTCAAGTCCAAATACATTTCCACTGCTAGACTGCAAAACAGTTGTTCAAGGAGAATACAATTTTAATCACTACAAACTAGATTTCTAATTTAAGTTCACTGTCTTCCTGACAAAGAGCAGGTCTCTCTTGCCTGGATTAAACCGTGGTTTATGCCTATGATACCAAACATGTTAGATGGTTATCTGTTCTTCTTTATAACTTTAAAACCTCATAATTGAAGTTTTATAATTTATAATTTTTATTTAGCGACTGGAGAGTGTTTAAAAGGTCAGCCATTTGTTTTTCACAATTGTTTTTTCTTTTTTGTACATTTTAAATGTGATTTTACTGTAAAGAAAGTAAAACATCCAAAGAATCAGTTGATGGCAAGAATCAAAATATAGAATGAATCTATATTTTATAAAGACATAGCACGATAATTGATGATGGTGGACTGTGTTCCACTATAAATATATGACAGGAATTCTAATGAATGTGAAAAAATGTCTTTATTAATAACAGGAGGATTAATTAATGACTAGTGAAGAGCAATGTAGGACAGGATTGCTATTAAATTATTTTCAGCGCCTAGCAGCAGTAGTCATGAACCAAAGTCACATTTTCTTCAATGCACTCCAGAATCACAGAATGGAAAAGGTGGAGCAGGACTGAAAACATTTGCAGACAATGTGCAGGAGACAACAAGTGGACATAACAGACAGACTTGGGGACACAGTAAAATAAAAGGTAAAGGTTTCCCCTGCACAGTCGTGTCTGACTCTAGGGGCCGGTGCTCATCTCCGTTTCTTAGCCGAAGAGCCAGCGTTGTCCGAAGATGCTTCTGCGGTCATGTGGCCAGCATGACATGCACGGAATGCTGTTACCATCCCACTGAAGTGGTACCTATTTATCTACTTGCATTTGTATGCTTTTGAATTGCTAGGTTGGCAAGAGCTGGGGCTAGTGCGGGAGCTCACTCCGTCACGTGGGGCTAGGGTCTAGAACCTCCGAACTTGCAACCTTCCGATCAACAAGCCTGGCATCTTAACCGCTGAGCCATCGTGCCCCCTCACAGTAAAACAATGAGTCTTTAATCATATAAAACAAAGAAGCTCCATAGGAGTTATAAGTGTATATTGTTCATTAAGTACTACTGGAGAGTTTTGGTGAACAGAATGTATTTATTCAGATCTCAGGACTACAACCAGTAAATGGGAGAAGAGATTAAATGCTATACAGTATTCTGTTGGAAAATATATAGCATATATAGTGCTCATCTTTAATTCAAAAATGAAAATCTATGCACATCTTTCCTTCTTCCTTGTTCTTTTGCCACAGTGAATCTTGTCAGGATAGCCAAATTAAGTAAATCAGACTTAATGTTCTAAATACATCACACTAAAACATTTATACATAAAAGTATGGATTATCTATGGCATGCAAAAGACAAATATATTGTTACTATGTGCCCAAGATAATTCTAAGCACTGTGAACAAATCACACACTGTAAATTCTGTTGATTTTAAATGATTAATCTCATCATACTGAATTCAAGTTTGTATCAGAGTCAGGTTCTCATTATAAATCAGTAGTCTGAGTCATATGACAATGCTTTAGCTTACTTTATTTATCAAATAGACTGCTTATAGGGGTTTGAAACTATAGTGCTTTAGTTTTCTTGTCAATGAAAATACCTATTGACAAGTTGCAATGATTTTAAAATCTTTTCCTTGAGGCAAAGTAGAAAGTAATTACACATAACAAGGCAATTATGTTTGATGCAGGATGGAGGAATTAGACATCTGGTTTTCTTCCCAATTGATATTTGTACAGTAGAATCAATATGATAGACCATCAAATAGTTGCTAAGCTGCATAAAACCTGCTTACTGGAAGTGTGGTAGAATCAAAATAGGTATGTCTTGATACAGCAGAACAGTAGCTTAAGATCTGTTGATGAAAGTCAAGGAAACATTTCTCAACAGTTGTGCTGATGTTCAAGTCCCCACTTGACCAAGGAGCTCTCTGAGTTAATTTGGTCTAGACATTTCTCTGTCCAACCTATCTGACAAGATTATTGTGGTAGGGATAGAATTAGTGGAACATACCCTGCATTGAGAAAATGCACAATATAAATGCAATAACAACAACATACATTTGCAATAATGCATAATTATATAACTAAAATGGTCATCCGTTGCCAGCTTCTTCTCTTGACAAAGAACTATTGTGGAATTGTATATAAGCATGCATTGGTGGAATATCTGTAATGTGATAAGGTAGAAAGTTAGTGGGTGAGAATGATGGCCATTACACCATGCTTTTAGGTTTCCCAGAGATATCTGGCTGACCCCTGATTCATAGATGGCACTGGGCTAACAGGTCTTTTTGTCTGACCTACAGGATTCTTCTTAGGGTCCTATAAGCTTGAACCCATTTTCTTGGGGATAAATTTACTTACAGAAAATTAAAAATGAAAATTTACTTAGTTTTGAATGTGAACAAATTGACAATATGCATGAATAATAAAACGGTATCATGAAATAAAATGAAAGCCTGACACATCAATGACATAATCATAGAATTTTTAAAAAACAGCACAGATAGAATTGAGTGAATTAAATATGAAATACAGCAATTCAGTGTAATTTTCATGGTATAATGGGAAGAAATAAAAATACCTGTATTGTGTTTTACTTTTCCTTGAATATACTAAGTATTTAATTTTTATGGGAATGCTGTTGACATAAAAGTTGTAATAATAATAAATGGATATAGAACCTTATCTCTTATATATAATATATAATATATTTATGTTTAGTGACTCTTAGAACAAAGCTGTGGTGTTGGAGTCACAGCAAGATGACTCAAGTATCTTCTCTAATTCTACCTATAGTGAACTTCCTCTTTCTTAGAACAGTAATTAGCACTTTCTTAAAACACTTTGAAATCTTAGAAGGAGACACATGATGGATATCACTGAACATGCTTGAACTTTTGGGGGGAACATTCTTTTTCACATACCATTATTACCAGCTGCTCCTTCAGCTCTGACCAAACTCATAGTTTCTGCTGCTTCAAAGAATGCACCTGTTGAACTGAGACTAGGACATGTATTGGCAGTTTTAGTATTTTATAGTGAGCAATACCATAAGAGTGTACTTTGCAATTCATTTATTTTTCCGTAGGTATTGTTCACTGAATTTTTGCTTCAGTTTCCACCACAATCCATAACCAAAATGTTATTCGCTCATTCATTCATTCATTCATTCATTCATTCATATTTATTTCTTTACAAAATAACTTAATTTTAATTATAAATGATTCCGAACTGGAACTGAAGGAGATTTTAAATTATAAAATAAAAACAAACCAAGGCATTGGGAGCACATTAAAATATGTGGTGCAGATTCATCTAAACTGGATACAAACGAGTCAGTTTGTACCAAACAATTACAAGTACCATTGCCAACTGAAAATGATTAGAGAAGGAAATTACAAAGTTGGGGTAACACAACTGGAATAGAATTGGTGAATCTCTGGCAGATGTGAAACTACAAAGAAATAATATTTAGTAAATCTTAATATATAAGGGAATGCTCAATGGAGAAAACCATTTGTTAAACATTCAATTAACAAACTAGATAGAACATTATCTCAACAGACACCCTCAATTTAGAATCTAGATTTCTATTTTTAAAATCATGATTTCAGTTAGGTCAATGATGCTTATAGCTTTAATGTTCTCCATATAATGAAGAAGTGACCATCAAAAGAAAAGAAAGCCCTATAATATCACAGCATTTATTTCTTAATGTGAGAGCCAATTTGGTGTAGTGGTTAAGGCATCAGGCTAGAAACTGGGAGACCGTAAGTTCTAGTCCCGCCTTAGGCACAAAGCCAGCTGGATGACCTTGGCCAGTCACTTTCTCTCAGCCCTAGGAAGGAGGCAATGGCAAACCACTTCCGAAAAACCTTGCCAAGGAAACTGCAGGGACTCGTCCAGACAGTCTCCGAGAATCTGACATGATTGAACGGATTAAAAAAAAATCTTAATAGGTACCTTAGCTGATCTCCACCACTATTATCAACTTCTCTCTCTCTTTTCTTCCTTTTAGATACACATGTATGTACAAAGTAGTTTGTGAAAAATGTTTTAAATAGAATCTTTCTAAATTTTGAACATTCTGTTTGAAGATGAGAGGGGCAGTTTTGAACTTGAAACCCCTGTTTATATGTGAAACAGCTTTTTGAGTTTTTCAGAAGTATGTCCAAAACACTCAAAACTGTTTCATGACCAAATAGCAGTTTCATATTCAATGCAGGGCATTTGACGTTTGAAATGGAGTGTTTCAAATTCAAAATGGCTCAGTTTGAAACATTTTGCACATCTGTGGTATAGAGTGATCTTGTTGACCAGTGTGATGCAGCTGCTAAAAAGGCAAATATTATCTCAGGGTGCATAAACAAAAGTCCGTATCATAAAAAAATGATTGTTTCACTGTACTTTACCCTGGTCAGACTCCATTTGGAGTATTGTGTTCATTTCTGACCACCACAATTCAAAAAGGACTGTAACAAATTAGAGCAACTTCAGGGGAGGGCTACCAAGATGGTGAAAGGTCTGGTACAGTAACTAAGCCTTAAGAGGAGTGGTTAAATGATCTGTTCATGTTTAGCCTACAGGAAAAGAAGTCTAAGATGAGATATGATTTCAGTCTTCAAATATCTAAAAAGGTAAAGGTAAAGGTTCCCCCCGCATATTTGTGCAGTCGTGTCCGACTCTAGGGGCCGGTGCTCATCTCCGTTTGTTAGCCGAAGAGCCAGCGTTGTCCGAAGATGCTTCCACGGTCACAGGATTGTCAATGCATATGTCATATTTAAATTATACCTTGCGTAAACCCTTTGCCCCAGATTATTAAACACCAGAAAAAAATCAGTTGTAAAACCTTGCCTCTTCACAGTTCTTTCTCAGGGGAAAACTCAGTCAACAGTGAGGCTCAATGCCTCAGTTTTGAATAAGACCTTAGTCAAACATGGTATTTTAGATACTTGAAGGAAAGCTATTAACATGAACCCCGATGCACTGGCTCAGCTAGTTCAATTGGCTTAGTGTAATTAAGATTCTGTGGTTTTAAAAACTCTTTTCATTCCAAAAGCCAGCGTGAATGCCCTTTGCACAGGACCAGATTGTCTCAATTGATAAGCTTTTTTTAAAAAAAGATCTGTTTTTACTGTCATTTCTGAATGTCTCTTCAGTGTGAGATCTATGACTAATAAAGTACCTAATGGGAGCTAGGGGCCTGTTTATTCTCAAGGAGACTTAAAGTTCCTGAAGAAGGATCTGCTGGGGCCCAAACCAGTCAGTCCTTTTTTTCAATGAGCCAAATAAAGAAACCATAGTTCACAGAGCTGAGATCATACTATAATATCTCCCAGACAACTCAAGATCTCTCATAATGTGTGCTTGATACTTTCTCATACTTTCTAACTCGTTCTCTCTCTGCCCCTCCCCCTTTCTGTCTTGTTAAGCACACAAAGATTCCATTTGATAAATGCAATGTAGACATCTTGGTGATGCTTTGTACAAAATGATGCATCAGCCACCTTTTATTCTTTTTTATGGCTTCTGTGAACTCCTAAACATAACAAGTGAAAGCAGCGTTTTCTGCTGATTCATTGAATTCATTGCAGCTCTTGCAATGAGTGGGGAAACAGTGCAAAAATTAAGAAGAAATTAAGAATTCTGTATCAAGTGTTGGTTATGCAACCCACTTATTTCAGTCAAATGTTTTATACATTATGTGAAATACAAAATGAAAACTTGAATTCTTCAAGCTGAAGAAGCTTTCAAGCTGACCTAGTTTATTTTTCTATTTCTGTGTGGGACTAGAATTGACATTCTGTACCAGCATTCCTTGATGTTTGTGCCCTCCAGATTTGACATGCCAGATATGAATGGTAGGATCTGTTGACTACATTGCATTTAATAACAGCAACTCTTACAATTCCTGCACTGTTACCACATTAAGTCATTCCACAAAGTTTACCTTGCTTTTTGGGACCAACTTTTTATTTGTTGTTTTAAAGCAGTTGTGGGAGTTTCAAATTTCATTGGAACATCAGCTTTGGGGATGAAATGTCAGACTCACTAAGTAGACCAGACCAATAATTCAACTCCACAGGAAGGTTAAAACTAGTTTTATTGAGATTGGCTATAATAACAGAATCTTGCAAGTCTGATTGTGGTGCTGGTGGTGGTGGTGCTGCTGCTGCTGCTGCTCCTCCTCTTCCTCCTCCGGGAGGTGTCTGTTTGAGCTGCTTCCAAATGTTATCTGGACATTCTGGACTTTAAAAAATGTTTTAGCCCCTTTTGCCTAGGTAACAGCTTCTGTATATCTACATCAAGGTCATCTTCCTTACTCTACAGATGTTTAGTTTTTTCCCATCAGCCAATTTCCCTGTAGAAAGTGCTTCCCTACCATTGCTACTAACTCTCTATCAATAAAAACAAGTGTGGTATGGAGTACTATTAATCACCTCAAGTCAAGTGTGAGTAGAATTTTGAGCTGGAAAATCAATGGAGGAAAGAATTTAATTATATTGGCCTGATTGTGCCAGTCAAAGTGGAAACCTCAACAAATCTATTTGAGAAGAAAAAGATCAAACTGGTCATGTACCACCCATGCTATGTTTGTTTTAGCCCCATACTTGATATAGGATTTCTGCCATATAAAGTAGGTTAAGGTTCGGTTTAGCAAATTAGGAACCAATTCAGGAAATAGCTTTCGCCAGATCTGGACTGAAATGGATGATTTTCTTTCTTAAGTTAGGTAGGAAAGCTTAACATCCAGCCCCAAACTTCCAATTTTGCATTACCAGCTTATTCTCCACTTGAATATAAAATTCAAGTTGAATTCTTCTTTCTCTCCAATATAAACTGTTGACATACTGTACTTATGTAAAATAAGGTTGAAGGAAGTAGAACTTGTGTGTAAGGCACTCCATCCGATATCTATAATCTCCCTGCTCTAGAGTAACTCACAGACACATGAGTTCTTAGAAGCAGAAGAGTTTATTATAGCATACAGAAGCTAGCACGAACAAAGACTTGAATGGCTGAAACCTGTAAAGCCTGCACATTTAAATCTTCCCTCCCCCCCCCCCAAGATTCTTTGGTGGTGACACGTGTAACTCGTGCCTTTCCAAGCTGCTCAGACATCCGCTCGCGGAGATGTGTATTCGCGATCGTCAGCTAGGTGCGAACTGGTCTACTTCAAAGCCGGCGTCTCTTTCGTGTCACTTGCAGACTCCTGGAATGTGCATCCCGTCTAGCGTCTTTGGCAGAGATCTGCCGATCTCTGACATGCTCCTGGCCCAAGATGTTCCCCCCACTCCCTTAGCTGCATTTTTTGTTAATCCAACCAATTATTTACACATTTTCATACATTTCTACACATTTTCATACATTTCCTGTAGGGAGAGAGCACAAAAGTATTTTAGCACATTGCATTGTTCAAGCGCCTGTTTCAATGCGGTTTGTTCGGGAACTCCCTATGAAAGGTTTTTACGAGTTTGGGAGCGTGTGTGTGTTTGGCACTGACCCACTCCCTGACTCCAATTGGTAGATGCTGCCACTTCACTAGGTACTGCAACTGCCCCTTGTGCCATCTGGAGTCCAGAATCCTGTCAATCTCAAAGTGTGGTTCTCCGTCTACCAGTAGTGTGGGGGGGGGTTTCCTCTGGTTCTGGGTGCCAGTGTTGTGAACTGTGGTGTTGCTTCAACAAGCTGATATGGAAAACAGGGTGCACCTTTCTTAGTGCCTTTGGCAATTGCAATTTATCTATCTATCTATCTATCTATCTATCTATCTATCTATCTATCTATCTATCTATCATACTTATATCACCGCCCATCTCCCCCTACAGAGGGGACTCTGGGCGGTTTACACAAAGTTGACAATTAAAACATATAAAAACATAAAATACCGTACATAAATGTATATATATATATAAATTAATTAAATATATAAAACCCAAGAGGCTCTGATGTTAAGTTTAAAAGAACTCTATGGAGCAAGCCATCCCCAAGAGGAGCTATTACTCCTCCCATCCCAAGCGAGGTGGCAGAGCCAGGTCTTCAATTGTTTTTGGAAGGTCATCAGTGTGGGGGCTTGCCTCACCTCCAGGGGCAATTTTGCCATTACTGGGTTGATGACCTGAATGATTGGGAATGGACCTATGAATTTTGGTGCCAATTTCCGTGACGGTTGTGTTGCCCTCAGGTTTTTCGTTGACAAGTACACCTTGTCTCCTACTCTCAAGTCCCATTCTTTCCCCCTCTTGCGATCAGCATGTTTTTTGTAACTTGCCTTGGCTTCCTGCAGTGTTTGCACCATGACTGGCCAATTACTGGTTATTTTTTCTATCCATTCGTCCGCTTTTAGGGGTTGTGGTAGTTCTGTGTTGTGTGCCATGGCCAATTCAGGGATAGTTACAAATTCCTGCCCTGTAGCGACTTTGAATGGCGAAAACCCCGTGCTTTGATGTAGCGCGTTATTGTAAGCAACCTCTGCGAACGGCAACAGTTCCGCCCAATCGTTCTGTTGATAATTAATGTAGCATCTAAGGTACTGCTCCATTGTGGCATTCAGACGTTCACTCGCACCATCTGTGCACGGATGGAACGCACTACTGAGCCCCTGTTCCGATCCAATCAACTTCAAAAATGCCTGCCAAAACTTGCAAGTAAAAGTGCTGCCGCGGTCGCTGATTATGCGTTCCGGCGTTCCGTGGGCTCTATAGATGTGTTGGATAAATAGTCTAGCTAGTTTTTGGGCATTCGGTATTCCTTTGCACGCAATGAAGTGAGCCTGCTTGGAAAATAAGTCTGTGACCACCCAAATGGCCATGTTCTTTTTGTTCATCGGTAAATCTACTATAAAATCCATGGCAATTTGCTTCCATGGTTGTGTGGGGTTTGCTACTTCCTGCAGCTTCCCTGTGGGTTTCCCCATTTTCCTTTTGGCGGTTGCGCACACTGGGCATGAGCGCACATAGGCTTTAACGTCTGTGCGCAAGGATGGCTACGAGAATTTGCGTCGGATTAAGTGTAGTATTTTTACGAAGCCGAAATGCCCTGCCATTTTGTGATCATGATGCATGTTCAAAACCTTTTGCCGTAGGGGCTCAGGGACATAGGCTTTGTTGTCCTTCCACCCCACTCCATCCTTTTCCACTAGGGTCTGTTTGTTCTCCCCCCACCAGGTGTCTGTTGCTGTTGCCGCCCGCAGTTCGGCTGTCCACTGGTCGCTCTCAGCCGCGCGCTGTGCGCTGCTGTGGGTGATTGCCATATTGCCTTCCCCCCTCCCTTCTATTGTCGCTGGGCTCTGAGCCTCCGCTGGTTGGGAGGGGATGAGCGATTCAATGACCTCCTCCATTTTGCCCTCATGCTGCGGTAGGCGTGACAGCGCGTCTGCCAAGTAGTTTTTCCCCCCAGGGAAGTACTTCAACGTGAAGTTGAACCTACTAAAAAACTCTGCCCACCGGTGGTGTTTAGGATTTAGTTTTCTAGGGGATTTGAGAGCTTCCAAGTTTTTGTGGTCAGTCCACACTTGGAACGGCTCTGCTGTCCCTTCTAGGAGGTGTCGCCACGTGCTTAGGGCATGTTCGACAGCGAATGCCTCTTTCTCCCAAATATGCCATCGTTTCTCCGTCTGATTAAATTTCCGTGAAATGTATGCACACGGTCTTAGTTTCCCAGTGTCGTCTGCCTGCAGTAGTATGGCCCCCACTGCGCTAATTGATGCGTCTGTGTGTATCACAAATGGTTTGTCAGCTTCTGGATGTTTGAGTATGGGCTCCCTCGTGAACATCTCCTTTAGCCTATCAAACGCTACCTGGCATTCTTGTGTCCACACGAGTTTTGTGCTCGGTGGTGGGGCTTTTGCTTTTGTGCCCTTGCTTTTCGTCTTTAATAGGTCAGTCAAGGGCAACGCGATCTGCGCGAAATTTTGAATGAACTGCCTATAGAACCCCGCGAACCCGAGGAACGCTGTCTGCGCGTTCGGGGGGGCTGCCAGCCCAGGACCGCTTTGACTTTCTCAAGGTCCATCTCGATGCCCTCATGCGAAATGCGATACCCCAAGAAGTCTAGTTGTTCCCTGTGAAATTCACATTTCTCAAGTTTTACATAAAGCTTTGCCTCGAGTAATTTCTCAAGCACCCTCTTAACTAACTCCATGTGTTCCTCCAGATTTTCAGAAAAAATCAGTATGTCATCCAAATATACAATTACCCCTTTGTACAGAAATTCATACAATACTTCGTTTATGAACCTCATGAAGATTCCCGGTCCCCCCGCAATCCCAAATGGGAGCACCCTGTATTGGAAAGAACCCAATGGGCAATTGAATGCAGTTTTCCACTCGTCCCCCTCCCTTATGCGAACATGATAGTAAGCTTCTCTAACATCTAGTTTTGTGAAAATTTTCCCTTTAGATAGCTGGGCTAACATGTCTTTCAGCAACGGGAGAGGGTACTGTCTCGTAACCAAAATTGCATTAAGACCCCTGTAGTCAGTGCAAAGCCGGAGGGACCTGTCTTTTTTCTTCCTGAACAATACTGGGGCTGCAAGGGGGGAGTTGGCTGGCTCAATGAACCCCCGTGCCAAATTTTTATCTATGAATTTGCGCAATTCTTGCAGTTCTTTTTGCGTCATGGCATACATCTTGGGCTTGGGAAACGGTGCCTCTGGGATGAGGTCAATGGTTGCGTCTGACTGCCTATGGGGGGGTTCTTGCTCACATTCCTTCTTGTCGAATATCTCTGCTACCGGGAGGTATTTCTCCGGAATTGTGCTTGTGAGTGTGCCACCCCCTTGGTCCTGCTCCCCCTCCTCAAATTCCATCCCCGTTGCCCCCAGCTCAATGCAGCTAGGTGTGCTATCATTGTCCATCTCATGATAAGTCCCATCCGTAAAGTCCAAATCTCCTGAGACCCAATCCACCTTGGGGTTTCTTGCCCTCAACCATTTCAATCCTATCACAATGGGTCATGTTGCAATGGGAGCCACTAGGAACCGCAAAGTCTCTACGTGAGTCCCCAAAGTCATTTGCAGTCCTTCAGTGTAGAACTCCACTGGCCCCCCCTTCAGTTCCGACCCGTCCAATTGGCAAAATGTGATGGGCGTTTTAAGCTTAAAGAGGTCCAGTCCCATCTTTTCAGCTACGTTCGGGTGCATTAAGTTTCTAGAGCAACCCGAGTCTAGCATTGCAACCCCCGCATACTTTTTCCTCCCACCCAAAGTTCTCAACTGTACCTTTAGGTGCATTGTCGGGTTGTTGCGACTACTTCCTTTGCGCCCCTTTGTGGAGGTCTGTCCTGTGGCGCTCATCAGAACAGACCTGGCTCGTTTCCTGCCGTCTGGATTTCAAAGTCAGAGTCGTCGCTGTCTTCTTCTAGGTACGGATTCTGCCATGGGTTCACGGTTGCCACAGCCGCTCCTTTTCCCTTGGTGTGTGTTGTTTTGAGGGTACTTCTGTCAGCTGCCTTTTTCGCCGGAGGTTTTTCCTTAACGCTCGTTTTCCCCTGAGGGCAAGCGCTTATTCGGTGTCCCTCCTTCCTGCAGCGGAAGCACAGTCCCTCTCTTGTCCGGCGATCCTTCTCCTCTTCCCAATTCCGCTGTTTCACGTTCGAGCGGGGCTGGTTAATGAAAGTCCCCTCATTCCTCTGCCTGAATTGTAAGTTTCTGATACTTTGTAGCTGTAGTCTGTTACTCTCAATTTTCCCAGCTAATTGGATCCACCCCTCTAAAGTTCCAGGGTCATCTCTATCTAATGCCTTTTCCAGTAGGTCCTGTTTTAATCCATACTGGAAGTGTTCAATCTTTATCGATTCCGGCCATTCCGGCAGGTAAGATAAGAGCTTTTTAAAGTCCATAGCATATTCAGCTACTGCTCTGTTTCCCTGCCTTAAGTTCCGGAGTCGTGCCCTGGCTGAGACTTTAGTCAGCGTATCTTCAAATCGTTTCCGAAGGGCGTACATGAACTCCTGAAAGTCCAGTAGTTCCCTTGCCCCCCTGTCGTGAAGCGTTACAAGCCAGTCCCCTGCCTCACCTTCCAAAAAACTGGAGACGTACCTGATTTTGTTCTCCTACGTTCGGAAGGTGTATTCAAATTCTCTCATGAACCCTTGTACATGCGTTAAAAAGCATGCTAGATTCTTGGGGTCTCCATTAAATTTCGTTTTCAATTCACCTATTCCAAACGGTGTATGCACCCCCCCTGGGGTCGTGTATTGATTGTATGATGGGGTCATGGGTGATCGATTGTAGGGGCGAAATTCCTCTTCTTCCTCCCCCTCACTTTCGATGTCCTCCTCTCCTTCGGGTGGCGCCAGACTCTCTTCCCTCACTCTGGGTTCATCTAATTTGTCCATCAATTTCCCAAAGGCTGCGCCCAATGAGTCCATTTTGTTGATCAGCAGTCCCATATTTAACTGCACATTGGACATCTGCTCTTCCAACCGCACAATGCGCTGGGTTGGTGTGACCCTCTTCTGGTTGCCTTTTCCCCCTTTCTCCGCCATCCCTTCGCCCACAGCTACGGACCATCCTGCTAGCCTTGGCTCGGTGCTGCTTAGATGAAGGGGGGTTTTGGTTACCTCTATATGGTTTTCCTTCTTCTGTGCTTTTTTGCTCTCCTGCTCGCCTGCAGCTCTCTCCATCTTCTGGGTGCTTGCTGAGCTGGGTCCGGCTTCTTCGCGGATTTCTGCCACCTCTACCGTTTCCATTTCGTGCTACGTTATTGAGGTGTGGTTGTGTGTGTGGCCACCTTCAACCGGGGGTTCGCTGAATATCAGAGTAATCCCCGGGTTAGGTAGTAAAAATTTTTGATTCAAGTCTTTATGTAAGGCACTCCATCCGATATCTATAATCTCCCTGCTCTAGAGTAACTCACAGACACATGAGTTCTTAGAAGCAGAAGAGTTTATTATAGCATACAGAAGCTAGCACGAACAAAGACTTGAATGGCTGGAACCTGTAAAGCCTGCACATTTAAATCTTCCCTTCCCCCCCCCTCCAAGATTCTTTGGTGGTGACACGTGTAACTCGTGCCTTTCCAAGCTGCTCAGACATCCGCTGGTGGAGATGTGTATTCGCGATCGTCAGCTAGGTGCGAACCGGTCTACTTCAAAGCCAGCGTCTCTTTCGTGTCACTTGCAGCCTCCTGGAATGTGCATCCCGTCTAGTGTCTTTGGCAGAGATCTTCCGATCTCTGACATGGTGTTGGTTCAGTTCAAATTTCTGGTATCAGGTCAGAGAGAATTACTCTGGCCTGTAAGTTGCTCCTTGGGAGAAGAAGGGCAAGGGAATCTCACATTGTATTGTCGAAGGCTTTCACGGCCGGAGTTCAATGGCTGTTGTGGGTCTTCCGGGCTGTGTGGCCGTGTTCTGGAAGTTGTGGTTCCTAACGTTTCGCCAGCATCTGTGGCCAGCATCTTCAGAGGGCAGGAGCACAGATAGAAGCAAAACCTCTGTGCCCAGGTAGAGTGGCAATGTTCTATTTATAGAGCTAAATTATAGGAGATTAGGTGGGGTTTTTTTGTTGTGTTGAAATGTTAACGAGTGGCTGATGAGCGTGATTAGCATGTTCATTGTGAGAAGTATTCCCATGACCTGGTGGTTGGACTGAGTTCGTTGACCTTTTGCAGGCTGTGTTTTTCAGGACTGGTAGCCAGGTTTTGCTAATTTTTAAACTTTCTTCTTTTTTATTGTAACTGTGCTGGTGTTTGTGAATTTCAATGGCTTCTCTGTATAATCTGGTGTAGTGGCTTTTGGTGTTGTCCAGTATTTCTGTGTTTTCAAATAGGATTTTGTGTCCCGTTTGCTTGAGAGCATGTTCAGCTACTGAAGATTTTTCCGGTTGCTGTAGTCTGCAGTGTCTTTCGTGTTCTTTTATCCTGGTGTGAATGCTTCGTTTTGTGGTTCCGATGTATACTTGTCCACAGCTGCATGGTATGCGGTATACTCCTGCAGCGGTGCGGGGGTCCCTTTTGTCTTTTGCTGATTTTAGCATTTGTTGTATTTTTCTGGTGGGTCTGAAGACTGTTTGAAAGTTGTGTTTTTCCATCAGTTTTCCCATGCGGTCAGTGACTCCTTTGATGTAGGGCAGGAATACTTTGTTTGTGGGGGGCTGTTTTTCTTCAGTTGGATGTTGTTTTCTTGGTTTGATGGCTCTTTTTATTTCATTCTTGGAATAGCCATTTGCCTGTAGGACCCAATTCAGATGGTTAAGTTCATTGTTGAGAAATTGGGTTTCACAGTTTCGATTAGCACGATCCACCAAGGTTTTGATCATGCCTCTCTTTTGTCGTGGGTGGTGATTGGAATTTTTGTGTAGATATCGGTCCGTATGGGTGGGTTTTCTGTATACTTTGTGTCCTAGTTTGAGGTCCGGATTGCGTATGACCAGCGTATCTAAAAATGGAAGTTTGCCATCAGTTTCTTTTTCCATGGTGAATTGTATATTGGGGTGGATGCCGTTTAGGTGGTCCAGAAATTTCTCCAGTTCTTCTTCAGTATGACTCCAAATTGCGAAGGTGTCATCCACGAACCGGAACCAGACTGTTGGTGTAATGGGTGCCGATTCCAAAGCCTGTTTTTCAAAGTGTTCCATGTAAAAGTTTGCTATGACTGGGCTCAGGGGGCTTCCCATGGCAACGCCATCCATCTGTTCGTAGAACTCATTCTCCCATTGAAAGTAACTAGTTGTTAGGCAGTGTTGAAATAAAGCTGTAATGTCTTCTGGGAAGATTTGCTTGATGAGTGCCAGGGTGTCCCTTACTGGCACCTTGGTAAACAGGGAGACCACGTCAAAGCTGACCAGTTTGTCCATGTGGTTGAGTTTTAGGGTGCTGATTTTGTTGATGAAGTGTCCTGAGTCTTTGATGTGGGATGGAGTCTGTCCGGTTTAAAAATTAGCAAAACCTGGCTACCAGTCCTGAAAAACACAGCCTGCAAAAGGTCAACGAACTCAGTCCAACCACCAGGTCATGGGAATACTTCTCACAATGAACATGCTAATCACGCTCATCAGCCACTCGTTAACATTTCAACACAACAAAAAAACCCCACCTAATCTCCTATAATTTAGCTCTATAAATAGAACATTGCCACTCTACCTGGGCACAGAGATTTTGCTTCTATCTGTGCTCCTGCCCTCTGAAGATGCTGGCCACAGATGCTGGCGAAACGTTAGGAACCACAACTTCCAGAACACGGCCACACAGCCCGGAAGACCCACAACAGCCATTGAACTCCGGCCGTGAAAGCCTTCGACAATACATTGAACGCCTCTACGGGGAGGAAACGTTCCGACAGACACGGAGACTGGAAACACTCCGGAACAGAAAAGCACACCTTCTCTGCTCCTTAACCTTCCTAGTGCGATGCAGAGATACCAGGACCATTCCAGCTTTTCTCAGAACGAAAAGGACCTTCAAATCGTCACAAGCCAGCCGCATTTACGACCGCCTTGAACAAGCCCTCCTGCGCGAGAGAATTCACACAACCCGCCGAAACCTTGCCATCACAGAAAAAGATCTATTCGACACACATATGAGCCTTAGTCACAAAATGAGAAGCCAGGATTGGGACAAGATTGATACCATATCCTACAGAAAAATGGAAAAGGACATTTTTGACTACACAAACAGACAAAAGCAAAAATTCAACAAATGCCAAAACAGTCAACCAAAACCGGCACTGGATACTTCACGCATTGTCATCAATTTGACAGAACGCCTGCTCTCTCCTGAAGAAACCTCCATCCTAAGCAAAGGAGGAAACTTTGCAATTACACCCACCAGAATTCCAGTGGAAGATATCATTGCCAATGTGGAATCAGCCATTCACCAACGTCCAGAGGAAGAAGCAGAAGAAATAAGGGGTGAAGTGGCAAGAATCCTAAGGAAAGCAAAGCCCCCCACCAGCAACATTACTAAGAAGGAGAGAAACGCCATAGAGACCCTCAATTCGGACCCAGACATCATCATCCTTCCAGCGGACAAAGGCAATGCCACGGTAATTATGAACATAGATGAATACAAAGACAAAATCAGAGAATTACTAGACCCCACCACATACAGAACAATAAGACGGGATCCGACCAGCAAAATCATGAAGCAAACCAACACACTGATAAAGAGCTCCTCCCTGCATCCCAACGTACTACAACGTATTTGCAAGACAGAAGCTCTCTCACCTAGACTATATGGACTCCCCAAAATCCACAAAGACTCGATCCCACTCAGACCCATTGTAAGTGCCATTGGCTCCCCGACATATGAATTATCCAAACATTTGGCAACCGTTTTACAGACCCACATCGGACAGACTCCATCCCACATCAAAGACTCAGGACACTTCATCAACAAAATCAGCACCCTAAAACTCAACCACACGGACAAACTGGTCAGCTTTGACGTGGTCTCCCTGTTTACCAAGGTGCCAGTAAGGGACACCCTGGCACTCATCAAGCAAATCTTCCCAGAAGACATTACAGCTTTATTTCAACACTGCCTAACAACTAGTTACTTTCAATGGGAGAATGAGTTCTACGAACAGATGGATGGCGTTGCCATGGGAAGCCCCCTGAGCCCAGTCATAGCAAACTTTTACATGGAACACTTTGAAAAACAGGCTTTGGAATCGGCACCCATTACACCAACAGTCTGGTTCCGGTTCGTGGATGACACCTTCGCAATTTGGAGTCATACTGAAGAAGAACTGGAGAAATTTCTGGACCACCTAAACGGCATCCACCCCAATATACAATTCACCATGGAAAAAGAAACTGATGGCAAACTTCCATTTTTAGATACGCTGGTCATACGCAATCCGGACCTCAAACTAGGACACAAAGTATACAGAAAACCCACCCATACGGACCGATATCTACACAAAAATTCCAATCACCACCCACGACAAAAGAGAGGCATGATCAAAACCTTGGTGGATCGTGCTAATCGAAACTGTGAAACCCAATTTCTCAACAATGAACTTAACCATCTGAATTGGGTCCTACAGGCAAATGGCTATTCCAAGAATGAAATAAAAAGAGCCATCAAACCAAGAAAACAACATCCAACTGAAGAAAAACAGCCCCCCACAAACAAAGTATTCCTGCCCTACATCAAAGGAGTCACTGACCGCATGGGAAAACTGATGGAAAAACACAACTTTCAAACAGTCTTCAGACCCACCAGAAAAATACAACAAATGCTAAAATCAGCAAAAGACAAAAGGGACCCCCGCACCGCTGCAGGAGTATACCGCATACCATGCAGCTGTGGACAAGTATACATCGGAACCACAAAACGAAGCATTCACACCAGGATAAAAGAACATGAAAGACACTGCAGACTACAGCAACCGGAAAAATCTTCAGTAGCTGAACATGCTCTCAAGCAAACGGGACACAAAATCCTATTTGAAAACACAGAAATACTGGACAACACCAAAAGCCACTACACCAGATTATACAGAGAAGCCATTGAAATTCACAAACACCAGCACAGTTACAATAAAAAAGAAGAAAGTTTAAAAATTAGCAAAACCTGGCTACCAGTCCTGAAAAACACAGCCTGCAAAAGGTCAACGAACTCAGTCCAACCACCAGGTCATGGGAATACTTCTCACAATGAACATGCTAATCACGCTCATCAGCCACTCGTTAACATTTCAACACAACAAAAAAACCCCACCTAATCTCCTATAATTTAGCTCTATAAATAGAACATTGCCACTCTACCTGGGCACAGAGATTTTGCTTCTATCTGTGCTCCTGCCCTCTGAAGATGCTGGCCACAGATGCTGGCGAAACGTTAGGAACCACAACTTCCAGAACACGGCCACACAGCCCGGAAGACCCACAACAGCCATTGAATCTCACATTACTTAGCTGTCTGTTGTTATTCTTGTTCCTCCTCTTCCTCCTTCTAGAAAAGGACTTGGATTCCACTTTCAGGAGCCTGAGCATTCTCATATCAAGGTTCATGTAAATAATAATTCAACATTTCAGGTTTTCTGTAATGGATCAACTGTCAACAACATTCCTGATAAAGCTATATAAATTAGGGACATTTGTTTCAGTAGCTTTGCAAATACTATTGTATTCTTATCAGTTAGGGATTTCAGTTATTTTCTTTTTTCTCGCTCTCTTTCAGTTTTTCAACACCCCCCACCACCACCAAGCATCCATCTTCGTCTCTAATTTTCTTTCTAATTGTTTCAAAAAATCTTAAATAGAATGTCCCTCTTGGTGCAGCAGAATCATTTACAGCTGGTGCTAAAAACTTCCTTAGGGGGAAAAGAAAATAGAAACTGGAGGAGACACCCCTAATTGCAGAGAGTTCAGACTGGGGTGGTTAAATCCATTCAGTAGAAGGCCTGATCTTCTTTGGCTTCTTTCCATGGACTGGACAATCGGTGAAGAATTTTACAGGAGCAACTGCAGATGTGGATAATGGCAAGAAAAGCATATCAAAACTTTTTTCATTGAAACTGATGATTTACAGGGTGAGGTCTGAAAACAAAAGACAAATGAGACTTAGTTTTTAATGAATGATAGCTGGATTGATACCAACCTGTATAGATTGGACGACTTCAGAGTAGAGTTGAAAGAGGATTCACATAATCTCATTTCTCTATACTTCCTCCCCAAATAATAATTAAATACACACAAATAAATAAACAAACACAGTGACTGAAAAATGAGAGCAGGAAGCTTGTGTATAAAATCACACACAAAAAAGACCAATCAAAAATATGACATGCCCCCTTGTACAAACAGCAATCTGTTAAGGAGGTTCTCTGTAGCTTGATATCACTTCTACTGATATGATCTTTATAACCACTTTCATAAAAATGCACATTCCTCTTGAGTTTACAGGACTGTGGTAAGGAGAAATGGAGGTGCACATTATCAGAGACTAGTGTCCCACTGAGAGAGTCATTGAAACTAGGGAGCGTATGAATCTTTTCATCATAAAGAGCCACTACTTTGAGGGCTACTTGAGTGGGTGGGTTGTGTTTCTGCAGTGCATTACTTACAGCAGGATGCAAATCAAACTGCATTCTGTTGAAAGTAATGTGATGCAGAGAAATCTATGCAACCCAGATGTCTATTTTGATGTATATCTAATTCAGCTTTAGAGTTTTAAGGATACATGAAGTTTAAATGGCAGTAGGAAAGGGAAGGAAGCTTCTTTCTGTATGTTCTTCTTCCTTTTTTATTTGAGGTATATTGTAGCCTCAGCTGCAAGATTTATTGCAACAAATTTTCTTTTCATTTTACCCAGTCTGCCAAAAACCTTTGAAAAGTTAAGAGATGCTATAGGCTGACAGGGGTAGATGGGTATTAATGAAGTTAGTTTGTGGTGCTGAGAATATTTACCCTATCTCCCCATTTTGTTTCCACAGTCAAAATAATTTCCAAACTGCCCCCATAAACATACACTGGGTTCACACATGGTGTGAAGACATGGCTTTTTGACCCATTAACCCAAGGAAGTTAATGGGTCAAAAATTAACTTTTTTGTTAAAATCTGAGAACTCTGCTTAAATCTGAGCACTCTGCTTAATGCAGGGGTGGGGAACCTTTTTCCTGCCCAGGGCCATTTGGATATTTATAACCGGGGACCGGGGAGTTGGGGGCGAGGTTTCTGGGATTTCCACGGACCGGGGTCCGGAGTTTGCGGGCGGGAGCCAATCACAAGCACTGGGGGTGGGGTTTGCGGGCGGGAGCCAATTGCGTGGAAGGGGCGGAGTTTGCGGCTGGGAGCCCCGTGGGCCTTAGGCAGGAGCCCGGCAGGCCTTATACGGCCCACGGGCCTGACGTTGCCCACCCCTGGCTTAATGGTATTCATTAGATGAAAGGAAAAAATAATTCCAGCAAGTACTCTAGTTTCAAACGAGACCATACAGATAGACAATTTTAGGGCAGCAAAACTGTCCATTTTCTCCCACTCTCCAATGTTCTCCTTTGCATATTTTGCATATTTATCCTTTATTGTGGGTAGCTATTTGGACTCAGATTTTTGTCTATAACATTAAAGTCCTTTATATTCAGGTCTGTTAAATCAAGGGTTTACTGTACTTAAATATTTCTTTCCTGTACAGCATCTTAACATTTGGGAAATAATTTCAGCTGGCTTCCCTCCAGGCAGCAATCAGATCAACAGGCAAGTTGGCTTATATAATATCCTTAAGCTAGTCGGACTGGCTCTATTTTTATTTAGTTTTAGGAAGCTGTTACATATTAAATGTAAATGTTTTGCCCTGTTTTGAATGATCTTAAATAAGATTATCTTAGCTTTTTGTTCATAAAGATGATGGTCTTATATTCTCAAATTGCACAGTACTGTATTGTAAACTTTTAAATTGATGGTAATGAAATAAATTATTTTTTAAAATGAATTGCACAAGTTTTTTTTTTTTTTTTTTTTTTTTACAAATAGCCACAAATATTAGGAGCAAATATCTTGATGTATTGCTGGAGTGAAAAGTTACAAAAATATTTCACATGACAAACATAAAATGAATTTTGATCATGGCTGATATTTAGAGGCCTAGAAATATCACAGTGTTCATATTTCCCATGTGAACATTTGATGAAATAGTTCTCTACTTCTGTATAAAACTGCTAAATAAAGAGAAACACCAGGAAGGTAACAATGGTGTTACTACTGGAAAAAAAACTTCTATCATAGTCATCCTGTGGGAAAAGTAAGAAACAATAAAGTATTTGTATATACACAATATCACACTGAGATTGTGTTAAACTAAAATACCGCCAACAATCTAGATACTAACAAGGCAGGTGTTGACTGATGACACAATCTCACCTACATTGAAGTATCAATTGAGTGGAATGGTTTAACTGTAACCAGACTTTCTTTAAAATGTCTTAAATCAGTGTGAAAGTGAGGCAAGGGGGGAGATGACAACATATGCATAATGACACAAATGATGCATTTTATGAACATGTGTCAGACACAGTGATGCCTGTACTAAGTTACATTTTTAGTGAGATGTCATGTTGAATGTGTTCTCATTTTGATGTCATCATGGCTTGCTATGGGCCCCACCCCATTGAATCCTGGCATACACTGTCAATATCTATAGGGAAGGAGGCTTTCTGGCTGGCAGTGATGAATATTATACAAAATACTTTAGAGGGAAGACATTGTAAAAGGCCAATGTAAGACTTTGCCAAAACGATTCAGCTTCTAATTTCCTGCTCCATCATACCAATTATTTATTTATCAGATGGCACATTCACATTGCATTACAATAAAAAGCATAGAGCATAATAAATATGAAATATAAAATATAAAATATAAAATATAGACAGGAAAATTACAAATGTATGTCTAGGTTACAAATATAGTTTTTTGCTTCAGTTGTCACAGCAAGAAAATCAACGACTGTTCGCATCCGTGACATTCCTTAAGTCACACGTGTCCCCTGGGTGGGGCTAAAGAACAGTCACTTCAAAGCAAACACCTGAAGCTTCGAAGTAGTGGTAGCCAGTCAATCCTAGTGATCTCCTGGCTATATCACATTGCATCATACCAATGAATTTAATGAAATGATTCAGTGAAGTGTAATCCTCTGGGTAACATCATATGAACTGAGGACAGATAGGGCAAAGGATGTGTTTATTTCTAATTGTGATATATGGCATGTAGAATATGTGATATTTTACAGTTATTTTCTCCAATAACCAGGTAAGCAGGGGTTAGGTTAATAGTATAAGCCATTCAGGAGGATAATGATGATGATTATCATTGGTCAACATTCTTCTAGAATTCCCACTGCCATGTCTAGTTACTTGGATTCATTTATGTATTTATGACATGGCCTAGGAGAGAGAGTTTATTTTATCTTCTGGAAAATTTACTTTTGATTTCCTTAGTTCAGTGAATGATGGATGTTTTATGTGCCAGACAGTTATAACTTCAGTGCTTTCTGGTAGTCTTTTTTTTCCTTTTGTGGCTTCTTTCATTTTTATATACTCCATTTCACTTTAAAGATTAACTAAAATTATTTTAACTGTGATTTTGAATAAGTTCTTCAAAATAGGCTAAGAGAAAATAAATGCAAAAGCTGAAAAATTCTTCACCTTTATCCTATATCGTACTGTCAGAGAAAAGGAAGGAAAATAAAGGAAAATGTCCTCACTTCCCCAGGCAGAGAATTAAAAGGGCCTGTAGTGTCGACTTGATTACCGCCAAATATATATATAAAATATCCAGTAGTGTAATAGTCTTGGAAATCCATGTGCCAGCAGAATATAGCCAAGACTATTTATGAGTTGCAAATTGGAAAAGAATCTTTCTTTCATGAACTCACAAGCCTCTGAAGTTCCTGAGCCTCTGAAATAAATGATTTAAGCATCTGGAAGAGCTGGAGATACCTCATTTACTTAATTTCTACAGTTATTCTGTAGCAGCTAAATATATAGAAGCATTTAGCAGCAACTAAACATATAATTAACGTAGGAAAAATCAATGATGTATTTAGGCTTAATAACTTATTTAGGACAGATGTAGCCAAAAGTTTCTACTCTCTCAAATTGGATTGTTTGTTTATTTAGCTTATGTACTGCTCCATTTCCAAATACTCAGAAGGCTACAAAATAAACATCATAACAAAATAAACATTAAAACATAGAAAATCAACAATTTTGCTGGCAGTCAGCTGCTAGGTATACTTTAATGTGTTCACCTGGTTTATTACTCTGATACTCTTCATTGATGTGCCTGTGGGGAGAAAAAAACAGATTTAGTAAAATTGCTTGTCAGGTTGTCATTCAGAATCAGTTTGTCTAGTTGCAAAGAAACCTGTAAGACAGAGCTTTCCAAACTTTTCATGTTGGTGACACACTTTTTAGACATGCATCATTTCGCGACACACTCTTACAGCACGGCATCATTTCGTGACACACTGTTACAGCAGGGCACAAGGCAGGCACTAGGACCTGCGCGGAATCCTGGCAGGGCAGGTTTGGAGGCAGCAGCAGCAGCCGGGACACACCCAGACACTGCAGCCGACACACTAACGTGTCCCGACACACAGTTTGGAAAGCTCTGCTCTAAGACCTTCACTGTTGAAATGTAGCTTAGATAGTTCTTCAGAAAAACTAGGGTTAATATACTGCTGATACGATGGAATTATAAAACAGTCACACTAAACTTTTGAAATGTGTAGCATTTTTTTAACAACTCTTGGCACTTGTCTTGATTCCTTTTCTTAATTAATGGATGATACATAGTGAAAAAAATAGTCATAAATTTACAGCCCAATGTAATAAATATACATACAATTTTCTAGTAAGTCAATTTATCGTATACATTTTTATAATAATTTTATTAGAAATTACAGTTAAACAGATAAAAACTAATACGAACTACAAAAAAGAAAAGAATAAAAAGAAAAAAATAGAAAGTGCAGAAAAAAAGAAAAAGAAAAGAATAATATAGAAAGAAAAACAGAAAAGAAAAAAAAATAAGAATATAGCAAAGAAAAAGAAAATAAATTTATAAAGAAGTGACTTCTCCCTTCGTCACAACATCTCTTAAAATACAGCAAATGATCTCTCCATCCCATATCTCATCTCTTATCTATAAACAGATCCTTAAAACCTCATCATTCAGTCCTGGTCAGCAAAAGTCCATTAAGTGTTACCAGAAATAACATATATTTTAATTTTGATCAAACTTATCTTTTGATTAAACTTATCTTTAAAACTTCTTTCACTAAGGGTTAAAGGAAACTCACCCAGTGAGTGTTATAAAACTTGTTGATTGAAAGGTTTTTAATAGTTGAAAAGCAGTTAAGAAGCAATTTCCAAAAGTGGTTAAGAAATGAGGCTTGGCAGAACTTTGTGTCCATAAGGCTACATGGCGGCTGTGAGCTTGGTGGAAATCCCTCGACTCCCAGCCGCTCAACTCAGGAGCCAACTGCAGAAACCTCAGATCCTGCAGTTTACTCACAAGGAGCAGCTGTCTGGAGTGCAAGTGGGTGATCTCGTGATCTTTCTTTATCTGGAGTGTCTATCTGTGATGTCCTCGATCCGTTGACTATTAAATCAGGGTTCCTGACACAAGCCCCTCAGGGATATGAAGGAATCTTTATTAAAGCCAGTGATCCATTGCACGTTAAAGACTTGAGTGAATAAAGCTCCCGCAACCAACAGTTTAAGAATCTCCAAGTTCCCTCCCCCTCATCGGGATTTGCGGCTCGGTTGCCCTTCCTTTCGTCTCTCAGTTTTCAGGTCTTTCTGGGTCTGAATCAACTAATGCGGCGATATCGCCCTTTGATCTATCCTGGGTGCTGAATCACTCAGCACGATACTTTGATTAACATGTTTGCAGTTCTGTGAATACATCAAAACCCCATCGCCAGCATTCTCCCCTACTTTACATGACCCTGTGAGTTTAACAGACTGGCAGGGTGTTCCTTCCTGGCGCCATGGCAGGATGGCATGGATGACATCCTGACACTACCCATCTAGCTGCTGATCCTGCTGCAATGCCATCTTCGCTCCTTTGGAGATGTCTAGTCCACCATGAATCCTCACTGGAAGTCTATTATATACATTTTTATGACAAATTCTGATCAAAGCATTTGTGGAAGAGCAGGCTACTTAGCAAAATTGCAGGCACCTGTGCTGCCATCTTTCCCTCCCATTTGAGCCTTCTCCCCAGCATCAGCACGGCAGAGTTGCCAATAAAGCTGCAACCTTGACACAATTGTGGGAGGAAAATGGAGGAAATGTGTGTTTTGCAGCTCTGCAGCCACCAGCAAACTGAGTACAGCAGCAAAATGAAAGAAGGCGTTTTTCCTTCAGAAGGAGTGGATGGTCTAAAAGAGAGGAAAAGAAGTATAGAGGCCGAGTAAGACAAAGCTCAAGTAAAAAAGGTGCAAGAGCTCTACATGCTGGCCATTAACAGAAAAAGAAGAAGAAATCTCAAGGAGAGGGGACTTAAGACAGAACAGGCTTAAGAAAGAAATGCTGATGTGTACTATTAATAATATAGAGCATAGTATGTAGGAAATTGTAATAGGTAATAGTAATAGAGCAATAATAATTGAATAGTAATAGTATATAGTAATTGTCACAGTAATAGTAATTATCATAGTAATAGTATAGAGATAGCAATAGAACAGAATATAGGAAGCACTCACATAATACTTTTATATGTTTGGTTTTGCAAAATAAAACATCTCCCCAACCCTTATAGGGAGATAAGATCCAGGATTGAGTCTAGTGCTTTTGTGTCTTCCTTGAGTCTGGGTCAATCTAATTGGGTACAGTTTAAAACAGAACCCATGACAGTATTCAAATAATTTCTTAGGTATACCACAAAATACAACAATTTCTTTGGTATACAACAAAGTCTAATAATCTTCATTGTAGAGATGAACAATCCAACTAAAAATCGAAAACAAAAAGTAAAATGCAAATTAAATCAATTACAGAACTACAGTACATATTAGATGTGCAGTATAAAGAGAAAAATATGTTTTAAAATTAAAAATTCCAAGTTATGAACTTGGCTAGCATGTTTGGTGTCTCAAGCTTTGATTATTTACTGCAGTCTGGGGCAATCAGGGAAGTAGGGATTGTTTGAGAAAGGCAAGATTAGGTGGGGTAGAGAAAGTTTGAGAATTAAAGGGGTTTTTGGAGACTCTGGATGCTTGTCACTGGCTATTATGCAGTATTTAGCAGAAAAGAAAGTCAAAATAAAGGAGAGAAGAGAAAAAGCATGCACATATAGATCATTTCCCCAGTGGTGACTTATAGTAGCTTGTAGAATCATGCATCAATTTTTGTGCCAAAGTAACTGTCATGTAGACAGGCTTTCTATCACCTCAACAATAGTTGGATGATTCTGTGAATATGCTGCAAGTCTCTAGTGGGGAGGTGGCCATATTCACTCCAAAGGGATTGGGGTGAAAATGTAGAAATCGCTATTTGGAAGCAGAAATTCTCCCTGAAGACAGAAGTGCTGATTCAAACATTTGCGGTCTGCTGTTCTTTCTCCAAGAGTTTCCTAAGGGGCTGCTGGACCAGTCTGTAGAGTAGCTAATGAATGGAAGTAGTCTGGCTACAAATAATAAAAAGGGTTCAAAATGGAACAGTTGCATTTCTCCAGTGTTCCGGGATCCCTTTTCCTATCCCTTCTTAGCTAGGACTCATTATTACAATGCTCCTTTTAGTCATATCAGTTCTTCCTTCTATGTTTATTAAACATTAAAAACATTAAAAAGACAAAGATTTTAAAAAATCAAATACAAATGAAAAAACAAGGGATTTAAAAATGTCACGGAGGTTATATTTTCCAGCCTAACATTAGTTACATTGGGTTGTAAATAACAGTGCATTTTATTTATTTATTTATTCGCTTTGTATGGCCACCCATCTCACCTAAGTGAGTTACATCATTGTAACAGACTAAAAATCACTATTAAACTCCAAACTAAGATTATATAAGTTTCTTGAGGACCTTCCCCATAATTTTATCCTAGCAGATGTGCATTCTGCTTCAGGTGAGAGGCATAGAGGCTTGGCCTTTTGGAACAGGAGGCAGCTACAGGTAGTCCTCACTTAACAATGATAATCGGGACCAGAATTGCCATTGCTAAGCAATGCGGTCATAAATCATGACATCACATGACCACGTGGCTTAGTGACGACAGTTCTGGCAGTTCCTGGTTTCTGACATTAAGCGAAGACCACATGGGTCATTAAGCAAGGACCTCATGTGATCGCGACTTCTGACTTCCTGCCAGCTTCTCTGGTGACTTTGCTTTTGGGAAGCTGGCAGGGAAGGTTGCAAGTCATGACTGTGGGACGCTGCAACGGTTGGAAATCTGGGCTGGTTGCCAAGCACCCAGATCGAATCAGGTGACCATTGGGGCGCTGTGACAACTCAAACTTCGAGAACCGGTCATAACTACCACTCATTCAGCACTGTCACAAGTTCGAACAGTCGCTGAATGAGTGGTCATTAAACGAGGACCACTGGTATAATTTATCAGAAAAAGCAGGAAAATTTCTATTGGGTCTACAGGAATATTTTCTCATTGGGAGAACCAACTATTTCAATAAAGGATCAGTTTATTCCATCTCTCATTACACTTACTATCTCTAGGTTTATACTCTCTCTGGATTTCTTTGGAAAGATTGGGAAAATGGGGGGCAGAGTTTGGGATATGGGTCATTCATTTTTGCTTGGCTAAGAAAGTGAATGCCAAATTTTTGATCTTGGAAAATTGCAGTTATAGAATTGGAAACAAAGGCCAAAGCTAATTTTAATTGGCTTTAACTTATCAAAATGGATAAGCTTTACATTTAAATATTAAAGGTGGGATATAAAAAAATAAATAATAGCAGTGATAACAATATAGTTAATATATTATATTATACCATCATTTGGATTTTTACTATTTATTATTGGATGTATTTTAAGATTTATAGGTTTTTAGTTTTAATATTTTATTGTAAACCGCCCAGAGTCTACTTTGTAGAGATGGGCGGTGATAAATTTGACAAATAAACAAACAAACAAACAAATAAATAAAATGATTACTGTCCAGTCATTTATTTAATAATTTTCTCTTCAGGTTGTTCACATCTAATATATCACTAGAAACAAGCTGTCTCTCTCTCTGTGTCTCACACACACACACTGTTTAAGTTTTATTATATTATGTTAATTAAGTTCAATTAGTTTGTTTTTTTAAGAGCCACTTTTTTTTGGAGGAGAAAATGAAGATAAACATTCAACAGATAAATGAAGATATACACTGAGTAGAGGAAATGCAATTTGCCTGCTGTATTGCAGTACCATACGTATGTCTTCTTTTTCAAGAACTGTTCAAGTTAAATATGAGATTCATTGCTAGTGGAACCCAGCATTTTATTTTCATAGGGCTTTTAAGTGTTAAAAGAAAAACTTCATTGAGGCATCCCATGTTCTGTACAATCTCTTGGGGGTCCAGATGTAAATGCATTATCTAAAGCAGCTAGATAATTTTTCCTTAATTCAAAGGCTCAAACAAGTAGCCAAGATGTTTATGCCAAAAATATAACACTGTAGAAACCATAACTCAGTAATATTGTCTGTCTTTTGTTGTGTTACCTACTCAATGCAAGTATATTTCACAATAATATTTGGTATTTTTAGCTCATATAAGAATTCTTATTTTGATTTATCATATTTATATCTTATAAAGTCTCCATTTCAAGAAGAAAGAATCCACCTATGCATTTTTACTATATCCCATGTCTGTAAGAAATTTTGTGAGGTGTTTTTGCTCATATTTGTGCAGATTAATCACTGGATTCTGTAATCGCTAAGGCCCTATGGTTTACTATGTAATTTAACTGGTAAAAACATACCGATCTCCTTTATAACTACAAATCTCTTCTTTATGTTGTCATTACGATACATACGGAAGATGTATCATATTTATTTATTTATTTATTTATTTATTCAAATTTATCACCGCCCATCTCCCCCAATGCGGGACTGTGGGCGGTTTACAAAAACACTCAACAATTAAAACCTATAAAAATAAATACAATCAACCCGTCTAATAAGATAAATAGATAAAAAATCCAGTGATGGTAAAATCTCATCGAAAAGGGAGGACACTATGGGGCCAGCCATCCCCAGTAGGAACTATTACCTCCCTCGTCCCAGGCAAGGCGGCAGAACCAGGTCTTTAGAGTCTTCCAGAAGGTCGGGAGCCTGTCTCACCTCTGGGGGAAGATATTCCAAAGTGCAGGCACTATCATAGAGAAGGCACGCCTCCTGGATCCCGCTAGATGGAATTCTCTTGTTGATGGGATCTGAAGCATGCCCTCTCTGCATGATCATATCTTGTAGACAAAACTGATGTATATAGGAATCATAAGAAAATCATGGGATGGTTACGATTTGTGTGACAGCCCTGAAATTGCACAATTAAAACCTCATTCTGAATAATTCTTAATCCCATCTACCTTCTCTAACCACTAACCTTTCTACCAACATATTATGCCGAGGTTGAACATCAGAACACAAGACAATAGAAAACATATTATAAAGACGAGACCCATCTAATCTCCAGTCTAGAAGTCCATCTTTCCCAAACTAACGAGTATAGCACATCTCAGTTGAGGATAGACTGTATTTGATTTGTTCATTTTTAGCTGAAAACAAAGTTGATTTTTCTCACAGCACTAATACATAATATTGGTGTAGACATGTAGTTTAAATAACCGAATGAACCCTTGGCTTTATGTGCTATCACCTATAATACATTAAATCTAAAGATATCTGTTTGTTGGAATAACTAAAATCCATCAGTCACAATCTGGCACTAAAGTAATTGACATCCAAGGCTTCTAATTTTGCCTGGGTATGCTCGCCAGTTGCAATATATGCTACTTCTCCTTATTTAGCTAGGAAGGAATCTATTCCCTTCTGTAACTCTTTATTGTATTCTTGCATACAGAACAGAAATCAACTGAAAACACAATCTGTAAGTGTGTATGTTAGAGTTCTTTTTAACATGTCTGTTCTCTGCTTGCATATTGTATATTATTATGTAAATGCTGTCCAAAACACTCTCCACATGGTAGAAATTGGGTGACCTCCAAACTCTACTGGTTGCAGTTTCAAGGTACTAAGGAAAAAGGGAAAACTGTCTTCCTCTTTACTTTTTCCTAACCTCTGCTTCTACTCCATGTGCTTCCTAATTTTTCCAGCTCTTAAAGCAAAGACTGATTTAAACAATCCATCCATCATTTGTTTATGATACAGAAACAGAGTTCCTCTGTTTTAACACATGTATATTTTTGAGCGGAACATTTAAATCCAAACAATTGTGTCCTCCGAGTTTGGGGTCATTTTACCCCGCCTTTCCTATTGTACATGAATTACAAGGTAGTTGAGATGGAGGGAGAATGGATTATGCTGAATACATGAAATGCCTTGGGAAGGGGAAAAAGGTGGAGGTTTCCAACATGTGAACCAAACATACCTCATGCCATATTCACTTCCCCTATAGACTGTAGCTAGATGAAAAACACATGGAATGACGTGTTGAGTCATAACACCATCCTTGTTATGGATTTGTTTTCTGAATCCAGAGTTTTGAGTGTTTCATGCTGATGTTAGTATGCTTGGAAATATCACAGCATGTGGGACCCAGTAAAACATGAACTTCATTTGTTTTCCTTGGCTTCTGTGTGTCATGATGTATTCAGGATTACAGTTTCTGCAAAACTGTACATTTTAGTTAGGTCTCAGCTGAATCTTGAACTTTGTCCTGTGCAGCTTAGAATGCCAGATAGCTTGTAAGTGGTCGATATCCAGCTTCCTCCCTGAGGATGCATTTAAGTCAACATGGAAGTATATGAGATCATAAAGCCTAGTAGGCCTTAAACTCAAATAATAATTTGGGCTCTAGTCCATATCAAATTAAAATAAATGACAAACTTATAATTAATTTTACCTTATTGTTATTTTCTGAAAGCATTTTTTCAAGATCAGGCTTGATTGACAACAAGCAAGGGTCACTCTGTAGTCTTTTCATGGCCAGGAACTGCACTGGGCAGGGCAATGATATGAGATGGATAGGGCAGTGATTCAAATAGCATGGCTGTATCACATACAAGGCTTTCTCTCAATTTTCCCCCCCCCCAGTTTTAAAGAGATTCTGAGCTTAATGGGGAGAATTCATCGCAGTGACTCCTAGAGAAATGTCTGTGCTTATTAGGTAAAGGTAAAGGTTCCCCCCGCACATTGGTGCAGTCGTGTCTGACTCTAGGGGCCGGTGCTCATCTCCGTTTGTTAGCCGAAGAGCCAGCGTTGTCCGAAGACGCTTCCACGGTCATGTGGCCGCATGATGTGCGCGGAATGCTGTTACCTACCCACCGAAGTGGTACCTATTAATCTACTTGCATTTGCATGCTTTCGAATTGCTAGGTTGGCAAGAGCTAGAGCTAGTGCGGGAGCTCACTCCGCATGCAGGGCTAGGGATTCCAACCTCCGAACTTGCGATCTTCCAATCGACAAACCTGGTGTCTTACCCGCTGAGCCACCACACCACCACATACCACTGTGCTTATTAGCATCCATAAATTCATCTGCTTCTTTGCTACATTTTATGTTTGATTTTTTTTTTAAAAAAAATAAACATATTGAGCAGTTACTATGATTTCTTAAAAAACCAAAGGAAACCATTATCAACTTGGTAGTTAAACAGCCTTTGGCCTTTTGGGGCAGCTGCTCAGCTTGTGGTCTTTTCTCTTTGATGCGGGTGATAAGTGTCTCTTAAAGACACATTGAAGAGAAATTGGTACTTGCTGCTTCAGCTGTTGATGTGTGTTATCCAACATGGAAAATTATAATATATATGGTCACAGTATAATTTGAGAACAAGAAGACATTTTGGCAAGTTTCATTTTTTGTTTTGTACACTTCCTGGATTTCCTCCAGTCAGTTAAAATAAATGAAGTTATTTTAGTTGTAATCTGGAGCTTTTCCATCCAACAAAAATGAATAAAGGGGATGGGAGCTATGGTGAAGCAACAGACTACATGCAGACCAAATCCCTATAAAAATGATTTCAGGATGGTGGGGGACTAACTAACTAACTAACTAACTAGTTTATATTCCATCTTTCTGCCTGGCACGATGTTAGAACTGTGGAAGGAAAGGAGCTTGTTGTTTGTTTGCTCTACATATGATCAGTATATCCATTGCTTATCTGCCCATCCTGTACTAAATACTCCATGCCAAACCTAGAGCCTTGTACATTTAGACTTGATCCTTGATCCTTATAACCTGCTAAGCCACACTTTCCTTATTGAATAAATCAGAATTGGCTGGTTTTATCCAATACGCTGAGCCATGGGTTGTCAAACTGTGTCTTAACCCTCTAAAATAATAAAGAAATTTGTGTGAGCTAACATGAATGATGATGATATAAATAGAAATAGCTAATAGAAGAATTAAACATTCAGGTACTGTATATGGGGCTTTTTGCACTATATTCTGGAGGTTTGAGGTGCCAGCTTTCATCATCCCCAGTCACCTGGTTGGGGTGTTGGGATCTGAACTTCTCACACTTGGAAGCATGCTGGGGGTAAATCTGCTGCTGCTCACTCCTGGGGACATCAACTAGCCTCTGATGGATGGCAGCTGCCTCAAGAAACAAAGAGCCAGTTTGGTCTAGTGGTTAAGGCAACGGGTTAGAAACCAGGAGTCTGTGCGTTCTAGTCCTGCCTTAGGCATGAAAGCCGGCTGGGTGACCTTGGGCCAGTCACTCTCTCTCAGCCCAACTCACCTCACAGGGTTGTTGTTGTGGGGTAAAATAGGAGGAGGAAGGAGTATTGGGTATGTTTGCTGCCTTGAGTTATTTATAAAAATAAGAAAGGCGGGATAGAAAATAAATAAACAAACAAACAAACAAACAAACAAATAAATAATAAAGCAAGCCAGCAAGCAAGCAAGCCAGCCTTGCCTGTAGGCTGGCTAGTGGGACTTTCTGATCTTCTTGTCAAATACCTGCTTGGCAACTTTGGGCTCTTCTTAACTAGAGCCTGTGAAGGAGAAAGGGGAAGGTAGGTGGATGGAGAAAGAATCTGGGAGAGAAAATGGAGAAGGAAAGAGTAAGCAATCTATATCCACCAGTCAGTCTTTCTAGTAGATGGCGTTTATGATCTTTGGGGGCAAATCTGGGGAGCCTGCCATGAGAGAAAGCAAAGGGGTTTCCTGAAGTAGGGATTAGACACCCCTTGTTGTGAGGTGGCTATGTTGGCTCTGGGAACCCCAGAGCACTTGAACAGGCCTAAAGTTTGTAGGGCTGGCAGAGGGAGAAGGACTTGGAGGAAACTACTTGATATCAGAGATGGAAAAGGAAGTGGCTGAGATACCAAGGCAAGAGGGGTTCTTGGTTCCCTGAGGATCTAGTTTTCCAGTGATACGTAGGCGGAACATGTGTTGGCTCCTGAGCACAGTCTGCCTGCTACTCCTGTTATCTTATGCCCTTCTGCTGGTGACAGCAGAAGAAGTTCAGCAAGTAGCATTTTTACTATTGGCTACCCAAAGTGAACCTGAGTCTTGCCTCTCCTCTCCTCTCCTCTCCTCTCCTCTCCTCTCCTCTCCTCTCCTCTCCTCTCCTCTCCTCTTCCCCATCACCCATGTACCATATCAACCATGCACTTGCCTTTCAATCTGTCTGAGAAATTTGCAACCCTCCTCAAATTTGCTTACAAATGCAATATGTGGATTGTGAGGAAGTAGTTGCAGTATGTGAATTGTATGGAAGACCAGATCAATCAAAAAATGTTGCAAAGGATTTTTTTTTCTATTTCTCTTCTTCTTCTCCATTGCCCAACACTACTTTCTAGTATGTTCTATAGATTTTTCTAGTCCGTCTGGACTGTTATTTCTGTGGGAGATATGTTATTTAAAAGGAGTGGGGGAATGATAAATACTGCTCCATGTCCTTTCTTCAAGAGAAAATGTTCTGCTTGGTTTGAGGCCTTTGCTAGACCATGTCTGCATTCACGAATAGTGTTAAACCAAGGTTTGCTTTAAGCATGATTTGTTGAAGAACCACAGCTAGCTGGGTTTATACATAGTGTTTCAACTATGGTTTACCATTCATATTGGCAGGGTTCATAATTGCACACTTAGCTGCAATCAGATAAACCATGCTGCCTGGGTTCATATAACATACCCATGTAACTTACCCATGGCTTTCTTAGTTACCTTACTATTCTGGCTTTGTACAATCCAGTGAACCATAACCCAGTTGTGTGAACTGTGTTGTACAGAACTGTCTGCTAAATTGTGGTAGTAGTGTAGTGTGTCTAGTGAACATCACCATTGGCAAATACATTGGCAAACACCATTGGCAAATACATTGGCAAACAAATACATTTCATTCTTTATTTTCTCCCATTTACCAAGATCTTGAGTTTACATTGCATGAGTTTTCTCTTCACTATCCTGGGGAGAGACTTGAATCAGACAGAAGTGCTAGTTATAGTAAACTCTTTAGTGATTGCAGGTTCTCAGACACACCCACACACACACACACAAAGATGGAAGTAACAGAACTGTTAGGATTCTCTTTAAAATGTTTAGTTGACATTTGCAAGGAAAAAGATTTGTGTGTGTGCATGAGATTGATTGATTGATTGATTGATTACCAGTAGATTACCATGTGCTTCCAAAAACTCAGACCAAAGTACCACACTACAAATTTTGAGTAATATTTTCATGGCTGCAGTATATTATATTAGAAAAATCTCAACAGGAGCAGCTTTCGATTGAATTAGTACTTTATCTGGCTTGATAATCAATTTTTAACCATGGCTAAGATGAGGTACTACATACAAAACCTAAAACATTACATTTTAGCCAATTTTGTCTATTTTGAAAGATAACCTTTGTTGGGACACTCTTGTTTGGAGGGATGTATGTCTTTTTTTTATATAAGAACTGTATTATTTTTCAAAGTATAATTTTAGTGATTAAATGGTTTGTTTTAATAGAAATAATGTTACTATGATTTAACTAATGGTAAGATATTATATTTGTAAATTTATCTACTGTATATCTGTATTGGAGAAAGTCAGAAGTCACTTTCCGTTTCTATTTTCTGTCTATTTTCACGCTTATAGTTTTTTCTTTTTTCTTTAGTTCTATTTTCTATCTTTTCTATCTTTTCTATCCTTTCTATTTTGTATTTTAATTATATTTTGGAGGGATGTATGTCTTGACTGTGCAAAATATTTCTCTTTGAAGTTGCTCTAAGCCATGAATTTGTTTAGTCTCTTTAGAGGTTTTTTTTTTTTAAAAAATCCTTGGTGATACAATTTAGCCATTGCTACATCTCCAGGCACTAAGTATAGTAAACAACAGTGTTTTATTACACTGATTTATTATCTAGTGGGTAAAAACTTCATATGTTCATTTTTTAACTTCCAGAAGAAAGGTAAAAAATATTTTAGGTTGCTCTTTCTTTTTTATGCTATTGACCTAAATAGGTTTGCTCACTTTCTATTTTCTACACTGTTCAACTTTGTTATTGTTATTGTTGTTGTTGTTGTTGTTGTTGTTGTTGTTGTAAAAATAACCACATAGAAAGAGAGAAGGAAAAATGGATATTGATATTGAAAAGAAGAAAAGAAAATGAAAAACAATAAAAATATTTTTAGGAAACCTGGATAAACTGAGGGAGGTGTTCCCCTCTTGAAGATTTGCCCACCTGGTTTTCAGGTGTGGCATCAGCCAAGAATCTGAGGCATTGTGGGGGAATGGCTATGGTTATCTGAGATTCTCTAGGGCAGGGCTTTCCAAAGTGCCGCCGCTGGCAACACGGCAGCGGCGGTGCGGCGGCGGCGGCAGCATGGCGGCGGCACAGGGGTGCGCGCGGCAGCGACACAGGAGCATGTGGCGGTGCGGGGGGCGTGCGGCGGCCCGCACGGCGGCAGCGCGGGGGGCGTGCGGCGGCGCAGGGGGGCATGCAGCGGCGTGCGCGCGCACGGTGGCGGCGTCAGCGGCTGCCGCTGCCACCGTGCACGCGCGCGCCGCCGCTTCCGGGTGGTGTGGCGACACACTTTTGTGTCGCGACACATAGTTTGGAAAGCTCTGCTCTAGGGACTTTCAGAGGCACTGCTCTACAGGTTGCTGGATGTGAGATACAGTTAGGTTGGCCTCTAGGGATCAGTTGTGATTGTTGCTATTGTACCAGCCTCCCTGAACCATAGCAACCTCCTTGCAGACGCTCCTGGACTCTGTGGCTGCGATGGCAGTGGAGTTCCCCAGGCTTATGATCCTGGGGGACTTCAACCTGCCTTCTCTGGGGACACAGTCTGAGGTACGTAGTTCAGGAGATCATGGTCATCATGACAGCCATGGGCCTGTCCCAGGTCAATGAGGGCCCGACACATGACAGTGGTCATATGCCGGAGAAGTGGCAATGTTGTCTGTAGTTGGGGAAAACTTAGGGTCAGATCACTTCCTGATAGTCCTGGAGTTTTCTGGTGCTGCCCTCCTCTGCAGGGAGGCTGGACCTATTTGACTGGTCCATCCCAGACCCTATTGGGTTCCAGAGGAAGCTTAGGTTGTTCCTTGGGTTGGTCTGCTGCATGACCCAATTGAAGTCCTTTGGCAGTGCTGTCTCTAGGCTCCCTTAGTGAGGAAACGGTCTAGGGAAGGCCACTGGTTTAGCCCTGTGGATTAAGGTTTAGGTGTCAGCATTTATGAAATAAGGAAGATAAAAGAGGGGCAGCAGCAGGCGGGGTATATAGTACAAGACGCCCTGGTAAAGTAACTGGGTAATTCTGGGGCAAAGGAAAAGCAGAATAGGGGCGTGTCTAAAAGAGGTGGTCTGCTATGGGTGAGAGCATTTTAGGAGCAACCTATGTGGATCACAGCCAGGCAAAATGTAGCAACAAATGGAAAAACTATTCGTATGTTATACGTATATCCTGAGAACAAGAGAATTACCCGAGTTGGGGAAGGAAGGAGGAACCAGTTCAAATGTTCCTTCTAAATTTCCTCGTAGGCCACCTGGGGATTTCTCTCTCTCCCACCTTTTCTCAAGAAGTGAAATATCTTTTGGTTAGAGTCTGTGCCAGCAGAAGAGCTGCATAAGTTTTAGCTTGGTTTATTTTCCATGTTTTGTGTCTATCGCAGACTCCTTAGAATAACTCTGCAGCCCCACCCCCAGGGGGCCATAATGCAAATTAGGAACCACTGATCTAGTATATAATTAATAATATCACATGAAGTGCTGTATTACATCAACTGAGTTTCGTGCAATTGGAATTAGGAATATAGCATGTACATATTTTAAGAGTATTTTTTCCCCAGTCATGAAGTTGTGATTCAAAAGAAAAAGGAATGTGCATTTTTCATATGATGTTTAAGAATCAGCTATAAGGACAATCTTTATAGAAGAAGAAAAGATCTGAATTAATTGCATTATAGCTATCAGAAGAATTATTAAGTGATCTAAATTATATCTTACAAACATATATTAAGTTTTCATATCCAGATAACATTTATAAAGTGAAAAGAGATTGCAGCATATTTTTAAGGTCAGGATAGCATAGCAGAGCTCAGATAGCTGCAGTGAAACCAGGATGAGACCAATGTGCATAATTTAACCATACAGGGCTTTGAAACTGGGAGGCTGGCTGGAGCTGTCCAAATAGTTGTGTCTGGTGCTACAAAGTCCAGTAAACAAAATTGTCTGGAAGGCCAGCTATGATGTGGTGGAGGATGTGCTGCTCTTGCCAGCTTGGAGAAATCCCAAGATCAGCTGCCCAAGACATTAATCTAGCAAGATGCAGTTGGCATCACCGTTGGTGGTCATGATGTATTCCGAGCAAAGTTGGAGTCCTTGGCACACGCTGAGAAGGGTTTGAGGATATGATTCTCTGCATTCCTAGACCAGGATGGAAGAAGACATTCTGAGAATGTCAACTGTCGCTCTTCCTTTTATAAATGATTAAAAGAAGTGACATTAGTCATGCTGCAGGTAATAAAAGCTGGAGATTATCAGGAACTGGGCTGGAACTTCCTTGATTTGGATTCTCTGAATGGTTTGGGTGAGCTCCAGATCTGGCACTAGCTGCTACTAAAAATGTAACACATTGAACTGAAGTGGGAACAAATGAAATCCTTTTGCAGAACCAACAATTTTTATTGTAGCACTTGCTATCAGAACAGCATATGACCAACAAACATGGTGAAGTATGACAGTTTCACTTATACAATCAGTAGCTCTATATGGAGTAGTTACATACAGTAATCCCCAAGAGCTGCTTGCTTCTGTCTATTAAAGTATCTGATAAAATATCTAAACTTGCCACATCAGAGTAACAGGAATATAAAAGGACATACCAATATATTTCTATTTCAGCAAACTGCTTCTTATTAGCCAGTCTGTGTATACTACTGCAAGTAGTTTTATTTTCTTACTTATGTGCTGCCTATATATTCATTTACAAAGTAAATAAAGAGGAAGAACATTAGACCCTTTGAACAGCTAAGCATACAGTGGTTGTATGTATATGTAAGAAATATTGTATATAGAAATGTAGCCTTCTGTAGCCGGTGCTATGAACACTCATATGGCTATTGCTGAATTATGTACCACTGAATCTGTTGCCACTTCCTACAACCTTAATTTTCATTTTGAAGGATGGTTTCAAAGATTAAAAAGAAGAATTCTGGTTCTACTTATAACACTTCTGGGGATAAAATAAGGAGAAAAGTATATGCAATGGGTTCGTACATTGAGCTAAGTCATAACATGATATCCTTGTTTTTGTGTGAACCCACCCATTGTAGTTAATGAACTATGATGTGTGTTCACATGCGTTCAATGTGTTGTCAGAATAAAACAGTTGTCAATAGAATGTAATTAAGCAAACCATGACAAAGAGTGGTCTTTGACACCAGTTGCAAAACCAAAGTGCAAAATCATTATTACAGTATTCCTCAGTAGTGGAAGGCACTAAATAAGAAGGCTGGCCTGATTTGATTGTAAATTGCAGGAACAATGAAAAATGAATCCATGAGCAAGGTTTCTAGTATTAACTCAATGGCTGAAATAAAAAGGGAAAACATTTTCTTAAAGTCAACCTCAACTTTTGGTGACTTCATAACTTAATTCATGTAATTTTCTTGGCAGTTGTACAAAAAATGATTTACCTTTGCCTTTTTCTAGGATTTTTTAAAAATAATTTCCCAGTAGTAAAAAAAAAAAAAAAGGAGAACAAGCAACATGCATTTTAAAAAAAATCCAAGTGTTGTTTTAACTTAGGTCTGTCAAATGTATGAAAGAACCCTGAGTGTGCAGCATCATTGTTTGGCTTCATGCTTGGCTAGCAATATGAGACTAGCACAATCTGTGAAAACTTGTCAGCTGCTCCAGTGTGAAATGCTGCAGGTTTTGTGTTTCTCTCTCTCCCCTCCCTCCCTCCCTCCCTCCCTCCCTCCCTCCCTCCCTCCCTCCCTCCCTCCTCTCTCTCTCTCTCTCTCTCTCTCTCTCTCTCTCTCTCTCTCTCTCTCTCTGGCATTTACATGAAGCCTCTAGGAAGGGTCATCTGTCAGTTTGGGGCGAGGTGTCATCAATACACTGATTTTGTATTGTCATACCCACTGCTAGATAGGCTGTGGCTAAGTGAGCCTTTGCTGAGATGCAGCTAGTGGACCAATTATTATCTTTCTTGGAGAAGGAGGTCTTGGAAACAGTAATTCATGCCTTTGTCACATCTTTTATAGATTACTAGATTCCTGCAATGTGGGCTACATGGGGCTGTCTTTAAAGGTTATGTGGAAACTGCAGTTGGTGCAAAATGTGGCAGCCTAGTTGCTGGTGAGTGAGAGCCACTACTCACACATAATAACAGTGCTCCAGGCTCTGCATTGGTTAACAATAGGGAACTGAAAACAATTAAAAAGTCTATAAAGCCTTATATGAGTTGGTGACCTGCATGACAGCAAGATCTGTGTGGCACCCCTGCTCTATTATATTGTTGTAGGATAACGCTGTTACCTACCCACCGAAGTGGTACCTATTAATCTACTTGCATTTGCATGCTTTCGAATTGCTAGGTTGGCAAGAGCTGGAGCTAGTGCGGGAGCTCACTCCGCAAGCAGGGCTAGGGATTCGAACCTCCGAACTTGCGATCTTCCGATCGACAAGCCTGGCGTCTTACCCGCTGAGCCACCACGCCCCTAATCCTTTAGAACTCCAGTTTTTGTGTCTTGACCAGTATTTTCAGAAACCCTTAGGCAGGGCTCATCTCAGCTGGGGTATAAAATCCAGACAGCAGCCTGATGCAGCAAAGAGAGGCATCCAATGGTGCTCTGGAGCTTTGCAGCTCAGATATGGTAGCCCTACTGGCCAGGATTTGTAACTAGACTGTTTTGGTAGCAATATAGCCATGGAAAAATGGGCAATCCTAAACCAAGCAGGCAAGGAGGAATGCCTGTGTGTGTGTGTGTGTGTGTGTGATGTGAATATTTGTGTGTGTGTATTAGTGTGTGCCCCTTCATGGATCACTGCCTTGTCGTGGCAAAGGGGCTTGCGTAACTCAATGAAGTCAGGTCAAGACGGACAGGTCATGACGGAGAGTTCTGACAAAACGTGGTCCACTGGAGGAGGGAATGGCAAACCACTCCAGTATCCTTGCCAAGAAAACCCATGGACAGTATCAAAAGGCTAAAAGATATGACGCCGGAAGATGAGCCCCTCAGGTCGGAAGGTGTCCAATATGCTACTGGGGAAGAGCGGAGGGCAATTCCGAGTAGCTCCAGAAAGAGTGAAGCGGCTGGGCCAAAGCCGAAAGGACGCTCAGTTGTGGATGTGTCTGGAAGTGGAAGGAAAGTCCGATGCTGTAAAGAACAATATTGCATAGGAACCTGGAATGTAAGATCAATGAATCAAGGTAAGCTGGATGTGGTCAAACATGAGATGACAAGATTGAACATCGACATCTTGGGAATCAGCGAACTAAAATGGACAGGAATGGGCAAATTTAATTCAGGAGACCATTATATATACTACTGTGGGCAAGAATCCCTTAGAAGAAATGGAATAGCTCTCATAGTCAATAAAAGAGTGGGAAAGGAAGTACTGGGGTACAACCTCAAAAACGACAGAATGCTTTCAGTTTGAATCCAAGGCAAACCATTCAACATCACAGTAATCCAAGTCTATGCCCCAACCACTGATGCCGAAGAAGCTGAAGTTGACCGGTTCTATGAAGACCTACAACACCTTCTAGAACTAACACCAAAAAAAGATGTCCTTTTCATCATAGGAGACTGGAATGCTAAAGTAGGAAGTCAAAAAATAACTGGAATAAGAGTCTCCAGCCAGACTGCAGCTCGACAAGTCACAGTTTTTCAAAGTGTTGAAGACCTGGCTAGCTTTTCCCTGTTTGCGGTAGTCTAGAGAAATTGTAAGACCACCGAAGCTTCTCCTTGAAGAGAGGAGAACCAGAAGATTACTCACTGGGTCGTTGGAATTGCCAACTCCTGTTCTTTTTGTAGTTTCCACCACGGAGAGGACAGGGGGGTGAAAGCAGTGAAGCGACCAGAGGAATTTCAAGCTCTACAGGGAACGTAAGTCTCTTGAGAGATATCAGAGCGAGCAGCTGGCTTTTAGATCACTTTTATTTTTTTTATTTTTTTAGATTAGAATGTTTTATCATCTAAGGTCTTTCTTTGGACTTTGCTCAAAATGTTGGCTAATTTTGTGTTTTCTTTGCTATAATTAATTCTGGTGGAAGTAACGATGGACTTTATATTTGAAGTATAGTGAAAAGTTTGCATTTTTTTTCTACCTTTCTTTTGTATTAGAGAAGATTCTGTCTCAGATGGGAATATTAGATTTATTTCTCTTACTTTCTTATATTGGATGAAACTTTTCTCCTCAGCACAGTGAAACGTTTGCATTTTTTCTTTTTTATCTTTCTTCTTTTTTCAGAATGGATTTGTTTTATTCGGAAGTACAAAAGTCTTTATTCAATATCTTTTGAATATATTTTGCTGGACTAACTATTAAATTTTCTTCTTTTATTTTAAAAACTTTTTACTTGAAATATAGCTGGTAATTTTCCACCCGAACAGATCAGCTGACCATCAATTCCCTGAGAAACTGTTTGTTTTGACTAGCTCTCGCAGCTTGAAGAACAAAGAGGGGGGTGGGGAAGAATGGCACTCCTAACAGCAATTTAAAAAAGAAATTAGTGAAACTCTTTTAGAAATTAAGAAATCATTGGAATCTTTAATGATAGTTTATCAAAGTCAGGAACAAAAGGAACAAAAGATAGAATTAGAAGCAGATTTTTTTTTTTTTTCAAAATAGAGGAGAATCAGGAGAAAGGGATTTTAAACACATTGGTCCAGAAAAACATTCTGATACTCTATATGAGACAGATAGCACAACAGGCTACACACTATAATTTTGGTATAAACACATTATGGCAGTTGAGACAGGGAAAAGATGGAAAGGTTAAGAAAAACATTCTGACATTCTACATGAGATACAGAATAGAACAGGTTGTATGTGGTGATTTTGGCATAACCTGAATAAGAGATTTAGTGTGATATGGGTCATAAGGTTAATGGAACCATGGATTTTGATTTAGATTTTGGATATTGAGTGTGTAAATGTATCAAGTTTTAACTAGTAATATGATTGTTGGGAATATTAAATGTTAAAAATTGATATGAGAAACTGTATGGATGTATAAAATGTGATATTTTAATTGTAAGATGTAAGGTTATAAAATTAGAGAGATAAATATAAGTTGATGTTAGAGATTATATGAAAATTAGAAATTTCTTTTTATGGAGATACTGTATATGAATGATTAATGCTACTATAGGATGACTTATTTTTATAATTATTAGTATGAATATTATTGAGAATTGTTGTTAGGTTATATGTTAGTAGAATAGGTAGCTATAAAAATGTTAATTAGGTAAATATGTAGGAAGATGTAGAATATGGTATAATTGTAGTCTAAACATAGATTATGTTTAAACTAGTGTTATTTCTATGGACATATATGAATAGAATATATTTCATTTTATTAGAATTAAAATAAGGCCTTTCCTTGTTATATATATGATTTAAAATTAATTGGACTTTACCAAGGATATGAATACAGATGTAAAAATGGAAAGAGTGAATAAAAAATATTAAACTGATGCAGCCAAGAACATTTAAACCGACATTATTTCAAGGAGTGGAAACTACAGATGGACTATTAGAGAATTGCAAGAAAGGTGAAATCTACATGAAGATGGGAAGATTGGATTATAGAAATTGAAGTGTATATGACAAAGATAAGTTTCTGTATATTGTATGAAAGACTAACATTTAAAGCAAATTATTGTATCTAAAGACCAAAGACAGATTGGAGGCCATCTATTTCTTATATTTCTTTTCTTTATTATTTTTCTTGACTTCACTTTTCTTTTACTTTTTTCTTACTTTGTATTTCTATCTTTATTTCTTGTTCTAACTTTTAATATGTATTTTAAAATTCAATAAAATTTATAAAAAAAATAAAAAAAAATAACCGGAATAACAGGCAAGTTCGGCCTCGGAGTACAAAATGAAGCAGGGCAAAGGCTAATAGAGTTTTGTCAAGAGAACACGCTGGTCATAGCAAACACTCTATTCCAACAACACAAGAGACGACTCTACACATGGACATCACCAGATGGTCAATACCGAAATCAGATTGATTATCTACTTTGCAGCCAAAGATGGAGAAGCTCTATACAATCAGCAAAAAGAAGACCTGGAGCTGACTGTGGCTCAGATCATGAGCTTCTTATCGCAAAATTTAGGCTTAGATTGAAGAACGTAGAGAAAACCACTAGACCACTCAGGTATGACCTAAATCATATCCCTTATGAATATACAGTGGAGGTGAGGAATAGATTTAAAGGATTAGATCTGGTAGACCGAGTGCCTGAAGAACTATGGATGGAGGTTTGTAACATTGTACAGGAGGCAGCAACTAAAACCATCCCAAAGAAAAAGAAATGCAAGAAAGCAAAGTGGCTGACTGATGAAGCTTTCCAAATAGCTGAGGAAAGAAGGGAAACAAAAGGCAAAGGAGAAAGGGAAAGATATAACCAACTGAATGCAGATTTCCAGAGAATAGCAAGGAGAAATAAGAAGGCCTTCTTAAATGAACAATGCAAAGAAATCGAGGAAAACAATAGAATGGGGAAGACTAGAGATCTCTTCAAGAAAATTGGAGATATCAAGGGAACATTTTGTGCAAAGATGGGCATGATAAAGGACAAAAAAGGCAGGGACCTAACAGAAGCAGAAGAGATTAAGAAGAGGTGGCAAGAATACACAGAAGAACTATACAAGAAAGATCTTAATATCCCTGATCAATACGATGGTGTGGTCACTGACCTTGAGCCGGACATCCTAGAGAGTGAAGTCAAGTGGGCCTTAGGAAGCATTACTAACAACAAAGCTAGTGGAGAAGACAGTATCCCAGTTGAGCTATTTAAAATCCTAAAAGATGATGCTGTTAAACTGCTGCACTCAATATGCCAGTGAATTTGGAAAACTCAACAGTGGCCACAGGATTGGAAAAGGTCAGTTTACGTTCCAATTCCAAAGAAGGGCAATGCCAAAGAATGTTCAAACTACCGTACAATTGTGCTCATTTCACATGCTAGCAAGGTTATGCTCCAAATCCTACAAGCTAGGCTTCAGCAGTATGTGAACCGAGAACTACCAGAAGTGCAAGCTGGGTTTCGAAGAGGCAGAGGAACTAGAGATCAGATTGCCAACATTCGCTGGATCATGGAAAAAGCAAGAGAGTTCCAGAAAAACATCTACTTCTGCTTCATTGACTACGCTAAAACCTTTGATTGTGTGGCAAACTGTGGCAAATTCTTAAAGAGATGGGAGTACCAGACCACCTTACCTGTCTCCTGAGAAACCTGTATGCGGGTCAAGAAGCAACAGTTAGAACCGGACATGGAACAACCGACTGGTTCAAAATTGGGAAAGGAGTACGACAAGGCTGTATATTGTCACCCTGCTTATTTAACTTATATGCAGAGTTCATCATGAGAAATGCCGGGCTGGATGAATCACAAGCCGGAGTTAAGGTTGCCGGGAGAAATATCAACAACCTCAGATATGCAGACGATACCACCCTAATGGCAGAAAGTGAAGAGGAACTAAAGAGCCTCTTGATGAGGGTGAAAGAGGAGAGTGCAAAAGGTGGCTTGAAACTCAACATTAAAAAAACCCAGATCATAGCATCTGGTCCCATCACTTCCTGGCAAATAGAAGGGGAAGAAATGGAAGCAGTGACAGATTTTATTTTCTTGGGCTCCAAGATCACCGCAGACGGTGACTGCAGCCATGAAATTAAAAGATGCTTGCTCCTTGGGAGGAAAGCTATGGCAAACCTAGACAGCATATTAAAAAGCAGAGACATCACCTTGCCGACAAAGGTCCGTATAGTTAAAGCTATGGTTTTTCCAGTAGTAATGTATGGCTGTGAGAGTTGGACCATAAGGAAGGCTGAGCGCCGAAGAATTGATGCTTTCGAACTGTGGTGCTGGAGAAGACTCTTAAGAGTCCCTTGGACTGCAAGGAGGTCAAATCAGTCAATCCTAAAGGAAATCAACCCTGACTGCTCATTGGAAGGACAGATACTGAAGCTGAACCTCAAATACTTTGGCCACCTAATGCGAAGAGAGGACTCACTGGAAAAGACCCTGATGCTGGGAAAGACTGAAGGCAAAAGGAGAAGGGGACGGCAGAGGATGAGATGGTTAGATAGCATCACCGATGTAATGAACATGAATTTGAGTAAACTCCGGGAGACAGTGGAGGACAGGAAGGCCTGGCGTGCTATGGTCCATGAGGTCACGAAGAGTCGGACACGACTAAACGACTGAACAACAACAGGATATAATAAAAGAATCTTGAAAGCCTGACAGAGTTTCCCTTTGCCCTTGCTCATACCAAAGAGAATCAAGGTGGATCTTCTTGAGTTTCTTTCTCACTGTCAGCCCTTCAGAGTAGACCAGACTAGGAATCTAAAGTCATGCATGCTAATACTAACTACATTATTATACGGTTATAGTAACAGAAACTTGCACGTGGGAATGCACTCCCCCCTTCTCTCCGTTTATCTTCGTGAGGGACTTGCCTGAGATGCTTTCTTCTGGCCCGGACTCAGATTTCTTTTATCTGATGGTTGACTTGATTTTGGCTTTTCCTCCTGTTCCTCAAGGTCATTCCTTCTTCCCATTACATTCACACCCTCTCCTCCCACAGCTAAGCTGATGTTTACTTGACCATTCTTCATTCCTTCTTCAAGTTTATCTCCATACTCTTCTACATTATTAGAATCTTAGTTTTATTTTATTTTATATTGAATAATTTTGTTGTGCTATTTTTTGTGGTAAATCACCATGAGTCTTCCAGGAATTATAAATATAATAAATAAATAAATTATGTTTAATGCAGTAACATAAACAAGTGTTAGGCAGTTATTTTTTATCTCTAACCATTTATCAATTTTTTTTTGTTGGAAGCTAGGAAAGTTTTGCTAGACTGATTCCCTATTTCCTTATTGATTAGATAATATATTTAAAAAAAACAGATACCAAGAATTTCTGTTACAGAGCACTAATAAATTAATAACTTTTTGTGATTGCATCTTTTCAACAAATTTGCTTTAACTAGTCTAATTTGATTTTTTTTACCAGGTAGAAACTGAAGATCATGTGCTTAAGCTAAACTTCACACGCTCTATTTTAGTGTACAGGACATCATGGGTCTAGATTTTGGAATCTGGTATAAATCTGCACTCACTGTTCAAAAGACCACGAGGAATCTGGAATCAATTTCCAGCTCCTCACATAGGAAAGTAAATGACCAATGCAGTGGTTTGGATCACTCCATGAGCTGTTCCTGTTCACTGAGTTTGGCAATTCAGTGTTTCTTGACAGCAATGTACTAAATGAAGATTTAGCTGCCCAGCTATTGATGTTTTCTTTCACCCACATCAAAAATACATTTTTCTATTCTGGGTTAATAAGAGGGGATGGAAATGCATTACTCTTCTTCACACAGTTGCAGTAAATTCAAAAACTGCATTGAAAATGCTCATAAATTTCCCTGGCAACCCCTAATTTCATCAGACCAGCCTTTTTGAGGTTGAGGACTCTCCAGATATATGAATCAAGTCCCAGAATTCCACATCAGCCTAGCCATTGCTGAGAATTCTGGAAGTTGAAATTAGCACAGCTGGAGAGTGTCCAGCTTGGGAAAGGCTATCTTAGGCTAAATTTTACCACACTTTTGCATCATGGTCTTATAGCAGCATTCCAGATGGATAAAATCTGATTCTGTCCAATCTACGTGACTTATTCATGTTAACTCACAGGAAGAATACAGATCATAATTCAAGAAAAGTAAAAAAGAAATATATGAAATGACTGATATTTATTACCATTGTAGGTAGTGAATATTAGGATGTGTTTATATTCGGAAATGCAACTGCTTTGTTTTAATTGCATTTTGCTTATATTCTGTTAATTTTGGAAGAGTCACATATTTCAGGAACAACTCAGCTTTATTCAATTGGTTTCCTGTAGCGAGGAAGACAAACATTGGCTCTGCTCTAATACAGCCTTAATAGATTTCCTCTTTTTGCATTATTTATGAAATTAATTTTGACAGCAGGCAGGGTTTTTTTAAAAAAATACTCTAATGTTTGCTGGGAATGCATGAAAGCATAGTAGCTGTGTGTTTGGTAATTAAACAATGAATCACATTATCTGCCATATCAAGCTCTGAAGTTTTCAATTATTCAGAAAATGTTTTTTGTTGGGAGCTGTCACATCCTTATTAGCATGGATCTGCTCTAAATCAATCATGCACAGACCATTCATAGACCACCAGGTCTGTCACCTCCAGTTAGCTCATAAGATAAAGTTAGACTGAAACAGAGAATGTGGAAGGATTGATAGGAAATGGTGCCTGCAATATTTGCCTGGTTTAGATATAATAGTAAACCATTGTTTTCCACTATGGAAGCAGATACAATGCCAAACATCTCTATTCTCCTGTAGTGGAGAAAGATACTTTTAAAATATTATTTTAAATTTACAAGGAAAGCATTAAAAACCTACATGGCACTATTGTTTTGTTCGTTCATTCATTCATTCATTCATTCATTCATTCATTCATTCATTCATTCATTCATTCATTGGACTTAGATGGCCACCTATCTCATATAATGACTCTAGGTGGCTCTCAACAATCCTTAAAACATGTTTAAAATAAAAAGTACCCTTCCGCCCAGGTGCCAGACCAAACATCCTCCCAGCTCAACCCCCATCCTAGCCCAACTCTACTTACTCTGGTTGGACCCCATTTGGCCTGTGTTCTGTTCTGGGTACCCCAGTTCAAAAAAGTTAGTGACAAATTGAAGCAAGTTCAGAGGAAGGATACCAAGATGGTGAAGGATCTGGAGATCAAGCTACAGTATATGAGTTATGGTGAAATAATCCCAATATTTTAGCTACCACAAAAGATGACTGAGGGGAAATATGATAGTTGTCTTCAAATATCTTAAAGATTGGTACACAGTAGAGGGAATGGACTTGTTATCTGTTGCTGCAGAGGGCAGACTCAAAACCCATCAGTTAAAACTACAAGGGAGGAATCTTCAGGCTAGACATCAGGAAGAATTTCTTGATGGTACAAACTGTCAGTCTTGGAAATGGCTGCCACATGAAGTGGTGAATTTTGTTTCACAAGAGGTCTTCAAAGAGAAGCTGGATTATAATCTGTCAGAGATGTTCTAGGATACTGCTCTGAGTGGGAGTTGATGAACTCTAAGGACATTTCCAGCTCTATGATTCTAGAGATGTAAAATTTCTGGAAATTTTGAAATCATAGGGAAAAAAATCCTGCTTTGTGGGAAGATTGAAATGTAAATAGTATTCATTTTACAGTATACAGTATCATACTTTGCTAATCTAAATTCACTTTAAAGGACAATAGTATTCATATAATTTGGCTTACTCATACAATGATCATATCTGATACAAATTTTAAATGTAAAAGTATTATTCAGTCAGACAGTAATTACATTTCAGGACTGACTTTATTTTAAGATGTTTTCATTATTGTGCTGGGGCGTGGTGGCTTAGCAGGTAAGACGCCAGGCTTGTGGATCGGAAGATCGCAAGTTTGGAGGTTCGAATCCCTAGCCCCGCGTGACGGAGTGAGCTCCCACACTAGCTCCAGCTCTTGCCAACCTAGCAATTTGAAAGCATGCAAATACAAGTAGATGAATAGGTACCACTTCAGTGGGTAGGTAACAGCGTTCTGCGCACGTCATGCCGGCCGCATTACCGTGGAAGCGTCTTCAGACAACGCTGGCTCTTCGGCTAACAAACGGAGATGAGCACCGGCCCCTAGAGTCGGACACGACTGTACAAATGTGCGGGGGGAACCTTTACCTTTACCTTTCATTATTGTAACAAACAGAACTGTAAAATGGGGAACTCTAAGAAACCTACGAGTTTTAATTTTGTCAGGTTGACAAGTTGGAAAGAAAGAAAATTGAAGGCAGAAGAAATGATTAACATGATAATAATACAGTGTTATGTCTTTTGTGGCTACTCAAGAGCAGTTCCATCCATTTATACATGAAAAGCCAGGAAACAGACTAGCCCACATGCAGATTGGGCACTTCTTACTTTGGAGAAAATAGTACTCTTCCCCCACCCCCATTCTTCACTTGCCATGAGCAAAACTACTCCTGTCTCTGGCACCTGAGAATTGTCCTGCACCGCTTATCCTCTGTGTCCAGGAAGAGGAGAGCAAGGTGAGCACCTCATCCTACTGCAGTTATTATTCTTAAAGCAAATATTGGCTTATTCCTCTATAATTTGGGTGGGGAAAAACAAAACCAAATGTACATTTTTCTCCCAAACTTTTCTTTTAGTGACAGAAAGTAAGTAACCTTCTTCACTATTTCCCAGCTTCTTGACAAAAGAGGTATTTAGTAGACCATTGCCTTGGACCTGAAAGTTTCACTTTATACCTAAGTGAAATGATAGGGCTGGCTCTCATCAATGAAGGTTCTTACCATGTATATCTAAGAACCCTCATTGATGAGAGCCAGCCCCATCATTAGACAAAGCAACCACTTCAAGGAAAAGATGGTGGGCTGTAGCTATGATAACTCCAGAATCCTTCTTGACTTGAAGTTCAAACAACTTGTCTTATCATCCTATATAGGCCTGTTGCCCTCAGGTATATTGGAGTACTCTATTTTCCTGTCAATATTGAAGTGGGATTCAGTATCCCGTCCAATTGTCTTTTGTACATGGAATGGAAAGGGGCATCTTAGAGTTCAGGTAGCAAAATGTCTTAAGCTAGCTATGGTGCTAATAGTTCTCTCCACCCTGAATATGTGGAATACCATTTTAAGGCAAACCATAAGCTTCACTACAGTTTGTGGTAGCAAAACCCATAAATTAAATATGTGTTGAAAGAAGTATCACTTTTCTAAAAAAATCTCCTCATCTATTGCTACTTTCAGCTTGTTGGATACTTCCCTGATGCCTATTTGTAGCATTGGGAGACATAAGAGTGTGGGATGGATTATTTTGCCTATTTGCAGAGACATTTGTCTGGGTACAGACTTTGTGTTAAGCCATAATGTAGCTTACATGCTTTTATTTGAATTGTATATTCATTTCTGGCTGGTTTGTTGTTGCTGTTGTAGTTTTAGTTATTTAAAGGCCAGTTTTCTGTGTGTTTCCAGTTGATCTTAAATTTCAAAAGAGTTCACCAAACAACCAATCACCCATTTTAGGAAAGCCACCATATTCTCTTGAGGGAAGTCAGGGCTTCTGTCAGGACAAAAAAATCAAACTTAGACCTCTATTGACATTTATATTTGAAAGAAGTTGTGTGTCTCTGACTGACCTAGAGAAATTCCAGGGCCAGTGTTATGTTACAAAGCACGAAACAGCTGTTTAATGCATGACATGAAAATGTACCAGAAACACAGAAACTACACATTTTAGTACTGTTTATAAAGATGAAATAATTGGTTATTTGTATTATCTTAATTTTGGGATCAATGCCATTATCATAATAAAAGATTCTATGAATAAAACTGCTCACAATCGGTCATTTGCATGGGATTCATTAGATGTAATAATTATTAAAATTTTGCAGATATCTGCAATATGATATTGTTGAATTAGCTTCTGTTGGTACAGATCAGGAATCAGACTCGGGGCCCAGTAATGGCCTTATATTATATTGTGTATACCTTTGTATACACAAACATGAATTTGGAAGCTCATCAAATCTCATAAAATAGATATATTCAGTGGCTGCATTCTTTTTATTTATAGGATTTTTTTAGAAAACATGTATGAAAACAGGCTTAATATAACACTATAACAAATGATAGGCAATATTTTTTAGGCCTGGGACCCACTGCAAATTTTAGCTTCCCATCGATTGCTAGCATAGACAGATGAAAAGATCAATCCTTAGCATAAAAGATGAGAAAAAGAGAACCAGGGAGGGAAAGTTCAATGTAGTTTGGGGGCTGGTCAGCTTACACTTCTGCCTGCTCAGGTTGCTGATGTTAAATCGAAATTGACATGCTGGGAACCTTACAGCACCTTACAGCACCTTAAAAAGGTAAAGGTTCCCCCCGCATATTTGTGCAGTCGTGTCCGACTCTAGGGGCCGGTGCTCATCTCCGTTTGTTAGCCGAAGAGCCAGCGTTGTCCGAAGACGCTTCCATGGTCACGTGGCCGGCATGACGCTTACAGCACCTTACAGCCGCGCTTTCTAAGCAGAACCTCCAGTGTAAAGCATGGGGTTTAAAAAAAGAAAAGAAAACTAAGATGCAATCATCTGGGAAAAAGGGGTGCCTTTCACAGCTTTTTCCAGTACCAAAGGACTTTCATATGATATGAAAATATACATTCATTTAGCATGGAGACTTACAAGCCAGCATCTCTAAACTAGCTGAGATATATTAGGTATGATATTTTACATTATTAAGAAATACAGTGTCTGCAACTGAAACCACCACCGCCTTATTTATTATTATTTTCTGAAATAAATGCCAATACAATTAGATATGTCTGCAATGTAGTCTGTACTCTTTGTGCTTATTTCAGCCTCTAGGGTTCCCCCCCCCCCCCAGAAAGATGCTTCCTTGACATTTGTCTTCTGCAGATGAGGTAGGGCTTTTAAACAGTTGCTTTGGAAACTCATGCAAAACGAAAATTAGAATTCAGATTGGAGGGTAGAAACTTAAATGTGGTTAAACCAGCAATGAGAATACATAATTTCAATTCTTTTCCTTGCCATTTCTGAAAACACATTATCTGCTCTAAACATAAACTACTTGAAATGATTATAATTACATAATGGAAACTTATTTTAATAATTGTGATCTTTAATGCAACAATCTTCCAGTCTGCTACAGGAACTAAGTGTAATTTAAGTCCCATTATGAGGAAAACATCAGGGAAATGTGTAGAAGAATATTTGTTTAATTTCCTCCTAGCCACTTGAAACATTAAGGATTGTCTGGGAAAACTATTTAATCATAATGACTATGGTAAGTGTTCTCCCCACTCATTTAGAGGTCAGAGACCAATTCATGGGTTGTCATTTGGGTCAATAAATAGGTCACATACCTACAACTCCTTGACTATTGGCTCACTGTGTTCATTCTCATTGGATTAACAACAGCCGGCTCTTTTACAAATATGGGGAATATAACATCAGGCATGGAAAAAACTTGTGTATGAAATTGGACTTCATGATAAAATCTCAAAATAACAATTTGCTATAGGTAACATTAATTATAACAGAAATTCTATACTTATTCTATAGGTTATACCACTGATATACTTCATATTCTTTTTTAACAAAGGTTTCCAGGTTCCAGTACAGTCATACAGTCACACACACATATTTAATCTGAATTTTCATTTGGTAAATCATACGTAATACATCAGTGTCTAATAAATCTAGTACTAATTATTAAATCAATCAATTTTATATGCTATAATTATAGAAATAGAAAGATTTTTCTCTCTTGCAAATTTGTGTTCAGTAAAATAATGATTTGATTTTTAATTAAAAAATATAAAATGAATCACATTTGTGATCATTTATTCTTTGCAATATTTCTATACCTTATCTTCATCCTAAGTAGAATTTCAGAGTAGTAAACTATTAACAACGTAATCAATAAAATAAAATAAATAAAACCATGAAAAATAATACACCCCCCATAACAATTCAAATTTTACAACTAATGAAAATACTGTCAGAAACCCTGTATGATAAAAATGAGATTTTTAATGTATAGCTCTCAAGGTACAAACCATTATTTTTCTTATTCCACCATTATCTGTGGAAATTATGAGTCACTCTGCTAAGTCTACTGAAAGAGTCTGGCATGAAGTCTGAACCAGGTGTTTGTGCAGCAGTTACTGGTTGACCTGGTTGTGTTCATACATCATGCTAAAGCAAAAACTGATGTTATTGTGATTAAACCTGATGAGTGACCCAAGCTAATATGGAAGCATGGTTTACATTAATCATGGTTAAGAAATCACACTGTTTGAGCTGCCAAACATATGAAAGATAATTCATGTTTTTGGGCATTCTTCCTTCGTTTTTGTCTCTCTCTCTCTTTTTAAAAAGAACTTTATTAATTTTCAAAGTACAGTTAAAATACAAATTTTAGAATATAGAAAAGTTAGAGTACAGAACTAAAGGAAAAAGAAAAACTATAGAAGTGAAGAATTAGATAGAAAACAGAAAAAGAAAGTGACTTCCAACCTTCTCCAACACAGATATAAATGCATATTATACAGATTTAATCTCTTACCATTAATTAAACCTTAGTAACATTATTTCTATAAAATCAGACCATTTAACCATCAAAACCCAAAATCAAAACCTCATTTTTTTCAGACACAAGCAAATAGTCCAAAAGTGGTTGCCAAGCAGATACAAATCCAGACACAGTATTTTCCCTTATCAGCACTGCTAACTTCGCCATTTGAGCCAATTCCATTAATTTAGCCATCCATTCTTCCATTGTGGGGATTTGTGGATCTTTCCATCTTTGCGCATATAAGTCTTGCTGCTGTTATCATATATAAAAGCAAAGTTCCATGCTGTTTCTTGAGCTGTTTATCCATCAGTCCCAAGAGAAACATTTCTGGTTTCTTTTGTAAAACCACTTTAAGAATCTTTTGAATATTAACACATATTTGATCCGAAAATTTTTTTGCCTTCTCACAAGTCCACCAAAGATGGTAAAAGTTTCATTTTTGTCTCTTAAGTGATACGTAAATTCATTTTCATCTCCATTGTGCAATAGATTTTTCCAGTAAGGGACTCCCATTTCCATAGCTGACTAGTCTGTTGAGGTGAAGTAGTAATTCCAGCTATAGTTTCATAGTGGTCTAGTTAACAGAAAACCACAGTTAACAGGATAATTGGTTTAAGATTATGTGTGTAGCCATTGTCCAGCCCAATCAACAAGTGATGTAAGAGCTATCAAAATTATCCTCTGATAGTACTGTGACAATGCTGACTTCTGTACTAGTGAATAATTTTTAAAAATCCCAAATCATCCAAAAATAGACCATTTCAATGTACATACACATATATACTGTACAACAAAAGCATAAAAATGACAGATGTATGCATTTAGGCATTATATTAATTTCCTTATTGGAAACCTGTTAACCAGACTCATGTCAGACATTCCTTAGCTCAGGGGTCGGCAAACTTTTTATGCCGGGAGCCATTTTGACATGCTCGTGCACATTTTGAAATGCTAGAGAGCCAGGGGGCGGGGTTTGCGGGCGGGGGCCAATCACGTGGGAGGGGGCGGGGTTTGCGGGCGGGAGACGGCATCCACCCGGCCCAGCTGCCCGGGGTCCAGGGAGATCAGCTCCGGCGGGATCTGTGGCGAAGAGCGGCTGTGGGGGGGGGGGCGGGCGGCGACGACAAGCGACGCGCTTCAGGCTTTCAGCGCTGGAAGGAGGGCCTTCCAGCGCTGAAAGCCTGAAGCGCGCCGCTTGTCGTCGCCGCCCGACCCCCCCCACGGCCGCTCTTCGCCCGCCCGCGTTGAACAAAGAAGATGATGGAGGGTGGGAAACGAGGCCTGCCCGCTTACCTGCCTGCCTCCCTCCCTCCGCGAGGCCCCCGCTGCCTTCCCGGGGTCCAAGCCAGATCGGGGGCCTCGCGGAGAGAAGCAGGCAGGCAGGTAACCGGGCAGCCCTGGCCTCCGCCGCCGGGCCCGCCCTCCTCGGCCGCTTCCACCCGCCCGGGTTGAAGAAAGAAGATGATGGAGGGTGGGAAACGAGGCCTGCCCGCTTACCTGCCTGCTTGCCTCGCTCCGCGAGGCCCCCCGCTGCCTTCCCGGGGTCCAAGTTGGATCAGGGGCCTCGCGGAGAGAGGCAGGCAGGCAGGTAAGCGGGCAGCCCTGGCCTCCGCCGCCGGGCCCGCCCCCCTCGGCCGCTTCCGCCCGCCCGCGTTGAAGAAAGAAGATGATGGAGGGTGGGAAACGAGGCCTGCCCGCTTACCTGCCTGCTTGCCTCCCTCCGCGAGGCCCCCCACTGCCTTCCCGGGGTCCAAGCCGGATCGGGGGCCTCGCGGAGAGAGGCAGGCAGGCAGGTAAGCGGGCAGCCCTGGCCTCCGCCGCCGGGCCCGCCCCCCTCGGCCGCTTCCGCCCGCCCGCGTTGAAGAAAGAAGATGATGGAGGGTGGGAAACGAGGCCTGCCCGCTTACCTGCCTGCTTGCCTCCCTCCGCGAGGCCCTCCGCTGCCTTCCCGGGGTCCAAGCCGGATCGGGGGCCTCGCGGAGAGAAGCAGGCAGGCAGGTAAGCGGGCAGCCCTGGCCTCCGCTGCCGGGCCCGCCCCCCTCGGCCGCTTCCGCCTGCCCGCGTTGAAGGAAGAAGACGATGGAGGGTGGGAAACGAGGCCTGCCCGCTTACCTGCCTGCTTGCCTCCCTCCGCGAGGCCCTCCGCTGCCTTCCCGGGGTCCAAGCCGGATCTGGGGCCTCGCGGAGAAAGGCAGGCAGGCAGGTAAGCGGGCAGCCCTGGCCTCCGCCGCCGGGCCCGCCCCCCTCGGCCGCTTCCGCCCGCCCGGGTTGAAGAAAGAAGATGATGGAGGGTGGGAAACGAGGCCTGCCCGCTTACCTGCCTGCTTGCCTCGCTCCGCGAGGCCCCCCGCTGCCTTCCCGGGGTCCAAGTCGGATCAGGGGCCTCGCGGAGAGAGGCAGGCAGGCAGGTAAGCGGGCAGCCCTGGCCTCCGCCGCCGGGCCCGCCCCCCTCGGCCGCTTCCGCCCGCCCGGGTTGAAGAAAGAAGATGATGGAGGGTGGGAAACGAGGCCTGCCCGCTTACCTGCCTGCTTGCCTCGCTCCGCGAGGCCCCCCGCTGCCTTCCCGGGGTCCAAGTCGGATCAGGGGCCTCGCGGAGAGAGGCAGGCAGGCAGGTAAGCGGGCAGCCCTGGCCTCCGCCGCCGGGCCCGCCCCCCTCGGCCGCTTCCGCCCGCCCGCGTTGAGCGAAGATAATGATGGGGGGCGGGAAACGAGGCCTGCCCGCTTACCTGCCTGCTTGCCTCTCTCCGCGCAGGGGCTGCTGCGGCTGGAGATGGCGCTGCCTCCCTGCTGCGCCGGGCCTCGCTCAGTGCGAGAGCCAGGGGGCGGGGTTTGCGGGCGGGGGCCTATCACGTGGAAGGGGCGGGGGTGAGTTCAGCTGCGGAAGAGCCACACTCAAGGGGCCAAAGAGCCGCATCTGGCTCGCGAGCCGCCATTTCCGACCCTTGCCTTAGCTGATTATGATGGAGGTTTTTTTTCATTTCAGGAAATATATTCCAATCATGACATTACAGTATTAAATAATATTTATGTTACAAGGGCTGAAGTTTATACACATTTATCTGGTATTTAAATTCCAATGAATTCACTGTGTTTGCTTCTGAATAGATACATACAGTACATTATTTAGGCATATGATATGTGGGTGGAAACAAATCTGGACAACAGCTAGATGGTAGCAATCATCTCGAGTTTTGCAGTCCAGACATGTGCTGATTAGCAATATTTTTTTTAAAGAAAACATCTAAATATAAATAAACTGTATAAAGTTTAAGCAAGTTAAAAAATTTAACAGTATAACTATAACAGCAGGAGCCATTTTTTTTTTTTTTTTGGTTAGGACTAGTAGTTCAACCAAAGGCAATGTTGGCAAGGGATTATGACACTTCCTATATGTAAAATTGGCTTAAGTGAATGTATGATATATTTATTTATTTATTTATTTATTTATTTATTTATTTATTTATTTATAATTCGACTTGTATTTACCGCTCCATCTCCCCGCAAGGGAACTCTGGGCGGTTTACAAAAAATCGACAGTTAAAATTCAACAATTAAAACAGCATATATAAATACTCTCCAATACAATGAAATTTAAACACAAAATCCAAGATTTGATGGGTCGATGTTTAAAAGGGCTCTATGGCACCAGCCATCCCCAAGAGGAGCTGTTCCCCCCCCCACGCAAGGCGGCAGAACCAGGTCTTTAAGTTCTTTCTGAAGGCCGGGAGCGATGGGGCCTGCCTCACCTCCGGGGGCAGCATATTCCAAAGGGTGGGCACTACTATTGAGAAGGCCCGCTTTCTAGACCCCGTCAGGTGAAACTCCCTTACCGACAGGATCCGCAGCATGCCCTCTCTAAATGACCGAGTGGGACGGTTCGACGTTATGGGGATGAGACGGTCCCTCAGGTAACCTGGTCCCATGCCATGTAGGGCTTTAAAGGTGATAACCAACACCTTGAATTGGACCCGGAAGCACACAGGTACCCAGTGCAGCCATCGCAGCAGAGGTGTCACATGTGCTGATCTTGGCGCACCAATAACTGCGCGAGCAGCCGCATTCTGGACCAGTTGAAGCTTCCGGATACTCTTCAAGGGTAGCCCCATGTAGAGCGCATTGCAATAGTCTATATGGGAGATGACCAGGGCATGAGTGACTGTATGGAGGGCATCCTGATCCAGGAAAGGGCGTAACTGGCGCACAACACGAAGCTGTGCAAAAGCCCTTCTGGCCATGGCTGCCACCTGCTCTTCGAGCAGGAGCCGTGAGTCCAGAAGAACCCCCAGATTCCGCACTTGGTCTGGATGGGGTAGTGCAACCCCATCCAGAACTAAGGATGATAACTTCCTGGATCCACAGGAGCCATCAATCCACAGCCACTCCGTCTTACCAGGGTTCAGTCGAAGCCTGTTGTTCCCCATCCAGACCCCCACAGCCTCCAGGCACTGAGAAATGGTAGCCACTGCATCACTTACCTCACCAGGGATGGAGATGTATAATTGGGTATCGTCCGCATATTGATGGTATCTCATCCCATGATGACGGATGATCTCACCCAGCGGTTTCATGTAGATATTAAATAGGAGAGGGGAGAGAACTGAACCCTGCGGCACCTCACAAACGAGGGGGCGAGGGTCGGATCTCTCATCTCCTATTACCACCGATTGGGACTGGCCCTGGAGGAAGGAGGTGAACCAGCGCAAAACTACGCCGCCCACCCCCAACTCCCTGAGCCGTCCCAAAAGGATACCATGATCGATGGTATCGAATGCCGCTGAGAGGTCAAGAAGAGCTAGGATGGATGCACTCCCTCCATCCCGTTCCCGCCAGAGATCATCTGTAAGCGCGACCAATGCAGTTTCCACCCCATATCCCGGCCTGAAACTTGACTGAAAGGGGTCCAGATAATCCGTATCATCCAGGATCCTCTGGAGTTGTAATGCCACCACTTTCTCAACCACCTTCCCTAAAAAAGGGAGGTGGGAGACAGGATGAAAATTGTCCAATATAGTAGGGTCCAGTGATGGTTTCTTGAGGAGGGGGTGCACCAGAGCCTCTTTAAAAACACCTGGGAACACCCCCTCCCCCAGAGATGTATTAACCATCACCTGGACCCATCCACATGTCACCTCCCGGGCTGCCTTTACCAGCCAGGAAGGGCATGGGTCTAGATGACATGTGGTGGCCCTTACAACCCGAAGGATCCTGTCCACTTCCTTAGGTCCAACAGGATCAAACTGTAATATAAGCTGAAGTTTCCTACAACTTAGACATTTTTTATAGATACTCATAAGGAAATTAGTTTTTTGAATTATGCAATATACAGAAAATGTCCCCTGTTCATTCAGTGCTACAATAATAGTTTTCATATAATGCCATTCCTAACTTCTCAAAACATTTATGTTACCTAGGTTCAGACAGTACACAAAGTGATGTCTTGCTTAACTGTGCTTTGTTGAGCAAGCCACAACAGATTGGATTTAAACATCACACCAAGCCACAATTACGTTTTTACAAAGCACAAAACCCAGAATCAAACCACATTGATAGCATCCTGTATTGTGTCAACCAGGCTACAAAATTTTATCATAAGCATCCTGGAAGCAGGTCAGTATTTTCATCCAATATTATAGCTGGACTCAGGGTCCAGGGGATTCAGGCTCATGGTTTTTGCTTTAATCACCAACCACTATGCAAGTCTCAAGAATTCTGTATCCAAGCCAATGCAAATAGGCTTTTTTTTTAAAAAAAATGAGAAGTGTGGTTTGCCTTTTAAAATGTGTTTTAGGAAATCACTCTTATTTAGTGTTGTGTGCATCCACACTTCTGAGACACAAAGCCATGGGTATTTTATAGTTTTCAAAAATGTTGTGTGGTTTGCACCTTTTAAGGCCGAAAAGTGCTTGGCAAGAAAAGCTTTGTAAAGCTATGCAGTGAAAGGTGGTCTCACAAGGGCACAATGTTGCACAGTTTTTTTTTTTCAGCCCAACAGGTGGCTTGTCAACATACCATAAGTGTAATTTTATATGGAGATATTTAAAAGCTTTAGTATACAGGCTGCAGCATTTCAATTATGTCCATGCCTTTGATACTACAGTGCGGTGTTGGGAATGGAACAGCATTATTTGCTCATGGCGTATGTCACTGTTTGCTATATGAGTTTGTGCTTGGTGCCAGATAATTTCTCATCTCAAATGCCTGCAAGGAACTAGGAGTTGTATTGCAAAAACAACCAGGTTTATATTGATTTTTGGATAATTTTTGGATAATCATTTTAATAATAAATTTTGGATAATAGATTAATTAATCCACTAATAAATGCAGTGAAATTGTATTCTAAAAAATATACCAATATCCAGGAACAAATATTTCAGCATTTAGAAGTGTAATTTATAAACAATCTACCAGGTATTAAACAATAAGGATTTTTTGGTTTCTAAAATAAAAATTATGATGAAGCCAATAATTTGGTAGGATATTTTTTATACAATATTCTAAAGATGATGACCCATGGGTATATGCTATATCATATGCTATATCATATAAATGAACAATAAAAAATAAAGTCACATATTAGTTTACAGAGTCTGATTTCTACAAACTACAGAATAATCAATGCAGTTTTAATTTATAATTAGAAAAAAACTTTTATATAAATATGCAGTGTAATATATTATAAGAGGCGTGGTGGCTCAGCGGGTAAGACGCCAAGCTTGTCGATCGGAAGATCACAAGTTCGGAGGTTCAAATCCCTAGCCCTGCGTGACAGAGTGAGCTCCCACACTAGCCCCAGCTCTTGCCATCCTAGCAATTTGAAAGCATGCAAATGCAAGTAGATGAATAGGTACCACTTTGGTGGGTAGGTAACAGCGTTCCGCGTGTGTCATGCCGGCCACATGACCGCGTAAGCGTCTTTGGACAGCGCTGGCTCTTCGGCTAACAAACGGAGATGAGCACCGGCCCCTAGAGTCAGACATGACTGCACAAATGTGCGGGGGGAACCTTTACCTTTTTTAAAAATATATTATGGATTAGAGAACTAGAATTCATAGTCTTTCCTCCCAAGTAGATTAGAGTGATGGCAAAAAAGGGGGGGATTCAGTACATGACCTCTCCCCAGTGGCAGGAAAATACAGACTAGGGTCCTCTTGGATTAAGTATGGGAAAGGCAGAAAGTTTGTGAGGTGACAGGGATAAGCAAGATGGTACCCCCAGCACCAGGAAATCTGGGATCCCCCAAATTGCATCTGCATAACCCCAGTATTAAATTTAAATTATTTAAAATGTGTTTTAAATTTAAATTATTTAAAATGTGTTTTAAATTTAAATTATTTAAAATGTGTTTTAAATTTAAATTATTTAAAATGTGTTTTAAATTTAAATTATTTAAAATGTGTTTTAAATTTAAATTATTTAAAATGAGTTTTAAATTTAAATTATTTAAAATGAGTTTTAAATGTCTCCAAAATTTCAGAAGATTGCCTAATGGTTTCCAATATGTGAAGAGGTTGCAAGATAAACAAGGTTTATCTGGGCAGAACTTAATCGTCAGGAAGCATCTTTTGTGATATTCTTGCAGTTAAGTAGCAAAATCTGGCAACATTATTGGGGACCTGGAAATGTTTGTCACATAGTATAAAATACTACCCAGTAATCATTTAACTGCTGGAAAATTGTTGGAAGAAAACAGAGAATTTAATTTTGACATAAACTCTAATTAATTTTGCTGTTTAGTAGAATATGTATAATTGTTTCAACTTCCTCCATGCTGCATGGGCAGAGAGAGCAAGTTAGGGGGATATTATTGTATCTCCTTTGTAACAGTGGAGAGGGAAGGGCACTGAAATTCTGAAAACCCAGCAGTGTTAAGGGTAGACCAGTATATAAAGATAAGGTGCTGTCTGTCTCTCCCATCAAATATAGTTGGGATCCTACAAATGCTGGGCAAATGAGCCAGATTAAACTACAATTTTAGATCCAGGAGGTATTGTGGCTTATAAGATCTATATTATATTTTACTACAAAATAGTAAAATTATCTCTCTTGCCTGTTCTTTCAGTAGCAGAATAAAGCTGAGCTCAGAATCTTTCAACACAAAAATCAATTCATGATTGACTCCTATTTTCTTCTAATGGGCAGCAGGTTTGCCACTGATACTGCTGTTAGTTAAGAGTAAGGAATCTTTGATGACCTCCTGCCATCAGAGAGCTACTAGTAGAACTTGAATTACTTCTTGCTTTTCCTGGAAATGGACTGATGTTTTATTACTGTATAAGGCAGTACGTTGTCAGTAAGCATTCCAGTCTTCTCATCAGTTCTCAGATTCTGTTCTCTTGTTCTTCATTCTTTTTATCATTTTTGGATTTTTTATCACACATTTAGAAGACTGGTTTATAGGGAAGTTTTCAAATAGGGTCTTGCAAAATCAACAACAACAACAACTGGTCTTATTAATTTAAGTCTATCTGATTTGTAAATCCAAGTGTAAAGGAGATTGGTGGAGATTTTTAAGAATGCATGTAGCATCAGTTTAGAGATGCTGATAATTATTGGGATCAAGCAATGTGAAGGGGAATTTGACCTTTTTCCTTTCTTCAGCAAATATTAATAACTTTTTTTTTACATCCATTTACATTTCTCTCTAGAGCAAATATCAACTTCTTCATCTGATTATTCAGTAGTAAACCCCAGGGATGGAACTAGGGTCTGTGTCACCCGGGGCAAACATGGATTCTGCGCCCCCCCATGGGTTATTTTGTCATTTTGGCACCCCCGGGTGTCATTTTGGCGCCCCTCCCAGTGCAGTGCCCGGGGCACATGCCCCGCTTGCCCCCCCCAGTTGCGGTCCTGGTAAACCCTATTTGTAAGATGTACTTTTAAGTAAATGGGTGTAGGATTGCAGTTGTAATCTACAGCACGATCATATTACATTTCCAGCATAAGAAAAATTAATTGTGTTTCAGCTTTGGAAGAGGGAATAGAAGGTTGGAAGTAATTGAACCCCCAGATAATAGCACAAATAATCAGTCAGAACATCTTATCTAGTTGCCTGTGGGCAAAACATTTTGACCATTCATTGTGGTTGCCTGATAGGAAGTAAAAGTATGGAAGGGAAGTATTGAGTTTCTAATGTATAGCAGGGTTGTTTGTGGTTGTGGGGATTTTTTTTTGGTCCCTTCAAGTCAGTTTTAATTTATTTATTTATCATATTTATGTAGGTGCCCATCTCACAAAACGTGACTCTAGGTGGCATACAATAAAAAACAAACCGTAAAATAAACAAGATTAAAAACATTCTACAATTAAAAACATCCATCAGTGTTACTATTAACAAACTAGCAGAGGGGATTTGATCTTATAGGTAATGCAGCCACCTCACTAATTCACTGTTTCTTTGAGATCCCCAAGCCTATTGACACAACTATGTTTGTTAATGTTCAAAATTTAGAAAGATTCTGTTTAAAACATTTTTCACAAACTACTTTGCACATACATGTGTATCTAAAAGGAAGAAAAGAGAGAGAGAGAGAGAAGTTGATAATACTGGTGGAGATCAGCTAAATTACCTATTAATTTTTTTTTAATCTGTTCAATCGTGTCAGATTCTCGGAGACTGTCTGGACAAGTCCCTGCAGTTTTCTTGGCAAGGTTTTTCAGAAGTGGTTTGCCATTGCCTCCTTCCTAGGGCTGAGAGACAGTGACTGGACCCAGCTGGCTTTGTGCCTAAGGTGGGACTAGAACTCACAGTCTCCTGGTTTCTAGTCTCATGCCTTAACCACTACACCAAAGTGGCTAGTAGATTACTGATTACTTATATGTTGTGTGAAATTCTGTATTTTTGGAAGGTAGGAAATGCCTTGTACTGTTTCCTCACAACATGGATAAGCCATAGATCCAGCTATTTTATAGAAGCAACTTACTATGTGCAGCAATTTAAAGACCCAGCTGATGGTTTCACTGTGTCCACCAGTTGTTATAGTATGACAACTATAGCAGTCTTAATCTGGTACTCTTTGAATATGCTGTCTGGAGGGATTATAGGGATAGATATCCCAAGAGATCTAGCAGTTAAGAGAGAGTGCATTATAATATATGGCTAGTACGTCTCTGAGAGACTCTGAGAGACCAATATACAGTATTGCGCATATATATATATATATATATATATATATATATATATTAATATAATATAATATAATATATATATATATATATTAATATATAATATATATTATATATAATATATATAATAATATATATTATATATATAATATGCATTACATATAGGTTCAATCTGTGACTGTTTAGGTCTTTTTTTAAAGATATACCATTGAGCTCAAAATTATTTTAGAAAAACTATTTCAAAAACTGAGTTCTGAAAGGTCTTTAGTTTTTGTCCTGAAGAAACAAAGGCTTTCAGAAAAGTTTTCCAGCTTTTATATTCACTTGGTACCTACACTGTAGGTCAGTTTATGGCCTAGAAAATCATTTCTAAATTGTTCCTTTTATGCATTTCTAATTGGCTTGCTTTCAAAGAGAGTCAACCTGAAGTCTATGCTCTGAAGTCAATGATTTGGGTGCCTTTTTATGTACAAATTTAATAAATCCTCTCCTACTCGTAGATATTTTGAACTAGTACCAATAAAGCTATTCCTCTCTCAGTTCAAGACAAAAGGAGTAAATACCACAATCTCACATAATTTTAAAACAATTTTTCCTAGATTTTAAGGAAGGAGGAACCTAGAAATATTGTCTATAAGAGGCCCAAGGCACTCTGATTTCCTGTCAGACTGTGGGCAACTGCCTGAAACGAAAGTAAATCTTTTTCCAAAGAATGAATCTCACAGAGTTCTCACTAGCAAGGATGGTTAAAATGAGAGTGGGAATATTACTAAAATTCCAGCAAGTGAAATACTGTATTTTCCCTTTAGAATGAAAATGTATCTTTGTACATTATGGACTTTCTTATTCTTTTTCTCATAGCCTTATAGTATAATGATGGGAGGTAGGTTTTTTATGTGATACCAGCGGTCTGAAGAATTTGCCATTTCTATTGTATTTACATTACTACAAGGCAGGGCTTTCCAAACTTTTGCCATTGGCGACACACCAACGGCCGGCCCACAAAAAACCGGAAGTGCCGGCGGCGCAAAAACCGGAAGTGCCGGCGGCGGTGCTTCCGGGTTGCCACCACGGCAGCGGCTGCTCCTTCAAAAAGGCAGGCTCCGGGAACCCCGAAAATGCTCTCGGTTCAGGCAGGGAGGCGAAAAGCCTCCCTGCGTGCGCAGCATGTTTTCTTATTCTTGCCGAGCAGCGCTCAGCTGTTCTGCGGGGAGAATTTCCACCCCGGCTCCAGGGCAGCTTGTGCATGCAGGGAGGGGATGCTTTTGCCTCCCTGCCAGAACCGAGGACATTTTCGGGGTCCCCGGAGCCTGTCCTTTTTAAGGGGCAGGGGCAGCGGCAGCAGCAGCGCTGCCCCTTCGAAAGGGCAGGCTCCGGGGACCCCGAAAATGCCCTGGTTCAGGCAGGGAGGCTGCGCGCGCGCATGTTTCCGAGCGGCGCTCAGCTGTTCTGTGGGGAGAATTTCCACCCCGGCTCCAGGGCAAGCGTGTGCGTGTGGGGAGGGGAGGCTTTTGCCTCCCTGCCTGAACCGAGGGCATTATTGGGGTCCCCGGAGCCTGCCTTTTCGAAGGGGAAGCCGCTGCAGTCCCGCGGCAACCCGGAAGCACTGCCGCCGGTGCTTCCGGAGCTTCCGGGTTGTCACGCGACACACTTGGGGCCCCCAGGCGACACAGTATTGTGTCGCGACACACAGTTTGGAAAGCTCTGCTACAAGGGTTATGATAGATTGGTTGCTATAAAATTGCCTTCACTGTGGTGCAATGTTTGAACAGTCCCAATAGCTCTTGCACTTATTTCTTTGCTTTGATAGATTTGTCATTTGTTAGATTTATATCCCATCTTTCAACCAGGAACTCAAGGTGATACACACAACCCTGTAAAATAGGTTGGGCTGACAGAGAATGACTAACCCCAAATCACCTGCTGTGTCTTAGGGTGGATTAAAACTGTTTCTCTCCAATGTCAGTCCAATACCTTTTCCACAACAGAGCACTAGCTCCAGCTTTGTAAAAATGAACCATAGAAATTGTGTTAGACCAACAGACATACCACTTGTCAAGCAACCTGCCTTGAGTTATTTATAAAAATAATAAAGGCGGGATAAAAATTAAATAAATAAACAAACAAACAAACAAATGCAGACGTGGAGCTCTCAAAACATACACACTCTGCCTAATCCCCAGTCCGCTGCTGCTGTTGCTGTACAAATACTTACAGGGGCAAACATCTGCAATAAAGAACGCTTCCAGATAAAATTATACCTATGTTGGCTTCTGGGTAAGCAAAGATATTGCATTATTGCTTTAAGAAGCAAAACTAACTTTCAGTGGAGTGACAAAAGCAGGGTTGCTAGTTTATGTTGAGTGTTCTGTATTTATAATGCCTGACCAAGGCTTGTATTTGGGCAGATTTTAAAAATGGGAAGTTGAGTTGCTAAATAAAAGGAACAATCCTTTCATGGCAATTCTTGTTTATATTTGAGCATTATTTTTTAGTAGAGATAACTTCAGAAGATGAAATTTCGAGATCACTTATTTGCTTAATTCCCTTTTATTAATGTTCTAGTAACTTGCAGAACAACATTTCTTTTATATTCTGTAGAATGGCATGATATACTGTATACAAGTGGGAATGCATTTTGCCCTTTCTTTGTAGATTGATAAAAGTTATTCAAGCTACAGTAGAGCCCTTATTAGAACCAGAATGTCTTAATTTAATTATACAGAGAGAATGCTGACTTATATAAGAAAGTTTGTTTTTATTGTGTTCTATAAAGTTTGCACAGGTTTGCCTTTTTTTCTTCCTCCCAGCTAACACTGCTTTAGCTTTTTCCACATCCCTTGGGATCTAAGTAGGCTGAAATTCAAGTCTACCAACTTGACTAGGTTATAGATTAGGCTGTCACTTAACTTCCTCAGAAAGTTTAAATGTTACCAGCATAATTGCCATGCTTTTTATAAATGCTCCTCTGTTTTCCCATAGTGACCCTTTTGAGGTTGTAAGACCATGCATTTTTTTTTATTAGTGTCATTGAATGTCAGCTTTTCTGTCTAAATTAGAGACATGCCTGTCATGGTTGATGAAACATGTGGTGTGGGGGGATCACATCACTTTTTCTCCCTGAGGTCTACTGCTTCTGGGGAATGGCAGGTGAAACACATGAGTTGGAAGGGAGAGGACAGTATCACAAAAAATTAATTATGCAGACACACAATACTAAAAAATAAAGACATAAAGTATTAGAAGTTATAATTATTATTGCCTTTCCAAAACATTTAGGATAATAACTCTATAACAGGAAGATTAGTTGGGGGGAAAAAACTTGTTTTTGCCTCTAGGACTGAATCTAAGATGACCTTCCCATTTTAACTATAGTCTCCAGATTAAAAAAAAAATACTAATATGGAAATGAATCAAATAATTTTACATGGTATTTGTACATGTGTATTTTGGGGGGAATCTTAGCACTATCTTGAAGAATATCAAAATAAAATGAGATAGCTGCAGACAATTGTAACATGAAGAATATTATGCCACTCTTAATTTTATATTTATATTTTATATTATATTTTTAATATACCTTTCTTGTTTTTCTTTTCCTTATTTTTGTGAGAGGATAATGGCTGGCAGATATTTCTAGTGTACACAGATGCCGTTCTTGTCTCATCAGTCGTATAATTTACATCAGGAATATGAATTATACATATGAATATAATCTTAATGTAGGGGTAAGAAGATAGGCTGTGTTTCTGACTCCAAATTATTTAGCAGTAGCAACAGCAACATTATTTTTTCACATAAATTAGACCATTAAAATGTTCTGGTGTGGACTTCTGTATAAAAAGACAATAAGCTCAGGTTGATTCTGGTTCTGAATACAAATTATTTGATTTATAATGTGTTTCATTAGTTTTTTAATGTTAATTTACATAATACACACTTACCCAACCATTCTACAAATGAAAATATATAGCATGGTTTTCTGAACTTTACAGTGAAGCTCTCCCACAACAAAATGCATACAAATATGTTCATGAGGAGGAAAGTTGTACAAAGAATATACTGATAATGAACAAAATGGATTATATTAGAAAAATGTATATTAGATGCAGATACAAGGGAAAATGTCCATGAAAATGCATATGAATTTATGTAAACATAAATTATGTTGACATTTGCAAACTGAATTGGAAGAACTGAATTGGATACAAAATCAGGCATGGAAAATGAAAAAACTGAGTTAAATTGCAATTAACACTTAGCCTATCCAAAACTTTATAGGAAAACAAATTTGGAAACATTTTTATGTCAATACAATTTTCCAGTAACCCGGAATCACATTCTGGAAGATAAGGCTCTAGGACTGAGGTTAATTCAGCTGCTGTAGCACTTAGGGCTACATCGCGGTCTACATAGTGTTCCAGACAACAAACTGCTTATTATGGAATTTTTTTTGGGGGTGTGTGTTGCATGGACCCTGTATGAGTTGAATCCAAGTCCATCAATTTATTGGATTGACTTGAGGCAACAGAGAAGAAGTCTTTCTGCATCTGCAAATGTATCACTGTATTTTAAACAACTATGTCCCTTATAATTAGTTTCTCCAGTGGAAGGTTTTTAATAGGCACAGTCATAACATTTATTATGGGGCATGTCTTATAAAAATTATAGCCAGTAGCTTGGCATCGTGTGACAGGGAGATCCCTGTTGGTAAGTGATTTTTCTTGTAAAACATGCAGCAAAATAATTTTTGGTAGCTGGAATGTGAAGGGTGATGAAAGGCCATTTGTACTACCAGAGTTTCTGTTAACTGCAAAGTAATTATTTCATTCATCTGGTTTGCTGCTTGTCTCAGATCTCAAACTCAGTGCATGGCCACAGAGACAGTGGTGGTGGTTTTGAGGAGGGAGGGGACTATGTGGAGGAGGCCTCTCCTTTTTTCTGTGACCTTCCATTGGTTGATTGCAAAGAGTAGCAAGGGACTCTTATAGCATTCCTACCCAGGTTTTAGCCAAAGTTTATGTTTTCGTTTAAGCTTTTATTTTTATATAGGCTGGTTTTATGAGGTAAGCTGCCTATCACTAGATGAGCTGTCATACAAATAAATGTAAATCAATTCACAATTGTAGGCACCTTTCCATGATAAAGAAGATGACCAAGTAAGACATGAAGCTGACTTTACATCTAACTTGGCAAGTTTTTAAAAATGCAGATTACAGTAGCAAAAAATACATGGCACAGGACACATACTTTGGTTTCTTTAGCACTGGTGAGTGTAGATGGGTGTGAAACACCTCTGTCTATCCACCGAAACCTGCTTTTAACTTTAGCCCCATTCAGGTGATACATTTCTGTGCAGAGTTCACAGATGTCCATAGGTACAGTACCAATTAGAGCAATTATTACACATGAATGCCTTCACATGAACTGGAGCTCAGCACTTTTGACAGTTTCTCTTTCTCTCTCTCTCTTTCTCTTTCTTCTCTTTCTCTTTCTCTTTCTCTTTCTCTTTCTCTTTCTCTTTCTCTTTCTCTTTCTCTTTCTCTTCTCTTTTTAATAAATAAAGTAAAATCCTTACTTTAGGTGTTTTGTTTCACAGACTGTTACACACTCAGCTATTTAGTTTGCTGCTAGAAGGTATTATTTAACTCTGGTGGGCTTGTAAAAGAATCTAAATGACATTTATGAAAATAAAATAAAAATAACATATATTGTACCAGTTACAAAGTTGGATCTATTAAACTATATGCTAACAGTAGTAGTGATAGATACAACATTATATCAGTCTTTCAAAGCTCAAACAGCTGTAGAACATTTTACAAATAACAGCAATATGTCCATATGAGAATACTGAGAAAATATTTTGCAGTTAACAGTATGACTCCTAGCAAGCATGTGTTAGCTCTGTAGTCACTGCAATAATTAACATACACTTATTAGGTTTGTAAATAAGGAATGTTCATTTGGATATCTGTGCTTTATCTATGCTGAAAATAGTTGATTTCACTCACACCTATAAAGGTTATTTTTTCCTTTTCTAGTGGAACTGCTGAGCAAAGGAGAATGTACTGAGCAAAATGTACTAGACTGTGGTAATCCACATTGTCAGAAGCAATGAAAGCCCATGTTTTTTTAAAAAATAAATAAATAATAAGAGTTACCCAGTAAATTTATAGAAAAAGATTGCCATCCACTTCTAGTAGTGTGACAAGTTCTAAGCATGTGTAATTCTATACCACATTTTGAAGCTGCTGTATTGGGGACCTGAATCATTTCAAGATATGCCCATCATCGCAGTCAGTCTTCTGTGCATCCTGACAATAAGCAAAATGTATTGTGCACAGGATTCCCCTTGAAACAGTTTTAGAGCCTAGAGTTGCTATGGTGATTGAGGCAGTCTGTAAGATGGCTAAATAAACTGCAGCCTACTTGTTAACTGCCAACCTCAAAACTGTGATCAGGCAAAGATTACCATGATCCAAACAATGACCCTTACAACAGATCAGTAAAAAGTGCAAAAAATAGCATTCAATCACTTCTTCATATCCTGCATCAACTTGGGAAGATAGAAAAATCTCCTTGCTCTCTTCACACAGAAAGAAAATAAATTAGTAGCCCCCTCTATGCAGTCTCAGTACACGCTCTGTGCTTTTATCTATCCATTTGCCAGATCTGCTGAACCTTTTTTCTACATTGCATTTTTATTTATTTATTTATTTATTTATTTATTTATTTATCATATTTATATCCCGCCCATCTCCCTCTCAAGGAGGGACCCTGGGCGGTTCACAATAAAATAGTTTAAAATCAATAAAAACCATAAATAATACGAATAATCATTAAAATACTTAGTTACAATCAAATCCAGACAATGGATTTAATAGCAAGCATTTAATAGCAAGTAATAGCTGTGCGGGTCACAAGATAGCTTATCCACATTTGTACAACGTGGTGCTTTTCTCAGTAGCTGCAATCATGGTTGCATATTACTGCAGTGACAGGGGGAACGGATAATGTTCTAAGCCAGTGTTTCTCAATCTCATCAACTTTAAGATGTGTGGACTTCAAGCCAGCATTCTGGCTGGGGAATTCTGGAAGTTGAAGTCCACACATCTTAAAGTTGACGAGATTGAGAAACACTGTTCTAAACAAACAGGTTGGTTACAGAAGTTTATTAATTTAATTTTTATAAATTAATTTTTATCCTGCCTTTATTATTTTTATAAATAACTCAAGGTGGCGAACATACCTAATACTCCTTCCTCCTCCTATTTTCCCCACAAAAACCACCCTAACAAAACTTTAAGGAGCTTCAGTGTTGCTTGAAGCCCAAGCTCAACCTTCATGAGTTTCTGCCAATAGGAAAATATACCACTACCAACTCAGCAGAGGTGGAGCTTTGTAAAGAAAATAAAAGTTTTGCTCTGGTTTTAAATATCCTGTATCTGAGTCAGAAAAAAATTGACTCAACCAATATACAAGGTCCAGAACTTGTATATTGAGTACCCCAGCAGATTAACTTGGCTACTTTACAAGTAGATGGACAAGGAAGGCAGGATGTTTGGTCTAGTGGTTAAGGCATCAGGCTAGAAACCAGGAGTCTGTGAGTTCTAGTCCCGCCTGAGGCATGAAAGCTGGCTGGGTGACCTTGGGCCAGTCACTCTCTCTCAGCCCAACTCACCTCACAGGGTTGCTGTTGTGGGGAAAATAGGAGGAGGAAAGAGTATTAAGTACGTCCGCCACCTTGAGTTATTTAAAAAAATAATAAAGGCAGGATAAAAATTAAATAAATAAATAAATTTATAATTTATACCACTCTGTATTTTATTATATGAATTTTATTTTATTTTAAATGTTGGTACAGTAGGTTGCTTTCACCCAACATTTTTCTGAGATCCATAGTATAATCTATAAGTAATATAAGAATAATAAAAAAATATCTTTATCGCGGTCAATGACCAGTATATAATAAAATTAAGTAATGTAAAACTGGCTACATGTATATGGGAAAAAGCAGATAATGAAATTAAATGGATATATCAATCAGTCAACTAGCTACTTTATATACTTCTAGTTGAATGTATTTTGTTTTAATATTTGTTATTAATTTCACTTACAGAATTTGTTTAAGGGTCACGTTCCATCCCTAACATGTTTTTGTATGCCAGAAATTGCTGATGTACAGTCTTGGGGAAATTGTTTTACCTCAGATGTACTTTTCCACTATTCACTCCCAAATAGTAGCAAAATGATAGGAATTGAGAAAAGGAAACTCTTAGGAAATATTGCAATTGTATAGAAATACATACCTATGTATTTAAGGGAAATTGTCAGGAAAATGGAATGTATCACTGCTTGTCTCTTGACAGGGTCACCATGGAAAGACACAAATTAAATCTTTCAGTTGAAGTTTTGAAACTAAAAGTGTTTGACTGATTCAGACTCTGAATGGTGTTTAAGGAATAAAGAGAAAGGAGCAGGAAGTTCTAATTGGCAAATTACTCCTTGTTATTTAGCTTGGCTTCCAAGTTGGAAATTACAATAATGAGGACTTTGTGGAACATGTCCTTGAGCAAATCCAGGAGGCTTTTTTGTCAATTACTATTTAATAGGAAGATAGTCTGGCAACATATTGTAACATTTAAGCCATCACTTTCTATTAAGCAAATATTTTAATGTAATGATTTTAAAGTTCCCTCTCGTGGTTTTATGATTTATGAAGTATCTCAAATGAACTACAAACAAAAAGACTGAAATTATTTCCCCCCCAACTAGAATTCATTAACTTTCATTTAATTAATGGTTCTACATGATATTCTTAAGAAGTAATGTGAATTAATAATAAGAATAAATTTAGGTTATTGTAAAGTGTACAGTTAATACGAACTACAACAGCGAGCAACATGGACTTTTGGTGGCTAAGCTCCAATGTTTCTGCCCTCCACAATAAAATCATAAAGTTTATTTGGTTTGGTCTAGTGGTGAGAGCCAGTTTGGTCTAGTGGTTCTGGGCTAGAAACCAGGAGACTGTGAGTTCTAGTCCCGCCTTAGGCATGAAAGCCGGCTGGGAGACTTTGGGCCAGTCACTCTCTCTCAGCCCAACTCAACTCACAGGGTTGTTGTGGGGAAAATAGGAAGAGAAAGGAGTATTAGGTATGTTCGCCGCCTTGAGTTATTTATAAAAATAATAAAGGCAGGATAAAAATAAAATAAAAATAAAAAAATAAATATTTCAATGCAGGTAATGTACATCAGAAGGGGCGTGGTGTCTCAGCAGGTAAGATGCCAGGCTTGTCGATCGGAAGATCGCAAGTTCGGAGGTTCGAATCCCTAGCCCTGCGTGCGGAGTGAGTTCCCGCACTAGCTCCAGCTCTTGCCAACCTAGCTATTCGAAAGCATGCAAATGCAAGTAGATGAATAGGTACCACTTCGGTGGGTAGGTAACAGCGTTCCACACGCGTCATGCGGCCACATGATCATGGAAGCGTCTTCGGACAACGCTGGCTCTTCGGCTAACAAACGGAGATGAGCACCAGCCCCTAGAGTCGGACACGACTGCACACATGTGCAGGGGGAACCTTTACCTTTAATGTATATCAGAATGTCCACTTTCCATTTACTGACCAACTGAATAAAAACAAGCTGAACAAATCATTTTCTTATTTTAAGAGCCAGTTGTTTCTTTATGAATATACATAGATGCAGAGAAGTAACATCCATACTTTTCTTTATACCATAGAAATTTTATTAATAAGATTTTATTCCCTGGTAATATTGGCATCTTTATTATATGACAGTTAATTATGGTAGTTGATACACACATGGAATACGAATTCTAGAAAACATGTACTTTGGTCAAAATATAACAACAACCACCGAAAGGCCAGCATAATTAATCCTCAGTGTTTTGAATTCATGTAGATTTCACTGTCACTTTATGGTAACTGAGTTTGCATATCATGTTATGCCACCTTGTGATTTATTTGGTTTTGGCTTAGTAACACTGAATCTTCTTGTTTATCTTTTAGCAATGTTTGCACTATAGCTGGCTAAACTAAAACCAAATCCAAGCATCTGCAAGTAAAAAAACAAAAACAGCAAAAAGAAAACCCTTAAGGTAACTCTTCATCTCCTGATCAATGGAAGTGCTGTTTTTCTTAAGTATATAGTGGAACATAAAAATAATAGATTACATCAGTTTTTTGTGAGAGATCCCATCCAGTGTATTAGAATTACAATTCTCAGATTTCCTAAATAGCATAGATATGGTGTATGGGAATTCTAGAGATCATGACCTTTGCTCTTGGTAGGAGACAGACTGGGGAATTATGACTTTTGTATTTTCAGAACTAGGAGAACAATCAGCATCCCCCCAATACTAGGTGTAACTTGCAATCAATAATAACTATCAGTAACAACTGCATCTACTATACAACCACCATCCTGAGATTGTCATTTATTTATTTATTATGCTTGTATAAAGCTAACTCTGGTGTAACTCACAGCAATTTATTCCCTTGTCACCTTACTTTTACTGATTTTACTTTTACTTTTACTGATCCAATCCTCTTGTTTGGAAAATGCCTCCAGTACAGGGTGTGATTTTACACTGATAGACTGTCTTTTCCCTTTTCCCCAGATCTTATATTTTAGTAATGCTTCTCTGATTCCATTAATTAGGTCATATTGAGACTTTAAGATTTTATCTAAAATTTGTTTGGTATAAGAATCCAAGTCAGTATTTGTGCAGATTCTTAATATATAATTATCTCCAAAAGAATAACCTCTGAACTAGTTCTTACTGGTAAATTGTCAGTACTTCATATTTTGTAATATTGTCTGGAAAATTTTGTATGTGTGTGATGTACCTGCAGTAACTATGGCTTTTTGCCAGCTCATTAGGTATCCATTACTTATGCAGACACCCAAGTACAATTTGTGTAAGCCTTGCTGAGTAGGTGTGATTTTGTTTTCATAGGAGAGGAAGGGGCCCCCAGAAATGGGATGGTAAAAAATCTTCAGGGAGGAGCTCAGAGAAGAAGGGAGGGAGGGAGGGAAGGAGGAGTGTAAAGGAGATAATGGCTGGCTCTCTTCTCTGGCTGCTGAGATTTGTGGCTTTACCGAAGAACATTGTGGGCTGGTAAACTTGAGTTGGATTGGACAGTGTTTAAATCAGGATTTCTCAACCTTGGCAACTTTAAGATGTGTGGACTTCAACTCCCAGAATTCCACAGCCAGCATGGTTGACTGGGGAATTCTGGGAGTTGAAGTCCACAATCTTAAAGTTGCCAAGATTGAGAAACCCTGGTTTAAACTGTTGGTAGTTTGTTAGTTCATTGGTAAATCCATAGAAGTCATTGAGGAGAGTTGTTGGGCATGATTGAGAGGAAAGTGCTGAAGATATAAAAAGGAGGATGGTCTATCTGCATGGCTGATTCCCCAAGGATCAAAAAGGATGGAAGTTGAGCTGTTTCACCACCCAGAGAAAGGCCAGCTACCAGCCTGACTCTCAGAGAAAATTAACACCACTATGTGCTCTTTCTTAATTCTAAAGTAGGAAACGGAGTTAGGAATAGATGAGAGCACAAATCTATTAAGCTCAATTATTGTCTGCAAACATCAGCTTAGAGTTGCTTTAGGCTAAAGTCCTGAATAGAGAAAAACTGCTCTTGTCTTGCTGTGTTGTCGAAGCTGCAGAGGAGGAAGGAATTTGCAATGGATTGCAATGCAATTAGGTATGGTTGTAAAGGGAGACTAGGGAAATGAAACTATTTCTGTTGTCTACTTTGTTTCTTAATAAAACAATTTAAAAAGGAGTTTGCACTGAATTTTCTATCAGTTCCTGAGTATTCACAGGATGCAGCAGTTACAATATATATTTGGATTTACTGTATATGGTCCAACAGCACACAATTTTAGAGATGTAATTGAAGAAACTGAAAGGTGGTTAAGTTTGAAATATCAATATTAACAAAGTAAGATTTATTTATTTATTTATTTCCCTTTAGTAGATTCTTTAACCTTTGAAGTAATCATGAAGAGAAGAACATCCTCCCATCATGCTTTCAGTCCAGAATTAAAATGAAATCACAGCTTATGATATAATATTTATTTCTTTATTGATTAATTCATTGGATTTATATATCTCTTTGTTTTTACTCCAGGAAACAAAGAGATACATGTAGCACTCCCTTCTCCAGCCCTTCTCTACAGCCCAGTGAATGATCATGGCTGAGGCAGATTAGATCCTTTGGTCCTAATCCTATACCTTAACCATTACACACTTATTAGCAAGTGTAAGAAGTGGTAAGAATGGTCGCATTCTCTTTCAAGCACAAATAAGAACTGTTACATTATAAACTACTCCTTCATCAGGAACTTGGAATGGATGTTTCCCACTCTTGTTCTCAGAGACCGTAATGCTATACAAGGGCATATCATCAGCTGCTCATTTCATACAATTTTTTAAAAATGAGAAGATTCTATTAGATGTTACATCCTGGAGTGATGGTGCTCTCTTACCAAAGGAAAAAGAACCATGCTAAGTAGATTACAGAGTTGGCTAGAACAGAAATCTATTGTTGTATCCATTAGTCATGGGATGTCATCAGAGTCTTTCTGCTATTGGACAGTTGTCTACTCTTCATAGGAGTCAGTGAGGAGGGCTCTAACTCCCAACTTACAAAACATTTTCATCAACCTCAGAAGTATATTTTCTCCTTGCTTATATATATGGCATGTTTTCCTCATAAGTACTATAAAGAGTATTGAATTTTCTCCTTCTGGGCCAGTTATAAATTCAAGGAGGCTTTGCATATTCTGCTTGTCTCATTTATCTATGAATTAGTAAATGTAAAGGTTCCCCCCGCACATTTGTCCGACTCTAGGGGCCGGTGCTCATCTCCGTTTGTTAGCCGAAGAGCCAGCGTTGTCCAAAGACGCTTCCACGGTCATGTGGCTGCATGACGCGCGTGGAACGCTGTTACCTACCCACCGAAGTGGTACCTATTAATCTACTTGCATTTGCATGCTTTCGAATTGCTAGGTTGGCAAGAGCTGGAGCTAGTGCGGGAGCTCACTCCGCACGCAGGGCTAGGGATTTGAACCTCCGAACTTGCGATCGACAAGCCTGGCACAATTAGTCAGGCAATCTATAGATTAGGTATATTGGCCCAATATTACCCAGTAAGCTGCATCAGGAGTGGGAATTGACTCCATGCCTCTCAGTCTTAATATAATTTTAGCATAAATTATGATGAAATTTTGTAGAGCTATAAAATATTCTACTTTGGCTTTATGGGCCTGTCTTCTAATTGTTTAAAATAAAGTCAATTTATTGTGATTCAAAGAACCCACAAGAACATCGACACGCCCCACTCGGTCATGCAGAGAGGGCATGCTACGGACCCCATCGACAAAAGAATTTCATCTAGCAGGGTCCAGGAGGCGTGCCTTCTCTGCAGTAGTGCCCGCCCTTAGGAATATCTTGCCCCTGGAGCTGAGGTGGCTTTCTTCGCTCCCGACCTTCTGGAAAAACCTGAAGGCCTGGTTCTGCTGCCTGGCTTGGGATGGGAACGCTAACAGTTCCTCTTGGAAGTGGCTGGTGCCATGAAGCCCGCCTTATTATTAACATCTCCACTTGGATTTTATATGTATTTTATTGATATTGTAATTTTATATTTTTAACTTGTTTTATTGTGAACCGCCCAGAGTCCTCTGGTTGGAGGAGATGGGCGGTAATACAAATTTAAATAATAAATAAATAAATATATAAAAGTTTTGTTTGTTTGTTTGTATTGGCATTTAATTTGTGTGTAATAAAATTAGCGTTCCAGGTCAGTGAATGGGTAACTGAGCTGATACTATTTGGTGTTGGAAGGAAATCCCCAATGAAGAGTAGATTGCTTTTTTACTATTAGTTAAGCACTTGCTTTTTTAACAGACAATTAACATAATTATATATCAACAATATTTATAAATGTTATGGAGCAAATATTGTGGGATCACAGAATTCAAAGAACGCAAAGTTGGACATTTGTGGAGGTGGTTTATGCTTTCTCAGATATTGGTCCAACTAGTTCAGTAATTTATTTATTTTTATTAGTCAAATTTATATGACCGCCCAACTCCCCCAACGGGAGTGATGTCTATTCTGGGGCTGGCAGTAGTTTTTTAGAGAGCCTTCTAGGCATATGCTAGTTACTTCTTTTTACTGAAGATAATAGAATTGATTCTGCATGCAGGGCATGCGATCTACAGTATATATAGCTTATTCCCCAGTATTGCTTTCAGTGACATTTTGAGCATGCAGATGTTTATTTATTTATTTATTTTTATCCTGCCTTTATTATTTTCATACACAATCCTTGTTTTGTTTACTGCGTCTCACTGAAAACAGTTTTTGAATTGTTGTAGTGTAAGATGAGCTGAGTATTGAAATATGGATTAATGAGAATGCACAGATATCAAAATTAAATGGATGATAATGAACGTTGTTATCTCCAAGTATTGTTGCTTAGTATTAGAATTTCTATATTGTTTCAAGAAACTCCAAAGGACCAAGGACTCCAAAGAGGTTTTGTTCCTTATTAGAGCTTCCAAGGAGCACTAACGTTTTCCAGGATTATTGAAAGATACTGAGAAGATCGAGTCTGGCTCCCACGCTGCTGGTGTTTTGAAGGGCCTTGAAGACTTGGTCCTTTATCCAGGCCTTTGGCAAGGATGATTGAAGCTTCTTTCAAGAGATGAGGATGGTTTCCTGCAAGAAAAAGCAAATGAAAAAAAAATTGTCCAGTAGTTTTAAATATTTCTAATATATCCAGGCAGAAAGATACAAAACTTTTGAGACTTTAGTTAAACATTGGCTTGCATAAGCTACAGAAAATGCTTCTGGAGAAATGTTCAACTGAAAGTATTGAATGGTTGCAAGATAATTACAAAACCATAGAAGTGATACGTTGGAGTTGTAAGAAAAAGTTGCTGTGTATCCCTAGTATGTATATACAGTATAATACATAAGACTGTACATGAATGGCCAAAATAATAATAATAATAATAATAATAATAATAATAATAATAATAATAATACAATATACTATATTATTCTTTAACATTAAAGGAGGAAATCCCTGCTGCAACTTGGATCATATTTCATAAGGATTGAGGCTGGGTTGTGGGCTAGGGGTTTTGACACTGACATAAAGGCCTCCCTATGCTGGAGGCGGAACCTGAAAAATGTTGGTCTTGTAAATTCAAAGCTGTTTGTTTAAAAGATGACCTTCTTCAGCATCAAACATCTTAGAATTAGCATTTGCAAATGAAAGTAGTTTCTGCCATTATAGTATTAAAATATAATTATAACCTTAATAATTAAGGTTGTTATTATAATAAATTTTAATTTTAACCTTATACATAATAATTTTAATAATGTTATATCCAATGAAATGGAAAACATGAGATTCGGAAAAAAATGTCTGTTGAGACAGAAGTGCATAGAACTACATTTTAAATTCTATCGCTATTAAAATACTGTATATTTGTGGAGTTCATTCAAAATATGTGTGATACCTATAATACTAATTTCTGATATATGCCATGAACAATGTTATATATTGTGCACATTTTAATTCGGATTCTACGCATCCAACAACATCCTAATTAAAAATTAATTTCTATCACCAGTTGGTTAAAACAGAAATTCTCAAAATTTGTGATACCTTAGCCCTCTAAAGTGATGAATGAATTTGTGTGACCCTCCACAGGATAAAACTAATGATATCATTAGGGTTAGGGTTCAGCAAGAAATAAACATAGCATGTATTCTTAATTATAAAATATTGCTCTAGACATCACAGGTGTTCTCAATGTTATGATAGCATAATTGCTTCACCTAGTTAATGCAAACAAAGTGGCATGCAAACCCTGGAGCACAGTGCTCCCACATTTCCTGTTGAATCCTGCTCAGGTTTTAAATATATTTGTGACTCTACCCCAGGGGTCGGCAAACTTTTTTATGCCAGGAGCCATTTTGACATTTATAAAATTTATAATATCACTCGAGGGCCAGGGGGCGGGGTTTGCGGGCGGGGGCCAATCGTGTGGAAGGGGGTGGGGTTTGCGGATGGGGGCCAATCACGTGGAAGGGGGCGGGGTTTGTGGGCGGGAGCCAATCGCGGACACTTAGGGCCTGCTGCCGCCATGCCCGCCACCACGCGCACCATGCCGCTGCCACGCCTGCCCCCGCCACGGCTGCTGCCGCGCCTGCCCTCACCACGCCCGCCACGCCTGCCTGGGGAAGAGCCACACTCAAGGGGCCAACGAGCCGCATGTGGCTCGCGAGCCGCGGTTTGCCGACCCCTGTTCTACCCTCATTCCAGGGGGTCACAACTCACAGATTGAGAACCCCTGACTTAACAGCAGTTTTCATAATCATCTGCAATCCTCCTCCTCCTCCTGCTGGCTAGAATTTGACTACATGGTGTAGTGATTAAGGTGGCAGGCTAGAAACTGGGAGACTGTGAGTTCTAGTCCCACTTTAGGCATAAAGCCAGCTGGGTGACCTTGGGCCAGTCATTCTCTCCCAGCCCTAGGAAGGAGGCAGTGTCAAATCACTTCTGAAATCTTGCCAAGAAAACTGCAGGGACATGTTCAGGCAGTAATCAGGAGTCAACACTGACTCAAAGGCACACACACACACAGAGGTAACATTAGCAAATGCTAATTGTGCAACAGTCCCTTACACATTTATTAACAACATTTACTAATGCTTAATTGAATATTTAAGAACTTCACTGAATTCAATGGGAAGTACTTAAGGCGAGTTTCCATAGGTTTGCATATTGATTTAAGTCCTGTGGTGTTCATTTGGCTTGGTTAATGGGGATATGATTTCAGATTTATGTTTTCAAATTGCAGATCATTATATTAAACTGTTTAGGATTATAGCTTTTGCAGATTAAGCTTTAGTAAATGGTGTCATTCATTCACTCAGTCAAAGGAATATAGGAAAATAAATATTCAGTGATTTCAAAATCAAGAAATTTGTGTCAGGCTACATACTTATTTTGAGTTGGGCTGTTAAATGTAGTAGTACTGTATTGCATATTTTCCCACAGAAATAACAAAAGGTAAAAGTATTCTCCAGCAAAGGAGATCGTTACCTTGTCGTGGTGCTGGAGCTTGAGCACCTCAATGAAACCATGAGCTAAACCGTGAAGGGACACCCAAGACGGGAAGGTCGTGGCAGAGAGGTCAGACTAAATACGATCCCTGGGGAAGGTAATGGCAACCCACCCCAGTATTCTTGCCATGAAAACTAAATGGATCAGTACAACCAAAGATATGTCGGTATACCATCGGAAGATGGGACTCCCAGGTCGGAAGATGGTCAAAATGCTACTGGGGAGGAACAGAGGATACGTTCAACTAGCCCCAGATGTGATGACGCAGCTAGCTCAAAGCCGAAAGGACGGCTAGCGGCCGACGGTGCTGGTGGTGAACGACGAATCCGATGTTCTAAAGATCAACACACCATAGGAACCTGGAATGTAAGATCTATGAGCCAGGGCAAATTGGATGTGGTTATTGGTGAGATGTCAAGATTAAATATAGACATTTTAGGTGTCAGTGAACTGAAATGGACTGGGATGGGCCACTTCACATCAGATGACCACCAGATCTACTACTGTGGACAAGAGGACCACAGAAGAAATGGAGTAGCCTTCATAATTAATAATAAAGTGGCTAAAGCAGTGCTTGGATACAATCCAAAAAACGATAGAATGATCTCAATTCGAATTCAGGGTAAGCCATTTAACATCACAGTGATCCAAATATACGCCCCAACCACAGATGCTGAAGAAGCAGAAGTAGATCAGTTCTATGAGGATCTGCAGCACCTACTAGATAATACACCAAAAAGAGATGTTATTTTCATTACAGGAGACTGGAATGCTAAGGTGGGTAGTCAGACGACACCTGGAATTACAGGCAAGCATGGTCTGGGAGAACAAAATGAAGCAGGACATAGGCTGATAGAATTTTGCCAAGACAACTCACTGTGCATAACAAACACTCTCTTCCAACAACCTAAAAGACGACTTTATACATGGACTTCACCAGATGGTCGACACCGAAATCAGATTGACTACATCCTTTGCAGCCAAAGGTGGCGGACATCTATACAGTCGGTAAAAACAAGACCTGGAGCTGACTGTAGTTCAGATCACGAACTTCTTATTGCAAAATTTAGAATCAGACTAAAGAGAATAGGGAAGACCCACAGATCAGTTAGATATGAGCTCACTAATATTCCTAAGGAATATGCAGTGGAGGTGAAGAATAGATTTAAGGGACTAGATTTAGTAGATAGGGTCCCAGAAGAACTATGGACAGAAGTTCGCAACATTGTTCAGGAGGCGGCAACAAAAAACGTCCCAAAGAAAAAGAAAACCAAGAAGGCAAGATGGCTGTCTGCTGAAACACTGGAAGTAGCCCAAGAAAGAAGGAAAGCAAAAGGCAACAGTGATAGGGGGAGATATGCCCAATTAAATGCAAAATTCCAGAGGTTAGCCAGAAGAGATAAGGAATTATTTTTAAACAAGCAATGTGCGGAAGTGGAAGAAGACAATAGAATAGGAAGGACAAGAGACCTCTTCCAGAAAATTAGAAACATCGGAGGTAAATTCCAGGCAAAAATGGGTATGATCAAAAACAAAGATGGTAAGGACCTAACAGAAGCAGAAGAGATCAAGAAAAGGTGGCAAGAATATACGGAAGATCTGTATAGGAAGGATAATAATATTGGAGATAGCTTTGACGGTGTGGTCAGTGAGTTAGAGCCAGACATCCTGAAGAGTGAGGTTGAATGGGCCTTAGAAGCATTGCTAATAACAAGGCAGCAGGAGACGACCGTATCCCAGCTGAACTGTTTAAAATCTTGCAAGATGATGCTGTCAAGGTGATGCATGCCATATGCCAGCAAATTTGGAAAACACAAGAATGGCCATCAGATTGGAAAAAATCAACTTATATCCCCATACCAAAAAAGGGAAGCACTAAAGAATGTTCAAACTATCGAACAGTGGCACTTATTTCACATGCCAGTAAGGTAATGCTCAAGATCTTGCAAGGTAGACTCCAGCAATTCATGGAGCGAGAATTGCCAGATGTACAAGCTGGGTTTAGAAAAGGCAGAGGAACTAGAGACCAAATTGCCAATATCCGCTGGATAATGGAGAAAGCCAGGGAATTTCAGAAAAACATCTATTTCTGTTTTATTGACTATTCTAAAGCCTTTGACTGTGTGGATCATAACAAATTGTGGCAAGTTCTTGGTGGTATGGGGATACCAAGTCATCTTGTCTTCCTCCTGAGGAATCTGTATAACGACCAAGTAGCAACGGTAAGAACAGAGCACGGAACAACGGACTGGTTTAAGATTGGGAAAGGAGTACGGCAGGGCTGTATACTCTCACCCTACCTATTCAACCTGTACGCAGAACACATCATGCGACATGCTGGGCTTGAGGAATCCAAGGCTGGAGTTAAAATCGCTGGAAGAAACATTAACAATCTCAGATATGCAGATGATACCACTTTGATGGCTGAAAGCGAGGAGGAGTTGAGGAGCCTTATGACGAAGGTGAAAGAAGAAAGTGCAAAAGCTGGGTTGCAGTTAAACCTCAAAAAAACCAAGATTATGGCAACGAGCTTGATTGATGACTGGCAAATAGAGGGAGAAAAAGTGGAGGCAGTGACAGACTTTGTATTTCTAGGCGCAAAGATTACTGCAGACGCTGACTGCAGCCAGGAAATCAGAAGACGTCTACTTCTTGGGAGGAGAGCAATGGCAAATCTTGATAAAATAGTTAAGAGCAGAGACATCACACTGACAACAAAGGTCCGCATAGTTAAAGCAATGGTATTTCCTGTAGTAACCTATGGCTGCGAGAGCTGGACCATAAGGAAGGCTGAGCGAAGGAAGATAGATGCTTTTGAACTGTGGTGTTGGAGGAAAATTCTGAGAGTGCCTTGGACTGCAAGAAGATCAAACCAGTCCATACTCCAGGAAATCAAGCCAGACTGCTCACTTGAGGGAATGATATTAAAGGCAAAACTGAAGTACTTTGGCCACATAATGAGAAGACAGGATACCCTGGAGAAGAAGCTGATGCTAGGAAAAGTGGAAGGCAAAAGGAAGAGGGGCCGACCAAGGGCAAGGTGGATGGATGGTATTCTGGAGGTGACGGACTCAACCATTGGGGAGCTGGGGATGGTGACGGCCGACAGAAAGCTCTGGCGTGCACTGGTCCATGAAGTCACGAAGAGTCGGAAACGACTGAACGAATAAACAACAACAACAAAAGTATGTAACTTTGGTGCCAAACTCAAATATATAATGTTTATCTCTACATCTTCTATAAGTACACACATGTAAGTACCATGTTGCAATAAGGACAAGTGCTAATAAAAGGCTTTTAATAAGCAAAGTACTGCACTCTGGCCACAGTCACATCAGGCCTTCACATCACTATGCAATAGAATAAACAGAAGCCAGGGTGTGCAATTTCCATTGATTCAGGGTCCACTTGAGGATTGAAAGAGGGTGGCATATTTTTTTTAATTTTTTTAAAAACTTCATTTCATTTATTAATGTTTAATGCTATTACTTGAAATGCATTATTTATGTTGTTTCAATTTATTTTAAAAGGAGCTGAAAGTGGCTCTCTCTACTTTGAAAGAACACTGCAGCGTTTCTGTTTTTCTTTTTAAATGAAGACAAAAGGCATCCATCTTTAAGCTTGAGACTGGGGAGGCAACGAGGACAGCTGAGCTAGGAAAGGAAGAACAAAAACTGAACTGTTTGGCCACAGCCACACAAGATGCATTTGGAGAAAAAAGGGGGAAGTATTTGAAGAAAAGAACACCTTGCAAACCATTAACCACTCTGTTATGCTTTGTGGTTGTGTGGAGGGACATGAGAAATGCTGTAGAGATGGAAGAAGGATGGATTCAACTAAATAGCACCATATCCTAGAAGCTAATGTCCCACAGTCAGTTAAGAAACTGAAGCTGAATACATACCTACAAATCAACTGTGAAGTACTTAAGGAAAGAAAGATAATGGCCATTTTGGAATGGCCTTCACAGACCCCAGACGTGAATATTATTGAAAATCTGTGGGGAGATCTCAAATACAAAGCGTGTGTGGCGAAACGTAAGAAGCATTCTGCAAGGAAGAATGGAGGAAAAAATTCAGATGCAAGAAGTACAGGAGATGTTTGGAACCTGTTTTGTCTGCCTAAGAAGATGTAATAAAGTGTGGAGTGCAAGAGTGTCCCAAATGTTGCAGCTGCCATATTCACCATGTTCTGTAAACAGCTGCACATAAATAGTAAATATGTTTATTTGCAGAAAGATGTATTTAACTACTGTATGTACCATGTAGAGACTGTGTCAGCTGCTGTTCACTTCAGATGCATTGAAGCATACAGTTTAACCAGCGCCTAAACCTTTGTATAAGACTCTGGCTTGAACATCTCAGTGGAAGAGATAATTAATATTAAAGGTTTTGCATGATACATAGCTCTATGAAAATAACAGCTTCACACTTTATCAATATGATTTATTTATAGAGTCTGCATGAGACTCTATTTACAGTACCACCACACATTTTCCACTGGAGCATTCTGTTATGCGTCATTTATAGCTTTTCCTGACTTTAGGGAATTTTGAACTTTGGTTTATGTACTTTGCTTGAGGCAAAGTATCTTCTGGTGGTCAGTATCAATTTATGCTTTTAAATAATTACAGTTTGTTTTCCAGAAGTACTTTTGCATGATTTTCCCATTAAAGAGATGAGAGTGAAAGAGAGAAAACAGAACCCTATCTTTTACTATAGTAACGAGGCTTGAATATTGTGCATATATGTGTCTTCCAAATGTTCAGTCTCTGAACAGAAATGCTATGGATTATATTCTCCAAGGTGATATCCAAGCAGAATCTTCTCTTAACAGAAGAGCATTTATCAGGGAATGGTTCAATCCTTCCCCTCTGTATCCCCTCCAAATCTTTTCTGAAAGATTGGGAGACCCTGCAGAACAAAAGAAATGATTGATACCAAAGGTTTACTGTGGAGTTGGGGTGGAAACCTGCCAGAATTCTAGCTGAATTTAGTAGCAGTAGATTTCACTTTGGCTGCTTCGCATTAATGTGCTCTGAGAGAATATTTACGCACAAAATAAAAAAATATTGTTTGAAGACGATTGCTTTCAAAAGCCCTTTCTCTCACTGTGTGGTATTTGATGGTGATTTGCTCGGCTTCCTAGCAGCCAAATGAATTTTATTTACATGGATTCAAGCTTATTTAACTTTAGAGTTGACAGCATCATATTCATAATTGGGTGATGGACACGAGGTCTGGCATTCATGATTAATTCCATTTATGTTCTCTTTTAGTAAGCAGTGATGGATTGCCAGATAGCTCCTTCTCCTACAACTTATCTCCATATGCCATGGTTCCTAAATGAGTCTTTTTGTATGTGCATCTTCTGTACTGCAGTAAACATTTGCTATTACTCTTTCACCAGACACCAAAAGACAATAACAGAATTTCAAGTGACAGCTTAATGATACAGTAATTGCTTCACTTCACCTGCTAATCATTTCTAGCCCCATAAATTTTGTTAGGTCTGAAAATGTAATTTCCTTTTAATTTTAAAGTCCAAGTATACATTCAGTTGATAATCATTACTAAATAAAGATTTACTGTCTTTATTTATATACTACCACATTCCATATGGACTTACAGCAGTGTAATATAGCATGAAGTGAGGTTGTTAATCATTGTTATTTATTGAAAGTGTTAGCAGTAAGTTAGAGGGAACTAGTTTAGAACTGGGGAAAGGTAATGCTCATTCTTCATTAAGGGAGATTTAGTACCAGAGTGAAGGTGCATGTGACTATTTCATGAAGACTAAATGGCTGCATATATTTATAGCTCTTTTATTACATTGAGATGGACCTACACTGTACCAGATTATTTTCTGGTGCTCTGTAGTTCAAAAAGCAGCTAGACTATAAAGCAGATGGCTGTTACCCTAAATATTTCTTTAGATCATCTCTTCTGAGTGAAGAAGTAATGGAACCTAAAATATCCTTTGATGATATTATGTATCTGGAGCTTGTAGACAGTGGAAAAGCTACAGCTTCAACTTCATACTATGAATGGCTAATAAGCCAGATGCCTATCTTAACTTTTTAGGATACTACATTTTTCTTTGTTTGGTGTATATCAAACAATGAGTAATTGAAATATTCCGTTTCTTTTTCATATGAATTGTCCTTACTCTGTTGTATCCTCTGATCATTACAGTAATAATTTGTGAGTCTGATAAGCCACAATCAGGAATGATGACTTTTATGTTTGGAGAGTATATTTTTAAAATACTCTCAAATCATTGAATTTAATGTTAAACAATGACCATACATTATCATTGTACACTATATTCATACATGTGTTTTACTGGAGCTAAAGCCAGGAAAAATTATCAAAAACTGTAAAGGAAGGAAGCAATATCATGAAATAACTATAAGATGATGGGATTTCTTTATTCTTATTTTCTTATTTACTATTTATTAGGATTTATAAGCCACCCAACTCCAATGGACTCTGGGCAGCATTCAAAACTAGAAAAAACATAAAAAGAGATAAAAACATTAAACCAGATGGACAGCCCAGACTGAAATAATCTTACAGAAAAAAATCAAACAAGTCAGTGGCCCTAGACAAGCATTAATTGATTAATATGCAAACATTAATTATTCTTCCTTAAAATTAAGAGTAAGTCGGTCTTAACTTGATCAGATCTGGACTTTTTTAGACTTTTTTTGATTACGTAATATACCCTTCCTTTATCACAGTTCCTTGATCTCAACCCTTAAACAGGAGTTAAATGAGGTTATTCCAACACTTCCTTTATTAATCACTGCCACTGCTGGAGCAGAGAAAGCGCATTTGAAATGACTTCATTTTATTGAGCAAACTGCCAAAAAGTTGTATTGAGATTTGTTTCTTCAGGAAGTGTAACAAATATGTAAGTTCTAGGCATTAATCATTGGACAAAGAATCCCAATCACCTTAGGAAACTGAAGAATAATAATTTAACTATTTTAATGCTATGTTACTAAAAGTTTTCAGATAGTTGCTGTGATCTCCGGCCCTTGTTGCTAGAAATGCCTCAGTCATTTTTCCTACCCTCTGGTTTTTCTAGCAGACCAGGAGATTGTAAACCAAAAGGAGGTAGAATGGGGACTATTAGCATTTAGTGTTATCTTTGAAAGAATGTGGGAAGATCCAGGAGCTCTTCCATACCAACATTCAGGTGCTAAAGTTTCATGTGAAAAATAACTTATTGTAGAGAATAAGGGAGACAACCTTGACAGAAATATGCAAGAACCATTACCTAGCGAAAGAAGGCTGAAACATTTTTAATGTCCTGGGAAACGGGATAATATTTGGAATTGGCTCAGGCAAACACCTTCCTGACTAACTGGGGTATAAGAAGGAGGGGAGGTGCACCACAATCAGGCTTGAAAGATTCTGTTATTATAGCCACACTGAATATAGTATAGTTCTAGTCTTCCTATGAAGTTGATTTTCTGGTCTGGTCTACCTAGTGGGGCTGACCCCTATGCTGGATTAGAGGTCTGCTTTCTTTTAATGCTAGTTCATACAAAACAATCCAAGCTCTAATAATAGGCCAAAAGTCATTTTGCTTTAAGATTAAAATCGCATATATAGAATGTAGAATTTTCACAGAGAGAACCAGATGCCGGCTAAAAGTAAGAAAGTGAAAGAAACATGAACAATTTATTCATTTTAATAATAGATTCAAACATCACTGTTTTTCTTGGGATGCATGTTACACTCTGTTGTATTCATAAATACAGGGCTGCAACTGGGGGGGGGGCAAGCGGGGCATGTGCTCCGGGCGCTGCCGCGCTGGGGGGTGTGCCAAAATGATGCCCAGGGGGTGCGAAAATGACAAAATAACCCATGGTTGGGTGCGGAATCCATGTTTGCCCCAGGTGACACAGACCCTAGTTCCATCCCTGCATAAATAAAACCAGTAATTGGGATTCCCTTTCTGCAAAACTTTACAACATATGAATGCTAACCATTTACAAGAATAAGTACAGAATTGGTACATTGCAGGGCAATAAAAAAAATAGCAGTATTAAATTGAAAAAACAGTATCTGCTGCATGATCAGTATGTTACCTATCCTTAGGACAATAATTTGATAAAATTACCAAATTTTCAATTAAGGAAAGTTCCACTGTTTGTATAGATTTTCGAGTTGCCTTTGAAAAAACTTAGCACACTAAGAAAGATGACCAGTATTGTCCAATCCAACCATTAGTATCATTATATCAAAGTTGTAATTACTGCATAATAATATTTATCGAATTTATCACCACCCAACTCCCCCAAGGGGGACTCTGGGCGGTTTACAACAGAACTAAAATCATTGATATACATTTATAAATAAAATAAAATACATAATAAGTAATAATTTAAAATATAATGAATAAAATGTTCATCTGTTAACATTAGTTACGATATTTGACACTGTTTTTGAATCTATTTTTATAGAACATTAGATCACTGTATAATTTTAATTAATTGGCTCATTTGTGGTGCCTGATAATATGATGTTAGTTCAGAAGAGATCTCATGTCAATGTCAGTTTATGAATCTGATCTTCTTATCTTTATGGGAAAAGACTTCAAGGAATCTCCACCATTTTGTAAGGTGGATTCTGGATAGCAACAGATACCCGACCACCAATGCCTTATCCAGTATAGTTTATTTAATTAGTGCTGTTACTTTCTGAGACAGAAAGAATCTAATTCATTTTTATGTGGTACTGTGTGATATTTATTTTATTTATTTATTTTCTATCCCGCCTTTATTATTTTTATAAATAACTCAAGGCGGCGAACATACCTAAAACTCATTCCTCCTCCTATTTTCCCCACAACAACAACCCTGTGAGGTGAGTTGGGCTGAGAGAGAGTGACTGGCCCAAAGTCACCCAGCCAGCTTTCATGCCTAAGGTGGGACTAGAACTCACAGTTTCCTAGTTTCTAGCCCGTTGCCTTAACCACAAGACCAAACTGGCTCTCTTGTCATACTGTTCACCAACTGGGATTGAATCTACCTAGTATCCCCACGCTAGGCATGTGTCAGTGAAAATAGATGATGTCCCCTTTTTTTTCCTGAAGTATCCCATATGGGTTCATCTGAGAAATATCTGTAGCAATATTTTAAGGTTACTTAATATCTGGACTCTTAAAGAAAATCTGGTTTGGGATGCAACAGCCTTATAACAACTTCCTATTGGAGGACAGAAATGTTTATCTTGGCTCTTAGGACAAGAAAATATCTACCTGTATTCTCTTTATTTAGTGTAATGACTTTTGGTATTGTCATTAACTTTCTAGAGTACTGCTAGTTTTTCAATATGTGCAGACAAGACCACTAGACATGAATACTGAGATGTGTGGATGCTACAAATAGAAGGGAAAAGTTTAAGTGTTTTTTTTTTTGGGGGGGGGGGCTATGCTAGATTGGCTAGAGTCCACAATTAAACATGACCAATTTTCCACAGATTACTTATACTGCTGTCCATGTTGGGTAATACAATAGTACCACTGTTAAAATGCTTGCATGTCCACGTATCTCCAGCTATTGTCTGTGCAGGCAAGAAAACATACAAGGGATGGCCACAATTATATAAAATTTTATCCTAGGGACTGTTGTCTTCAAAATCCAAGTTTTTCTTTTACCCTTAGACCTGTCACAACTTGTACAATTCCACTAATCTAATGCCAATTCTCACTAACAATTCCTGAAGAGAGCCAGTTTGGTCTAGTGGTTAAGGTGCTGGGCTAGAAACCAGGAGTCTGTGAGTTCTAGTCCCACCTTAGGCATGAATCCAACTGGATGACCTTGGGCCAGTCACTCTCTCTCAGCCCAACTTACCTCACAGGGTTGTTGTTGTGGGGAAAATAGGAGGAGGAAGGAGTATTAGGTATGTTCGCTGCCTTGAGTTATTGATAAAAATAATAAAGGCGGGATAAAAATTAGATAAATAAATAATTAAATAAATTGTGGCTGCAACTTTTGAACAATTGCTCTCTGATCCTAAATTCTCCAATCATCAAAATGTAATATATTAGCTGTGATAAAAGCGTGGCCCATTTTTAATGTTCAGCAATGTGCTGTTTAAAGCATCTAATTGCTAAATTAAGTAACAAAAACTAAGGACTTAAAAGGGACATATTCCATGAGATAGATTACATGTTTTTGCTCAATGATGTTTCAGACTTATTTCAATTCTCTGTGTTTTTATAGGGTGAAATGTAGTGAACTGTTGGTAATGCATTTCTCACTAGGGACAGAAAAAGAAAAACTTCAGTGGTAGCTTAAATGGCTTAGTGAGTATGAAGGGAACAACAGAGTGTCTAAGTTTTTATGGGAGACAGCCAGATGTCAACTTGATGAGAAATTTGTGTCTGTTTCTGTGCAAAGGAGAATAAACAGATGGAATGTGTTACTGAAAAAGACTATTGAAGCAAAGTTTACAAACGTCTCCAAGATTTGGTTCTGAAGGATGTTGAGATCTTATAAATAGCTAGCCAAGTTAAGCAGCTACAGTATGTGCAGAAGCAAAAATTACAGTTTTTCAAAGAACTCTTTTTCAGTTTCTGGAATTTCTGTATCATTTGTTGAAATGAATTAAGGTCTATGGGCAGGACTGGCTTTAGGCTAAGGCCAAGTAGGCACTGGCTTAGGGCACCAAAGCTTTGGTGGCACCAGCACTGCCCTTCCTTCTGAATCATTCTAAAATGCAAATCTTCGCATTGGTGGAAGAGGCCTAGATGCATCATATACCCTTAAACCAGCAGTGACAGAAGCTATGGAAATCCAGCCTGGACAACAAAAGGGGGGGATTATATTTAAAACACAGAAGAGAGTGGTTAATTGCTGATCATTCATAAGAATCAAACAGTTCACACTTTCCTCTTCTTTGACATCTGTTTTTTTTCCCTTTATACTTGTTCCTTTGTAACTTCTTCCTTTCAGCCAACATCTTCATGAACAAGATGAATAGCATATCCTACATGCTGCTTATAGGCACAGAACAAAGTATCTGTTCCTGTTTTCCTTCCTTGTTCAGTTAGCCCCTCCTGTTTTATCCTGGTCTTCCTATTATTAGGACAACACAGTGCTACAATGGACAAGTTTGAAGCCACCTCAATTTCAGAAAGATAGCCCCAGCTGTCATTTTTGAACATACAACAAATCATATTGTGTGCCCATTGCCTCATCAAGAATCCTAATGCTGAGGTTCTATAGGCTTGACCTGTAGCACAATATTCATTCTGCTTTTTGTCTTTGTGTAATGGAAAAGGGGATTCAGAAATACAATTACGGAGGGGCTGAAGTACATCACCAATTTCTCTGTGATGATGAGGTAGATCTGTATAAAGCTCTAACCATGCTTGGAAGCCTGTATTTTTCAATTGAAAGTAAGTATGGCACAATGTCTTAGGGTTTCCATTACTGTTGAAGAATTCAAACGTTTTTTAAAAAATAACTAAGAGTTAAAATAAAGAATTCTCTTACATTGTTTTCTTTCAATTCAAACAATTCAATTTTTTTAAATGCTGCTGCTGCTGTTTTGCACAGATTAATATCTTTATTAGGGCTTGTGAAAAAAATTGCATTTCTAGAAAAGTTACCATTCTGCTAATTTTTTAACTTGTAAAAGTAGGTCAGTTATATATATATATTAAAAAGTATTTATTTATTTAGAGAATTTATGTGGTCACCCATCTTAAGTAAATAATTATGGGTAGCTAAACACAAACCACAAAAATACATTAAAAGGACCCCTCAAAACCTGTGCACAAAAACAAAATTAAAGAACAACCCATAATACATTAACCGAGGCACCATAGCAAACTTCCAAGCCAACAAAATTTATCATGTGCAGTGATACTTGGAAACTTGATAAACATATTATTGAAGGTCAAAAAATAATTGTTGATGAGAATTTGTTTAATGGAAGGGGAGAACAGAAAAGACAGAAAAAGGACCAATTCAGATTGTGTAAGGTAAGTCTTCAAATGCTTCCAACCCAAAATAGAAAAGGATAGAGTATAGTGAATCACCTACCTGCTATTTGTGACTGGGGTTTCTCATATACGGCCTTATTGCTACTATAGTAATTCTTTTACCTCAGTTCTGTTTCTGGACACACGCTGTGTGATTTCTAAGCCATCGTGTTTCCAAGTGTGAGTGGACCTCTGAGCAGCATTAAAACAAGTAATTTTGTTTGTTTGTTTTGCACTATTTCCCAGCTAGGGAGCCAAGGTTAAACAGCAAATATTCTGTTAGCATGAAACAAAACAACTTGATTTTTTAGCAACTGATAGAACTTGATAAATCTGAATAATTCTACATAATTACTGTACAGGTCTTTGGAGTTTAATCCCTCCTGCATATTTATCCTCTATTCATATGTATTTTGGGTGGAGGAAATTGCATTTTCATGTATCACTTATTCACATTATATGGATATTCCCCATGGAAATTCACACCAGAGAAAATGTTCTCTCTTTCCCTTTCCGATGAGTTCATAACAACCTTGTAAAGAGAATTAGAATGAGAGACAGGAATGGCTGAAAGTCATGCTGTCGCATAACTGTCTTTATAAGAGAAGGGGGATTTGAACCATGGTCTCCCTGGATTTATTCCAATGCTCTAGCAATGAAGTGGTGAGAAGGATCTAGTGTCAAGGAATGTCGTTTGGCCTGCATAAAAGGTGCAATTTTCTATAAAAGAAACCAGTGCTAGAATTAGAGGCCTGAGCCAGTGTCATCAAATACCTCTGGGCACCTATTGTGTTTCTCAAGAACAGGTGCTGGTGACAGAGGTAGATGGGAGTAACATTCCAATTCAGCTCAGCTGAGTTCTGAAATAACAGAAGTTCTTTCAAGTGATGATAATGAAAGCTGGTGTAAAGACAGGATCAATGATAACCCATTGCTTTAAAAAGTTAATTATTATTGTGGATAAAAAAGGTGGAAAATGATACATCAATTAACATGTCAATGATAATTAGATTATATCTGAGAAATTTCCTGGCATGTTTGGCAGGTGGCTATCACTAAGTCACTATCACTAGAATATCAGCAAGGTTGTTTGCTGATCCATGGCCATAGGCAAGCGGTGAAGCTTTAAAAGAAAAGCATTTTCCTTCCCTTTCTGCTTTTCTAGATACCTTCTCTCTGTTCCTACATCAGCCACTTCTCTCCAACTTTCACATTCCGTATTGATTTGTTTGTTTGTTCCCATGCAGAAGCTTTCAAGGGTATAAGTCCAGGTATAGCCTTTTAAAGAAAGGTAAGGTAAGGTAAGGTAAGGTTTCCCCTTCCAGTCGTATCCGACTCTAGGGGGCGGCGCACATCTCCAATTCTCGACTAAGGGAGTCAGCGTTGTCCATAGACGCTTCCGTGGTCATGTGGCCAGCATGACTAAACACCGAGGTGTATGGAACGCTGTTACCTTCCCACTGGAGTGGTACCTATTTATCTACTTGCATTTTTACGTGCTTTTGAACTGCTAGGTTGGCAGGAGCTGGGCGAGAACGGGAACTCACCCCGTTACGCGGTGCTTCTGGGTCTCGAACTGCCGACCTGCCATCCTTTTGTTCGACAGTTGGTAGTCTTAACTGTTATGCCACCGCGCCGCTTTTTTTTTAAAAGAAAAGCATAATAGTTAACTCCAATAGGTTTCTCAGGAAGCATATGATTATGATGAAAGATGCAAAATGCTGTCCAAAGCGGGGGGGGGGGGGACCCTCTTTATTATTGCTTAGTCCACTGAAGAATCATGGAATTGTCTTGATGTTGAGCGGTTCTTCCGAAAACCTATAGACCATCTGTGCCTCCGTGGATACTGTTGTCTCATCATTTCCAATGAATGTCATTTACTGCCTTGGGAATCAAATTTACTATTTTACTCGGGAAGGAATAATTTTACTTAATGAACCTTAAGTAGCTAGAATGGACTAATAATTAAAATAAAAACAGTGATAGAGGAATAAGGCTGTTTGCCACATTGAACATTGCCTGCATTTACACTTGGTCTTCCTGGGTGCTTTTATAACAATGTATTTTATCCCTGGCAAACATGTAATTTGCATCCTATCCTTCAAGTAAATAGAGGTAGGCCAGATGATAGAGCATGTGGATCACATATTATGGATAGTCAGTAGTCTCACATGGACATTTATTTATAGCAACATACATCATAATATGACTGGTGTAGTATCCATATGCAGAATTCCCTATCATTTCCCAGTCAGATTTGGAAATCTCACCACTTCTAAATGCTTATAGATTTAGTACATATTGAAGTAGTTTTATGCGGCAGTGTGTTACATGTGGATGTCCTTAATCTGAAACCAGTGGATTACATCAAACATTATGGTTATAAAATATGCTAAATCAGATATGGAAACAGGAAGAATTAAATAACACAAAAGCTTATAAAGTTTTTGTTTCTTTAGAAGCAAAACTTGGGGTTGACTCTAACATCTTTAATATATTTTTCCTCTTGTTTGCACTTGTGCTCCAAAACAAATGTAATAAAAGAAAATTAAACTGTGAACCTTTGCAGCAGTTTGGAACAAAGTATAAACACACATTTTGCTTTTGTATTATCCCTAAATTAAGTACATTATCTATAAAATGTATTGACAGCAAACTTAAAATGGGTTCTCTTAATCTTTGATTGTGTTAGTTTTCAAACATCTGAATCCATGAAACTGCAATGAACTTTCATTGAGAATTGATAAGATTTTGTGCAAATATTAATTTGCTTCATGGCAAGGCATTTTTTTCCATAAGGAGAAAAAAAAATCCTTGATCAAGATTATGCCTCTGTGGAGTTCACCCTAGTTCGCTTTGAAATGGCATTTTATTTCACTAAAATAGGAGTGCTTTGCTGTATGTTTATTAATGTTATTAGAAAGCCTTGGAAAAAAGTAAGTGGAGAAGTGAAAGGAATTAAATAGGAATCTTGGTAACCTTTTGATAATTGGTTGAGAAGACAACAAAATATGTAACCCCCAATATGCAGTGAAGTTTAATGTGGCAATCATCCATTCTTGATTGGATTGGTGTTATTGGGTGCTGCAGGCAGTCTTCACACAAGATTATAACTTGTTGTCTGCCTACAACTGTAGTGGTTTACTCTTGCTTTCTGTCTTCCAAAAACAATTATTACTTAGTAGAGCTATTTAAAATCCTAAAAGATGATGCTGTTAAACTGCTGCACTCAATATGCCAACAAATTTGGAAAACTCAACAGTGGCCACAGGATTGGAAAAGGTCAGTTTACATTCCAATTCCAAAGAAGGGCAATGCCAAAGAATGTTCAAACTACCATACAATTGCGCTCATTTCACATGCTAGCAAGGTTGTTCTCAAAATCCTACAAGCTAGGCTTCAGCAGCATGTGAACCGAGAACTACCAGAAGTGCAGGCTGGGTTTCGAAGAGGCAGAGGAACTAGAGATCAGATTGCCAACATTCGCTGGATCATGGAAAAAGCAAGAGAGTTCCAGAAAAACATCTACTTCTGCTTCATTGACTACGTTAAAGCCTTTGATTGTGTGGATCACAACAAACTGTGGCAAAGTCTTAAAGAGATGGGAGTACCAGACCACCTTACCTGTCTCCTGAGAAACCTGTATGCGGGTCAAGAAGCAACAGTTAGAACCGGACATGGAACAACTGACTGGTTCAAAATTGGGAAAGGAGTACGACAAGGCTGTATATTATCACCCTGCTTATTTAACTTATACAGTATGCAGAGTTCATCATGAGAAATGCTAGGCTGGATGAATCACAAGCCGGAGTTAAGATTGCCGGGAGAAATATCAACAACCTCAGATATGCAGACAATACCACCCTAATGGCAAAAAGTGAAGAGGAACTAAAGAGCCTCTTGATGAGGGTGAAAGAGGGGAGTGCAAAAGCTGGCTTGAAACTCAACATTAAAAAAACTCAGTTCATAGCATCTGGTCCCATCACTTCCTGGCAAATAGAAGGGGAAGAAATGGAAGCAGTGACAGATGTTATTTTCTTGGGCTCCAAGGTCACTGCAGATGGTGACTGCAGCCATGAAATTAAAAGACGCTTGCTCCTTGGGAGGAAAGCTATGGCAAACCTAGACAGCATATTAAAAAGCAGAGACATCACCTTGCCGACAAAGGTCCGTATAGTTAAAGCTACGGTTTTTCCAGTAGTAATGTATGGCTGTGAGAGTTGGACCATAAGGAAGGCTGAGCGCCGAAGAATTGATGCTTTCGAACTGTGGTGCTGGAGAAGACTCTTGAGAGTCCCTTGGACTGCAAGGAGGTCAAATCAGTCAATCCTAAAGGAAATCAACCCTGACTGTTCATTGGAAGGACAGATACTGAAGCTGAAGCTCAAATACTTTGGCCACCTAATGCGAAGAGAGGACTCACTGGAAAAGACCCTGATGCTGGGAAAGACTGAGGGCAAAAGGAGAAGAGGACGGCAGAGGATGAGATGGTTAGATAGCATCACCGATGTAACGAACATGAATTTGAGTAAACTCCGGGAGACAATGGAGGACAGGAAGGCCTGGCATGCTATGGTCCATGAGGTCACGAAGAGTCGGACACGACTAAACGACTGAACAACAACAACAAGCAAACTTGTACTTTTATGGGGAGAATGAGCACAGTGGATAAACTATAACCAGAGGGCATTTATCAGGTGCCTCATGAGTCTGGCAAAGTGGTAATTATCTAGAAGATATCAAAGAAAAAAATGTATAGCTTTATTCCCTAATTAAATAATTGGGGACCATCGAAAACCTGAGCCTTGACTGGCTATACGTCGAACATTGGCTAGAAAATGCAGTCATATTCAGTTTCTAATTATTTGCTATCTTAAGATTGTTTTTTCCCCTTCCTATATCTGTTTATTTGACTTTTGTTTAGTAAATAAAGAACTTCGTACTTGTCTGTGTTAAATTTCATTTTGTTACTTTCAGCCCATTTCTATCGAAACAGCGTTGAATGTTATTTTTACCTGTATTATTTAATAATTTTTGTTACACTGCCCATATTAGGGTACCTCAAAATGGCAAATCTACCAAAATTGTGTTAAGTTATTATAAACCACACTTCCATTTAATTTTAATTAATTTGTTTTCTATCCTGCCTTTATTATTTTTATAAATAACTCAAAACGGCAAACATACCTAATACCCCTTCCTCCTCCTATTTTATTTATTTATTTATTTATTTAATTTATTTATTATTTCAATTTATTCCCCGCCCATCTCCCATACAAGGGACTCTGGGCGGGTTACAACAATTGAAGGTTTAAAAACTATACAAATAACAAATATCTAAAAATACATCCAATAATAAAATACATGAAATCCAAGATGGATTGGGGACCATCTTTCCCCACAACAACAAGAACCCTATGAGGCGAGTTGGGCTGAGAGAGAGTGACTGGCCCAAGGTCACCCAGCTGGCTTTCATGCCTCAGGCGGGACTGGAACTCACAGACTCCTGGTTTCTAGCCCAGCACCTTAACCACTAGACCAAACTGGCTCTCTATTTATTTTTTAATTTAGTTTAATTTAGTTTAACTAATTAATTTTAATTTAGTTTAATTTAGTTTAATTTTTTAATTTAATGTAATTTTAATTTAATTTAATTTAATTTTTAATTTAGTTGGATTAAGATCAAATTTTCTTTCTTCTGCAAACCCATTGTTATAGTACTATCACTATAGTGGGTAGGATCCACACTATGATCTTACATTCCATTAGATTGACTGCCTCAACCCCACTGAAGTGCATAGAGTTCGTCTGTTCTCTGGCATGAAATATGCAACTGCTACAGTATATACTGCTACTATTCAGCAAGATGAATCTGTAACGTTCAGCTGCCAATATATATGTTTTAGTCATTTTGAATAGCTAATTCCCCAAACATACATAAAACGCTAACTGTTCAGACAGCTAAACAGGCACTGACCCACCCTCCCACACAAATGCAAATGCAAATGCAAACACACTACTTTAACTAGGAGTGGATTATGGACAGCAGAAATTATCCAAGAAAGTTCAGGGCTGTTATTCAAATGTTATTTTTTATGTATATTAGCATGGAAATGTGTCAGACTTCCATCTTTGCAGTCTCGACTGGAAACAGTTAACCCAAGGAACAAGAACCTAATAGCAAACAAGACACCTACATATAGGGCATTTTGGGTGCAAAATGGTTGTCTGTTTCCTAATACTTTTTTTTTTTGGGGGGGCGGGGGGGCTGGAAGCCTGCCTTTTTATGAAGTTGTAGCAGTCTGCATTTGTTCCCTGTTAGCCCCTTTGTCAATTTAACAATCACAAAACATTATATCCTCCACATTTGCTAGGCCCATGCCTTATCTTAGAATGCCATATCCATTCATTGTGTCTACATGTGCACCTGCAATTAGAATAAGAACCTCCTTAAGTTCATATTTATGGATAAGGAATAGGTTATTATAATTAATAAAGGAGCCAGATTTTGATTTCAGAGTATAGTTAATAATTGGTACTTCACAGACAGAAAAAGCATTAAATCAGTGATCCAAAATGATGGTTTGAGATCATCTCATTATTTATCTAAGACCTAGCAATTACAGTATCACTACCAGGAACCAACAACTCTCCTCTAGGCTTGAGCATCTCCTACAGTATCAATGACACATAATTAATTAATTAACTATTGTTCCAGTAGGTTTTGGATCAATGGGTTTTATAACTCATAACTACACATAGTCCTCGACTTACAACCATTCGTTTAGCGACTGTTTGAAGTTATGATGGCGCTGAAAAAAGTGACATAGGACCAGTCCTTGCACTTACAACTGTTGCAGACTCCATGCAGTCACATGATCAAAATTCAGGAGCTTGGTAACCAGCATGACAGTTGCAGTGTCCCAGGGTCATGTGATCGCCAATTGCGACCTTCCCAGCTGCTTCCGACAAAAAAAGTCAATGGGGGAAGCCAGATTCACTTAACAACCACACAATTCACTTAACAGCCATGGTGACTCACTTAACGACCACAGGAAAAAAGGTAATAAAATTGGGTGTGACTCACTTAATGACCGCCTTGTTTAGTGAGAGAAGTTCTGGTCCCAATTGTGATCGTAAGTTGAGGACTACCTGTAGTCTTTTTAATGTTGCTGGGATTGGTACTCATTAAATTTACTGTAATGGCCTAAGTTATTGAATAATAACTGTGCAGCAGAAGATGGGTGGAAAAATGGGTTGAATTCAAAGCCAACAAAGGCCAGCACTCCAGCTGAGCTCGACAAGTATGTAATCCCCTTTAAAGTAATCTAATCTATTGGTCATCACCATAATCTGTGATATAAATTCTACAGTAACTAGTATTTTGAGAATGGGAAAACATCTTTATCTACTCCATGCATAAATCTCAGTCTGGTTTGTAGGTGATCTTAGGTACCATATTTTATTTTATTTTTAAATCTGAATTTCACATGTGAGTTCTTTGAGAAATCTGGATCTTTTCCATTTAAATCTGTAATTTATAAACTTTTAATTGAAGGGAAGTACAACTTAATCTATTATCACATAAAATTTTAAGCCTTTTGAATCATTGTCCTTCATTATCCATCTTTAACTCTCCTTTTATCCCATTAACAATATGGTCCATGTGAAAACCCTTGCTAACTTACTAGCTAACTAACTTTGTTTTTCCAGTTTTTGTGTTATTTTTTGTATTGTTCTCAGAATTTGTGCAAAATTTCCAGCTATTGGTTGTAGTTAGCTAGGATGCTTGTTAACACTGCCTGCACCTTTTTAAATTTCATCAGTACATTTTCTAAATATTCTGTGTTTCTATTACTGAGATTTTAAATAGCCTCCACACATTTTCCTTTCATCAACTTTCACCCTAGATTTTACCTTAGTTTCTGAGAAATTTCCTTTTTTAAAAAATCAGGTACAGCTATATAATGCTTATGTATATGTTGATTACTCTTTTAGTCATTGCTACCAATCAGAGAACTGAAGGGTGTGGTGGCTCAGCGGGTAAGACGCCAGGCTTGTCGATCGGAAGATCGCAAGTTCGGAGGTTCGAATCCCTAGCCCTGCATGCAGAGTGAGCTCCCGCACTAACTCCAGCTGTTGCCAACCTAGCAATTCGAAAGCATGCAAATGCAAGTAGACTAATAGGTACCACTTCGGTGGGTAGGTAACAGCGTTCCGTGCGCATCATGCAGCCACATGACCGTGGAAGCGTCTTCAGACAACGCTGGCTCTTCGGCTAACAAACGGAGATGAGCACCGGCCCCTAGAGTCGGACACGACTGCACAAATGTGCGGGGGGAACCTTTACCTTACCAGTCAGAGAGCCGAGGATGAAATGCTTCTATCTCTGGTGCTTGGAAAATTGGTGAAATTGTAGAAATGCACTTACTAAAATAAGAAGAAAAAAAACAGGCACAGAGAGAATGATTAAGGTCAGAGAGAAAATAATCACCACCACCACCTTTGACTTACAAGGCAGGAATTGTATTAACTGTGCTATTGCAACAGTCAGGGTAAAGGGGACGTCTAAAAGGTACTAGAGCTAATGGCAAGCATTGGCTCAGTTGAAGAGGCTGTTTCCTCTGTGAAGCAGCCAATGAACTGCTCTGGTTAACCAGCCTGCAACCAGCGTAAACAGAAGGGACCATTTGAGGCAACCTAACAGGGAACAGTATACTTCAAAAACCAAGCAGAGCGATGTGCCTTGAAGTTGCTTTAAAGGTGATTTGGAGATTAATAGAGGACATTTCTGCCCTCCAGAAACAGTTATCTGCCAGTTCTCCAGGGAACAACTGGGCAGTGTAGATAAGCCCTACGTAAATAAGTGTAGTATTTTTCACTGTACCATTGTTATAATAGCAAAACATTTAAATGTGTAGAAATGTGTTTCCAGGCATGCAATTATTGTAGATTATTTAATTAGACTTTGCAGTATCACTCAATTATTACCGGTTTGAGTCCTTCCAGTGGATTCCTAAAATACTCTCTATTCAGTGTGTTTAGGATTGCAGCCTATATGTGTATTAACAATACCTGACCCACTTGTAAGGTGCCTCTAAACTGTCATGCTGATTTGATATGAAATATTAGAAGCCTTTACTTTAAATACACCCTTGAACATCTTCCTGTAAATATACTCAACAAACATATCTTTTCCAGATAAGAACCGAGCTGTTCCTGCCATTGTGGGATGATAACTTTCTCCTGAAAGAAAAAAAAACTGTTCTTAAGAACGGTTATCTGATATATATTATCATAAACAGATTGCAAAAATCCAGATGACCACATATGGCAGCATAAATATACAACCTCCTCCTCAACTCTTTGCTGCCACCTAGTGTTTACTTGGAGTTGTATACAGAAAATGTTGCCCAGAACTGAAGTGTCATAAAGTGATTGCTTGCAAAGATAAAAGCTTTTAGTTCTATTTCTTTTTAAGCTGTTTGTGGACATTGCAGTGTGGCTATCTGATGTCTTTCAACAGCTCTTTGAAGCTTGGAAATTGTAGCACATAATGAAAGTGGTTATTGGGGTAGGGATTTATAGACTTTTCCTGGGTAAAATGTGTTATGTGTGTACGGACACTCAAACACATAAGTAATGGTATCATTATCCCTGTCTATGCTAAATTAAAATTAAGAAATGTCCATTTGGAAAGCAATAAATCATTACTCCATTCCTCCATTCTTTACCAAAAAGTGATTCCTCTAGCTTCTGTTAAGAATGAATGATGATATTTGGTTAAAAAAAAATAAACTTTTGAGTCAAATGTGAGCTATATATATTCAGCTGGGCTTGCTAAGTATGACATTTATATGTGAAATTAAACTAGCAAAATAGTGTTTTTATAGCACTTAAGGATAAACAATATATAATAAAAGTTTCCAAAATAATAAACTATTTTTTAAAGAAGGTACCTAATTCCTTTTTAGCACTTTAACATGTAATATATTGGCTATTTATTCAATTAAATGGGCAGGCATGCTCACGTAAAGTAAACAGTCCTGAATTATTTCCCAGTAGCTTTACCTTGTTAGAGGCAAGTTCTTTTTAGGGGCACAATTTTTTTTATATCCAAGCTCCACACTATTGAATGAAAACATTTGTGTAGTGCTCTGTTCCTCTAAATTTGACTGGTCCAGGAGAACTTTCTTGCTGAGTAAATAAATATAGGATATCATATGTGTAATGAAGAGGCATTTATAGAGAGGCAGAAGGTGGAAAGAAGAATAAAGTAAATCTGTAAGTAAAGAAACACTCTGCAGCTGTAGTACTTGAATGCAGTATAGAATTATACAATGTTATGAAAAGTCATAAGCTTTGGAAAAGCAGGGCAATTGGACAATTTTGTCTGGTAAACCATGAAATTCTTTCCTTCTACATACCAAAATTAATGTGTGTATTTTGTTGTTCAAATATTTTTCAGTTCTGCAGAAATTTAAAAAAATAAATGAAACTTATTTTGTAGAATTGTAAAGTGTTGTAACCTGGACCCTAGCATTATCAGTTCTCAAGTGTCTCTTGTCTGCAAACTTTTGAAAAGAGCAACAAAATGTGATTGCTCAGTGGAAGCCCAGTCAGCTAATGCTTTCTAATTGAAATGCTTAACCTTTTATTTGTTGTTGTTCAGTCGTTTAGTCGTGTCCGACTCTTCGTGACCCCATGGACCATAGCACGCCAGGACTTCCTGTCCTCCACTGTCTCCCGGAGTTTACTCAAATTCATGTTCATTACATCGATGATGCTATCTAACCATCTCATCCTCTGCCGTCCCTATAAGCACTTGAAAATAGTAATTACACCTTGTGTTTTAAATCAAACTGAGATTGTGATTAAAGTGTATAAGGCTAAAATCCAAAATAAATCTAAGGGGGTTCAGATTGGAATCCAATGCGTGCTTCCTAGGGAGCAAACCACTTGGTTATACTTTCCCTGAACTCACTGAGAAGTCTGTGGACTGCTGTAAACGTGCTAGAAAAAAGAATTGAACACAATTTGAAAGAGTAACTGGTTGATACTTACTTGTCTACTGGAACCAGAGCAATTAAGGTCAAGTAATATATTATTCTATTCCTATTCTATTCTATTCTATTCTATTCTATTCTATTCATTATTATTTCTAACTTATATCACCGCCCATCTCCCCCCACAAGGGGACTCTGGGTGGTTTTCACATGGATTTAGTTTCAAAGTATAGAATTTTGATCATGTAAAGCATGCTGGTCATATCGCAAGAATATAAAAAGTGTTATCTACCTAGTCCTGCATCTTATGTTCATATCTGCCATTCACATGCTTTCTATTGAAACAGATCATGATTGAAAGCTTCAATGTATTGGTTGTTCCTCTGCTCACACACAACTGGTGGGAAGGTACAACAGGATTAATGTGGGCCCATGTGACCATAACTCCATTGGATAATTATCACATCACTGGGAATCAGGTTTTTGTTTACTATTTTGATGTCTTAGTGATACATGCATTTTGTCTAAAGCTGCATTCTTTACTTGGCAAGGGAAAGATAATGTGGCTGCATCCCACTTACTATGAAGAATAAAAGTGTGAAATCCTTTTATTTATAGAATAAAATAATAAAGACACAAACGTAGCAAAATGCAGACTTTCTGAATATAGGAAAGATGCATTTCTGTTATAATCAATTATTTGTTCTTAAGTCAGCCTATAAACAAAATTACACTATCTAAAGAACAATTATAATCATGTGGTTAAAGTGATTTTCAAGGATATGTAGAAAGTAAGTTGTAATTGGAGACATACTGACCAGAGAGTAATTGCATACCTAATGTTGAGATTAGAATGTCTGTCCAGGTTGTAAATAAGAGTTGTAAGTCTCCTGTGATCTGCCTCCTATACTTTCTTGGGCAGTACAGTTCAGGGTTTAGCTGCATCTATCAGTTTAAGGAGGGAAAGCAAAGGCGTTTCTCAAAGTGAACTAATCCTCCTGGGGCAGACAGATCCGAAGAGATTCTATTGTTTCCACTGGGATTGTGAGAAAAACCCAGAGATCTCACACCTGTGCCAGCTATTATCCATGTAGGTGGACAGTAACTAGTGCAGTGGGCCAGAGCGTGGCAGCTGATCATGCGGGAATTAGTGAGGAGGGGTGCTGTCGAGATGCCTTGCAGCACTTTTATCTGCCATCATGGTTTGGATTTCAGCATCAAGGTCTTAGTTTCATGCCTGCAATAAATTCAGTTGGACAGGATGGAAGGGGGTTGTATAATCTGGATAGCCATCTTGACTCAGTGTCTGTGGCATTACTATAATGAAAAGTATCCATAGAAAACAGGAATAATACCACAGCATGAACTGCTAAAACCACAGCTTGGGGAGGAGGCTCCAACTTCCCTTCCCTTCCCTTTCGAATATCGCAGCATCGTCAGCTACATGGACATTTTGTTAAAGCACTGGATGGTTGATAGACAAGCCCATATTTGGCCTCCAAGCATTACTTACGCCCCAGTACTGTGAATGGTGAAACTGTATAGCAGGGATTGAGAAAAACTATAGGTGGCAGCAGGTGTTCCATTACTCACTGTCTGATAAGCCTATTCTTGAGCCTCTTTTCCCTGCTGCCCATACAATGCAGCAAACTCTGCCAGTAGACTCTGTTACAGAATATATTTTGGGCATTAGAATAATGCTGCGGCAATTCTCATGGCATTTTTGAATAACTTCTTGAGAACGTGTGTTAAGACATGTTGCTTTAGAATTTACAGTTGCTTGCATAGCATTATTTAAAGGTGCACAGACAAACAAAGAAAAAAGACTCCCTAATGCATTGTTGCAGTTGTCTCCGTTCTTTTGACTTAATTTCAGGGCTTGTGGTTTTATTTATTGAGATCCAGGAATGCATATTGTTGGCAACACAATGAAGGGAAGATTGGAAGTATGCTAACAGTCTGATCATAATTAGTAGTTGCTCCTATTGTCCAAGTATGATCTAGCTGACTCAGAATGAGGGACAACGTATTTATATTTTTGTTGAGCTTGATTCATAGTATTATGGAGCTATCTAATTTATAAGCTTACCTTTTGAAACTTTTCTAGGTGCAGCAGCTTGAACTCAGTAATCCTCCAGCTGTTTTTGTTGTAAATGATCACTTTAAATTTCTAAATGTCTGAAAGGTTGTGGTGTATAAAATTTTTCATAATATGCTAATATTTGGGGGGTTCTTAAGTGATTGGCTCACTGAGCATGGTGGCTCAGTGGGTAAGACGCCAGGCTTGTCGATCGCAAGTTCGGAGGTTCGAATCCCTAGCCCTGCGTGCAGAGTGAGCTCCCGCACTAGCTCCAGCTCTTGCCAACCTAGCAATTCGAAAGCATGCAAATGCAAGTAGATGAATAGGTACCACTTCGGTGGGTAGGTAACAGCATTCCGCGTGTGTCATGCCGGCCACATGACCATGGAAGCGTCTTCGGACAACGCTGGCTCTTCAGCTAACAAACAGAGATAAGCACCGGCCCCTAGAATTGGACACGACTGCACAAATGTGCAGGGGGAACCTTTACCTTACCTAAGTGATTATATCACATTACTACTCTATTGCTGACTTCTTATTTCTTTATCAAATTTCTATCACTGCCCATCTCCCTCCTCAGGAGGGACTTTGGGCGGTTTACAGTAAGATAATTTATTAAAACAAGAAGCATAAAATATAAATACAATATATAAAATATAATACAATTATTAATATATTATTATTTTATTTCTTTAATTTTTATTTATCCTTTTTTGGTATCTTAAGGACAGCCCTTAAAACCCTTTTTACATACTTCACATATCTATTTTACCTTCTTAATTTCTTAATTTTCTTGGTACCTTTTAATTTTAGATTTGTATAACACATTGGTCAGTTGTACTATTTATTACTAAGGAAAAGAGGAGCTTTTGAGCCATTTTTGTAGTTTGGGAAGAAATGATCATTTTGTTTCCGATAAGGAAAGCTCAACTTTTTTTTTTAAGATGGAGGTATAGCTAAAGAAGTTAGAGGTGAAAGATTTCTTTTATGTGTGTGATGCAGTTTTTCTCTTCAAAGTTGGAAGTGAAAGCTCAAAATACACATTGTAAGTGCATGCTGTGCAGCTAGAATAGGTTGCTACTCCTAATTAGGACCCAGGACTCACCTTCTGCAAGGAACATTGACTCTTGTCTGGAATTGTGAGAACTTCATCTTGATATGGTCTCTCAATTCTTAAGGAGCTTGTGAAATAGCTTCATTAATCACCTGCTGGTGCTGCAATAGAAAGTCAGCAGTAAGCAGTCCTTGCAAGTGATAGAACTGATGAGATCTTTTGATAGCAAGTGCTGGTTGGTTTGGCTGGTGTAAGTATAACAAAACAATGTTATATAGTCAAAGGGCAGAACTGAAGCAGAAATGACTGATTTGAATTACCTCGTTTATAGTAAACAATTTTGTGTTAGAATATTTGGAAATAAATGCTTTAAAAAATGTTAGCAGAATCAAGAAATCAGTTGAAATTAACAGAAGTATAAGGGTTTCTGGATCTTTGGGAAGAGAAGAGACACTTGGGAGCTTATGACCTGAGGGCAAACCGTAATGGGAATTTTGTGAGGTTCTGAGCTTGTGAGATTTCCAGCCCATAGAGCAGAGCTTTCCAAACTTTTCATGCTGGTGACACACTTTTTAGACATGTATCATTTCGCGACACACTCTTACAGCAGGGCATCATTTTGTGACACATTCTTACAGCAGGGCACAAGGCAGGCACTAGGACCTGCATGGAATCCTGGCAGGGCTTGGAAGCAGCAGCAGCCGCGACACACCCAGACACTGCAGCCGACACACTAACATGTCGCGACACACAGTTTGGAAAGCTCTGCCATAGAGGACCATTATGAAAATATATATCAACTGCCCATGGCTACCAAACAAACCATCAAGTATCTGTTAATTCAAAATGGTTGGAGGAAGAAAGTTTAAATGTTGGACCATAAATATATAAAAGCTCTGAATTTTTGTTCTTCAGTAAGCAATCAGCTATTATTTTAAATTTCCATTATTGACTTCAAAAAGATTACAAATTAGCCAAGTAGTGTCTTGGGGCCAAGGCTAGTTGACAGCTCAATTAAAGGTTATATGGGGTATCTGTGATTTACTGATGAGTTGGGTGTCATGTCTGTCAGGAATTATCTTTTGGCCTAAGTGGTTCTTAAAGGCTGAATTGGAGATGTTTAGGGAGCTAGAGAGGGTGTGTAGATGAGATCTTCTGGGAAGTGATAGCTTTATCCTACTATAAGGATGACAGCTCCCAGAACAAGGATCTGGGGGAAAGAGGACATCACTTCAAGGTTAAAGGAAATATTTTCATAGGAGGGTCATAGTCCTTGAGTGATAAACCCATATCTTCTTGTATTGAGAATACTGCTCTGGAGTTGGAAGCTTTGGGTTGAGGGTGAAGTGAAACATACACACCAGATAGTATGGGGAGGAGATCTGTGGTCCATGTTTTCCCCAGTGACATTGGGATATATATAGTTTGCTAATCCTGGAAACAAATTTGTAACAAATCTGTTAAGGAGCAGATTAAAATCCAAGAGTGTCAAGTTAGTTCTCTGAGAAATACTACCTCTTCTATGAGCTGGGCAAGCTAGATTGGCTCATCTCCAGGTTCTGAATGAGTGGATGAGCTGGTGGTATCAGGCACAGGGGTTTAAATTTATTATGAACTGGAGAACTTCTTGGATAAGCCAAACCTGTACTAGAACAGAAATGAACTGAAATGGAACCAGTCTGCTATACTCAAGCATCAAAAGGTTGGCAGAACAGTTTTTAAGCCAACAAGTGCTGGGCATCATGCAGTTCTGAATATAGAGACTTGAGGAAATACTATAAAGGGTGAGACCAATGTTGGAAGTGGATTAATAGGTGTTCTTATTAGTCTAGGAAGAAAAAGGACAAAAAAAAAGGGCTGTGAAAATAGCTTACACCAAAAACATTTGAAAATGTTCATGGCATATAAGGGTTGTTTAAAACATTGGTCAATGACTGTAATATGCCAATGCTAGAAGTTTCCAAGCCAAAAGAGTGGAATTTGCATATTTGGTTTAATTAGAAAATTAGAGTATGTTATCCATATAGTGAGTATACAAGAAAGATGGTGGAATTGAGAGATTTGGTGAAATACAGTCCTTTCTGGACACAAACTTTTTAGAAGTGTTAGGAAAACATGCACCCTAGAGGTCTTCATACCAAGGAGGGCACAAAAACTAAACATACTAAAAACCTTGATTCCTGAATAAAATCACTATGGGCAGCTATATCTGGCAATAAATGTAATTAAATCTAGGGACATGTTATCAGGCACATAATCAAAATATAAAGTGCAATCTTGAGATGTTGAAATAAATCGTGGTGAATGCAAACAAGAACTTATACTAATGGGGGACTTCAGTTACCTTCATACAGATTACGTATAGTCAACGCTCAGACCATGACAAATAAACCAAAATTCTAGATACCCTAAATGATTGTGCCTTAAAATTGTTGGTCTTAGACCAAACAAAAGGTAACCATAGACTTAACCCTAAGTGGTTACAGTACTAGGATCTGGTGCATAATGTAACTGTTGTGTTCTGAAACCATTCAAAAAGCTATTTTATATTTAGCTCTCTTTTCTTTTTTTTTTGCCTTTGAGTCAATCTTGAGTCAGTGACCGGGCAAATTTTCTTGGCAAGATTTTCAGAAGTGATTTGCCATTGCCTTCTCCCTAGGGCAGAGAGAGAGTGACTGGCCCACTAAACTGGCTCTCTACATTTAGCGTATGCAACTGGGAAGTTAGCAGCAGGGTACAACAGAAAAATCACATTTCCCAACAAAAGTTTTATTGTAAACCACCCAGAGTCACTCTTTCAGTGAGATGGGCAGTGACAAAATTTGAAATATAAATAAAATAAATATAAAAGGGGAAACTTCTAAAAACTGGGGGACTAGTAAAACAGAAGGTGAAAAGGAAAACCAAGAGGTTCTAATCTCTATGTAATGCCTAGGGGTTATTTAAAACCACAATAATTTTAAACAACTCAGCTTGGCTCAGATGTATCCTATAACATAAGACAGAACCAACCAAATCACCTAAAGTTATTTTTAAGACTGAAATGCTTTAAAAAGTTTAGATAAGTATGAAAGCGCAAGCATTTCTTTCTAGTAGTGTCCAGCAACCTGTAAAAGTTAGGGAGGCTTTCTCCAGAAAATGGAAAGCTTCTTCTAATGAGGACAAAAAGGAGCACAAGCTCTGGGTTAAAAAAATGTAACTCAATAAAAAGGAATACAAAAGAAAAAGAAAAATGAGTGCAGACAAACTTCCTTAAATATATTTGAAGAAAAAAGAAAGCATGGAATTATTTGGGCTGTTGGACAAAAAAGTGTGCAAGGATTCCTCAAGGAGAATATGGAGAATGAATGAATATGATTTGCATCTGTTTCTACTATAGAACATGAGGACAGATATCTCTCCCTATTCCAGCAAAATGATGTTAGGAGAGAAAGTGTTCTAGGACGTCTTGGAAGACTACACTGTAACAAATCACTGGTCCTGATGGCATCCACCCAAGAATTCTGAACAAATATGAAATCTGACCTCTTAGCAAAAATAAGCACCTTCTCAGTGAAGTCTGGCTCAAGGCCAGGGAACTGGAAGGTAGCTAATATGACATTGGTCTTTGAAAAGGGATGAGGGTTGATTGGGAAATTATTGGCCAATCAGCTTAACGTCTTCTCTACACAAATTTGTAGAAATTGTAGTCAAGAGAAAAAGCAATTAGGCACTTAGAACAATCTTTGGTAAAGGAAAATCAGCATAGATTCCACAAAAGTAAATCCTGCTTCATTAATCTTTTAAAGTTGTTTAAGAGTGTCATCATACATGTGGCTAGATGGAACCCTGTCAACATCTGTATAGCTAGATTTCCTAAAAGCTTTTGACACTATTCGTCACCACAAGCTCTCATGGAATGTAGCCATGGACTAAAAGGTCCTGTCCTTTGGACTGCTAACTGCTTAAAAAACAGAATTGCTAACTGGTTAAAAAACAAAGCAAAGACTAGGAATAAATGGTTAAAAAACAGAAAGTGGTTCTGGTGACAAAGCAGAAAGCAAAGACTAGGAATAAATGGGAAGGGAAATGAGAAAGGGTGTCAAGCCCCTTGCAGCCCCTTACCACCAAGAAGGCTAGATGCCGACAGAGTCTTATTAACCAGGTTTACTAAAAGGAAAAAAAGTGGTTAGGCTACAGAGCATCGGAAACTAGGTATGTGTACAAATTACCCAGGACCAAGGGTTATTTTCTCCTGATAGAATCTAGTCATGCTAAAACCTAATGATTCTTCTCCATAATTCTCAGTACAGTGGTAGGAAGACTGATTGATTTAATATCCCACCTTTACAGAAGCTCAAAGTGGCATACATATTGCTCCCTCCTCTTATTTTTCCCCACACAATCCTGTGTGGTGACTTACGCTGAGACAGCATGACAGGCCCAAAGTCATCCAGGACTCTTCCATGGCTGAAGGTGAACTAGAACCAAGGTGTCCTCACTCCTAGTCCAATGTCTTAACCACTAAACCACACTGGCTTTAATGATTCTTAATCATTTTTAAATGAAATTTATACATTTTAAATAATGTTTAAATTACTTTTCAACAGTATTTCACCAGGCACTAACATGCTCTACAGGTATATTTCATATCTCTAAGTGGAGCTCCTAAGAGTACGAAAACCTTTATCTCTGATAATCTATGGTGATTTCTGTTATCAAAGAAGCTTAGCAGTATTAAAAGCACCAGGACTAGCTGTGGAATTGTGACACTATATAGTGGGCACATTCACTAAATGGCTGTCGTAGGAAATTTGGGATGGTGGGCATGGATGGTCACAAAACTGTAGGCAAACCTGTTCTCCAGATATATGCAAATGTCCCTCAACATCCATTCCCCCAAATTCTCAAGTTTCCTTAGTCCACCTTATTTTTTAATATATATATTATTGTGTGTGTGTGTGTGTGTGTGTTTTAAAAAAGGAATAGAAAGCTGGTTTGCTGCAAATCAAACCATCAGCCTCCACAACTGTATTTGTTCGCATGAATACCTTTGAGATCCACATGCATGTAAAACACTCAGAAGATGTTCTTTGTTCATTACAATCACAACTTTGTTTAATGGCACTGAATAAAATCTGCAGTTACTCTGTCTTTTCTGATACAACATGTTGTGCTTGTGAATTTTTAAAAAGTTTCTTCTGAATTCTTGTACTCGGGAAGCATATCTAGATTACATTAAAATAGTTTGGATTTTCAGGAGGAATGCTGCTCGTGTTTCACAAGCTTACATAGATATTATTACAGAAGCATGTCATTGGAGGCAGACTTCCTTTACTGGTGTAAAAAATGAAGGGAGAAAGTGAATGGCTTTTATTAACTTTAAACTTTTATTGAGGCCTTTAGATAGGTTTCAGTTAGGTATTTTTATACTGAAGTGATCATTGGCATTTGAAAATGGCCTTGGATTTATTTGATATGAGAGTCACGTAGAATTATCAAAAGAATTATCCTGTAGTGAATCATACTAATTATATGAATACTTGATATTCTAAATTATTGAATGCTTCCTCCACTCACTTCTACTTTTCCTTTTCCTGTCCTTTGTAACCACCAACAATACCAAGTCAGTCTCATATAACTTTGTGGGTGGTTCCAAACTATTTCCTTTCCTGCCGTTAAATTATTTTATAGAAGTTGTCAGCCACTTACCAGCGTACTAATAATATTTTTATTAGAATAATGACACTGAATTCCTTCATAAGGCAATGCTCTTCCTAACATCAAAAACATTTCATTCATAGCCTTCTGGAGGCTGGGGGCTACGTTTTACATCTGAGTAGATGTTGTGGCTGCTATCACAAAATGACTCTTGTGTGCAGGGAGGCTGGTCCTTTCACAGATTGACTGCCATGAGTTACAAAGCATCATTTTAGACACAAATCATCATTTTAGAAGAACACTACATTCCTCTTGTCCATTTCCCAGATTCTCCTTACTTGCCAGTGCTATGGTTTTATGCTTTTTCTTAGTGCTATGGTTTTATGCTTTTTCTTAGTGCTATGGTTTTATGCTTTTTCTTAGTGCTATGGTTTTATGCTTTTTCTTAGTGCTATGGTTTTATGCTTTTTCTTAGTGCTATGGTTTTATGCTTTTTATTAGTGCTATGGTTTTATGCTTTTTCTTAGCAGGTAGACATACTTGCCAGAAAAACACTGGGCTGCAAATATTCAAAATATTTTTATTTTCTAATAAAATTTATGGGAGCTAGTTGAGCCTCAGAGGCATTTTTGGAAAAAGATGCTCCTTGAGGGAAGGTGAGATTATAAATGCAGTACTGAAAGTAGAAAATGGGTTGCTCATTCTTTTGCTTTGTTACCTCTTTATTTCTATTTTTATTATAAAATGAATATATATGTATACAGTATACAGTATACAGTATACAGTATACAGTATACAGTATACAGTATACACTATACATATATACGTATACATATACATATACATATACATATGTATGTGTGTGTGTTTGTGTGTGTGTATATATATATATACTGTACATACATACATACATACATGCACACATATATAATACGAGCTATTTAAAATCCTAAAAGATGATGCTGTTAAAGTGCTGCACTCAATATGCCAACAAATTTGGAAAACTCAACAGTGGCCACAGGATTGGAAAAGGTCAGTTTACATTCCAATTCCAAAGAAAGGCAATGCCAAAGAATGTTCAAACTACCGTACAATTGCGCTCATTTCACATGCTAGCAAGGTTATGCTCAAAATCCTACAAGCTAGGCTTCAGCAGTATGCGAACCGAGAACTACCAGAAGTGCAAGCTGGGTTTCGAAGAGGCAGAGGAACTAGAGATCAGATTGCCAATATTTGCTGGATCATGGAAAAAGCAAGAGAGTTCCAGAAAAACATCTACTTCTGCTTCATTCAAAGCCTTTGATTGTGTGGATCACAACAAACTGTGGCAAATTCTTAAAGAGATGGGAGTACCAGATCACCTTACCTGTCTCCTGAGAAAACTGTATGCGGGTCAAGAAGCAACAGTTAGAACCGAACATGGAACAACCGACTGGTTCAAAATTGGGAAAGGAGTACGACAAGGCTGTATATTATCACCGTGCTTATTTAACTTATATGCAGAGTTCATCATGAGAAATGCCGGGCTGGATGAATCACAAGCCGGAGTTAAGATTGCCGGGAGAAATATCAACAACCTCAGATATGCAGACGATACCACCCTAATGGCAGAAAGTGAAGAGGAACTGAAGAGCCTCTTGATGAGGGTGAAAGAGGAGAGTGCAAAAGCTGGCTTGAAACTCAACATTAAAAAAACCCAGATCATGGCATCTGGTCCCATCACTTCCTGGCAAATAGAAGGGGAAGAAATGGAAGCAGTGACAGATTTTATTTTCTTGGGCTCCAAGATCACCGCAGACGGTGGCTGCAGCCATGAAATTAAAAGATGCTTGCTCCTTGGGAGGAAAGCTATGGCAAACCTAGACAGCATATTAAAAAGCAGAGACATCACCTTGCCGACAAAGGTCCGTATAGTTAAAGCTATGGTTTTTCCAGTAGTAATGTATGGCTGTGAGAGTTGGACCATAAGGAAGGCTGAGTGCCGAAGAATTGATGCTTTCGAACTGTGGTGCTGGAGAAGACTCTTGAGAGTCCCTTGGACTGCAAGGAGGTCAAATCAGTCAATCCTAAAGGAAATCAACCCTGACTGCTCATTGGAAGGACAGATGCTGAAGCTGAAGCTCAAATACTTTGGCCACCTAATGCGAAGAGAGGACTCACTGGAAAAGACCCTGATGCTGGGAAAGACTGAAGGCAAAAGGAGAAGGGGATGGCAGAGGATGAGATGGTTAGATAGCATCACCCATGTAATGAACATGAATTTGAGTAAACTCCGGGTGACAGTGGAGGACAGGAAGGCCTGGCGTGCTATGGTCCATGAGGTCACGAAGAGTCGGACATGACTAAACGACTGAACAACAACAAAAATACATATACATATACATATACATATACATATACATATACATATACATATACATATACATTTGTGATCAAATATTGGGAGGGCGTGTGGAACACAGTAGGAAGCTTTCATTCATACCAGTGCACTTGGAAGGGGCTGGGATCACATTGAAAGAAACTCCTGGTGCACTTAAGGGGAGTAGAGAAGTGAAGGAATCTACTTAATATTGTCCCTTCTGCTCCTGTTTGCAGTGTTAATAAAGAGCAGATGAACAAGCCATGACAGAGAGGAGAAGCAGGTTTAATTGTGGCTCTATGTGCTACATTATTTCTATCCTTTTCTACTCACTTTATTATGCACTCTTTTTAATCACTGCTTTATTCTTATACTTTGTTTCTGTATACCACCCAGATTTTCTAGTAGTATTTGAAATTAACTAAATGCATGACATCATTTATGTATCTGTATTTTTTTTCCCACTGTTCCCCATATGGTATCTCTTTGCTAAAGCCCTATTTGCTTCAGGAGCAAAAGCTGTCTTGAGCAGGAAAAGCAGTTTCTCTTCTGAGCCAAGCAACTGCAATTTGCATTAGTAGTTTTTCCCCACAGTACTGCCGATAGAGATTGTACTTTTAAAAAAAGTACAGCTATAGAATGCATAAATTAATCATTTAGTGTACATCATTTAGCATCCCTCTAAGTATCTGTAACTTCTTATAATTCTTCAAGGAATCCTTGGCTTTTTCCTCTCTTCCATCAAAATTCCTTACTGACAGTAAGGACATTCATTCATTCATTCATTCATTCATTCATTCATTCATTCATTCATTCATTCATTCTCTCTCTCTTAAATGAAAGTCTATTTGACTATGCAGAGTATCATGTCTAATCATGATGTTGACTGTTTGCAATGAGAAAGTAAATTTTTCTAAGCATTTTCACAAAGGAAACAAGAATCACAACCCAATTGTTTTTCAAAATGAAGCTCAGTACAATGAAAAAATAAAAAAGACCTAGATCATGACTAAAACAGTTCATATACATTAATTGCAAACATACAGTAAGTTAAAATATTTTTTATCTTTAGTTTAGGTTCCTCTTATATATTTTCATTCTTGCCTTTTATTTCAAATCAACAGTTAGGAGTTATGTCGATGAAGGTTCTCAGTCATCCAGGTGGAATTGTCTGTAGCTTGAATCATGTCAACTGGATTTCTATTTTCTCAGTGGAAACGTTTCGCTCCTTATCCAAGAAGCTTCTTCAGTCTGAGCAAAGTTAGTAAGGGAATCCTTAAAGTCCCTCCTTTAGATGATGAAGGGACTTAGAAATAAACATCTCAAATAACCATGACCTAGCCCCAGGTGCAAGGTCACACAGCCACCTTAGAAACATATTTAAGGATTCCCTTACTAACTTTGCTCAGACTGAAGAAGCTTCTTGGATAAGGAGCGAAACGTTTCCACTAAGAAAACAGAAATCCAGTTGACATGATTCAAGCTACAGTTAGGAGTTATACTTCCTGTTATTTTTATCCCAAAAACATTGGTTGAATTTGACTCCGAGAAAGGTTAAATTGATTTCTTTTAGCTTACTAATGTAGTCTCAAATTCCCCTTTTTAAATATATTACATTAATCATGCAACTGGTTGATATAAGGCTTTAGGATACTCCTTTGTACCATACATATTTGTTTCTTACAAACCAGTATGTTACACAACAAGGAGATTAATCAAGTACCTTGTGTGTATGTGTATGTGTGCATGTTTAAAAGTTTAGTACAGTTCTGCAGCTGTTATTAAGCTCTTCTTATGAGCAGGGGAATACTTGTACAAAACTTTGAAAGCCATCTGCCTGGCTTGGCTTTGGTAGCTTTTTATTTGTAAATGGGTGGCCCGCATATGTGGTTTGTCTGAGATTATTCTAGTGCCTGCATGCCTGACACTAAGTGCCACATTTAATATTAAAGTATTGGATTTCACAGTCACTGAAATGAGAAACTCCTAGGTTCTGTGGCCACTTTACATTGTACTGGCATCACAAACGTCTTGTCAATCTTGACTTTAAAATAAAATGGAATATCAAGTTTACTGCAAGAGAGCTCATTTCAGCTTTACAAAGTCATGGAATTAAATGGACATTAATTAACAGGTATTGACCTCACAGAATAATTTGATATGAATTTTGGCCTTTGGAACATAATTCCTCCTGAGATCCAGCTGGCCCCTCCTCTCCTGGCCTTCTGAAAAGCCTTGAAGACCTGGCTTTTCCCACAAATGTTGGGTTGGTTTTATGTTTTTTTTTTACTTTTAGTATTGTTTGTAAGTTGCCCAGGGTTATGCTGCATAAGATGGGAGGCTATGTAGATCTTTTAAATCAATAAATATTGATAAGGAAGAATGGCATCAAAATTTGGTGAATGACTAAGGAATGCAACATGTATGAATGTCTATGAAGGTTCTCAGTCATCCAGGTGGAATTGTCTGTAGCTTGAATCATGTCAACTGGATTTCTATTTTCTCAGTGGAAACGTTTCGCTCCTTATCCAAGGAGCTTCTTCAGTCTGAGCAAAGTTAGTAAGGGAATCCTTAAATATGTTTCTAGGTGGCTGTGTGACCTTGCACCTGGGGCTAGGTCATGGTTATTTTGAGATGTTTATTTCTAAGTCCCTTTATCATCTAAGGGAGATCGTTAAGATTACCATGCTGCTGTTGAGATTGCGAAATGTTTCATTTCATTTCAATTAAATGAACCTGAAAGATCGTGACTTACATAAAGTCATTTAATAAGGTTCCATGATGGAGGCAGGCTTGAACATGGGTCTCTGCAGTCCTACTATGCCATGCTTCATTTAAACAAATCAGCACCTCAGCTGTCTAATCCCAGTCATTCAGGAATCCAGTCTGGGACAAAAAGCTGAGGTAATTTAAAAGAACTATATGAGACAGCTTTTTCTTCCTTTTTCTTTTTTCCCTCAAGCTGGTTTACTCCAGAACTTTCAACCAGTATTTCTGAAGGCTCTCCTAAAGCTCTCTGTCAAGCTGGAAGGACAGCTAGGACCGCCTTTTTCATATAGCAGACTAATACCACTACAGTTGTCTAGGAGAATGGAGCCAGAGTATATTTATTTAGATGTTATATTATTTATTTATATTTACTTTACTTAATTTATAGGCCGCCTGACCCCCAAACGACTCTGAGTGGCTGACAACTAAAAACCAACTTAAAGAAAAATGCAACAGACCAGAAGAGCAAAGTACAAAAATAAAAACCAAACCGAAAAGGGGGCTCTGCAGTCCTTCGGTCCCCAAGGCCTGTTTCCTGAATGGGTGGGAGCCACACAAATCTCTGGGGGGAGAACATTCCGGATTGCAGCAGAGTAGGTGCGCTTCCTGGGTCCCGCAAGATGATATTCTCTAGTTTATGGGACCTGGACTGCAGCCCTGCGGCTGGATTTAACCAGGGGGTGGGGAGCAGAGACAACAGGAGAGTCTGGTGGTGATAACTTGATGTATAAGACTTAAAAGTGGCATAAGTTTGAGGAAGGACATTTCCTTTATTTCATTCTTGTTTCTCTATCTAAGAAATCACTCGCAAAATGTTCAGTTGACTGTGTATTTATTTCACCAAAAAGATGTGTTGGAATGGTGTCTTTCAAAAATAAAATGCTGCACTTTTAGTTTTTGTTGTTGTATTTTTAGGCTGACCTCCTTAAAATGGCAAACTAATATAGAAAAACTGTAGAACAGGGCTTTCCAAAGTTTTCCCGCGGCGACACACCAATCGCCGTTGGTGTGTCGCCGCGGGAAAACCCGGAAGTGCCGCAGTTGCGGCAGCGTGCAAAAACCCGGAAGCGCTGCTGCCACTTTTGGTTTTTGCGTGCCGCTGTTGGTGTGTTGCCGCGGGAAAACCCGGAAGTGCTGATGATGATCAGCGCTTCTGGGTTGTGTGGCGACACACCAGACTGTGTGTGGCAACACACGTTTGTGTCGCAACACACAGTTTGGAAAGCTCTGCTGTAGAAGCTTGAGGACAGTCCAGCTGCTAATATAAATAAAAGATCATGAAACAAGTACTTAAATCTCCTGTTTAATCACATTAGTCACATCACATCCTGTACATTTGGCTGAAAACTATAGTTTAGAATTAGGACTTACCTCCTGTTTTAGAGGTATTTCTTAGTTAATATATATTTTGTTTTTCCATGTATTGACAAAGGCTTGGCATCTCATTCATAAAGAATAAATACACTCATTTGAATATGACATGCATATAAAATATTTTTTTCCATCCATCCATCCATCCATCCATCCATCCATCCATCCATCCATCCATCCATCATCTATCTATCATCACAACTGTAGCATACAGCAAAGGAACACAACTTTTTCCAGGGCAAGGGTCACACTTGACTTTTGCATGGCATGCCTGAGGCTAAACTCTGAAAAGTAGCATGTGGAGCTAAGGAAAAAAAACACATTTGACTGGAATTAATTAACACTTACACTTTAATTAAAATTACTTTCCAGCCATACATATCATAACTTTCCTTTCTCGCACATTAACATCTGCAGTTTGGTACAACTTTGGAAAGGTCTCTGAAAGCTGCACCCCAGGATTTGGGGCTACATCTGGCTTGGGGCCTCTTGTTTTGTTCCTCTGCTAAATATTACTGTTAAGCACTGACAGTAAAACTGCTTTTTCAATGGCAATTTTGCAATAAAAATCTCCTCCATGTAAAAATGTCCAGTTATCTTCTGGAAATATTTTTTAACTATCTCTCGGGATGACTTTACTGTGCGTTATAAGACTGACAGTAAGTGGCTTATTATACTGTAATGTGTTATAATCAAGAGCCTACTTTAGAAAGCAATGTACGCATCAGATAATTAAGTACTGTGAATTTAGGGTACCTATTTTTAAATACAATCATATTAAAAGTAAATGTAAATGTAGTAGGTGAGATCCAGATTGTCTGTTGCACCATCAGAAAGGCTTTAGATATAAAGGGATAGGAGGCTAGTCCATATAACTTGCCGAACTCCTATTTCAGGGGATTCTCCAGCATTCCAGAATAGATTTTTAGGAACTGCAGAGTGTGTATTTATTAATAAATTAAATTTATATCCCCCTGAGTTTCACTGGATTCCTACTGGTTTACAAGACCAGTAAGAATAACAAGTTATATAATACTTGCATAAATATTAAATCACCCAACTTAACCCCAAAACTCTTCAAAAGAGCTCCATCTTCATCAGCTTCTAGAAAACTACTAAGGAAGGAGCTAATCTATCTTGAGGTGGAAGGCTATTCCACAACAGTGCTGCCATAATAGAAAAATGGCACCTGTACGCCTCAGCCTCCTTTACCTTATAAAATGGGGAACCCCCTGAAATTTTCCCTGAAATGAACTTACTGATAGGAACAATTCTGATAGGAAAAGACAGTCCTGTTAAGTATCAAGGTGCCTAGCTATAAGGGGTTTTATAGATTAAAACCAACACTTTGAATTCTAGCTGGAAATCTATTTGGAAGTTAATGCAGGACCCATGGCACAGGGGTAATTCACTTATGGAAATAAACGTCACACCTGGGATTCTATTACATTTGGATAAAGAGCGTATCTTGAGTTGTCCTTAGGCAAGCTGATAACTAGAGTATATTGATAGGAAGTTTATTAAAAGTGAAAATGTCACATTTTGTGGAATGATAGAGTTGCCCATATAAAGACAATGGCTTATGCAAAACAGCTTCAATCGATTTCCAAACTAATTAATCTTGATTTAAATCAAGAATCAAAGATGATGATTTTTCACAATAATTCAGACATACTGTAGATGATATATGTTTATGAAGAATCAGAATTATGTTTGCTGCATATAGAATTACTTTATATTCTTTGTCCTGGTGGCATATATTAATGATTTCAAAGTAAAATCATGTAAGGCAGGGAGGAGACAACACTTAATTAGAATTATGCAGCTTACTCCTTTGAGAGTAATCTACAGGGTGTGCATACCAGTGGCAACTGGAAATATGTTGGACTCCAACACAAAAATTAACACTTATAGAAGCCCCACTCTCTTTTGCCTTTATGCCTTCCCAGTGCTTACTTAATTAGTTACTATTCCAGGCTAAATAGATGGATTTATCTGAACAGAAGGCAGGAATACAGAGAATGTAAACAAGCAACCATAATCAATGGACAATTTGAAGGTTAAAGATAAGGGGAAATCAGGGTCTCCTCTTCAAGGAGGCAGCAGTGCAAGAGGGTATGAGAGATTACAATTTCCAAAAGAGATTAGAAAAGGAAGTATGCAAACTTAATGTACTTTCAAAGGTGCCAACCATGGTTTGAGCAAGATGGCTAATCCCTCGTCTCCCAGAGCTCTAAACCCACTGGATACCACTGTCTGGTGGTCTATTCACAAGGAGCAGCTGTTTCGAGCACTTGTGGGCGATCTCAAGTCCTTTCCTTGTCCAGAGAGGTTTCAAAGAGCCAGTCTCCTCGCCAGCTCTTCATTCTGTCACAGTCATCAGCTCCGCTTTTCGCAGAGCTTTCTTCAGTCCACCATTTCTTCTTCTGGAAGTCCGATGCCTTTGATTTCTCATACTGATATCATCTTGACTGCACACCAGTTATATATCTATTAACTAAGCTGCCTACCATTAAATTCCACTATTACCAATGATAAAATATTTTCTTTTCAGGTCCTCCTGGTAAACGAGGTAAGCGAGGAAGAAGAGGAGAGATTGGTAAGTTCTGAGACATAAAAGTAATACATTTTCTTTGTATGGTATAAAAATAATATTTCTGGTCTGTTTGCTGATAGTTTTATTTAATGATGTTTATAGACTGCCATTGTACACTCAACAACTACATTCAGTGAGAGATGAGAGATTATTAGAGGGCACAAAAGGGATAATAACACGGGGCAGCCTTGAGCAACCTTCTGCCCTACAGCTTTTTCAATCCTTTGCCACCAGCCATGGCAGCTGATGCTCTTGAGAATGAAATTTCCAAATGCCTGGCATGCTCACATCCTATTTTATGGATACATATTCCCTTGGGTCCAAAGGTGGCTTTCTATTAGTGCACAGCCTCTTTTGCACAAGGAATGATTACTGTATGCATCTTAAGATATCTTCTGCTGACTCTTTATGCAAGAATTAATGAAAGAAGATCAGTATATTTTTTCTTGCCTAAAGGATATTGCCAACCTTAGCTTACTTTGGTGGTTTGGTAGTTATAGCATTGCTGTGCATATATAGATATATATTTCATTTATATTTAGTAATTTTGATTAGGTTTTGGCTTTTATTTAATAAATTAATCCAGTTCAAATTAAGACAAATACAAAATCCAATGTAGCAACCTTGTCCTGTAAATGTACAAAGTATGTCACTGCATTAATGAAATTCTGTGGTTGAGTGTTCTGAGAATGGCATTGTCCTGCTCCTGAAAAAATTATTTCAGGAGAAAGGAAAATTCAGCCTATGCTCCTTTTCTCTCTTCCTAGTTTAAGTAGGGACTGTGGGGTAATAGATGGGGAGGTGGGGTTTAAAATCAGCAAGATGCTGGATAGAGCATCATGATGCAAGCCCCAACCCTTTTGTACATGCATCAATGTCACACACAAATAGTGGGTGTGGGTGTGCTTGTATCATGATGGTCCTCTTCCATCTTGCCAATTCTGGCCTCTCTCCACCTGTGGATACCACTGCCTGCTTCCATTCATAGAGACATCTGCTGAATTCACAATCCTTCTGCCAATGGGAAGATATCCTTGAATCCTACCCCTCGGCTCTATTTGCATAGAATGCTATGTAGTTTAACAGGAAGAGGATCAGCTGAGTCTGCTGCATGACTGCAAGGATAAATGTGATTCCGTTGGGATTAGCTGTAGCTGTCTTTATGTTTCAATTAATTAACTAGTTAACTTAAAAAATAGCCTTCATAATCAACACTAAAAAGTGGTTAATATAAAACAAAACATAGAAATGTTTAATTTATTCCTGGAGGAATAAATTTATTCCTTTTCACTGAAGGTAAAAAAAGCAAGAACGCTTTGTGCTTATTTTGCCACATGTGAATTAAATTTTTGGGATTTTAATAAGGCATTTTAATGAGATGTCTTATGTGTTTAAACATATGACATTATTAATAAAGGAAACTAAATGGTTTTCTGTTAGGAAAATATCCTGTATATAAAATTTCTCTTTAGGATTAACACTATTAGAAACAAGAAATGACTTTTGCTAATTAGCATCACATTGTTAGCAAAAGTCTAGCCATATTTAAGTAAATTTCAGGAACAGCTGTTATAAATGCCCTTTTGCAATATGTTCAAGTCAAGAGAAAAAAGAAAAAGTAATGAAAAGTAATTGAGCTGTTGGTTACCACTACTCCTTTTAATGAGGCTAAAGAAAATATATGATGTGGTTTGCAGACTTTTTATAACATTCTCAAGGATGGTGTGTAAATAATTAGGAAAATCTGCCAATATTGCTTCACAAAATGTGATGTTTTAAGAGGGAGCCTTGTACAAGAGAGACCTAAAAGGAGGAGACGTTTAAGAAGTAAACATTGGGGGAGATGGGCGGTCATATAAATTAAATAAATAAATAAAAGTAGTTTTTGCTCTGTGATGAGTTGAACCTGCCCACCTTGGCAAAAGTAGATGGCAAAAATATAGATCCAACCAATTCTGCCTTTATTATAAAATGAAATGCTATGGGGAGAAATTAATATGAGTTTGCTCATACCTGGATGGTAAAATATAATTTTTAGTGTTACCTGAGAAGAATATAAATGTTTGGACTGCACCACTTCAAAATGAGTTGGAAAAAAGTGGACCTTGCCTGGCTTTTTTTTTTCCAGGCCTGCAAGAAGGATGCAGCTGCTTTAAGGAATCAATTCATTAGTATTAATGTGACTCTTAAAGCAGCCACGTATTTTTCTTCAGGCTTCATGGAAGCTTGAAAAAAGTCACACCGCTTAAATGAATAATGGAAGGGGGCTATGTTCATGTAAAATCTGAAGCACTTTGGAACCATGTTCAATGCATATTGAAATTATATTATTGCTGTAAAATAATTTGAGCACCAGTAAAACTAGTTGTAATGAAGTTTGGCTATGAATAATACTTATCTTCAAATAATAATAGTCTTTTAAAGCTCATGTGTCTATATATGTATTTCTTTTCTTCTTTTCTTCTGTTTTCTTTTCACAGGACCTCCTGTAAGTACAACTGTTGTGCTATTGGATCTTCTCTTTATCAAGAATGGGACAAAAGCTGTTTTCAGTAATGGGTAAAAGTGACCAATATGTTAAAAGCGCCAACTACTGTCCAAAAAGCATTCACTTTTATTACTAGCAAATTTTAACTCTCAACTCAATTTGGGGTGGGGAGGGGGAAAACACATTATTTTAAAATTTAATTTCAAAACTCGTGCATAAATATTAAATATTTATAAAATATTAAATATAGTATGTTAGAGCAGTGAGTACTTTAATTTTATTTTTATAGCAATTAGCATTGTTATAATAATGTTTTTGCCTCAATTTATTAAAAAAATGAATGGAAGTGCTCAGCCGAAGCCTCATCCATACAAGAGTTTACATGATGGTTTAATTTGTATGATTTAAAGATGTAAATTAACACACCAATCAGAATGTGCTAAGTTTGCCAATCTGGAAGTGTATGGTAAGAAAGGCATGTCAGTCCTTCCTCGTGGAAAAGAATTGTCAGCAATGGTGCCAGGGATCACCCCCCTCATAATATCTTTCAGACCAGGCACGCTTGCACTGTCATCCTTCAGTGTTTCTGCCAATTTCATTCCTTTTTCTGAATGAATTAATAGTAAATGAAATGAATAAAAAATACAGTTTCTCATCATATGCAACCTTTACTGTACAGTAAAACCTCAATTTAGGTGACCATTTGCGGGGTCACTAATTCTGCTAATTCTGAATGCATGTTATTTGTGCCTGTCTACATCATTGACTGTATTATCAAACAAACCATAGATTTAATGGACATTAGTCCATTAAATGATGAAATCCAAAATCCATTACACCATTATTTTACTAACAAGCAGAATTTACATGTGGCCTATATTGCCAATTTTGAATATACAACCAGCATCACCTAAGTAAAATCAGATCGTTTATATTTTTGCTTTAAAGAGTTACTGGTGACTAGCGAAAATTGCACTAAATTGTTAATAATAATAATAACTACTTGCTTGAATGTCTACCCTGACTGGATTTTAATATGAATCAGAGTTCCTTGACTAGAAGCACCTCTCACATCACACAGTGACACAATGGTAGATATCACGTCATAAAGGTAAAGGTAAAGGTTCCCCCCGCACATTTGTGCAGTCGTGTCCGACTCTAGGGGCCAGTGCTCATCTCCATTTGTTAGCCGAAGAGCCAGCGTTGTCCGAAGACGCTTCCACAGTCATGTGGCCAGCATAACGCACGTGGAACGCTGTTACCTTCCCACTGAAATGGTACCTATTTATCTACTTGCATTCGCATGCTTTCAAATTGCTAGGTTGGCAAGAGCTGGGGCTAGTGCGGGAGCTCACTCCGTCACGCGGGACTAAGGATTCGAACCTCCGAACTTGCGATCTTCCGATCGACAAGCCTGGCATCTTAACCGCTGAGCCACCACGCCCCAGTGGCATATCACGTCATACCATCCACTTATTCTGGGGACTGCTCATTATTCTTTACTGTTTGAAAAAAAAGGCATTTCGGCTTTCACTCCTAGAGCAGAGAGAACGGTGATAGCTAGGTTTGTGGGGGCAGTCTAACATTACCATGAGAGGAACAGTAGCTTTTTTCAAACTATCCATTCAGTGGAAAGATCAAGAACCATTCTGAAGTTTCTGTGAACTGACAGTAGCAGGCTTCAGTAGTAGCAATGGTATGTTTGACTCTAGGTTTCTTTGCAGAAAATAAAATTTCAGGTAAACTTTATTCTCCCTCTGTTGTTACATTATAGGAAGAAGCCACATTTATCAATGCTTCTGTATGATTGTTTATAGTTTGGCGTAGTATGCTCACTCTCATCTGCAAAGCACATTCTGCAACCTGAATCTCTCATAGAAGAGAAGATATTTATGTGTGATTTGGGCATGACATACAGTGGACTTTGGTTGACCTTGTCCATGCTGCAGTGGATGTAACAGAATCAAACTGCTACAGGTGTTCTGCCCATGTGTGTAAAGTCACAGAAATCTTGAAGATAAATTTTTGATTAAATTTTGAGATTCTCTTTCTCATTTCCCATTTATAGGCCAACATTGTCTCTTAGGTCAATAAGGTTGCAATTGTATACATACTTACCTGAGACTTTTCTATAGTGAGATATGTAGGATTCCTTTGACAGTCTTCAAAAGCTCCTAATTTTAAATGCTTAGAATGGTATGATATAGAAGGTGTTAAAAAATAGATTTAAAAAAAAAATCATGTTATAATACTTGGATGCTATTAATTTGCAATCCTTAGTTTGTATGCATATACACCCTCTCCTCATTTAGTGTCCACGTTCTGTCCCAACAACTTGGTCTTTAAGTGAAATTGTTGCTAAGTGACTGAGGACTGAGTGAGTGAGAGACACACTGCAAAGATTACTGGTTGCTGCCATCTAATTCAGTAAGGTTCTCTCTGTTGGGGATGAGATTAAATACTGGGAGAGGATATATTGTTTGGATATTATCCTTCCTTTCTCACGTAAGTGAGATCAGCAGAGCATCATCCCCGGCAGCATAAAAAGTTGGAAACTGAGACGAGGTTGGTTTAACCTTCTAGAAAATAATCCAGGATGCTGTGAGGCAAACTGGATTATCCTGGCATTACCCCTTTTTGTCCCTCTTAAAACAACAATCACACAGTTTTGTGAAGAAATAAAAGTAATGTTTACTCACATTATTTAGGTCTCAAAAACAGCAGTTGCAGTAGTAGAGTCAAGGCAGGTTTAAAACATACTAAGTTATGAAAATAGAATATATAGGCTTTAGCATTCTGCCTGGGCTTGAAGAGCTCAGACAACGTGTCCTTTCAACTCGAGAGCATGGTGGAAAGAGAGGGAAGAACAGGAAGAAGGAAGTGATCTCACAGAGTTCTCTCTTCAGGAAGTTACTGCGAGTCTCCGCCCTCTTCATGTCCTTATAGAGCAAGACATGAATTGTTGGTATGACTGCTATATTTTCCCACACTCTCATATGGTCTCCTGTGCCTGACCTGTTTTTTCTCTTTTTTGCCCTCTCGTAGGGTGGGGAGATTGCTTAAACAAGCTATCTCTTCCTGAGCTGCTTTTCTCCACAGTGCAGCACATCCCTAAAAGGTGCTAACTGCAAGTTAACAAGCTCAGCTCTGTGACCTTAATTAGTTGATTAGAATTCTCCACCTGGCAGCTGCTGCCTGAAACTGACAAGACCCTAATCAGTTTCACACTGAAGGCTATCAGGCCCATGAAATTTGGTCATAAATGCGCATGTTAGTCGGAAAATGAATTTTTCATTACCATTGTATTTGCGAATGGTCGCTAACCGAGGTAGTCTCTAAAAGAGGAGTGGCTGTATGTGTGTGTGTGTATGTGTGTGTGTATATGTGTATATGTGTGCAAGTAGATGAATAGGTATCACTTCGGTGGGTAGGTAACAGCGTTCCATGTGCGTCATGCGGCCACATGACCGTGGAAGCTTCTTCGGACAATGCTGGCTCTTCAGCTAACAAACGGAGATGAGCACCGGCCCCTAGAGTCGGACACGACTGCACAAATTTGCAGGGGGAACCTTTACCTGTGTGTGTGTGTGTGTGGATAGATAGATAGATAGATAGATAGATAGATAGATAGATAGATAGATAGATAGTCCTCACTTAACAATCACAATAGGGACCGGAAAACTGGTTGTTAAGTGGTACGGTCATTAAGTAAGTCACCACGTGACCGGACCTGATTTCACAACTATTTTTAGATGTTCATTAAGCGAATCCAGCTTCCCCAATTGATGTTTTTTGCCGGAAAGTGGCAATAATGGTCACAAATTGCGATCACGTGACCACAGGATGCTGCAACTGGTCATAAATGCGAGCTGGCTGCCAAGTGCCCAAATTGCGATCATGTAACTGTGGAGGTGGTGTCATGTTTTGCGACAGTCATAGGTGTGAGTACAGGTCATAAAGCACTTTTTTCAAGCCTGTCATAACTTCGGACCATCGTTAAACGAACTATTGTTAAGCGAGGACTACCTGTATATGCATTTTATACATGTATACATTTATACATGTTAAATATGTAAATTCACTTCTACAATGCTGTGAATTAATTCTTGTTCTTAAACAAAAAATTGATTTTGGTAGATTGTCTAACTCAGATTAAACCATGTTTCTACTTAAAATATTTTTTTCTTCCAGAAAACCTTAAACAAGTTTGAATAAGCATAAATTCCCTGAATTCAGTGTCATTGCATTATGGGCAATTAGACTGAAATCTTACATGTACTCAGCAATAATCTCCCTTGAATTCAGTGGGACTTAACTACTGAGTACATTAGTTACATATAGCATATGTATATATAGTACATACATATAGCAAGATTTTATATTCTGCAAGCTTTGGCCAAAGAAAATTTTGAATTCCAAAAGACATCTTCCCCATTGAATTGTGGCATAGATGTTCTTCAGTTTTGTAAAAAGACATTAAACTGAGTTACATTTCCAGTTAATGTACAGAGTAAATACAGAGTATCTTACATCATTCAGTGAATACTTAACAAATATTATTCCATTTCATCTCTCATATATATACATACATACATACATACATACATACATACATACATACATACACCTTTTCTCAGGTGTGTGCACTGGTGTAAAAAGTAGTAAAAAGTAAAATATATATATATGGAATGCTTCTATTAATCTGGTGCTTTTTCACTGTCTTTGTGTTTGACTGTAGCTGAATAGGATATAATACGTTCAGGAAATTTGTCCTTTAGCAGATTTGTACATAGAATCGAGCAAGTAAGACTAATTCCATAACATATGTCTTGGAGACTATATAGCCATTGTATGAATTATGTTTATTGAACTTGAACATTCTTAAACATAGACATAATAATTTAAAACATTATTTAAAGTAGATCCATCTTGCATATCATTTTTATTTATTCAAACATTATTTGTTGGGGTACTGCATCTGTAATTCCTATAGCAGGCTTGTATTCTAACAGAGCTAAATTTTATTGGTAATTAGCAGTTTTTTTAAATAAAGCTTGCTAGAACTGCATTTTTCTAAATAGTACCCAGAGGAGAAACTGAGTTTGCCTATTGCTGTAAAAACAACAAAGGATCCTGTAGCACTTTCTACGCTAATTTATTTATAATGGCATATTTTTGTGGACTACAACCCATTTCATCTGTGGTCTACAAAGGCTAATGTTACCATAATGTCGAGTCTTTTAGATCCCAGAAGATAGTTTGTTAACTTTTAATAGTATGCATAATAGACTTGTAAAAACTACTTTGGACCGTGTGTAAGTACATCTCCTATCTGCTAATTATTTAAATACCTCTACTTTTTACACCAGTGCACACACCTGAGAAAAGGTGGCACTACATTAAGAGTGTCATTAACTGTAAGAGTAAGTTCCTTAAATAAGTGGCATCTTTGTGTCGGGGTGGTGTAAAATGTCAGACTTCATTGTATTGCAGAGAGGCACTGCCATCAATTATGAAACAGTGTATCTATTCTGAATAGGACTAAGGATTTACTAATCTGAGATAAAAGTTCATTTGAAATACTATTCCTGTTCAGATATAAATGCATTACTAGCACATAGCAGAACATAGTCCTGCCCATATTAGTTCAATATTTGGTTCCTCACAGTGGTCAACCAGATGCTTTTGTGGTGCCCATAAGCATGTGATAGGATAGAAACCACTCCTCCCCCTCCCAATCTTGGATCTTGTAGTTCTTTTATCTAGCACATATTTTTTTAGAAGAATGCCACACCCATCTCTGAATTACCTTTAAAAAATCTAGAAAGCCCAGAATGTAGTACAGAAACATACTAGTCTAAGTTTAGTAAAGGTAAAGGTTCCCCCCGCACATTTGTGCAGTCGTGTCCGACTCTAGGGGCCAGTGCTCATCTCCATTTGTTAGCCAAAGAGCCAGCGTTGTCCGAAGACGCTTCCACGGTCATGTGGCCGGCATGACGCACGCGGAACGCTGTTACCTACCCACCAAAGTGGTACCTATTCATCTACTTGCATTTGCATGCTTTCGAATTGCTAGGTTGGCAAGAGCTGGAGCTAGTGCGGGAGCTCACTCCGCACGCAGGGCTAGGGATTCGAACCTCCGAACTTGCGATCTTCCGATCGACAAGCCTGGCGTCTTACCCACTGAGCCACCACGCCTATCTAAGTTTAGATAGACACAAAATCTTAAACCTTGTCTTAAATCTTGTCTCAGAAAAACTTCTGGCAGATGTTTAATTTAATTGGAAGATAATGTTTTAAAACTTATGAGCCATATGCTATCTGATGCTCACAACTGGTGCTTTAAGGGTTTTTTTTTCATTTTGCTGGAAGAGATAATTTCCCCAGAACCCTTTGGTTTAAACCTAAAAATATAGGATGACGCCATCATTGGTTAATCCCATATGGGTACCAGCTAGACAGTATAGGCAACATTGTGTAAAATTTTGACTTGATGATCGAGGACAGAGGTGGACAATCTATGTTGTTCAGGGAGTATGTGACCCCAACACTTCATATGCAGTATTACAACTCCTCAAGATTGCTACCAAAATTTGGCAGCAAAATGATGATTTGGCCATGCAATTTCTTCAGATGTTTTTAAAAAATAAAATTAAAAATTGAGAATGAGAATGTGAATGTGAATGAGATGAAGAGGAAGAGGCCTTTGAAAATTTGGACGATCAGTGGACAATTTTGGGTTATATTTCATATACCCATCCTTACAGTGTCCCCAGAATACAAAAAGACCCTATATCTTTCTGTAATGTCATTGTGGCATCTGGGGGTACTCAGGAAGACCAAGTTGCAGCTTCCAACACTTCAGATACTCTCCAGCTTGATCTAGGACTAGGTCCACTTTCTCATTTACCCTTGAACAACAGCACCATCAATATGAAATATACACTGCTCAAAAAAATAAAGGGAACACTGAAACAACACAATGTAAGTCCAAGTCAATCACACTTCTGTGAAATCAAACTGTCCACTTAGGTAGCAACACTGATTGACAATCAATTTCACATGCTGTTGTGCACATGGAATAGACAAAAGGCGGAAAGCATAGGCAGTTAGCAAGACATCCCCAATAAAGGAGTGGATCTGCAGGTGGTGACCACAGACCACTTCTCAGTTCCTATGCTTTCTGGCTGATGGTTTGGTCACTTTTGAATGCTGGCGGTGCTTCCACTCTAGTGGTAGCATGAGACGGAGTCTACAACCCACACAAGTGGCTCAGGTAGTGCAGCTCATCCAGGATGGCACATCAATGCGAGCTGTGGCAAGAAGGTTTGCTGTGTCTGTCAGCGTAGTGTCCAGAGCATGGAGGCGCTACCAGGAGACAGGTCAGTACATCAGGAGACGTGGAGGAGGCCGTAGGAGGGCAACAACCCAGCAGCAGGACCGCTACCTCCACCTTTGTGCAAGGAGGGACAGGAGGAGCACTGCCAGAGCCCTGCAAAATGACCTCCAGTGGGCCACAAATGTGCGTGTGGCTGCTCAAACGGTCAGAAACAGACTCCATGAGGGTGGTATGACGGCCAGACGTCCACAGGTGGGGGTTGTGCTTACAGCCCAACACCGTGCAGGACGTTTGGCATTTGCCAGAGAACACCAAGATTGGCAACTTCGCCACTGGCGCCCTGTGCTCTTCACAGATGAAAGCAGGTTCACACGGAGCACATGTGACAGACGTGACAGGGTCTGGAGACGCCGTGGAGAACGTTCTGCTGCCTGCAACATCCTCCAGCATGACTGGTTTGGCAGTGGGTCAGTAATGGTGTGGGGTGGCATTTCTTTAGGGGGCCGCACAGCCCTCCATGTGCTCGCCAGAGGTAGCCTGACTGCCATTAGGTACCGAGATGAGATCCTCAGACCCCTTGTGAGACCATATGCTGGTGCGGTTGGCCCTGGGTTCCTCCTAATGCAAGACAATGCTAGACCTCATGTGGCTGGAGTGTGCCAGCAGTTCCTGCAAGACGAAGGCATTGATGCTATGGACTGGCCCGCCGTTCCCCAGCCCTGAATCCAATTGAGCACATCTGGGACATCATGTCTTGCTCCATCCACCAACGGCACGTTGCACCACAGACTGGGGGATGCTTTAGTCCAGGTGTGGGAGGAGATCCCTCAGGAGACCATCCGCCACCTCATCAGGAGTATGCCCAGGCGTTGTAGGGAAGTCATACAGGCACGTGGAGGCCACACACACTACTGAGCCTCATTTTGACTTGTTTTAAGGACATTACATCAACGTTGGATCAGCCTGTAGTGTTCTTTTCCACTTTAATTTTTGAGTGTAACTCCACATCCAGACCTCCAGGGGTTGCTTACATTTGATTTCCATTGCTTTTTGTGTGATTTTGTTGTCAGCACATTCAACTATGTAATGAACAAAGTAATTAATACGAATATTTCATTCATTCAGATCTAGGATGTCTTATTTCAGTGTTCCCTTTATTTTTTTGAGCAGCTTATATTGTGAAGCAAATGATGATGGGGTTAGGATTGTCTGCTTTAGTTATACCCAGGAAAGTCCTGCAGCATAAATAAATTCTACCTCAAGCAATATTTTTGTTTGGCGCTGATGGATGTTCCTGATGGCTTGATTATTTTGGAACCAAGCACTTCTATTTTGCTATGAAATCTCATATTCGGCCCATTGTATGCACCAGGGTCAGGCTAGTGTAGTTGTGTTCTCTTCATCTGAAATAAAAAATAAAATAATAGCAATTAAGAATAACAGGAATAATGAGCAAATGTACGTGCATGTTGACTTATTGGTTCAGATCAGCAGGTCTATGATAAAATCAATTGAGTAATAACTAGGGGTATTTATAGTATGTTCACAAGCACACACTTTCTCAGTCTGACTTGAACATTTCTTGAACTTTTATTTTCTAATCTCAAATGCTTGATTCATTTTCAGACTCTCTTCCCATCTCTGATTTTATTTAGCACTTATTTGGAGGATCTTCATTCCATGCTGTTTTCATAGAGCAGGAGGAACTAAATTAAAGGCATATCCCTTGAAATCCAAGATGCTGATATCTCTAAACAGAACATTGTTTATTTTCACACAATCTTCATGTTTTTTCAGGAAGATTTTCTCTTCTTCCCTATAATATAACATTTCAAACTAGACCTTACATATATTTTGTCTGGAGTGGGATATAAAATTGTTTTTCTTCATATACATAGATGACTTTTTTTTAAAAAAAGAGCTGCCTCTTGAGTCATATCAATGGTTCACTCTGTTTACTGCTATCTTTGTTGTGCTTCTTGGAATAAAATAGATGCTATCCTCTATTTGTCACAAGATACTTGAATTGCATTGAAATAGGGCTGCAGTATATTATTATTATTATTATTTATTATTATTATTATTATTATTATTATTATTATTATTATTATTATTTACAGGACTTATATGGCCACCTATCTCATACAATGACACTAGGCGACTCACAACAATCCATAAAACATAGTTAAAAACGTACCCTTCCCCACAGGCCCCAGACCAAACATCCTCACAGCTCAACCCCACAACCTAGCCCAATGCCTGCGGAAAGAGCCAGGTCTTCACAGCCCTCTGGAAGTCTAACAGGGTAGTGTCTGGACTGCAAAAATCCATATGACCAATAGATGGCACCTTACCTCAGTTCTGTACTTCACTTTGTGTGTGTAATTCTGGATGACCAGTAGATGGCAGCAAAGAAATACAGAAATATGTATCCTCATCTACTGGTCATCTGAATTATGCAGCCCAGAACAGCCAGGGTAGGCCTACAGTGAAAGAAGTTGGGTTCTCATGTATGCAGAGCAATGCCCTATTTCTGCACAATTGCTCACATCCTACTGAACAGGTTAAGGGCTATGTTCAGAGGTATGTTTTTATTTCACACAGGTATTTCGACTTCTGATTGGCAGTAGTCATGATTGTTTATGCTTGCAGCTTTCACTAAGAATTAACCATTCAAACTTTTCATAGACTGGTGCGAAGAAGTGGATTAGAGTAGGCTTCACACAGCTGTGATCATTTATATGTTTAATATACTTCACCAGCATAGACTAGGCTTATATGCCTAATCAGTGCTATAATGCAAGACCAAAATTTCAGAATAAATTATTTTAAAGACCGGTTTTGAATGAAACTAATTGGCTGTGGTTTCCTCAAGTAGTGCAATTCATTAGCCAGTCTTCAGTATATCCCTAAATAGGAAATTACTTTAACATTTCCATTTCCAACTATGTGGATCATTTATCTAGATGAATGTCCCCCATGTTCAGCATGATGGAAGATAAGTTATTTTGAGTTTTTGTCCTTCAAGTGTGTAAAGTGTGATTTAGTATTACTGTCATGCACACATATGTCAAGTACTCTTTTCTGTATATGATGAAAAGCATGTGTTGCTCTTAAATTCTACTGTCAATCTAAATAAGCTTAGAACAGAGTCAGTTATTTGGTAAGTTTCTAGTGTTTAGGGTGGATTTGGGATAGGGAAGTATCTGGATTTCAAATAAGCAACATTTATTTTAAAAAATCATAGGACATGCTTAAATGTGTAATTTGTTCTTTCTTCTTGAAACATTACCTCTTACATCTATACTTACTGTAGTAGATAATAATGCTAATAGATGACTTATTAGCTAAACTTCCCCAACATTATGTTACTTATCAAGTCCCATTCAAATAAACATTGCTAGCCTTCCTTGACAAGCACATCTGTGCAAACCATTTGGTACTGTAAAAAGAATTGGCAGAAAGGTAACTTTTCTGTATTATCTACAGAATCACAGCAGTGTGATGTAGTAGAGAGGACCAAGTACAGGTCCACTCTAAGTCATAGAACTCACTGGGGAAAACTTTGGGCCAGTCACTCTTTGTCAGCCCAACAAAATGCACAGTTGTTGATCTCCATGTAAATCTCCTTGAAATAGCTGGGTGAAAAGTGGGATATAAACATATGTCAGCCCTTTGAGGTTGTGCAGAACAGGAAACAGACTCCACAAGAAGGCTAGAACTAAGCTTTATTGAGATAAGCTATATTAACAAAACCTTGCAAGTCTGATCATGTTTTTCCTCTTATTTCCTGGGGCTCAAGTAATGCTTTGGCTCTTTTGTCTTTGTAAGGGCTTCTGAACATTGCCCTCAAGGCCATGACCATGGCTGTCTATAGTCTACCAAGTTATCACCATCTAGAAATTATATTGAACTATATTGGGTTTTATAGACTATATTATACCATCTTCCTTGAACAGTCAGTATATCTAGCAGTTTTTCAGTTACAGAGCTGTGTCAAAATCTACTTTAGTCATAGTTACAGTATATTCTAGTTCTGCTAGCACCATACATTTCAAATAATGAATTTAATCATTTATGTTTAATCAAGATTTGATGTATGTTTGGGTGGCTCTTAAAAATGTCCATTCGGCGGCTAAGCCAAGACTTTGGGAACTCCAGCCCAAGCAAAGTTTCAGCTAGCCTTCTAACTTTGCATCATCGTTTTGCTTACAAAGCTGGTTTGCTTTCTTACTGTACTGTGTTATTTTCAAATAACATTTTATTTGATTTCTGCTTTTAATATTCTTTTCTGAGTCTTAAATAACTTTACATTTATTATATCTATGTTGATTATATTATTCTTAGCTGGGTATTTTTTTAATGGAAAGACATGGTAAAATGTTATGTAACAAATGAATAAAATATGAATTTTTAACAATTATGGGTCTACTTTTATGTTCTCAAGTGCTATTTCATGATAGTACAGAGAATCTAGCTATATAAGGTAAGACCTTCACTACTCTTTTAACAAGGAAATTTCAGAGCTGGAAAAAGGGCAGCCTGAACAGAACCGCTTCCCTAAAAGGAGAGAACATAGTATTATTTTTAGCATATAAAGAAAGGCAGATTAGAAGGGATATGATAATGATGTATAATATATATAGTTTGCTAAATGTGGATACAGAAAAGTTTTCTACCTCTCACCAATGTTTTCCATTTAAGCTAAAAGCAGGGAGATTCAGGATTGATTAAGGGAAGTACAATTTACGCTAAGCATAAGTAAATTATGGAATTTGTTGCCATCAAATATGGTGATGATCAGCCATTCTGATGGCTTTGAAAAAGGGTTAGAAATATTCAAGGACCATGTACAAGAATTGGACCTGTTTATTACAGTTGAGACACCTGGAATTTCATGAATAAAAATGGTAATAGATGATAATTCATTAATAAATTAATATTGATTGAATAAGGATACTGAATGTACTTAGAAAACATACTAAAACATTCCTTAAATATTTGTTGTCAGTATGATACAATATTCTATAATAAATATCCTAGAAATTGTTTTGATAATAATTTTTAATATATTGTATCTAGCTGTATTTTTCAACATTAGGAATATACTTTATTCAAAGTATTAAATATTTTATTATTGTACTCTCTATCTGTTTATATATTGTTATGATACAGTGTTAAATTTAGCACAGGAAAAGAAAAAAGAGAGGAGCTCACATCCCTAAATTTTAATATCATAATAAAGTGTTATGTTAAGAGGAATGTAATATGAGAGAAGTTACCATTTACAAAATATATTAATGAAGCCAAATATTAGCAAAGCAGACACTGTATGTACAAGGCCAATACAGTTATAGGATGTTGGACTGTAGAACGTATATGATGCAGTGAATATAGAATTTTAATCAAGTAGCCTTGCCAGATTTTGGTTTGTGGTTCTAAAGTTGCAGCAGGTTGTATTGTCAAGAGAAATTTTTCAACCAAGACTGAGCTATGTTGATTAAGACCACAATCCTCTGTTCACCTACTTGAAAACAAGTCTTATTTAATGCCAAATTGGCAAGTCCCATACTCCTGACCATCTTGTACCATCCCTATAAGTTCCTCTATTTCTCTTGCACACAGTTATTTTACATAATGCTCTTTAATCATCAAATGAGATCATCACTGATGTTCAGTGGGTTTTAAGTGTACTAATATATTTACTTCAGAAAGAGTTAGAAGAATGAGACATTCAGAATTATTACAGGAAAGACAGAAATGTAATTAATCAAAGCTGTCTTACCACAGCTGTTACAACAATCCATCTCCTTCTGAATTCCAAGCCAGTTAATATTTGAAAAGTGATATTTTAATGGTTTCTCATCAATAAAGCACTAGCCACATCAAATATAGTACATGCAAAGAATGACATTTGCACTGATGAATTGACTATATGATTTCTATTTAAGGATATAAGAACTTCAATTTCTTTAAAGAAGGATGAAACATTTTAAGTATAGGGAGAAGGCTCTTTTATATTGCAGTACAAGTGTTCAGAATGTCCAAGTATCAATAATAATAAATCATAAAATGCTTACCCAATATATTAATAATTATGAGTTAGAGTTAATAAAGGTGGGATAAATTGTCATAATACTCATCCCTCCTCCTATTTTCCCCACAACAACAACCCTGTGAGGTGAGTTGGGCTGAGAGGGAGTGGCTGGCCCAAAGTCACCCAGCCAGCTTTCATGCCTAAGGCGGGACTAGAACTCTCAATCTCCTGGTTTCTAGCCTGGTGCCTTAACCACTAGACCAAGCTTTTTTTAAATTTAATTTTCAATTGTTGGCTCTTCAATTTAGACATTTTCTTCTAATATTTTTATTTATTTATTTATTTTTATTTATTTATTTTATTTAAATAAGACCTGGCTCTGCCGCCTGGCCTGGGACAACGGAGGTGGTAGTGCCTCCTGGGGTTGGCTGGCCCCGTAGCAATATGACCTATGCTACGGTCCCCAATCCATCTTGGATTTTATTTTATTTTATTTTATATTTGGATATATTTTTTACACATTGTCTGTCTTGTATGGTTTTAAATATTTTAAATTTTTAAGTTTTAATTATTGTAACCCGCACAGAGTCCCTTGTATGGGAGATGGGCGGGGAATAAATTAAATAAATAAATAAATTTTCTTCTAATATATGCTCTTTTCAAGCAGCATAAGAAATTACTTGTCTGCAACTGTCTGGTGAACACATTGCAAACTAGATCTTCAAAAGAGCTTCCACAATGTCTTATCCAATTGGAAAATAGCAGAAAGCTTTAGAAAGGAAGGCAGTAGTTTGCCTATAGAGATTGTTATGGCTAGGAATCAAGTTGGTAAAAACATTTACTTTGATTCTATATTGATTTATATCACCATATAGTTCATATAAGGGAAACCACTGTGAGCAGACAACAGTTTTAAAAGGTGGCTTATCATCATCATCATCCTTCTGAATTTTTTCTGTAGGAAGCAACTCCCAGGGTTGATCTACATTAGAGTCCATCCTTTGTGTAAAGTGCTCTAGCAAAAGTAGTTTTCCAAAATGCAGTTGCTACTCAGGATAAGTGGCAAAGTGTCATATCCATTGTGTTTATAATAATGGATATAGGATTAATAGGATATTTTTGGTGGTCATTAAAGTTGCATTTGAAGGTTCTAGTTGCTACCCGGTATGTTCAATTTTTAATCCTATTTTCTGTCTGCAAATGTTTGTTGGTTCATATTGTTTCTTTTTCTGTTCTGTGCATTTCATATATAGTTTTAAAAAATAAATAAATACATAACTTCTCTAACAATTATGAAATATGAAATATAAATAAATAAACAAACAAACAAACAGTTAATCTCCTGAGGTGAAAGAGATCAGCACAGCCATCTCTAGGAATTTGTCCCTTTTCTAGTTGACTTTACAAGCCAATTTTATCATGAATGAACTTTTAACTTTATCCTTTTTTGTCACTTCTACAATGCCTATAGGAAATCTTTCAGCTGCTTGTGTAAGTAGTATACACCTTCATTGAGCAATATTCTAATGACATTGGTAATGCTGCAACTTTGAAAGATGCCATCTTTATTAGTGTGTGGACACTGCAGGTGGCTTTTAAAAAGGCATTAAAGGAATCAGGAGCAACTGGATTTTTAAAGGGGAGCATGGTGTCAGGAGGCCAAGTTGAAATATTTTATTTATGTATTCATTAAAATATTTATACTCCCAGAGTATCCTAAAGATCTCAGCATGGGCTACAATCCATAAAATATGTAAAATAGAAACAATAAAATGATAGAAGTATGAACTATATTTTGGAATTGTAAAACTGCAATAGTCACAATGCAGTAACAGAGAGACCGATATTTTCAAGGGACAACAGGACATGATTATGCTCTGGTTGTTATATTCTGAATAAACTGCCCAGGTTTCATAAATTGCTGAAACGGGCAATGTTGGTACCAGCCTGTTTTCCCCCAAAATACATTCTAAGTTTCCACAACAGAGAAGGCCCTCTTCCATGTCCACAATAATGCACCTCTCCCATCTTTGGGATGGGAGCAATTTCCCTCCTGCTTATCACATATCATAAAATTTTAATATTTTTCCATTTTCAAGGGGGCTTTATTAAGGGGATTCATAGCCAGTTGAAATTGTTGTTAGCCAGAGGGTTTTCTGTTGAACAAAGCAAGAGGCTAACCCCTTAATTTAGGCTGGCAAGAGAGCACATGCTTTAAATTTTCAGTCCCAGATTCAAGCCCTAGCATCTTCAGGAAGCAGACACTCAGTTTTAAAACCTTAAGAGATAATTGCCAAATTGTGTAATCAATACAGAAGAACATAGGGGATCCCAATCTTATACTGAAATTTACTTTTGTGTTTGGTACTGGGATCATATTCTTTTGAAACAAAATTTTAAAACTCGTTTGATTCCTTTAAAAAGAGTATTTCGTTAATGGTTTGTCATGGAAAACAGCTACTCTTTGAAAGAGAGGCAGCAGGAGAAAACATTGTTAAAACTCCTCCCTTGTCTGCCTAAAAATAGGCTGACCATACATCCCGTTTTGAATGGGACAGTCCCGTTTTTGAAGCATTTTTCAACCGTCCCATTGTTTTCATAAAAATCTCAATTTTGTCCTGTTTTTCAAACCCGGTGGGAGTGGCGTGGAAGGAGGATCTGAGCCGGAGCGTGGACCGGGGGTGGGGTTTGCAGGCGGGAGCCAATCGCGTGGACCGGGGGTGGGGGTTGCAGGTGGGAGCCAATCGCATGGACCGGGGGGGGGTTTGCAGGCAGGAGCCAATCGCACGGACCGGGGGGCAGGGTTTGCAGGCGGGAGCCAGTCACGCAGACTGGGGGGGAGGGGACCCCTGTCTTTTTCATGAATATGGAATATTACATAAGACCCCGTTCCATTTTGCCATCCTGAAATATGGTCAGCCTACCTAAAAGCCAAATCTCCTGTACCCAGAAATCTTATATTACTCCTATGGAAACACATAAAAGTGCCCAATTTAAATGCACTCTTCCTAAGCATATAATTAAAGAAGAATCAGAGATCATTTATTTTTAATAATTTCATAATGAGGAGAAACTTTTGTTGTGAACTAACAAAAGTAAGATAGTAATGGAAATGTTCCATTGTTCAGCTTACTATTCCTTAAAGTGAATAATTTTGCACATTGCTATTTAATACAGCTTTTAAAAACTTTTAAAATTGGAATTTCATATTAAATGCCTATCTTGTAATTGTTGTTCTCTATTTTCTAATCTATTCATTAATTCTCCCATTTTGAAGGCGTATAGTTAATTCAAGTTAATTCAAAATATTTAGTCATCACAGCATAATGTATAAATTCTTGCAAATTGATATAATTTGTTTTGTTACACTCCTTAACCATTGACCCTAAAACGAATCTGTTGAATTAATCAAAGTGAATGAGACATGCTGGCTTGTTTTCTGGAGAAAACAAACATTTAAGGACTAGGATTTTTTTAAAAAGGGAAATACTGTAGTTTAATGTTGAAGATATTAGAGAAAGGTTATGTGGAGAGGGGTGTGTATGCATACAAACATAAACATATCTGTGTGTGTGTGTCTGTGTGTGTGTGTGTCTGTCTGTCTGTCTTGGAAGCTAGGTGCTGCTATATAAGTTTGCATGTATACATGTATATGCATCCATGCAAACTTATATAGCAGCCCCTAGCTGCCAATATTTTTTATCAATAGTTCAACAGTTAAATATTTTCTGTCATGCTATGATAGAAAAAGCTTTGTCTGTAGAACTCTTGTCTTTTTATATTTTTATGCAGGACATAAACCAAAGACTGTTCATGAGTGAGGGATACTAATCGATATTCACAGAGGAGCTGTTCAGCATAGAGCCCAGGATGAAAAACATTGCTTTAGCAAAGCTGAGACTCCATATGGGCAGCTTTATAAATAGGGTTTCTATTCTTCTCTCAATTGGAACATGAGCCAGAGCATATTTCTTTCTTGTTGGTTCAGGTATTCTTTATCTGGAACCATCAACAAGTAGGTTTTCTATATACTGTAAGCCACCTTTATATAAGTCCACATAAGTCAAGTGACACCAGTGTAAATGTCTCCAACAGCAAAGTCATATTAGCTTCCACATTTCCGGGGACTCTGATAATGGAGGGCTCTGGATTGCATGGGAGCCAATGCACATTCAACAGTATGAGTCATGGCTTCACTGCCGCAGACATTTGTGCTTAATGCAAGATTGCCTAGAGCAACTAGTGTCATTAAATCGGTGCAGGCAGAAAGATGATTCAGAGTATTCACAATGGATATGACATGGATCTGGATAACAAATGCATGAATAGGTTTTAACTTAGGAACATCCACCGTGTTGCTGGGTAGATTCTGCCTCTCCAATTGTAGACCATTGTCTAGACATGCTGTCACCTTTTATCCTGGGATTTTAGCTATGATCTTGGTGGATTTCGAATGGAGGATTGGAACCTATCAAGGAACTCTCATCATTATTCCTTGAGCATTTAATCGCATTTAAGACCATGTGGTCTCCTGTTCATCAATATAATTTTCTCCCAGTCAGGTTTATATATTCTGGCTTCATTTTCTTTCTCTCCATGGTAGCATCTGAAGGAATTCCACATTTCAGTACATCTTCATTATCATCATATGTTTCATACTTATTTTACTCATCCACAGTAAAGGTTGGTGACAGTGCAGAACTTGCAGGCTATTCAGTGTCACCTTATTTTGTGCCCATGTGTGTGTAAGAGTGTTATTACATCTGCTTGGTTGGTTGGTTGGTTGGTTGGCTGTTTTTTATAGATGGTATCCTGTTTTGAGCTCTATTGCTTTTTAAAAATCAAGATGTTAATAAATACTATATAAAATATAATATTATGAGACATACCCAGGTAAGTGGATAAATATTGTGCTCTACAAAAAATTTAGCTACCAAATATTTATAGAAAAAAATCCTTTTTTCCCCATCCAAGAACCCGGAGTGTATCTTCCATTTTTGCTTCTATGGTTGTCCACGCTGATAAACAGACTGCATTTGAATAATCTTCATAGCCTTGTTTGTTTTCCTTTGAATGTATTTCCTAATAAATACACTTAAAATTGCAGCCAGGTTTTAATTATTGTATTTGCGTACATGGGGCAGATTTTCTAAATCCCCTCTGGCTTGATGTTCAAGTGTTCAACATCCAAATATAGAGACATGTTTTGAAAGGAGTCCAGCCTCAATTCAAGGTCAGATTTAGCAGAAATGCTTGGAGCACAGATGTTTCCTTTGTGTTGTCTCTGCCCATGTTGTCAGAAATGCTCTGTGAGCTTTGGAGTGCTTTTCAATTCCAGTTGTGGAGGAAAATCTGTGAATATAATTATCAGAGGGTGTTAATCATATACCCTCTCAAAAAGGAGACTATTATGATGCCATTATACATCCATTATATACATATACACAGTCTCCTAGGCACTTTTTATAAATATTTTATTATTTATTTATTTATTTATTTATTTATTTATCTATCAAATTTATCACTGCCCAACTCCCCCACGGGGGACTCTGGGCGGTTAAATAGGTAGGTTGTAGTGAGAAATGTTTTAAACATTAGTAACAGACGTTTAAAAATTATTTACCTTTAAAGATCTCCTCTCTGAGAAGTACTAGTGCATTAAAATAAATGGGTAACCCTATGTGCCAATGATGGTGAAACTATAGAAGTATTTTTGTTCATCAAGCCAGGAATTAATGAAATGAGAGAAACAGTCCCCTCAATTCACCAAACCCCCTCATTTATAAGAACCCTTCTTATAAAGATATGTTACACTGAAAACAAGGGTACATAAGAACATTTAACATTAGACAAATTAAAAACTGCAATTAAAAAACCAGCAGCACCACCACAATTAAGCCTTCAACTATGGAAAAACAAAAGAGGGAGAGAAATGCTTTAGCCCACAACTGTAGCAAGAGAAAAGATTAAACAGTTGTTTAGATAGACATATTACTATATGATACAAAAATGGTGCTATGGAAATGCTAATATAACATTCCAGTTATATTGGACATTTTTAACCTGCAGGTACCATTTTCAGAGAATGTGGAAAAATGTCAGAGGTGGATGTTTTCATGACGCTTGCATTTGAGAACAAATGTTTGCTTTCTGCTGCGCTTCTGTGTTTTTTGGGTCTTCTATATCTTACTGCGTACCTTTCTCCTTTCCACTTCCTCTTCTCCCTCTGCTTTGCATCACCTTCCTCTTAGAGTTCCAATGCCATTGATAGCATTCTTTGCTGACTGATATTGGGAAAAGAGCTCTATTAGAGACCCTAATTCAATCTTTCCATCAATATTATGCGTAGTTTCCCTCAGTGTAGTTTAGAGGAGACCCTCCCACTCAGTTAACGTACATTGATTACTCCTTGCCTTGAATAAAGTATCTCTCCTATTAAAACTGCTTATCAAAATATTTCAGAAGATAAACTATTTGATTTCATCATATTCTGTACTGTCAGGAAATACACTCTCTATTGATGTGCCACATGTCTCCAGTGCCACCTGGCCACTTTTACAATGTACGCATCATAATGGCAGTTCTTCACTATACATCAGGGCTTTCCAAAGTGCCGCCGCTGGCGACACACCAGCGGCGGTGGCGATGGCAGCGTGGCGGTAGCGCGCGCGTGCACGGCGGCAGCGCGGGGGGGCGTGCAGCAGCGCGCGCGTGCACGGTGGCGGCGCGGGGGGCGTGTGGTGGTGCGTGCGTGTATGGTGGCGGCGGCAGCGGCTGCCACTGCCGCCATGCACACGCACGCCGCCGCTTCCAGGTGGTGTGGCGACACACCACGCTGTGTGTGGCGACACACTTTTGTGTCACAACACACAGTTTGGAAAGCTCTGCTATACATGGTACTAAATGTTTAAATATTGCTTAGCACATTCAATGCATTCTGAATTGAGATAGAATTTTATATTGACTCTTTATATAATGTAACCTAGGGAACTTCTGGTATCACTAAAATCGTTTCATAGCTATTTTCACATCTCAGTAAAACATTTTCTGAAGCCTTAAGTGAATTCTGGATAAAAACATTATCTTTATCATGAAATCTTTTTGTTTTAAGGTCTCAATACTTTTCCAAGGATTTAAAAGTCTTATATTTTCTTACTGTTAATTGGCTGTGGTAAAAAATCCAGCTTATTTTCTCCAAGTAACACTGGACATTTTCCATTTCCCTCTTAGCTTACGCTAACTAATTTTTTCCTGTGTGTATTTGTGGAAGATGCATTGTGGTGGAAGGAATGATAGAGCTTAAAATAATTCTTCTGTCAGAGATATGAAAACAACCTCTGTCAATTGAAGAAAAGTGATTATGGCTGTACTCTGATGGAAACAAGCCCCAGTGAACATGTACCACTATGATTTTTAAAAACTGAGTCATATCCCAGGAATACCTATTAAAAAAAACTTTAATTTAATAAGAAGTTTTGGGTTTATCAATGTTATATGAAATGATGACTATTTGAAAGAACATGCTGATTATTACACACAATTTTAAGGAAGGTATAGATAGGAAAATCAACCAGAATTGCACATCCTGAGGTTTCAGGATTGTTTGCATTCTTGACAAATTGGGAAGTGTCTCTTAGAGACATCCCAAATCTTTTATTAAATTGTCTATTTGTTTACTTATTTATTTCTTTTATATACTTTCCAAATCATTGAACTACTGGAAGTTTACAATCATAACAAAAAATACAACAAAGTTTGTGGAGTCCTTGGTGCTCTCTGAGCTTGGTTGTTTGCTTGCAGACGTTTCATTACCCAATTAGGTAACATCATTAGTGCCCCGATGATGTTACCTAGTTGGGTAATGAAATGTCGGCAAGCAAACAACCAAGTTCAGAGAGCACCAAGGACTCCACAGTTCAACCCTGAGCTGCATATATTCTCTTCTATTGGTACAACAAAGTTTAAAAGTCATAGTACCAATTCATAATAAAATATTAATATAAACAACTTCAAATATTGCAGTACAATAGCACTGGGCAATATCAACTCTCAGAAGCCCTGTGGAATAACTTTGGTTTGGCAGCTTTCCAAGGATCACTAAAATAGAATTAGTCCAGTCTGATCTCCAGAGGGAGATTATTCTGTAAAATGGGTGTCACCAGAGGAAAGTACAGGTAGTCCTCTTTTAGCAACCATAATTGGGAGCGGGAACCCGGTTGTTAAGTGAAGCAGTTGCTAAATGAAATCGCAATTGTGCTTATGATCTTATTTCAGCTTTCCTTTGTTTTGCAGTCCTGTGAAGGTCATAAATGTGGGGATTGGTCGTAAAGTTACTTTTTCATCACTGTCATAACTTTGAATGGTTGCTAAACAAGGCAGTCGCTAAATGAGGACTGCCTGTACCACTTCTAAGCCCCCACAGATCTCACCTTTTGTAAGTCAGAAACCCTTAAAATGCTCAATGGGACAAGTAAACTAGACGGGCTGTTTCTATATGGAGGAATCAGTTCTGCAGATACCTAGGAGACAACCATATAGGGTTATAAACATTAAAACTTTGAATTGTACCTGGAAACTTATTGGAAGCCAATGTGGTGCTTCCAGTGTGGGTGACACATGGCTGAAGTGCTCTCATTTGCCAGCATCCAGGCAGCTTCATTCTTCATCAGTTGCAGTCTCTGAGTGGTCTTCAAAGGTAACCCAATGTAGAACATGTTTTGAGTATGGCAGAAGAAATATACATGAAAAGAAGTCAAATGTAGTTTCTGTCCTGACTCCACCAATACCTTTTAAAGTATGATCTCAGTTAAGTCCTTAGTGCAAAACAGTTACATGAAGTTCTTGGCATGAAAAAGTTCCTCTAACTATGACCCTCCAGATGTGTTGGTATTGCCATGTTTGGTAAAGTTAGCGTAATTATGCAGATGTTTCCCTCCTGTCTGAGCACTGTTTTTAAAATCAAGATAGAAACATAGGCATCCACAGGGGAGGGGGGAATTGTGTTGTTCTTCATGATGCAAAATGTGTGTATGTTGTTCTGCTTCTTACATACTTTCATGGAACATTGTTAAAGGGCAGGGCTTCTGTCATGATTTCATGACACACATTTTGTCATTTTAGTGTCATCATAGTTACAAATAGTTGCTTATGTCTAGAAAGTGAGTTTGTTTCTTTTTGTATTGGAAATAGCAATAAATTTCATTTTCAATTGCCATGCTCTACACATTCCAAACATAGTCAACAATGGTTATTGTTGACCTCTGAAAAAACAATTAAAGAAACCAAGTAATGAAATCAACTAAGCCCATTTCGAAGAATGAGAAAAAATATGCAAAATTAACCTGGTCATCATTTTCAGTCTGAATTATTTTGAACATTGCAACCTCTCTTGCTTGTTTACTGCTTTTGATACTTTCAAAGAAATGTATGATTATCATAATATATGTATGCCACTTGGATTGGAGCAGTCTATAAACCCTGTAAATAACAACATAAATAAAACAAATGTAACAGTATGGTGTTCAAATCAAATTGAACAACAATTAGTCATATTTTAAAAAATTGAATCTGAACTAATATGAAAAAAAACATTCATTTTAAAGACAATAAATTTTGAATGCAATGTAGCAATGTAGTTTGGATGGAGAAAAATATTAACTGAAGGATGGAATGGCTTTTTTAAAAAAAACCTTAGCAGCAGTTCACTGGATCTTAAGAGTAAAAAACCAATTGATTTTCCTCCCCCCCCCCACTTCCCCCCACAAGGAACAGTATACTCATATGAAAGGCTAGGGTTTCTTTGAAAGTTAATTATTGTTTGGTATTTGCAGTTAAGGATTTGGTTGTTATTGTTTTTGGTTTTAGGATAAGGTTTATAGAGATTACTTTAAAGCTGCCCTACTGAAATCTAATTATCAGACAATAATGCTGCTTTATGAATATGCTTTTATATAGATCATTAGCAGCACACTGTGAAAATAAAATGACCTTGTTCCTACACATAGTAAATGAATATATTTCTAACTTGCACCAAACTTACCAAAAGTTAGAAGAAGCTTCTTTTGTTGAAATAATTCTATAATTATGTTGTGGATATTTTACTTTAAGTAATTTTGTAATTGGAATTTTAACCAGAAGTTTTTGAATAGAGTCTTCAGGTCTCAAACATCACTGCATTGTCTTCTAACTAGAAATCTGAAACTCTTATGCTTTTTAAAATATATATATATATGGTTTTGGCCTTTAAAACTGTTGTTTCTTTCTTTTCTCTCTCTTTTCTATACAGGGTCAACCTGGTCCTCAAGTAAGTGTCATCTTGTGTTATTCTTGTTAGTGGAAATGAGTGGCAAACAAAATGACACAATGTAAAAAGCTCTAGTTTTTTTTTTTTACCAATCATCCATTATTACTTTTGGAAGATTCCTTCCCATGATTTTCTCTCCCCTAACAGATACTTTGTGCATTCATTGGTGCTCATTGGACTGTTGTTGTTGTTGTTGTTGTTTTGGGGGGGTGTTGTTGTCCTGCACTGGAATTCCTCCTTCCCAAATATTTTTTTCCATCTATTTATACAACTTTAGGGTTACCTAAAGATACTGGTGTCTTTCTCTTGTTTCCAATCATAAAATCCAAGTATGATGGTGATTACAAAAACTATGGAGCACACAAAACAAGGTCATCTTGGACAGCTTGGGCTAGATTTAGATCACTGTCAACTGGCCCAATAATAACAGAACACAGTAAGCCACATTTATTTTCCAGGAGGAACAAATGGGCCCCTGTATGTTTTGAGTTCTGTCAGCTGCTTGACCAGATGATACTTTTAAGAATGTATTGCTAAGTGAAAGAGGTCTCTGAACTATGGCTTAAAACTTTGCCACCTAACTTTGAAGTAAGATAAAGTATCTTAATAAATGTGTTGCTGGAGCTGGTTTTGATTAACTGCTTATTAATCACATGTTAATAATGCTGCTATAATCCAGGAAGCCTTCAGTTATTTAAGATAACATTGGCCACTTTGATTAATTATTTGAAAGCCTGGGAGTGATGTCTGCTTTATTTAAGAATAGCACAGCCTAGGCCATAATTAAATAAATGTGAACTCATCTGAAAGAGAACATCTCTGAGGTTGTGCAAGAAAGGCATTGGGAAATAATTGTGTAGAAGTTGTAAAGCTTTTAGTGGAAAGACAGAGGAACAGGAGCAGAAGAAGTGATTAAAACCATATTGGGTACTTGTTAAAAAAATAAAATTTTGCTCATATAAGGTTTGACTTGTGTTAGTACTACTCTTGAAACATGGTTATGGCTACTCCAGTTGCTTCACCAGCCTATAAATTTTGGGAACATAGCCATATTTGAACACTTATTATGACTTGTGCATTCCATTGGGCTCAGTAACACTGCTTGGTTCAGACAAAGGGCAAATGTTAGTCCAGAATTGGTTACCTAGCCAAGGCCACTGAGTTCAGTTTTTTAATGTTCACTGTTTAAGTATCTGACGTTTTCTGTTCTTTTAACAATATGTTTTCTATTAACTATCTTTATTTGCTTAAAATAATTACTTCTTCATTATATCCTAAGAGTTGAGCCATTTCAAATTATTAATGGGGAAAATTTTCTGTTCTCTGGCCTACATTATAGACAGTTGAATGGAGAAACTTTGTATAACCAAAAAAAAAAAACAAACAAACCACCACCACCACCCACCAAGGAAATACAATGTGTTAAATCAATGTGCCAGACAGAGGAATTCTCCATTTTTTTTCTACCAGTTTTCATTTCATTTTATGAAAGATAATTATGTTTTAAAAATATTTCAAAAGAAAATTTCTGATAAACGCTTATGGGTGGAATGTGTTCTTGCACTTACATAGTTTTGAGATGGCAAAGGCTGTCATGTGAATATTCTATCTTTCATTGTACAATCAACTCTCCAATATTTGATATGTCCAGTGGTATGAAGCCTCCCTGGTTTTTTGTATTTCCCAAGATAATACTTCAGAACTTCTCCTTTGGACTTTTAGTATTGATCTTAGTACCAGCACTAAGGGGTAATAATGAACTTGAGAATTTGTTGGGAGTTTTTCCTTATCCTGAAGAACTCAAGGAAATGTCTGTAGCTTGAATCATGTCAACTGGATTTCTATTTTCTTAGTGGAAACGTTTCGCTCCTTATCCAAGGAGCTTCTTCAGTCTGAGCAAAGTTGCTCAAACTTTGCTCAGACTGAAGAAGCTCCTTGGATAAGGAGCGAAACGTTTCCACTAAGAAAATAGAAATCCAGTTGACATGATTCAAGCTACAGACAATTCCACCTGGGTGACTGAGAACCTTCATAGACATATAACTCAAGGAAATCAACAATTCAATTTCTCTGCCCAAAATGTAGAGGAAAATTTTGAAATGCAATTATTTGTGAGTGGTTTTGTATTGAATTCTAATTTTCATCATTTATGATCACCATAACTGTGATGGGAGTTGTAGTCCTATCTGAAGTTACAGAAGACTTATTTTGTTGACATATGGACCTTGTAATGGAGTACCTAATGAGCTCAAGGGAGCTGATTGAAAGATGCAGAGCTGCACAGTTGTCCTGTTCCTCCCTCCTCCTCCTCTTCCAGCTGTATTCACTTAAAAGACAGTGAGATGCCATTTTAGCCAAGGTTTATCAGAACAGTCAAGCAGTTTCACTTTCTCAGCTCCAAGCTAGTTGAGTTTTTTGCAAACAATTCTCCTCCTGACTGATAGCCTGACACAGCCTGTTACAGATGTACCAAATGAATCTTTTTTTCCTATGACTTATAGCTCAAAGCCATTTTAAACAGGAATTTATTTATTTATTTGTTTGTTTGTTTATTTATTTATTTATTTACATCTCATATTTCTACACCGCCCATTTCGTAAGCGACTCTCTCACTTAGAAAGTTGAAATATCAACTTAAGGTATGTATGTACCTGGCTCATATGCACCTCTGTATATTGCTAAATGCTCCATCAATCAGAGTGGCCGCTTGTTCTCTGATGACTTGTCTCTGGCAGGTAAAACTTTGATCTTTTTAATCTTTCATCATCTTTAGCCCCACTTTCTGCAGGGAGTAGAAAGGTTCCATGGTGCTTCCTTCTCTTCAGCATGCTTCCTTGGGTAGTGGCTGTGAGAGATTGTGTGGAGGCTTGGAACATAGTAGAAGAGAGAGTAGACATAAGCAATCAAGAAACAGAAAGTAACTCTGTTTGCAACTTATCTCATAAATGGCAATTCAGCCCAGATGGCAAGAAACCTGGTAAGAAACATTTCAAATCATTCAAAGAGACTCTGCTTTAATGACTCTAAATTCCTTCTATAGTTTCCAGTATTCTGTATTTACCCATAGTCTAGCATTAAAGTTATCTTACTAAATCTTTGTAGTTCTTGCTTCCTTGATCTTGCCCAGCTGTGTGGAGCTTGACAGTTCCCAAACTATTATTTTGGGTAATCTCTCTTGTGTTTTCCCACAAACAAATTCAATTAAGCTTTGCTAGCTCATGGTGGATTTTAGTGAAACCAGCAACCCAACTTCAACAGCTAGTTGCCAAGTCCATTTCAGGCATTTTCTCCTTTTTCTATTTTTATCTCTGCAAGCTACTCCTTCCCAGAATCTCTGATGCAGTGTGGCCTTTGATATTGATATCAGCCCACCTCCAACCCCTCCTTCTTCCTGAATTTCAGCTCATTTTGTCTCTTATATACATGGTTCAGACGTTATTTTCAGTATATTGCTTTGAGATAGGTTAAGCTGAAAAATATTGACTGCTGCAAGATGTTCTACTAATGGTCATGGCTAAATATGGCTGTAAACTTGGTTCTCTAGTCATATTTTGACACTAATCATGACACTAGATCAGTCATTATATATTGCTCAATATTTATCTGAATACATGTTTCTATATTTATTGACACTACAATAATTATGTATCTATTTATATATAAAGAAGGAGACAGTTAATAGAGTTAGGTGAAAGATATACTAGAACAGGGGTCCCCAACCTGTGGGCCACGGCCCACTAATGGGCCGCGGCCTGTTAGGAAGTAGGCCACAGGGCTCCTGCCTGCAAACCCCGCCCCCGGTGCACACGATTACCCCGCCCCCGGTACGCACAATTAGCTCCCGCCTGCAAACCCCACCCCCCAGTGTGCGTGATTGGCTCCCGCCTGCAAACCCCGCCCCCTGGTGCTCACGATTGGCTCCCTCCTGCAAACCCTGCCCCTTGGTGCACGCGATTGGCTCCTGTCTGCAGACCCTGCCCCCAGTGTGCACAATTGGCTCCCGACTGCAAACCCCACCCCCCAGTGCGCACAATTGGCTCCCGCCTGCAAATTTTCTTCCATGACTGGTCCCTGGTGCCAAAAAGGTTGGGGACTGCTGTACTAGAATAATATAATTATCCTCTAATATGTGACTAACAATTCAAAATTATCATGTAGGTTGAGTTGTACATTTTTTCCTGTGAGAAAACCCTATTGAAGTCAATGTGACTTACTTTCAAGGAGTTATTAGGCCTGTACAGATCCTTTGATAAGGTGTTAAACTCTACATCAGAGCTTTCCAAACTGTGTGTCGCAACACAAAAGTGTGTCGCCACACACAGTCTGGTGTGTCGCCACACAACCCGGAAGCGCTGATAATCATCAGGTTTTCCCGCGGCGACACACCAACTGCAGCGTGCAAATCCTGAAAGCGGGAGCAGCGCTTCCGGGTTTTTGTGCGCTGCCGCAAGGACGGCAATTCCGGGTTTTCCCGCGGCGACACACCAACGCCGTGTGTGTCGCCATGGGAAAAACTTTGGAAAGCCCTGCTCTACATTTACATCATGAAGGGGCTATAGCTGCTCAAAGGCTTGTGTGGTTGCTTATGATCTTCTGGATTTCTATATTCTGGTATTTTTATGAACGCTTGGTCTTGGAAATGACTTGTCTGAAACTGGAGAACTGCTGGTGGGCATTGTGAACAGACACAACAATAATCTAACTTGGTATAAGACCATTTCATAATAAGTTATTGGTGCTTGCTGAAAGTACTGATTGATGTTGCAAAAATGTTACTTTGAAAGATGGATGGGCAAAGAATTGTATTAAGAGCAGCAGCTTGTTTCTCTAATCTGGTTTTTTTTTATGAAACTGTCACCTATCAATAAATTAATTAAAATAAGAGGAGGAAATAAAAACTATAAACTAAAAAAGGAAAACAAAACATAGGTACGTATGAATTTTTAAAGAGAAATACATCAAGATTTTTAAACATCAATATTCAGTATTTGCAGTCCCAAATCTCTCTGTATATACTAAAATGGAAATACTTTATGCAGGATTGAAGACCAGATCTGAATAAAACAATCCTTAATATAACGGTTCTTCAATTCTCTTTTTTGTCACATTAGCCACATCAGTCACACTTCTAAATAATTTTGAGCCAAAGACAAATATAGATAACTTTTACAGTATTTTGCTATGGTAAATCTAACAGAATCTACGCTGAAGTTTTAACCAGTTCTTTAACAAAGTATACTGACCTAGATTTCTTTCAATAGTAGAATCTTTGGTCCTAAAAAGCCTTCTATTTTCCCAGTCCCATTATTGTTTATATTTATCTGCAAGGAATGGGAGAAAAAGACAGGAATTTGGGTCAGAAATTGTTTCCCCTTTTCCAAATATTTCAGTGTAATTTTTAGTTATGGAATTATAATAGTAGATGTTTATTTATTTATTTATTGGGAAGAAAATTGATTTAATTTCTTCTGTTGCAATTGTGGATAAGGCTTGAGAAATACAGAAAATAAACCTGCAGTAGAATTAATTATAAAACATGTTCCTTGAACAATTTGCTGAAAAATATTTGATCAGAATGGATAGCTAATATGATGTGATAAATCAAATCATGTCTCCCCAAGTTTACCTTAACTTCTAGTGACTTCATGAAGAGAAGTGATTTGCCATTATCTTCTTCTGGAATTTTTCCTCCATCTTCACATCCTTGTCTGTAGCTCTGAGAAGTTTCGGTGGTCTTGATTCAAGTCCTAACCAGACATTATCCTGCTTAGCATTTTGAGATTAGTTTGGGTAAGCGAGGCTCTAGAGATGGTAATATATGCAATTTAATTTACCACCCCTGTACCACAATATATAAAAAGGTAAAGGTTCCCCCCGCACATTTGTGCAGTCGTGTCTGACTCTAGGGGCCGATGCTCATCTCCGTTTGTTAGCCAAAGAGCCAGCGTTGTCCGAAGACGCTTCCATGGTCATGTGGCCGGCATGACGCATGCAGAACGCTGTTACCTACCCATCGAAGTGGTACCTATTCATCTACTTGCATTTGCATGCTTTCGAATTGCTAGGTTGGCAAGAGCTGGGGCGAGTGCGGGAGCTCACTCCGTCATGTGGGGCTAAGGATTTGAACCTCCGAACTTGCGATCTTCTGATCGACAAGCCTGGCGTCTTACAATGTCTTAACAGCATTCCGCGTGCATCATGCTGGCCACATGACCGTGGAAGCGTCTTCGGACAACGCTGGCTCTTCGGCTAACAAACGGAGATGAGCACTGGCCCCTAGAGTCGGACACGACTGCACAAATGTGCGGGGGGAACCTTTACCACAATATATATGTTTTGCTTAATATAAAGAAATTGAAAGGAGTGTACTGCTATGTATTAATTATTTTATGGTCAGTTCTTGATGAATCATCAAAATAAATTTGAAAACAATTTTATACCGTAATAACGTCTACACTGATTAAGAGAATCTGTATCTTAGATCCTTTTCCTATATTTTTTGCACGTTAAAGAGACCCTGCTATATTTTACATGAATATTTTATATAATTTCAGTGTAATGGTTTTAAATGAAGTGGGTATATACTATTTTGTTCCTGAGATAATTGACATTATCTGATAAGCTTGACAATAATTAATTGAAGTTGTATTAATTGAATCCACGTTGAAGATTTAACCAGTTATTTAACAAAATATATTCACCTAGATTTCTTTCAATAATAAAATCTCTGCTATGAGAAAATCAGGTAGTAGCAAATAGGATTCAGAATGTTTTCAGTGAAAGTAGAATTTCATAAAGAATAATTATTTTCCAAGCAGCTATTCTACCAAACAATAATAAAGAAAGATGTTGCATTGCTCAGTTCAATAAATAATAATAATAATAATAATAATAATAATAATAATAAATGTTTCACTGTTGCACAAGACGAGCTGTATAATTTTTATAAAGTCTTTTCTATATCTTCTGATACATTAAAAGTTGTTGTTGTTTATTCGTTCAGTCGCTTCTGAATCTTCGTGACTTCATGGACCAGCCCACGCCAGAGCTTCCTGTCGGCCGTCACCATCCCCAGCTCCCCCATGGTTGAGTCTGTCACCTCCAGAATATCATCCATCCATCTTGCCCTTGGTCGGCCCTTCTTCCTTTTGCCTTCCACTTTCCCTAGCATCAGCTTCTTCTCCAGGGTATCCTGTCTTCTCATTATGTGGCCAAAGTACTTCAGTTTTGCCTTTAATATCATTCCCTCAAGTGAGCAGTCTGGCTTTATTTCCTGGAGTATGGACTGGTTTGATCTTCTTGCAGTCCAAGGCACTCTCAGACTTTTCCTCCAACACCACAGTTCAAAAGCATCTATCTTCCTTCGCTCAGCCTTCCTTACGGTCCAGCTCTCACAGCCATAGGTTACTACAGGGAATACCATTGCTTTAACTATGCGGACCTTTGTTGTCAGTGTGATGTCTCTGCTCTTAACTATTTTATCAAGATTTGCCATTGCTCTCCTCCCAAGAAGTAGACGTCTCCTGGCTGCAGTCAGCATCTGCAGTAATATTTGCGCCTAGAAATACAAAGTCTGTCACTGCCTCCACTTTTTCTTCCTCTATTTGCCAGTTATCAATCAAGCTGGTTGCCATAATCTTGGTTTTTTTGAAGTTTAACTGCAACCCAGCTTTTGCACTTTCTTCTTTCACCTTCGTCATAAGGCTCCTCAACTCCTCCTCGCTTTCAGCCATCAAAGTGGTATCATCTGCATATCTAAGATTGTTAATGTTTCTTCCAGCGATTTTAACTCCAGCCTTGGATTCCTCAAGCCCAGCACGTCGCATGATGTGTTCTGCGTACAGGTTGAATAGGTAGGGTGAGAGTATACAGCCCTGCCATACTCCTTTCCCAATCTTAAACCAGTCTGTTGTTCTGTGCTCTGTTCTTACCGTTGCTACTTGGTCGTTATACAGATTCCTCAGGAGGCAGACAAGATGACTTGGTATCCCCATACCACCAAGAACTTGCCACAATTTGTTATGAACATTAAAAGTACTGGAAATAAATAATGAATTATGGCTTCCATTTAAATCTTAATTCATTTCGTTATACTGATTTTCTTACAAGTGGCTTTAAAGAAAAATGTATTAACAATAAAATTAATGTATAGATTGTTCTGGACTTGCTAGGCCTTTTATTTACTTTTTTGGTTCAATAAAAATGACCTTTGTTTTTCAAACTATAATCTTTTCAATGAACTCAATTAAACTTCTGGCGCTGTGAAGCAGAACACTACTATAGAAATTCTGCCAAAATGTTCAAATAATGTAATACATTATTGGAGTGGGGTTTTTTTTATGCACGTCTATGACAGTAATAAAGATTGATTTGATTCAATTTGGGTTTTATTTGTTGTTTGGAAAGGATTTATTTTTGTTCTTTAGGAATGTTTATAAATGTAAAGATTTTTCCCACTGACATGATGTCAAGTAGAAGTATTCTGTACAGCATATGAGATCACCAAATGACCATGTCAAAATAATTCTGATTCTAATTCAAACCACTGTATATTACCTACACATACCCATTCCAGATATATTGCTTGTTCTAAGAAGCTGGCAAAATGCAATTGAACAGCACAAATTAATTTTAAAAATATGCACAAAAAAAACTTTAATACAGATAAACACCACATTGCAGCAATAAAATCTGAAACAAACAACAAACAATTCTCAATCAAAGAGATGAAATAGTTTCATGAAATTTAAAGTAGGGATACACAATTTCCTTCCAAGTGATAGTCTCACTTGTCTTTGCATAGCAAATTGAGGGCAATATTCAAAGGGGGTCAGGATGGAGTGCTTTTTCTAATGCTTATTTTCAGTTTATTGTTTGTGGTATGGAATGGTATTTTAGCTGTGGTAACTGAAGAACTAATAACTAAGGTATGGTTAATTCAGCATACATCTTTTGTATGGGACAAGATAGCCCTTAAATCTGCCATATCTCAGGAGAGTCCAGTGGTTTGCTGATTAAAAAAAAACTCTATGGAAAATAGAATTTCAACCAATGCAGAAACCAGTTCTAGCACATCTCTCACACCAGCTCATAGCAAGTTGTATACAAGAGTACACTCATCTGCCTTATGCCATCAGCTATGACTGCAAAAATGCAAATGCAGTGATGGTTTGTACCATACAAACAAAAATAACCAGCCAGTCACCAGGAGGAAAAAACTTAGCAGCAGCTTTTTCTACCAGAATCTTTAGTTTTTCTGTCTTGTTGGAACAGAAACTTTGACATTAATTCTAAAAAATCAGCATAAAAAAAAAGGTAAAGGTACCCCCCGCACATTTGTGCAGTCGTGTCCGACTCTAGGGGCCGGTGCTCATCTCCGTTTGTTAGCCGAAGAGCCAGCGTTGTCCGAAGACACTTCCACGGTCATGTGGCCGCATGACGCCGCGGAACGCTGTTACCTTCCCACCGAAGTGGTACCTATTAATCTACTTGCATTTGCATGCTTTCGAATTGCTAGGTTGGCAAGAGCTGGAGCTAGTGCGGGAGCTCACTCCGCACGCAGGGCTAGGGATTCGAACCTCCGAACTTGCAATCTTCCGATCAACAAGCCTGGCATCTTACAAGCTATATGGACCAAACCTTACCTATAGGCAAGCAAGACATATACATCAACAGACAGGGAGACTCTTGTTTCAATATCTGACACTCCTCTTTAACCTGCTCTCTATAACTCAAAGAAAAAAGATAAGTATTTGGATGCTCATAATTGCACTGGCTCCAGATCACCACCAGAGCAACCTTACAATTAAGGGTCAATCAAGGACCTTCCCTTACCAAAGAACTTAACCTATGTCTCCCTGCAGAATACAGTTTGCAGAAAGGCTTCTCTTTTAAATAACAAATCTCAAAGTAAGTGTGCACCACACACTGATGAAGGCAATGGGAAGCAAAAGAATCGCTGAGCTCTCCTTTCTCCTTGTTGCTACTGCCATCACTCATGTTTCTTTCTCCCTGTGGAGTAGAAGTAGGATACATGACAAAAGCAACAGGATCTGAAGACCGTTTTCTATAGCAACACCCTTTGTGGAACAGGTAAGTATAGACTGAATTACAGAATTATTTCTCTGCAAAGTAAATGTTCATAGGAGGGATTGTCAATCTGGGATGGAAAGTTAGCTTGAACATGCAGAATTTATTTATTTATTTATTTATTTATTTATTTATTTATTTATTTATTATTTTTTAAACAAATTTATATAGGTGCCCAACTCGCACACAGTGACTCCGGGCGGCTTACAAGATTAAAATCCAAATACCAAAAAAAAACAATAACCCCCCACCCCCTACAGCGGCAACAAACACACTCAAACTAACCACTTGAATGGAAGACAAGCTAAATCAACCTTTCCCAATTGGTTGCTTTTCAGACATATTGGGAATTCTGGGTGTTGACCCATCTGGAGGGCATCCGGTTGGAAAAGCTGACCTAGATGAAAGCATATATTGTTGCATTCATGCAGCCACTCTTAAAACACCTAAAAACAAAGCAGTCTTTTGCATCTCCTTGCCATTACTCATTCCTATCTCCATTTTGTCTCCTTCCGGGTAACTAGGCAAGCATCTAACATAGAGATGACAGATTGCTTTAGCCTGGCAGCTGTGGAAAGAGCTGAAGAACCTGTTTTTCTCTATATGCTTGTTATCTTCTTATCTCACAGGTTTGCTCTGCCTGTTTTGAGATCAACTCCTTTCATTCATGAGGGCGTCAGAGCTCACTTCAAAATGGATCCATTTAATAAAAAAGGTCAAATCAGTCAATCCTAAAGGAAATCAACCCTGACTGCTCATTGGAAGGACAGATGCTGAAGCTGAAGCTCAAATACTTTGGCCACCTAATGCGAAGAGAGGACTCACTGGAAAAGACCCTGATGCTGGGAAAGACTGAAGGCAAAAGGAGAAGGGGACGGCAGAGGATGAGATGGTTAGATAGCATCACCGATGTAATGAACATGAATTTGAGTAAACTCTGAGAGACAGTGGAGGACAGGAAGGCCTGGCGTGCTATGGTCCATGAGGTCACGAAGAGTCGGACACGACTAAACGACTGAACAACAACAACAAAAATGAAGGTTCAACAGCATCTCATATTTGTTTGTTAACTTCAGAATAGCACACACAATGGAAAGGAGTCTAGTGGATTTTCTAGCAGTACAGACACAAGATCCAAGGCTTTATATCACCAGGAGATGATTGGTATCCCAGATCCAACTTAGGAACACTTATATGCTAACCTTTCAGTGTTTGTTGTTGTTTGTTTTTCAGCAGCAACATCATTCTTTCTCACAAACCAAGTTATTAAATTAATCTTATTCATGATTTCAGCAACTGGAACAAATATAAGAGCATCATCTGAGCCAAGATTCACCATAGGTGGCGATGATCACTGGTTCATGTGGTTTTAAGTGACTAGACTTAACATCTTGGAGCATAGTTTGTGTAGAGAATTTGAGTACTTGATGTGGAATTTCATTGTTATAAAATTCCCTTACACTCTTAACTGGCAGGCAGTTAAGGAAAAGGGAATTCAGTGACAGCTGATAAAGCAGAGAAGTGAAGGACCTCTCAGGTAGGGAAGAAAACATTTTAAAAGAGATGCTGATGCTACTATTCTGGGAGTTAGGCTTTGTGGTTCAAATTTTGCAGAAACTTCCCGGATACTTAATACAGCAAGTCTAGGTAAGAATTCTTATTGCATATGGGAATAAAGCTGCTATTAACAGTTGATTGCCCTGTGTCTATCAAGACAGCGTAGTCCGCTACAGTTTAAATGCAGTGTTTATTTTTCCTGCTTTTCTCCCTGGTTTAACAAATTTTTAAGCTTGAGCTCTTTTGCCATGAAGCTAGTGTTGGTTGTTAACAAAACTGACATCACTGCTCTGAGAAACTTTGGCCCTCAATACAATTCTTATCCTGGACCTCTTGGGGGAATTATCCATTGAGTGCCTGACAGCTGCTACTGTGATGTCCCACAGTAACATCACTAGCTGTTAAGGACTCCTTGGACTCGAACACGGAAAGAAGAACCTAATGAATTGACAGCCTTTAACTGGGTAGCCAAGAAATAGTCAGCCATTTAAAGTAGTTCCTGTGTTGAATGGGTTTGACTTGGCACAGGTGGCTGTTGACTCTGATACTGGACAGATGGAGCCCAACCTTCACTGTGTGAATAGTCCTAAAACAGATGTCAGTTAAAAACAGCTGAGCAGCAGAGAATTGTATGATTCCTTTAGAGGAAAGAGGTTCAGCTCCATTAATCATCAAATCTGGGGGCTCTTGCTACATAGGGACATCTCTCAGGCTTCCATCTTTGCTGGAGATAGTTTCTTGCTTTCTGACCTGCATTGATACCAAGCTTCCCCCGGTTTTCTATTCTGTGGACTGTTGGACTATGAATTCCACCAGCTGAATTTTTTTGGCCCAATAATTCATGGTTCAGGTTTTCTTTTCTTGGCTGATACCACAAACTGTCTTGCTGAGTTTGCCACTTAAAGCTTTCAGAAAGGTCAAGAGCCCTCTTCTGAGACTTTCAAATGTTTACATATTACTACCTGATTTACAATCTATAGTGTGAGTGTTATCTCTGTGCTGCTGTGTTGTACTGATTTATGGGTAAGGCAATGAACTCTAAGGCCTCCAGTTACTGTTTATCTTCAACTGCTCTCATTTGTAGCTTGAAACAGAACACTAGACTTCTTCTGCTCCATCTAGTAATAAACCCCAATATGGAAAGGGGAGATAACCAGTGTATTGGGAAGGGGACCCCCATCAGCAGAACACAAGAAAGCCTAATATCAAGGACCCCCTCAAAATCAGATCCTAAATTACTTGGTTGAAAGTTTTAAAAGTCCCCCGCCAAGCTTTATTCATTCACTACACTTAACACATTATGCAATCCAAGTTAAGTACTTTGCAGTACCTTCATTCTCCATGGGGGAATATCTAAGCACATGCTTATCTGTCTAGTTGAAATTAACAGGATTTCAAAGTGTTTAACTTGGTTGAATTGAATTGTAGCCAGCATTTGTAAATGATTTGTAATTCATTTATACTGTATTTGAGACTGCAACACAAGAAGGTGATAAACTTACAGCTTGTGAATTTACAAGATGAGAACGGGAGAAAGGATATTGGATCCTCAGGGATAATTTAAAAACATATTATATGTTCTTACAGACTCCTAAATTCTGCATCTTTTCCCCTTCAAAATTCTGTGGGTGATATTTTGCCAAGTACACTCCATTATCCTTTATAAAATGTTTCCAAGGAAAACAAAACATAACCTAGACTTTGGAGAGAGTGATCATATGCTTGGCTATGTTTTATATCACCACCTCAGTAGTTTTTGTGTCTTTGGGGGGAAATGTTACACAACTATAGCTTTGTATCAATAGTTTACTACTACTTTTGCCTTGCAAACCATTTATGACTTTAGGGATACAATCCATCACCTCCTTTACAATCAGATTTTATAGTGGCATTTGTAGATACAACAAGAGGAAACAATCTCTATTTTTTAAAAAAAGCCTTAAAAGAATG